>CM055912.1:2027190-2719690 GCA_029582155.1 Panopea generosa
AAAATAAAGAAAGTTTTCCCCATTCTGAATTTAGTATGACATTGATTATTTAATTAAATGGCCTGATAAGCAAGTGTACACTTTTTATAAATATATTTAATGCAAAAAAATTTCCCAATGTTAATGAAAATTCCGCTAAAATTCCCAATTCCAAGGGTATGGGTCATCTTCCACAAATGGTGAAATAAAACACTGGTTTATCCAAACATATTTAACCGTTAATTAGGTCATCTGACCTTTATGTTTGTTGTGTCTGTGTGGTATTTTTACTTTGATTAAATCTAGGTCACGCAAAACCGTTTATAATGCAATTAACTGATAATTTATATTGTTGATTGAAAGCTTTATGAGAATCGAACTTAACTAAAGTCGATATTCACGTAAATCTGTATGTAGGTCATGTTTGTTTTGTTCTGGACAAAGAGTTCTGGATAATGTGTGGTATATTCTCAGACAATCAGGAGCATTTTGTGCTGAATGCGTTTCGTTATCCATAAATCATTACTATTGAACTGGAGGTATTAAAATTGACTGGAGTTGTAGCACAAAATATATGATTGCCAGACTGAAGATGATTCATGGAAAAACAAAACCTGGAGTTGAAGTTAATATATATATATATATTATCTTGAACTGAATCATTGAAATTCTTGCTTGAGGAGTTGGACAAGTTAAGAGTTCAGATGACTCATTTGATCAATACTCTATCAAAAAGTCAAACGTCAGAATATGAAGGTTTGTTTGTCAAGCTTTCATATGGGTTGTTCATGTTGATAACTTTTATATGGAGATGTGGAAAGGTTTCCTGAACCACCACATTACCAGTTTACAAAATTCCCTGTAAATGGCAATTTTCACCAGGGTCAGCGAATATTCAGACAATTTTCACAGGGAAGACGGTGTGTACCATGTTGTTCAGCATTTTTTGCAAATGCAATATTAAAACAATTTGATAGGTACTGTTGGAAAAATATTGATATGGACTCTGTATTGTATGCAGGAGATTATTTATACAGATACACAAAAGAAATATCAAACACACCACATTTTCTAAATCCCAATGAATTGTCTTCTTACTTAACATATCAGAAATCTAACTAAGTTTTCCAATTTCTCGAACCTACATTTGCGAATTAACACAGGCAGCGAGCCTTGCCACAGGCCTTTTAGGCCTTTGATTATGATGTTCGAACAATTATATTTAATGCATAACTTTTCCCAATGTTAATGAAAATGCCACTAAATTTCCTAATTCCAAGGGTATGGGTCATCTTCCCAAAATGGTGGGGGAAAAACAATTAGGCCGAGTGGTCTAGGGCGCCGTCTCAAGATCACTTACCTCCTACTGCTAATGTCGTAGGTTTGAGTCCCGCTCCAAAAACTGAGAAAATTTTCCAGTTACTTGCGAAAGGTCGCTGGTTCTACTTAGTCTGAAGTCTTCTTCCACCAGTTAAACTGGATATGCCATGTATAACCTGAAATGTGTTGAAAATGGCGTTTAACCCCATTAAAAAACAAAAACAAAAAACCATTGTAGATTGAAATGTTCAATTTTGTAACTTGATTATTTGTTTTTGCATATTTTTCTATCATATGTGACATTGAAACAACACTGCAAGATGCTTTATTTGACACATTAAAATCATGCAAAATCTTTTACTTTTTGTTTCAGTAATACTATAAATTATGCAGTGTTCATTACTTTAATGTATATTAATGTTTTGAACAGGAAACTGTTGGGCAAACCAGGCAGTTTTCGCTAAAATGAAATTCACAAACCCACCCTCATTTTGATCCATTTCAGACATTGATATACCCTCAAGAAGGAATAAAAGGAGTGTGTAACCGAAATGCTGGAAGAACTGGTGCTCCAACAGCAACATGAATTCAACAGACTGGCCTTCTTGCCTAAGGTCGTATGGTAATGGTGCAGGCAGTGAACGCCTGTGATTTCTTAGGCAGTAGAAATCTTAAGTGTAAGGTTAAACCAGTGACATTCTTAACTTTTAAAACTAGATGCAATTTAGATAAAACAAATTACCAACTATTCAAACTGGATTGTAGTGCAATGTGCCAACACAGAACAATTTAAGAATTCCTTTGTGAGAACTGTGTATAAGTGGAACCAGCTAGAAGAGAGCACAACCAATTCCCAGACAGTTGAGGCCTTAAAGACTTGCCTCCAGTGCTGATACTGAACTCTCTCATCTCCTTTAGTGGTTAGGCTTTGCTTATAGAGAATATAAAAAATTGATGGTTACGCATTATATTTCCTTGATATAAGATGTCCTTAAATTTGAAAAAAAACTTGGAAAAAAAATTTTTTTTCACTAAAAACTTATATGAACCATGGTTAATGTTACCATTAACAAATGAGATATAAAAAAGATATTCCTTGGGCTGGCACCAGACATAAACTCTTTCTGCTTGCCCATTCCAGGCAGTTTTAAATGTTCATTGTCAGACTCCAGATATTCTTACAAGTGTGGAATTTATTTTTGTATTAACCTCTTTTTACAGTTACCTCAGAAACAGTCTGGTCTCTGGGCTGATTAAATATTATAGTTATTTGGACAAAGGTATTAGTCTGTTAATGATCAGGTGAGCTTTTGTGATCGCCTGGTGTCCATCGTCTGTCATTAACTTTTAGCTTTTAACAACTCCTTTGAAACCATTGGGCCAATTTTAAAATAATTTCACAGAAATGTTCCTTGGGTGACTCTCTACCAAGTTTATTCAAGCCATCTTGATTCGTCAAACAACATGGCAGCCAGGGGGTGGGGTTAGTTTTATGTAAAGTTACTTCCCTTGTTTTATAGCATAAATGTCTGTATATAGCAATTATTATAAGAAGAGGTAATAAACTCTTTAAATAAACTTTTTTTTGCTATTATTATACAATTTTATACCAGATATAAGTTTTAAAAGATAATTCATCATAAAAAGATGAATGATACAATTATAATCAATGATTGAAATATTATTCATATTATTCAAATATCATGAACCATTTTTAGCTCTACTGGCCAAAGGCCAAAAGTGCTTATGCAATGGTGCGTTGTCTGTCGTCTGTTAGCAGCACTTTCTTTGAAACCACTAGGTCAATTAAACTGAAACTTCACATGGGTGTTTCTATTGCATAGGAGACTATACAGAAGATTTTTTTTATATCTGAAATTCAAGATGGCTGCCATTACTAAAAATAGTCTAAAACTTAAAAAATCTTCTCATGAACGGCCCAACAGATTTTCAAAATGTTTATGTAGTAATGATGACCAACTATAGTTCTGTTAGATTTGTTCAAATGGTGTCCCTAGAGTTCAAAATGACCCGCCCTGATGTTTCTATTACATAGTAGAATTTCAAAAAGTGCAATGGCCACTATGAGTCAGTAGAGCGTCCTCAGGCCCTCTTGGGCCTCTTGTTTTTACAAGTTTTACATCTTGTAGTGTTTTGTCTCATCATTTACACAGTTTCAGTTGTTTAACTAGACAAATAGTGCTTTTATTTGAAAAAATACCGTTTTACACAAAGAGGCAATAACTTTCAACCAGACTATAGAATAAATCCAAATTCTGTTGATGTTGCTCTTAATACTTGACAAATATTGTTAAATTAAAAAAATATCATAATCCTTTTTTTTTTTTATATATATATATATATATAGTTACTCGCATGAAAATACCGACAAAACTTTTGGAACTTGGTATATGTGTATTGTTGACGAAATTGTTGCTTTGTATTTTGAAATATATGCATTGCTGGTGAGTGTTGTTTTGTATTTGGAAATATGTGCATTGTTGGTGAGTGTTTTGTATTTGTGAATATGTGCATTATTGGTGTGTTGTTTTGTATTTGTTAATATGTGTATTGTTGGTGAGAGTATTGCTTTGTATTTGGGAATATGTGTATTGTTGGTGAGTGTTGCTTTGTATATGTGTATTGTTTGTGAGTGTTGTTTTGTTTTTGTGAACATGTCTATTGTTGGTGAGAGTGTTGCTTTGTATTTGGGAATATGTGTATTGTTGATGAGATATGTGTTGTTTTGTTGGGACTATGTGTATTGTTTGTGAGTGTTGTTTTGTATTTTGGAATATATGTATTGTTGGTGAGATTGTTGCTTTGTATTTGGAAATATATGCATTGTTGATGAGTGTTGTTTTGTATTTTGGAATATGTGTACTGTTAGTGAGTGTTATTTTGCAATTGGAAACATGTGCATTGTTGGTGAGTCGTTTAGTATTTGGGAATATGTGTATTGTTAGTGAGTGTTATTTTGCAATTGGAAACATGTGCATTCTTGGTGAGTGTTTTGTATATGGGAATATGGACATTGTTGGTGAAAATGTTGCTTTGTATTTGGGAATATGTTCATTGTTGGTGATCAAACAGTTGTACAAGGATGTACATTATAAAAACCATTCTTCCCCCTGAGGTCTTGCTGTCCAGTGTACAAAATACATACAGGAAATAAAGGGTTTGTATCATATTGAGCTGTGCATTCTTTGCAAACTGGGGTGGGGACGTGGAAAATACTTGGTCGGAAAGTTGTTTAGCAGGTTTTAAAATTGTTAAATACCCTGATATAATTATGTGTGTGCCCTTTATCTACTGACCATGATCTGTGCCACTTTTGCTTGCCGGGGACCCCCTGAGGTCTTGCTGTCTGGTGTACAGAATACATACAGGAAATAAAGGGACTATGTATCATATTGAGCTGTGCATTCTTTGCAAGCTGGGTTGGGGACTTGGAAAACACTTGGTTGGAAAGTTATTTAGCAGGTTTTAAATTGTTAAAATCCCAGATATAATTATGTATGTGCCCTTTATCTCCTAATCTGTTAGTGAGTGTTGTTTTGTATTTACGAATGTGTATTGTTGGCGAGAGTGTTGTTTTGTATTTGGGACTATGTGCATTGTTGGTGAGAGTGTTGTTTTGTATTTGGGACTATGTGCATTGTTGGTGAGTGTTGTTTTTTATTTTGGAATATGTGTATTGTTGGTGAGTGTTTTGTATTTGTGAATATGTGCATTATTGGTGAGTGTTGTTTTGTATTTTGGAATATGTATTGTTGGTGAGTGTTTTGTATTTGGAAATATGTGCATTATTGGTGTGTTGTTTTGTATTTGTTAATATGTGTATTGATGGTGAGAGTGTTGCTTTGTATTTGGGAATATGTGTATTGTTGGTGAGTGTTGGTTTGTATTTGGGCATATGTGTATTGTTGGTGAGTGTTGCTTTGTATTTGGGACTATGTGGTGTTGGTGAGTGTTGCTTTGTATATGGGTATATGTGTATTGTTTGTGAGTGTTGTTTTGTTTTTGTGAACATGTCTATTGTTGGTGAGAGTGTTGCTTTGTATTAAGGAATATGTGTATTGTTGGTGAGATATGTGTTGTTTTGTATTTGGGACTATGTGTATTGTTTGTGAGTGTTGTTTTGTATCTTGGAATATATGTATTGTTGGTGAGATTGTTGCTTTGTATTTGGAAATATGTGCATTCTTTGCAAGCTGGGGTGGGGACGTGGAAAATACTGGGTTGGAAAGTTGTTTAGCAGGTTTTAAAATTATTGGGTCATTTTCCCAATGGCAAATAGTATCTTTTTTTCCCAAAAAATTCCCAATTGAAAGCTTCAAAAATGTAAATTGAAACTTGCCATACTTCCTTGATAAAATAAAGAAAGTTTTCCCCATTCTGAATTTAGTATGACATTGATTATTTAATTAAATGGCCTGATAAGCAAGTGTACACTTTTTATAAATATATTTAATGCAAAAAAATTTCCCAATGTTAATGAAAATTCCGCTAAAATTCCCAATTCCAAGGGTATGGGTCATCTTCCACAAATGGTGAAATAAAACACTGGTTTATCCAAACATATTTAACCGTTAATTAGGTCATCTGACCTTTATGTTTGTTGTGTCTGTGTGGTATTTTTACTTTGATTAAATCTAGGTCACGCAAAACCGTTTATAATGCAATTAACTGATAATTTATATTGTTGATTGAAAGCTTTATGAGAATCGAACTTAACTAAAGTCGATATTCACGTAAATCTGTATGTAGGTCATGTTTGTTTTGTTCTGGACAAAGAGTTCTGGATAATGTGTGGTATATTCTCAGACAATCAGGAGCATTTTGTGCTGAATGCGTTTCGTTATCCATAAATCATTACTATTGAACTGGAGGTATTAAAATTGACTGGAGTTGTAGCACAAAATATATGATTGCCAGACTGAAGATGATTCATGGAAAAACAAAACCTGGAGTTGAAGTTAATATATATATATATATTATCTTGAACTGAATCATTGAAATTCTTGCTTGAGGAGTTGGACAAGTTAAGAGTTCAGATGACTCATTTGATCAATACTCTATCAAAAAGTCAAACGTCAGAATATGAAGGTTTGTTTGTCAAGCTTTCATATGGGTTGTTCATGTTGATAACTTTTATATGGAGATGTGGAAAGGTTTCCTGAACCACCACATTACCAGTTTACAAAATTCCCTGTAAATGGCAATTTTCACCAGGGTCAGCGAATATTCAGACAATTTTCACAGGGAAGACGGTGTGTACCATGTTGTTCAGCATTTTTTGCAAATGCAATATTAAAACAATTTGATAGGTACTGTTGGAAAAATATTGATATGGACTCTGTATTGTATGCAGGAGATTATTTATACAGATACACAAAAGAAATATCAAACACACCACATTTTCTAAATCCCAATGAATTGTCTTCTTACTTAACATATCAGAAATCTAACTAAGTTTTCCAATTTCTCGAACCTACATTTGCGAATTAACACAGGCAGCGAGCCTTGCCACAGGCCTTTTAGGCCTTTGATTATGATGTTCGAACAATTATATTTAATGCATAACTTTTCCCAATGTTAATGAAAATGCCACTAAATTTCCTAATTCCAAGGGTATGGGTCATCTTCCCAAAATGGTGGGGGAAAAACAATTAGGCCGAGTGGTCTAGGGCGCCGTCTCAAGATCACTTACCTCCTACTGCTAATGTCGTAGGTTTGAGTCCCGCTCCAAAAACTGAGAAAATTTTCCAGTTACTTGCGAAAGGTCGCTGGTTCTACTTAGTCTGAAGTCTTCTTCCACCAGTTAAACTGGATATGCCATGTATAACCTGAAATGTGTTGAAAATGGCGTTTAACCCCATTAAAAAACAAAAACAAAAAACCATTGTAGATTGAAATGTTCAATTTTGTAACTTGATTATTTGTTTTTGCATATTTTTCTATCATATGTGACATTGAAACAACACTGCAAGATGCTTTATTTGACACATTAAAATCATGCAAAATCTTTTACTTTTTGTTTCAGTAATACTATAAATTATGCAGTGTTCATTACTTTAATGTATATTAATGTTTTGAACAGGAAACTGTTGGGCAAACCAGGCAGTTTTCGCTAAAATGAAATTCACAAACCCACCCTCATTTTGATCCATTTCAGACATTGATATACCCTCAAGAAGGAATAAAAGGAGTGTGTAACCGAAATGCTGGAAGAACTGGTGCTCCAACAGCAACATGAATTCAACAGACTGGCCTTCTTGCCTAAGGTCGTATGGTAATGGTGCAGGCAGTGAACGCCTGTGATTTCTTAGGCAGTAGAAATCTTAAGTGTAAGGTTAAACCAGTGACATTCTTAACTTTTAAAACTAGATGCAATTTAGATAAAACAAATTACCAACTATTCAAACTGGATTGTAGTGCAATGTGCCAACACAGAACAATTTAAGAATTCCTTTGTGAGAACTGTGTATAAGTGGAACCAGCTAGAAGAGAGCACAACCAATTCCCAGACAGTTGAGGCCTTAAAGACTTGCCTCCAGTGCTGATACTGAACTCTCTCATCTCCTTTAGTGGTTAGGCTTTGCTTATAGAGAATATAAAAAATTGATGGTTACGCATTATATTTCCTTGATATAAGATGTCCTTAAATTTGAAAAAAAACTTGGAAAAAAAATTTTTTTTCACTAAAAACTTATATGAACCATGGTTAATGTTACCATTAACAAATGAGATATAAAAAAGATATTCCTTGGGCTGGCACCAGACATAAACTCTTTCTGCTTGCCCATTCCAGGCAGTTTTAAATGTTCATTGTCAGACTCCAGATATTCTTACAAGTGTGGAATTTATTTTTGTATTAACCTCTTTTTACAGTTACCTCAGAAACAGTCTGGTCTCTGGGCTGATTAAATATTATAGTTATTTGGACAAAGGTATTAGTCTGTTAATGATCAGGTGAGCTTTTGTGATCGCCTGGTGTCCATCGTCTGTCATTAACTTTTAGCTTTTAACAACTCCTTTGAAACCATTGGGCCAATTTTAAAATAATTTCACAGAAATGTTCCTTGGGTGACTCTCTACCAAGTTTATTCAAGCCATCTTGATTCGTCAAACAACATGGCAGCCAGGGGGTGGGGTTAGTTTTATGTAAAGTTACTTCCCTTGTTTTATAGCATAAATGTCTGTATATAGCAATTATTATAAGAAGAGGTAATAAACTCTTTAAATAAACTTTTTTTTGCTATTATTATACAATTTTATACCAGATATAAGTTTTAAAAGATAATTCATCATAAAAAGATGAATGATACAATTATAATCAATGATTGAAATATTATTCATATTATTCAAATATCATGAACCATTTTTAGCTCTACTGGCCAAAGGCCAAAAGTGCTTATGCAATGGTGCGTTGTCTGTCGTCTGTTAGCAGCACTTTCTTTGAAACCACTAGGTCAATTAAACTGAAACTTCACATGGGTGTTTCTATTGCATAGGAGACTATACAGAAGATTTTTTTTATATCTGAAATTCAAGATGGCTGCCATTACTAAAAATAGTCTAAAACTTAAAAAATCTTCTCATGAACGGCCCAACAGATTTTCAAAATGTTTATGTAGTAATGATGACCAACTATAGTTCTGTTAGATTTGTTCAAATGGTGTCCCTAGAGTTCAAAATGACCCGCCCTGATGTTTCTATTACATAGTAGAATTTCAAAAAGTGCAATGGCCACTATGAGTCAGTAGAGCGTCCTCAGGCCCTCTTGGGCCTCTTGTTTTTACAAGTTTTACATCTTGTAGTGTTTTGTCTCATCATTTACACAGTTTCAGTTGTTTAACTAGACAAATAGTGCTTTTATTTGAAAAAATACCGTTTTACACAAAGAGGCAATAACTTTCAACCAGACTATAGAATAAATCCAAATTCTGTTGATGTTGCTCTTAATACTTGACAAATATTGTTAAATTAAAAAAATATCATAATCCTTTTTTTTTTTTTATATATATATATATATATAGTTACTCGCATGAAAATACCGACAAAACTTTTGGAACTTGGTATATGTGTATTGTTGACGAAATTGTTGCTTTGTATTTTGAAATATATGCATTGCTGGTGAGTGTTGTTTTGTATTTGGAAATATGTGCATTGTTGGTGAGTGTTTTGTATTTGTGAATATGTGCATTATTGGTGTGTTGTTTTGTATTTGTTAATATGTGTATTGTTGGTGAGAGTATTGCTTTGTATTTGGGAATATGTGTATTGTTGGTGAGTGTTGCTTTGTATATGTGTATTGTTTGTGAGTGTTGTTTTGTTTTTGTGAACATGTCTATTGTTGGTGAGAGTGTTGCTTTGTATTTGGGAATATGTGTATTGTTGATGAGATATGTGTTGTTTTGTTGGGACTATGTGTATTGTTTGTGAGTGTTGTTTTGTATTTTGGAATATATGTATTGTTGGTGAGATTGTTGCTTTGTATTTGGAAATATATGCATTGTTGATGAGTGTTGTTTTGTATTTTGGAATATGTGTACTGTTAGTGAGTGTTATTTTGCAATTGGAAACATGTGCATTGTTGGTGAGTCGTTTAGTATTTGGGAATATGTGTATTGTTAGTGAGTGTTATTTTGCAATTGGAAACATGTGCATTCTTGGTGAGTGTTTTGTATATGGGAATATGGACATTGTTGGTGAAAATGTTGCTTTGTATTTGGGAATATGTTCATTGTTGGTGATCAAACAGTTGTACAAGGATGTACATTATAAAAACCATTCTTCCCCCTGAGGTCTTGCTGTCCAGTGTACAAAATACATACAGGAAATAAAGGGTTTGTATCATATTGAGCTGTGCATTCTTTGCAAACTGGGGTGGGGACGTGGAAAATACTTGGTCGGAAAGTTGTTTAGCAGGTTTTAAAATTGTTAAATACCCTGATATAATTATGTGTGTGCCCTTTATCTACTGACCATGATCTGTGCCACTTTTGCTTGCCGGGGACCCCCTGAGGTCTTGCTGTCTGGTGTACAGAATACATACAGGAAATAAAGGGACTATGTATCATATTGAGCTGTGCATTCTTTGCAAGCTGGGTTGGGGACTTGGAAAACACTTGGTTGGAAAGTTATTTAGCAGGTTTTAAATTGTTAAAATCCCAGATATAATTATGTATGTGCCCTTTATCTCCTAATCTGTTAGTGAGTGTTGTTTTGTATTTACGAATGTGTATTGTTGGCGAGAGTGTTGTTTTGTATTTGGGACTATGTGCATTGTTGGTGAGAGTGTTGTTTTGTATTTGGGACTATGTGCATTGTTGGTGAGTGTTGTTTTTTATTTTGGAATATGTGTATTGTTGGTGAGTGTTTTGTATTTGTGAATATGTGCATTATTGGTGAGTGTTGTTTTGTATTTTGGAATATGTATTGTTGGTGAGTGTTTTGTATTTGGAAATATGTGCATTATTGGTGTGTTGTTTTGTATTTGTTAATATGTGTATTGATGGTGAGAGTGTTGCTTTGTATTTGGGAATATGTGTATTGTTGGTGAGTGTTGGTTTGTATTTGGGCATATGTGTATTGTTGGTGAGTGTTGCTTTGTATTTGGGACTATGTGGTGTTGGTGAGTGTTGCTTTGTATATGGGTATATGTGTATTGTTTGTGAGTGTTGTTTTGTTTTTGTGAACATGTCTATTGTTGGTGAGAGTGTTGCTTTGTATTAAGGAATATGTGTATTGTTGGTGAGATATGTGTTGTTTTGTATTTGGGACTATGTGTATTGTTTGTGAGTGTTGTTTTGTATCTTGGAATATATGTATTGTTGGTGAGATTGTTGCTTTGTATTTGGAAATATGTGCATTCTTTGCAAGCTGGGGTGGGGACGTGGAAAATACTGGGTTGGAAAGTTGTTTAGCAGGTTTTAAAATTGTTAAAAACCCTGATATAATTATGTGTGTGCCCGTTATCTCCTGACCATGATCTGTGCCACTTTTGCTTGCCGGAGACCCCCTGAGGTCTTGCTGTCCGGTGTACACAATACATACAGGAAATAAAGGGACTATGTATTATATTGAGCTGTGCATTTTTTGCAAGCTGGGGTGGGGACATGGAAAATACTTGGTCAGAAAGTTGTTTAGCAGGTTTTAAAATTGTTAAAAACCCTGATATAATTATGTGTGTGCCCTTTATCTCCTGACCATGATCTGTGCCACTTTTGCTTGCCGGGGACCCCCTGAGGTCTTGCTGTCCGGTGTACAGAATACATACAGGAAATTAAGGACTATGTATCATATTGAGCTGTGCATTCTTTGCAAGCTGGGTTGGGGACTTGGAAAACACTTTGTTGGAAAGCAGGTTTTAAATTGTTAAAATCCCTGATATAATTACGTATGTGCCCTTTATCTCCTGATCTGTTAGTGAGTGTTGTTTTGTATTTACGAATGTGTATTGTTGGCGAGAGTGTTGTTTTGTATTTGGGACTATGTACATTGTTGGTGAGAGTGTTGTTTTGTATTTGGGACTATGTGCATTGTTGGTGAGAGTGTTGTTTTTTATTTTGGAATATGTGTATTGTTGGTGAGTGTTTTGTATTTGTGAATATGTGCATTATTGGTGAGTGTTGTTTTGTATTTGTTAATATGTGTATTGATGTTGAGAGTGTTGCTTTGTATTTGGGAATATGTGTATTGTTGGTGAGTGTTGGTTTGTATTTGGGCATATGTGTATTGTTGGTGAGTGTTGCTTTCTATTTGGGACTATGTGGTGTTGGTGAGTGTTGCTTTGTATATGGGTATATGTGTATTGTTTGTGAGTGTTGTTTTGTTTTTGTGAACATGTCTATTGTTGGTGAGAGTGTTGCTTTGTATTTGGGAATATGTGTATTGTTGGTGAGATATGTGTTGTTTTGTATTTGGGACTATGTGTATTGTTTGTGAGTGTTGTTTAGTATTTTGGAATATATGTATTGTTGGTGAGATTGTTGCTTTGTATTTGGAAAAATGTGCATTCTTTGCAAGCTGGGGTGGGGACGTGGAAAATACTGGGTTGGAAAGTTGTTTAGCAGGTTTTAAAATTGTAAAAAACCCTGAGATAATTATGTGTGTGCCCTTTATCTCCTGACCATGATCTGTGCCACTTTTGCTTGCCGGGGACCCCCTGAGGTCTTGCTGTCCGGTGTACAGAATACATACAGGAAATAAAGGGACTATGTATCATATTGAGCTGTGCATTCTTTGCAAGCTGGGGTGGGGACATGGAAAATACTTGGTCGGAAAGTTGTTTAGCAGGTTTTAAAATTGTTAAAAACCCTGATATAATTATGTGTGTGCCCTTTATCTCCTGACCATGATCTGTGCCACTTTTGCTTGCCGGGGACCCCCTGAGGTCTTGCTGTCCGGTGTACAGAATACATATAGGAAATAAAGGACATTGTATCATATTGAGCTGTGCATTCTTTGCAAGCTGGGTTGGGGACTTGGAAAACACTTTGTTGGAAAGCAGGTTTTGAATTGTTAAAATCCCTGATATAATTACGTATGTGCCCTTTATCTCCTGATCTGTTAGTGAGTGCTGTTTTGTATTTACGAATGTGTATTGTTGGCGAGAGTGTTGTTTTGTATTTGGGACTATGTGCATTGTTGGTGAGAGTGTTGTTTTGTATTTGGGACTATGTGCATTGTTGGTGAGTGTTGTTTTTTATTTTGGAATATGTGTATTGTTGATGAGTGTTTTGTATTTGTGAATATGTGCATTATTGGTGAGTGTTGTTTTGTATTTGTTAATATGTGTATTGATGGTGAGAGTGTTGCTTTGTATTTGGGAATATGTGTATTGTTGGTGAGTGTTGGTTTGTATTTGGGCATATGTGTATTGTTGGTGAGTGTTGCTTTGTATTTGGGACTATGTGGTGTTGGTGAGTGTTGCTTTGTATGTGGGTATATGTGTATTGTTTGTGAGTGTTGTTTTGTTTTTGTGAACATGTCTATTGTTGGTGAGAGTGTTGCTTTGTATTTGGGAATATGTGTATTGTTGCTGAGATGTGTTGTTTTGTATTTTGGACTATGTGTATTGTTTGTGAGTGTTGTTTTGTATTTTGGAATATATGTATTGTTGGTGAGATTGTTGCTTTGTATTTGGAAATATGTGCATTCTTTGCAAGCTGGGGTGGGGACGTGGAAAATACTGGGTTGGAAAGTTGTTTAGCAGGTTTTAAAATTGTTAAAAACCCTGATATAATTATGTGTGTGCCCTTTATCTCCTGACCATGATCTGTGCCAGTTTTGCTTGCCGGGGACCCCCTGAGGTCTTGCTGTCCGGTGTACAGAATACATACAGGAAATAAAGGGACTATGTATCATATTGAGCTGTGCATTCTTTGCAAGCTGGAATGGGGACATGGAAAATACTTGGTCAGAAAGTTGTTTAGCAGGTTTTAAAATTGTTAAAAACCCTGATATAATTATGTGTGTGCCCTTTATCTCCTGACCATGATCTGTGCCACTTTTGCTTGCCGGGGACCCCCTGAGGTCTTGCTGTCCGGTGTACAGAATACATATAGGAAATAAAGGATTATGTATCATATTGAGCTGTGCATTCTTTGCAAGCTGGGTTGGGGACTTGGAAAACACTTGGTTGGAAAGCAGGTTTTAAATTGTTAAAATCCCTGATATAATTACGTATGTGCCCTTTATCTCCTGATCTGTTAGTGAGTGTTGTTTTGTATTTACGAATGTGTATTGTTGGCGAGAGTGTTGTTTTGTATTTGGGACTATGTGCATTGTTGGTGAGAGTGTCGTTTTGTATTTGGGACTATGTGCATTGTTGGTGAGTGTTGTTTTTTATTTTGGAATATGTGTATTGTTGGTGAGTGTTTTGTATTTGTGAATATGTGCATTATTGGTGAGTGTTGTTTTGTATTTGTTAATATGTGTATTGTTTGTGAGTGTTGTTTTGTATTTTGGAATATATGTATTGTTGGTGAGATTGTTGCTTTGTATTTGGAAATATGTGCATTCTTTGCAAGCTGGGGTGGGGATGTGGAAAATACTTGGTCGGAAAGTTGTTTAGCAGGTTTTAAAATTGTTAAAAACCCTGATATAATTATGTGTGTGCCCTTTATCTCCTGACCATGATCTGTGCCACTTTTGCTTGCCGGGGACCCCCTGAGGTCTTGCTGTCCGGTGTACAGAATACATACAGGAAATAAAGGGACTATGTATCATATTGAGCTGTGCATTCTTTGCAAGCTGGGTTGGGGACTTGGAAAACACTTGGTTGGAAAGTTATTTAGCAGGTTTTAAATTGTTAAAATCCCTGATATAATTATGTATGTGCCCTTTATCTCCTAATCTGTTAGTGAGTGTTGTTTTGTATTTACGAATGTGTATTGTTGGCGAGAGTGTTGTTTTGTATTTGGGACTATGTGCATTGTTGGTGTTGTTTTGTATTTGGGACTATGTGCATTGTTGGTGAGTGTTGTTTTTTATTTTGGAATATGTGTATTGTTGGTGAGTGTTTTGTATTTGTGAATATGTGCATTATTGGTGAGTGTTGTTTTGTATTTTGGAATATGTATTGTTGGTGAGTGTTTTGTATTTGGAAATATGTGCATTATTGGTGTGTTGTTTTGTATTTGTTAATATGTGTATTGATGGTGAGAGTGTTGCTTTGTATTTGGGAATATGTGTATTGTTGGTGAGTGTTGGTTTGTATTTGGGCATATGTGTATTGTTGGTGAGTGTTGCTTTGTATATGGGTATATGTGTATTGTTTGTGAGTGTTGTTTTGTTTTTGTGAACATGTCTATTGTTGGTGAGAGTGTTGCTTTGTATTAAGGAATATGTGTATTGTTGGTGAGATATGTGTTGTTTTGTATTTGGGACTATGTGTATTGTTTGTGAGTGTTGTTTTGTATTTTGGAATATATGTATTGTTGGTGAGATTGTTGCTTTGTATTTGGAAATATGTGCATTCTTTGCAAGCTGGGGTGGGGACGTGGAAAATACTGGGTTGGAAAGTTGTTTAGCAGGTTTTAAAATTGTTAAAAACCCTGATATAATTATGTGTGTGCCCTTTATCTCCTGACCATGATCTGTGCCACTTTTGCTTGCCGGGGACCCCCTGAGGTCTTGCTGTCCGGTGTACAGAATACATACAGGAAATAAAGGGACTATGTATTATATTGAGCTGTGCATTTTTTGCAAGCTGGGGTGGGGACATGGAAAATACTTGGTCGGAAAGTTGTTTAGCAGGTTTTAAAATTGTTAAAAACCCTGATATAATTATGTGTGTGCCCTTTATCTCCTGACCATGATCTGTGCCACTTTTGCTTGCCGGGGACCCCCTGAGGTCTTGCTGTCCGGTGTACAGAATACATACAGGAAATTAAGGACTATGTATCATATTGAGCTGTGCATTCTTTGCAAGCTGGGTTGGGGACTTGGAAAACACTTTGTTGGAAAGCAGGTTTTAAATTGTTAAAATCCCTGATATAATTACGTATGTGCCCTTTATCTCCTGATCTGTTAGTGAGTGTTGTTTTGTATTTACGAATGTGTATTGTTGGCGAGAGTGTTGTTTTGTATTTGGGACTATGTGCATTGTTGGTGAGAGTGTTGTTTTGTATTTGGGACTATGTGCATTGTTGGTGAGAGTGTTGTTTTTTATTTTGGAATATGTGTATTGTTGGTGAGTGTTTTGTATTTGTGAATATGTGCATTATTGGTGAGTGTTGTTTTGTATTTGTTAATATGTGTATTGATGGTGAGAGTGTTGCTTTGTATTTGGGAATATGTGTATTGTTGGTGAGTGTTGGTTTGTATTTGGGCATATGTGTATTGTTGGTGAGTGTTGCTTTGTATATGGGTATATGTGTATTGTTTGTGAGTGTTGTTTTGTTTTTGTGAACATGTCTATTGTTGGTGAGAGTGTTGCTTTGTATTAAGGAATATGTGTATTGTTGGTGAGATATGTGTTGTTTTGTATTTGGGACTATGTGTATTGTTTGTGAGTGTTGTTTTGTATCTTGGAATATATGTATTGTTGGTGAGATTGTTGCTTTGTATTTGGAAATATGTGCATTCTTTGCAAGCTGGGGTGGGGACGTGGAAAATACTGGGTTGGAAAGTTGTTTAGCAGGTTTTAAAATTGTTAAAAACCCTGATATAATTATGTGTGTGCCCTTTATCTCCTGACCATGATCTGTGCCACTTTTGCTTGCCGGGGACCCCCTGAGGTCTTGCTATCCGGTGTACAGAATACATACAGGAAATAAAGGGACTATGTATTATATTGAGCTGTGCATTTTTTGCAAGCTGGGATGGGGACATGGAAAATACTTGGTCGGAAAGTTGTTTAGCAGGTTTTAAAATTGTTAAAAACCCTGATATAATTATGTGTGTGCCCTTTATCTCCTGACCATGATCTGTGCCACTTTTGCTTGCCGGGGACCCCCTGAGGTCTTGCTGTCCGGTGTACAGAATACATACAGGAAATTAAGGACTATGTATCATATTGAGCTGTGCATTCTTTGCAAGCTGGGTTGGGGACTTGGAAAACACTTTGTTGGAAAGCAGGTTTTAAATTGTTAAAATCCCTGATATAATTACGTATGTGCCCTTTATCTCCTGATCTGTTAGTGAGTGTTGTTTTGTATTTACGAATGTGTATTGTTGGCGAGAGTGTTGTTTTGTATTTGGGACTATGTGCATTGTTGGTGAGAGTGTTGTTTTGTATTTGGGACTATGTGCATTGTTGGTGAGAGTGTTGTTTTTTATTTTGGAATATGTGTATTGTTGGTGAGTGTTTTGTATTTGTGAATATGTGCATTATTGGTGAGTGTTGTTTTGTATTTGTTAATATGTGTATTGATGGTGAGAGTGTTGCTTTGTATTTGGGAATATGTGTATTGTTGGTGAGTGTTGGTTTGTATTTGGGCATATGTGTATTGTTGGTGAGTGTTGCTTTCTATTTGGGACTATGTGGTGTTGGTGAGTGTTGCTTTGTATATGGGTATATGTGTATTGTTTGTGAGTGTTGTTTTGTTTTTGTGAACATGTCTATTGTTGGTGAGATATGTGTTGTTTTGTATTTGGGACTATGTGTATTGTTTGTGAGTGTTGTTTAGTATTTTGGAATATATGTATTGTTGGTGAGATTGTTGCTTTGTATTTGGAAAAATGTGCATTCTTTGCAAGCTGGGGTGGGGACGTGGAAAATACTGGGTTGGAAAGTTGTTTAGCAGGTTTTAAAATTGTAAAAAACCCTGAGATAATTATGTGTGTGCCCTTTATCTCCTGACCATGATCTGTGCCAGTTTTGCTTGCCGGGGACCCCCTGAGGTCTTGCTGTCCGGTGTACAGAATACATACAGGAAATAAAGGGACTATGTATCATATTGAGCTGTGCATTCTTTGCAAGCTGGGGTGGGGACATGGAAAATACTTGGTCGGAAAGTTGTTTAGCAGGTTTTAAAATTGTTAAAAACCCTGATATAATTATGTGTGTGCCCTTTATCTCCTGACCATGATCTGTGCCACTTTTGCTTGCCGGGGACCCCCTGAGGTCTTGCTGTCCGGTGTACAGAATACATATAGGAAATAAAGGACATTGTATCATATTGAGCTGTGCATTCTTTGCAAGCTGGGTTGGGGACTTGGAAAACACTTGGTTGGAAAGCAGGTTTTAAATTGTTAAAATCCCTGATATAATTACGTATGTGCCCTTTATCTCCTGATCTGTTAGTGAATGCTGTTTTGTATTTATGAATGTGTATTGTTGGCGAGAGTGTTGTTTTGTATTTTGGACTATGTGCATTGTTGGCGAGAGTGTTGTTTTGTATTTGGGACTATGTGCATTGTTGGTGAGAGTGTTGTTTTGTATTTGGGACTATGTGCATTGTTGGTGAGTGTTGTTTTTTATTTTGGAATATGTGTATTGTTGGTGAGTGTTTTGTATTTGTGAATATGTGCATTATTGGTGAGTGTTGTTTTGTATTTGTTAATATGTGTATTGATGGTGAGAGTGTTGCTTTGTATTTGGGAATATGTGTATTGTTGGTGAGTGTTGGTTTGTATTTGGGCATATGTGTATTGTTGGTGAGTGTTGCTTTGTATTTGGGACTATGTGGTGTTGGTGAGTGTTGCTTTGTATGTTGGTATATGTGTATTGTTTGTGAGTGTTGTTTTGTTTTTGTGAACATGTCTATTGTTGGTGAGAGTGTTGCTTTGTATTTGGGAATATGTGTATTGTTGCTGAGATATGTGTTGTTTTGTATTTTGGACTATGTGTATTGTTTGTGAGTGTTGTTTTGTATTTTGGAATATATGTATTGTTGGTGAGATTGTTGCTTTGTATTTGGAAATATGTGCATTCTTTGCAAGCTGGGGTGGGGACATGGAAAATACTGGGTTGGAAAGTTGTTTAGCAGGTTTTAAAATTGTTAAAAACCCTGATATAATTATGTGTGTGCCCTTTATCTCCTGACCATGATCTGTGCCACTTTTGCTTGCCGGGGACCCCCTGAGGTCTTGCTGTCCGGTGTACAGAATACATATAGGAAATAAAGGACTATGTATCATATTGAGCTGTGCATTCTTTGCAAGCTGGGTTGGGGACTTGGAAAACACTTGGTTGGAAAGCAGGTTTTAAATTGTTAAAATCCCTGATATAATTACGTATGTGCCCTTTATCTCCTGATCTGTTAGTGAGTGTTGTTTTGTATTTACGAATGTGTATTGTTGGCGAGAGTGTTGTTTTGTATTTGGGACTATGTGCATTGTTGGTGAGATTGTCGTTTTGTATTTGAGACTATGTGCATTGTTGGTGAGTGTTGTTTTTTATTTTGGAATATGTGTATTGTTGGTGAGTGTTTTGTATTTGTGAATATGTGCATTATTGGTGAGTGTTGTTTTGTATTTGTTAATATGTGTATTGTTTGTGAGTGTTGTTTTGTATTTTGGAATATATGTATTGTTGGTGAGATTGTTGCTTTGTATTTGGAAATATGTGCATTCTTTGCAAGCTGGGGTGGGGACGTGGCAAATACTTGGTCGGAAAGTTGTTTAGCAGGTTTTAAAATTGTTAAAAACCCTGATATAATTATGTGTGTGCCCTTTATCTCCTGACCATGATCTGTGCCACTTTTGCTTGCCGGGGACCCCCTGAGGTCTTGCTGTCCGGTGTACAGAATACATACAGGAAATAAAGGGACTATGTATCATATTGAGCTGTGCATTCTTTGCAAGCTGGGGTGGGGACATGGAAAATACTTGGTCGGAAAGTTGTTTAGCAGGTTTTAAAATTGTTAAAAACCCTGATATAATTATGTGTGTGCCCTTTATCTCCTGACCATGATCTGTGCCACTTTTGCTTGCCGGGGACCCCCTGAGGTCTTGCTGTCCGGTGTACAGAATACATATAGGAAATAAAGGACTATGTATCATATTGAGCTGTGCATTCTTTGCAAGCTGGGTTGGGGACTTGGAAAACACTTGGTTGGAAAGCAGGTTTTAAATTGTTAAAATCCCTGATATAATTACGTATGTGCCCTTTATCTCCTGATCTGTTAGTGAGTGTTGTTTTGTATTTACGAATGTGTATTGTTGGCGAGAGTGTTGTTTTGTATTTGGGACTATGTGCATTGTTGGTGAGAGTGTCGTTTTGTATTTGGGACTATGTGCATTGTTGGTGAGTGTTGTTTTTTATTTTGGAATATGTGTATTGTTGGTGAGTGTTTTGTATTTGTGAATATGTGCATTATTGGTGAGTGTTGTTTTGTATTTGTTAATATGTGTATTGTTTGTGAGTGTTGTTTTGTATTTTGGAATATATGTATTGTTGGTGAGATTGTTGCTTTGTATTTGGAAATATGTGCATTCTTTGCAAGCTGGGGTGGGGACGTGGAAAATACTTGGTCGGAAAGTTGTTTAGCAGGTTTTAAAATTGTTAAAAACCCTGATATAATTATGTGTGTGCCCTTTATCTCCTGACCATGATCTGTGCCACTTTTGCTTGCCGGGGACCCCCTGAGGTCTTGCTGTCCGGTGTACAGAATACATACAGGAAATAAAGGGACTATGTATCATATTGAGCTGTGCATTCTTTGCAAGCTGGGTTGGGGACTTGGAAAACACTTGGTTGGAAAGTTATTTAGCAGGTTTTAAATTGTTAAAATCCCTGATATAATTATGTATGTGCCCTTTATCTCCTAATCTGTTAGTGAGTGTTGTTTTGTATTTACGAATGTGTATTGTTGGCGAGAGTGTAGTTTTGTATTTTGGACTATGTGCATTGTTGGTGAGAGTGTTGTTTTGTATTTGGGACTATGTGCATTGTTGGTGAGTGTTGTTTTTTATTTTGGAATATGTGTATTGTTGGTGAGTGTTTTGTATTTGTGAATATGTGCATTATTGGTGAGTGTTGTTTTGTATTTTGGAATATGTATTGTTGGTGAGTGTTTTGTATTTGGAAATATGTGCATTATTGGTGTTGTTTCGTATTTGTTAATATGTGTATTGATGGTGAGAGTGTTGCTTTGTATTTGGGAATATGTGTATTGTTGGTGAGTGTTGGTTTGTATTTGGGCATATGTGTATTGTTGGTGAGTGTTGCTTTGTATATGGGTATATGTGTATTGTTTGTGAGTGTTGTTTTGTTTTTGTGAACATGTCTATTGTTGGTGAGAGTGTTGCTTTGTATTAAGGAATATGTGTATTGTTGGTGAGATATGTGTTGTTTTGTATTTGGGACTATGTGTATTGTTTGTGAGTGTTGTTTTGTATTTTGGAATATATGTATTGTTGGTGAGATTGTTGCTTTGTATTTGGAAATATGTGCATTCTTTGCAAGCTTGGGTGGGGACGTGGAAAATACTGGGTTGGAAAGTTGTTTAGCAGGTTTTAAAATTGTTAAAAACCCTGATATAATTATGTGTGTGCCCTTTATCTCCTGACCATGATCTGTGCCACTTTTGCTTGCCGGGGACCCCCTGAGGTCTTGCTGTCCGGTGTACAGAATACATACAGGAAATAAAGGGACTATGTATTATATTGAGCTGTGCATTTTTTGCAAGCTGGGGTGGGGACATGGAAAATACTTGGTCGGAAAGTTGTTTAGCAGGTTTTAAAATTGTTAAAAACCCTGATATAATTATGTGTGTGCCCTTTATCTCCTGACCATGATCTGTGCCACTTTTGCTTGCCGGGGACCCCCTGAGGTCTTGCTGTCCGGTGTACAGAATACATACAGGAAATTAAGGACTATGTATCATATTGAGCTGTGCATTCTTTGCAAGCTGGGTTGGGGACTTGGAAAACACTTTGTTGGAAAGCAGGTTTTAAATTGTTAAAATCCCTGATATAATTACGTATGTGCCCTTTATCTCCTGATCTGTTAGTGAGTGTTGTTTTGTATTTACGAATGTGTATTGTTGGCGAGAGTGTTGTTTTGTATTTGGGACTATGTGCATTGTTGGTGAGAGTGTTGTTTTGTATTTGGGACTATGTGCATTGTTGGTGAGAGTGTTGTTTTTTATTTTGGAATATGTGTATTGTTGGTGAGTGTTTTGTATTTGTGAATATGTGCATTATTGGTGAGTGTTGTTTTGTATTTGTTAATATGTGTATTGATGGTGAGAGTGTTGCTTTGTATTTGGGAATATGTGTATTGTTGGTGAGTGTTGGTTTGTATTTGGGCATATGTGTATTGTTGGTGAGTGTTGCTTTGTATATGGGTATATGTGTATTGTTTGTGAGTGTTGTTTTGTTTTTGTGAACATGTCTATTGTTGGTGAGAGTGTTGCTTTGTATTAAGGAATATGTGTATTGTTGGTGAGATATGTGTTGTTTTGTATTTGGGACTATGTGTATTGTTTGTGAGTGTTGTTTTGTATCTTGGAATATATGTATTGTTGGTGAGATTGTTGCTTTGTATTTGGAAATATGTGCATTCTTTGCAAGCTGGGGTGGGGACGTGGAAAATACTGGGTTGGAAAGTTGTTTAGCAGGTTTTAAAATTGTTAAAAACCCTGATATAATTATGTGTGTGCCCTTTATCTCCTGACCATGATCTGTGCCACTTTTGCTTGCCGGGGACCCCCTGAGGTGTTGCTATCCGGTGTACAGAATACATACAGGAAATAAAGGGACTATGTATTATATTGAGCTGTGCATTTTTTGCAAGCTGGGGTGGGGACATGGAAAATACTTGGTCGGAAAGTTGTTTAGCAGGTTTTAAAATTGTTAAAAACCCTGATATAATTATGTGTGTGCCCTTTATCTCCTGACCATGATCTGTGCCACTTTTGCTTGCCGGGGACCCCCTGAGGTCTTGCTGTCCGGTGTACAGAATACATACAGGAAATTAAGGACTATGTATCATATTGAGCTGTGCATTCTTTGCAAGCTGGGTTGGGGACTTGGAAAACACTTTGTTGGAAAGCAGGTTTTAAATTGTTAAAATCCCTGATATAATTACGTATGTGCCCTTTATCTCCTGATCTGTTAGTGAGTGTTGTTTTGTATTTACGAATGTGTATTGTTGGCGAGAGTGTTGTTTTGTATTTGGGACTATGTGCATTGTTGGTGAGAGTGTTGTTTTGTATTTGGGACTATGTGCATTGTTGGTGAGAGTGTTGTTTTTTATTTTGGAATATGTGTATTGTTGGTGAGTGTTTTGTATTTGTGAATATGTGCATTATTGGTGAGTGTTGTTTTGTATTTGTTAATATGTGTATTGATGGTGAGAGTGTTGCTTTGTATTTGGGAATATGTGTATTGTTGGTGAGTGTTGGTTTGTATTTGGGCATATGTGTATTGTTGGTGAGTGTTGCTTTCTATTTGGGACTATGTGGTGTTGGTGAGTGTTGCTTTGTATATGGGTATATGTGTATTGTTTGTGAGTGTTGTTTTGTTTTTGTGAACATGTCTATTGTTGGTGAGATATGTGTTGTTTTGTATTTGGGACTATGTGTATTGTTTGTGAGTGTTGTTTAGTATTTTGGAATATATGTATTGTTGGTGAGATTGTTGCTTTGTATTTGGAAAAATGTGCATTCTTTGCAAGCTGGGGTGGGGACGTGGAAAATACTGGGTTGGAAAGTTGTTTAGCAGGTTTTAAAATTGTAAAAAACCCTGAGATAATTATGTGTGTGCCCTTTATCTCCTGACCATGATCTGTGCCAGTTTTGCTTGCCGGGGACCCCCTGAGGTCTTGCTGTCCGGTGTACAGAATACATACAGGAAATAAAGGGACTATGTATCATATTGAGCTGTGCATTCTTTGCAAGCTGGGGTGGGGACATGGAAAATACTTGGTCGGAAAGTTGTTTAGCAGGTTTTAAAATTGTTAAAAACCCTGATATAATTATGTGTGTGCCCTTTATCTCCTGACCATGATCTGTGCCACTTTTGCTTGCCGGGGACCCCCTGAGGTCTTGCTGTCCGGTGTACAGAATACATATAGGAAATAAAGGACATTGTATCATATTGAGCTGTGCATTCTTTGCAAGCTGGGTTGGGGACTTGGAAAACACTTTGTTGGAAAGCAGGTTTTAAATTGTTAAAATCCCTGATATAATTACGTATGTGCCCTTTATCTCCTGATCTGTTAGTGAATGCTGTTTTGTATTTATGAATGTGTATTGTTGGCGAGAGTGTTGTTTTGTATTTTTGACTATGTGCATTGTTGGCGAGAGTGTTGTTTTGTATTTGGGACTATGTGCATTGTTGGTGAGAGTGTTGTTTTGTATTTGGGACTATGTGCATTGTTGGTGAGTGTTGTTTTTTATTTTGGAATATGTGTATTGTTGGTGAGTGTTTTGTATTTGTGAATATGTGCATTATTGGTGAGTGTTGTTTTGTATTTGTTAATATGTGTATTGATGGTGAGAGTGTTGCTTTGTATTTGGGAATATGTGTATTGTTGGTGAGTGTTGGTTTGTATTTGGGCATATGTGTATTGTTGGTGAGTGTTGCTTTGTATTTGGGACTATGTGGTGTTGGTGAGTGTTGCTTTGTATGTTGGTATATGTGTATTGTTTGTGAGTGTTGTTTTGTTTTTGTGAACATGTCTATTGTTGGTGAGAGTGTTGCTTTGTATTTGGGAATATGTGTATTGTTGCTGAGATATGTGTTGTTTTGTATTTTGGACTATGTGTATTGTTTGTGAGTGTTGTTTTGTATTTTGGAATATATGTATTGTTGGTGAGATTGTTGCTTTGTATTTGGAAATATGTGCATTCTTTGCAAGCTGGGGTGGGGACGTGGAAAATACTGGGTTGGAAAGTTGTTTAGCAGGTTTTAAAATTGTTAAAAACCCTGATATAATTATGTGTGTGCCCTTTATCTCCTGACCATGATCTGTGCCACTTTTGCTTGCCGGGGACCCCCTGAGGTCTTGCTGTCCGGTGTACAGAATACATACAGGAAATAAAGGGACTATGTATCATATTGAGCTGTGCATTCTTTGCAAGCTGGGGTGGGGACATGGAAAATACTTGGTCGGAAAGTTGTTTAGCAGGTTTTAAAATTGTTAAAAACCCTGATATAATTATGTGTGTGCCCTTTATCTCCTGACCATGATCTGTGCCACTTTTGCTTGCCGGGGACCCCCTGAGGTCTTGCTGTCCGGTGTACAGAATACATATAGGAAATAAAGGACTATGTATCATATTGAGCTGTGCATTCTTTGCAAGCTGGGTTGGGGACTTGGAAAACACTTGGTTGGAAAGCAGGTTTTAAATTGTTAAAATCCCTGATATAATTACGTATGTGCCCTTTATCTCCTGATCTGTTAGTGAGTGTTGTTTTGTATTTACGAATGTGTATTGTTGGCGAGAGTGTTGTTTTGTATTTGGGACTATGTGCATTGTTGGTGAGAGTGTCGTTTTGTATTTGGGACTATGTGCATTGTTGGTGAGTGTTGTTTTTTATTTTGGAATATGTGTATTGTTGGTGAGTGTTTTGTATTTGTGAATATGTGCATTATTGGTGAGTGTTGTTTTGTATTTGTTAATATGTGTATTGTTTGTGAGTGTTGTTTTGTATTTTGGAATATATGTATTGTTGGTGAGATTGTTGCTTTGTATTTGGAAATATGTGCATTCTTTGCAAGCTGGGGTGGGGACGTGGAAAATACTTGGTCGGAAAGTTGTTTAGCAGGTTTTAAAATTGTTAAAAACCCTGATATAATTATGTGTGTGCCCTTTATCTCCTGACCATGATCTGTGCCACTTTTGCTTGCCGGGGACCCCCTGAGGTCTTGCTGTCCGGTGTACAGAATACATACAGGAAATAAAGGGACTATGTATCATATTGAGCTGTGCATTCTTTGCAAGCTGGGTTGGGGACTTGGAAAACACTTGGTTGGAAAGTTATTTAGCAGGTTTTAAATTGTTAAAATCCCTGATATAATTATGTATGTGCCCTTTATCTCCTAATCTGTTAGTGAGTGTTGTTTTGTATTTACGAATGTGTATTGTTGGCGAGAGTGTTGTTTTGTATTTTGGACTATGTGCATTGTTGGTGAGAGTGTTGTTTTGTATTTGGGACTATGTGCATTGTTGGTGAGAGTGTTGTTTTGTATTTGGGACTATGTGCATTGTTGGTGAGTGTTGTTTTTTATTTTGGAATATGTGTATTGTTGGTGAGTGTTTTGTATTTGTGAATATGTGCATTATTGGTGAGTGTTGTTTTGTATTTTGGAATATGTATTGTTGGTGAGTGTTTTGTATTTGGAAATATGTGCATTATTGGTGTGTTGTTTCGTATTTGTTAATATGTGTATTGATGGTGAGAGTGTTGCTTTGTATTTGGGAATATGTGTATTGTTGGTGAGTGTTGGTTTGTATTTGGGCATATGTGTATTGTTGGTGAGTGTTGCTTTGTATATGGGTATATGTGTATTGTTTGTGAGTGTTGTTTTGTTTTTGTGAACATGTCTATTGTTGGTGAGAGTGTTGCTTTGTATTAAGGAATATGTGTATTGTTGGTGAGATATGTGTTGTTTTGTATTTGGGACTATGTGTATTGTTTGTGAGTGTTGTTTTGTATTTTGGAATATATGTATTGTTGGTGAGATTGTTGCTTTGTATTTGGAAATATGTGCATTCTTTGCAAGCTGGGGTGGGGACGTGGAAAATACTGGGTTGGAAAGTTGTTTAGCAGGTTTTAAAATTGTTAAAAACCCTGATATAATTATGTGTGTGCCCTTTATCTCCTGACCATGATCTGTGCCACTTTTGCTTGCCGGGGACCCCCTGAGGTCTTGCTGTCCGGTGTACAGAATACATACAGGAAATAAAGGGACTATGTATTATATTGAGCTGTGCATTTTTTGCAAGCTGGGGTGGGGACATGGAAAATACTTGGTCGGAAAGTTGTTTAGCAGGTTTTAAAATTGTTAAAAACCCTGATATAATTATGTGTGTGCCCTTTATCTCCTGACCATGATCTGTGCCACTTTTGCTTGCCGGGGACCCCCTGAGGTCTTGCTGTCCGGTGTACAGAATACATACAGGAAATTAAGGACTTTGTATCATATTGAGCTGTGCATTCTTTGCAAGCTGGGGTGGGGACTTGGAAAACACTTTGTTGGAAAGCAGGTTTTAAATTGTTAAAATCCCTGATATAATTACGTATGTGCCCTTTATCTCCTGATCTGTTAGTGAGTGTTGTTTTGTATTTACGAATGTGTATTGTTGGCGAGAGTGTTGTTTTGTATTTGGGACTATGTGCATTGTTGGTGAGAGTGTTGTTTTGTATTTGGGACTATGTGCATTGTTGGTGAGAGTGTTGTTTTTTATTTTGGAATATGTGTATTGTTGGTGAGTGTTTTGTATTTGTGAATATGTGCATTATTGGTGAGTGTTGTTTTGTATTTGTTAATATGTGTATTGATGGTGAGAGTGTTGCTTTGTATTTGGGAATATGTGTATTGTTGGTGAGTGTTGGTTTGTATTTGGGCATATGTGTATTGTTGGTGAGTGTTGCTTTCTATTTGGGACTATGTGGTGTTGGTGAGTGTTGCTTTGTATATGGGTATATGTGTATTGTTTGTGAGTGTTGTTTTGTTTTTGTGAACATGTCTATTGTTGGTGAGATATGTGTTGTTTTGTATTTGGGACTATGTGTATTGTTTGTGAGTGTTGTTTAGTATTTTGGAATATATGTATTGTTGGTGAGATTGTTGCTTTGTATTTGGAAAAATGTGCATTCTTTGCAAGCTGGGGTGGGGACGTGGAAAATACTGGGTTGGAAAGTTGTTTAGCAGGTTTTAAAATTGTAAAAAACCCTGAGATAATTATGTGTGTGCCCTTTATCTCCTGACCATGATCTGTGCCAGTTTTGCTTGCCGGGGACCCCCTGAGGTCTTGCTGTCCGGTGTACAGAATACATACAGGAAATAAAGGGACTATGTATCATATTGAGCTGTGCATTCTTTGCAAGCTGGGGTGGGGACATGGAAAATACTTGGTCGGAAAGTTGTTTAGCAGGTTTTAAAATTGTTAAAAACCCTGATATAATTATGTGTGTGCCCTTTATCTCCTGACCATGATCTGTGCCACTTTTGCTTGCCGGGGACCCCCTGAGGTCTTGCTGTCCGGTGTACAGAATACATATAGGAAATAAAGGACATTGTATCATATTGAGCTGTGCATTCTTTGCAAGCTGGGTTGGGGACTTGGAAAACACTTGGTTGGAAAGCAGGTTTTAAATTGTTAAAATCCCTGATATAATTACGTATGTGCCCTTTATCTCCTGATCTGTTAGTGAATGCTGTTTTGTATTTATGAATGTGTATTGTTGGCGAGAGTGTTGTTTTGTATTTTGGACTATGTGCATTGTTGGCGAGAGTGTTGTTTTGTATTTGGGACTATGTGCATTGTTGGTGAGAGTGTTGTTTTGTATTTGGGACTATGTGCATTGTTGGTGAGTGTTTTTTATTTTGGAATATGTGTATTGTTGGTGAGTGTTTTGTATTTGTGAATATGTGCATTATTGGTGAGTGTTGTTTTGTATTTGTTAATATGTGTATTGATGGTGAGAGTGTTGCTTTGTATTTGGGAATATGTGTATTGTTGGTGAGTGTTGGTTTGTATTTGGGCATATGTGTATTGTTGGTGAGTGTTGCTTTGTATTTGGGACTATGTGGTGTTGGTGAGTGTTGCTTTGTATGTTGGTATATGTGTATTGTTTGTGAGTGTTGTTTTGTTTTTGTGAACATGTCTATTGTTGGTGAGAGTGTTGCTTTGTATTTGGGAATATGTGTATTGTTGCTGAGATATGTGTTGTTTTGTATTTTGGACTATGTGTATTGTTTGTGAGTGTTGTTTTGTATTTTGGAATATATGTATTGTTGGTGAGATTGTTGCTTTGTATTTGGAAATATGTGCATTCTTTGCAAGCTGGGGTGGGGACGTGGAAAATACTGGGTTGGAAAGTTGTTTAGCAGGTTTTAAAATTGTTAAAAACCCTGATATAATTATGTGTGTGCCCTTTATCTCCTGACCATGATCTGTGCCACTTTTGCTTGCCGGGGACCCCCTGAGGTCTTGCTGTCCGGTGTACAGAATACATACAGGAAATAAAGGGACTATGTATCATATTGAGCTGTGCATTCTTTGCAAGCTGGGGTGGGGACATGGAAAATACTTGGTCGGAAAGTTGTTTAGCAGGTTTTAAAATTGTTAAAAACCCTGATATAATTATGTGTGTGCCCTTTATCTCCTGACCATGATCTGTGCCACTTTTGCTTGCCGGGGACCCCCTGAGGTCTTGCTGTCCGGTGTACAGAATACATATAGGAAATAAAGGACTATGTATCATATTGAGCTGTGCATTCTTTGCAAGCTGGGTTGGGGACTTGGAAAACACTTGGTTGGAAAGCAGGTTTTAAATTGTTAAAATCCCTGATATAATTACGTATGTGCCCTTTATCTCCTGATCTGTTAGTGAGTGTTGTTTTGTATTTACGAATGTGTATTGTTGGCGAGAGTGTTGTTTTGTATTTGGGACTATGTGCATTGTTGGTGAGAGTGTCGTTTTGTATTTGGGACTATGTGCATTGTTGGTGAGTGTTGTTTTTTATTTTGGAATATGTGTATTGTTGGTGAGTGTTTTGTATTTGTGAATATGTGCATTATTGGTGAGTGTTGTTTTGTATTTGTTAATATGTGTATTGTTTGTGAGTGTTGTTTTGTATTTTGGAATATATGTATTGTTGGTGAGATTGTTGCTTTGTATTTGGAAATATGTGCATTCTTTGCAAGCTGGGGTGGGGACGTGGAAAATACTTGGTCGGAAAGTTGTTTAGCAGGTTTTAAAATTGTTAAAAACCCTGATATAATTATGTGTGTGCCCTTTATCTCCTGACCATGATCTGTGCCACTTTTGCTTGCCGGGGACCCCCTGAGGTCTTGCTGTCCGGTGTACAGAATACATACAGGAAATAAAGGGACTATGTATCATATTGAGCTGTGCATTCTTTGCAAGCTGGGTTGGGGACTTGGAAAACACTTGGTTGGAAAGTTATTTAGCAGGTTTTAAATTGTTAAAATCCCTGATATAATTATGTATGTGCCCTTTATCTCCTAATCTGTTAGTGAGTGTTGTTTTGTATTTACGAATGTGTATTGTTGGCGAGAGTGTTGTTTTGTATTTTGGACTATGTGCATTGTTGGTGAGAGTGTTGTTTTGTATTTGGGACTATGTGCATTGTTGGTGAGTGTTGTTTTTTATTTTGGAATATGTGTATTGTTGGTGAGTGTTTTGTATTTGTGAATATGTGCATTATTGGTGAGTGTTGTTTTGTATTTTGGAATATGTATTGTTGGTGAGTGTTTTGTATTTGGAAATATGTGCATTATTGGTGTGTTGTTTCGTATTTGTTAATATGTGTATTGATGGTGAGAGTGTTGCTTTGTATTTGGGAATATGTGTATTGTTGGTGAGTGTTGGTTTGTATTTGGGCATATGTGTATTGTTGGTGAGTGTTGCTTTGTATATGGGTATATGTGTATTGTTTGTGAGTGTTGTTTTGTTTTTGTGAACATGTCTATTGTTGGTGAGAGTGTTGCTTTGTATTAAGGAATATGTGTATTGTTGGTGAGATATGTGTTGTTTTGTATTTGGGACTATGTGTATTGTTTGTGAGTGTTGTTTTGTATTTTGGAATATATGTATTGTTGGTGAGATTGTTGCTTTGTATTTGGAAATATGTGCATTCTTTGCAAGCTTGGGTGGGGACGTGGAAAATACTGGGTTGGAAAGTTGTTTAGCAGGTTTTAAAATTGTTAAAAACCCTGATATAATTATGTGTGTGCCCTTTATCTCCTGACCATGATCTGTGCCACTTTTGCTTGCCGGGGACCCCCTGAGGTCTTGCTGTCCGGTGTACAGAATACATACAGGAAATAAAGGGACTATGTATTATATTGAGCTGTGCATTTTTTGCAAGCTGGGGTGGGGACATGGAAAATACTTGGTCGGAAAGTTGTTTAGCAGGTTTTAAAATTGTTAAAAACCCTGATATAATTATGTGTGTGCCCTTTATCTCCTGACCATGATCTGTGCCACTTTTGCTTGCCGGGGACCCCCTGAGGTCTTGCTGTCCGGTGTACAGAATACATACAGGAAATTAAGGACTATGTATCATATTGAGCTGTGCATTCTTTGCAAGCTGGGTTGGGGACTTGGAAAACACTTTGTTGGAAAGCAGGTTTTAAATTGTTAAAATCCCTGATATAATTACGTATGTGCCCTTTATCTCCTGATCTGTTAGTGAGTGTTGTTTTGTATTTACGAATGTGTATTGTTGGCGAGAGTGTTGTTTTGTATTTGGGACTATGTGCATTGTTGGTGAGAGTGTTGTTTTGTATTTGGGACTATGTGCATTGTTGGTGAGAGTGTTGTTTTTTATTTTGGAATATGTGTATTGTTGGTGAGTGTTTTGTATTTGTGAATATGTGCATTATTGGTGAGTGTTGTTTTGTATTTGTTAATATGTGTATTGATGGTGAGAGTGTTGCTTTGTATTTGGGAATATGTGTATTGTTGGTGAGTGTTGGTTTGTATTTGGGCATATGTGTATTGTTGGTGAGTGTTGCTTTGTATATGGGTATATGTGTATTGTTTGTGAGTGTTGTTTTGTTTTTGTGAACATGTCTATTGTTGGTGAGAGTGTTGCTTTGTATTAAGGAATATGTGTATTGTTGGTGAGATATGTGTTGTTTTGTATTTGGGACTATGTGTATTGTTTGTGAGTGTTGTTTTGTATCTTGGAATATATGTATTGTTGGTGAGATTGTTGCTTTGTATTTGGAAATATGTGCATTCTTTGCAAGCTGGGGTGGGGACGTGGAAAATACTGGGTTGGAAAGTTGTTTAGCAGGTTTTAAAATTGTTAAAAACCCTGATATAATTATGTGTGTGCCCTTTATCTCCTGACCATGATCTGTGCCACTTTTGCTTGCCGGGGACCCCCTGAGGTCTTGCTATCCGGTGTACAGAATACATACAGGAAATAAAGGGACTATGTATTATATTGAGCTGTGCATTTTTTGCAAGCTGGGGTGGGGACATGGAAAATACTTGGTCGGAAAGTTGTTTAGCAGGTTTTAAAATTGTTAAAAACCCTGATATAATTATGTGTGTGCCCTTTATCTCCTGACCATGATCTGTGCCACTTTTGCTTGCCGGGGACCCCCTGAGGTCTTGCTGTCCGGTGTACAGAATACATACAGGAAATTAAGGACTATGTATCATATTGAGCTGTGCATTCTTTGCAAGCTGGGTTGGGGACTTGGAAAACACTTTGTTGGAAAGCAGGTTTTAAATTGTTAAAATCCCTGATATAATTACGTATGTGCCCTTTATCTCCTGATCTGTTAGTGAGTGTTGTTTTGTATTTACGAATGTGTATTGTTGGCGAGAGTGTTGTTTTGTATTTGGGACTATGTGCATTGTTGGTGAGAGTGTTGTTTTGTATTTGGGACTATGTGCATTGTTGGTGAGAGTGTTGTTTTTTATTTTGGAATATGTGTATTGTTGGTGAGTGTTTTGTATTTGTGAATATGTGCATTATTGGTGAGTGTTGTTTTGTATTTGTTAATATGTGTATTGATGGTGAGAGTGTTGCTTTGTATTTGGGAATATGTGTATTGTTGGTGAGTGTTGGTTTGTATTTGGGCATATGTGTATTGTTGGTGAGTGTTGCTTTCTATTTGGGACTATGTGGTGTTGGTGAGTGTTGCTTTGTATATGGGTATATGTGTATTGTTTGTGAGTGTTGTTTTGTTTTTGTGAACATGTCTATTGTTGGTGAGATATGTGTTGTTTTGTATTTGGGACTATGTGTATTGTTTGTGAGTGTTGTTTAGTATTTTGGAATATATGTATTGTTGGTGAGATTGTTGCTTTGTATTTGGAAAAATGTGCATTCTTTGCAAGCTGGGGTGGGGACGTGGAAAATACTGGGTTGGAAAGTTGTTTAGCAGGTTTTAAAATTGTAAAAAACCCTGAGATAATTATGTGTGTGCCCTTTATCTCCTGACCATGATCTGTGCCAGTTTTGCTTGCCGGGGACCCCCTGAGGTCTTGCTGTCCGGTGTACAGAATACATACAGGAAATAAAGGGACTATGTATCATATTGAGCTGTGCATTCTTTGCAAGCTGGGGTGGGGACATGGAAAATACTTGGTCGGAAAGTTGTTTAGCAGGTTTTAAAATTGTTAAAAACCCTGATATAATTATGTGTGTGCCCTTTATCTCCTGACCATGATCTGTGCCACTTTTGCTTGCCGGGGACCCCCTGAGGTCTTGCTGTCCGGTGTACAGAATACATATAGGAAATAAAGGACATTGTATCATATTGAGCTGTGCATTCTTTGCAAGCTGGGTTGGGGACTTGGAAAACACTTTGTTGGAAAGCAGGTTTTAAATTGTTAAAATCCCTGATATAATTACGTATGTGCCCTTTATCTCCTGATCTGTTAGTGAATGCTGTTTTGTATTTATGAATGTGTATTGTTGGCGAGAGTGTTGTTTTGTATTTTTGACTATGTGCATTGTTGGCGAGAGTGTTGTTTTGTATTTGGGACTATGTGCATTGTTGGTGAGAGTGTTGTTTTGTATTTGGGACTATGTGCATTGTTGGTGAGTGTTGTTTTTTATTTTGGAATATGTGTATTGTTGGTGAGTGTTTTGTATTTGTGAATATGTGCATTATTGGTGAGTGTTGTTTTGTATTTGTTAATATGTGTATTGATGGTGAGAGTGTTGCTTTGTATTTGGGAATATGTGTATTGTTGGTGAGTGTTGGTTTGTATTTGGGCATATGTGTATTGTTGGTGAGTGTTGCTTTGTATTTGGGACTATGTGGTGTTGGTGAGTGTTGCTTTGTATGTTGGTATATGTGTATTGTTTGTGAGTGTTGTTTTGTTTTTGTGAACATGTCTATTGTTGGTGAGAGTGTTGCTTTGTATTTGGGAATATGTGTATTGTTGCTGAGATATGTGTTGTTTTGTATTTTGGACTATGTGTATTGTTTGTGAGTGTTGTTTTGTATTTTGGAATATATGTATTGTTGGTGAGATTGTTGCTTTGTATTTGGAAATATGTGCATTCTTTGCAAGCTGGGGTGGGGACGTGGAAAATACTGGGTTGGAAAGTTGTTTAGCAGGTTTTAAAATTGTTAAAAACCCTGATATAATTATGTGTGTGCCCTTTATCTCCTGACCATGATCTGTGCCACTTTTGCTTGCCGGGGACCCCCTGAGGTCTTGCTGTCCGGTGTACAGAATACATACAGGAAATAAAGGGACTATGTATCATATTGAGCTGTGCATTCTTTGCAAGCTGGGGTGGGGACATGGAAAATACTTGGTCGGAAAGTTGTTTAGCAGGTTTTAAAATTGTTAAAAACCCTGATATAATTATGTGTGTGCCCTTTATCTCCTGACCATGATCTGTGCCACTTTTGCTTGCCGGGGACCCCCTGAGGTCTTGCTGTCCGGTGTACAGAATACATATAGGAAATAAAGGACTATGTATCATATTGAGCTGTGCATTCTTTGCAAGCTGGGTTGGGGACTTGGAAAACACTTGGTTGGAAAGCAGGTTTTAAATTGTTAAAATCCCTGATATAATTACGTATGTGCCCTTTATCTCCTGATCTGTTAGTGAGTGTTGTTATGTATTTACGAATGTGTATTGTTGGCGAGAGTGTTGTTTTGTATTTGGGACTATGTGCATTGTTGGTGAGAGTGTCGTTTTGTATTTGGGACTATGTGCATTGTTGGTGAGTGTTGTTTTTTATTTTGGAATATGTGTATTGTTGGTGAGTGTTTTGTATTTGTGAATATGTGCATTATTGGTGAGTGTTGTTTTGTATTTGTTAATATGTGTATTGTTTGTGAGTGTTGTTTTGTATTTTGGAATATATGTATTGTTGGTGAGATTGTTGCTTTGTATTTGGAAATATGTGCATTCTTTGCAAGCTGGGGTGGGGACGTGGAAAATACTTGGTCGGAAAGTTGTTTAGCAGGTTTTAAAATTGTTAAAAACCCTGATATAATTATGTGTGTGCCCTTTATCTCCTGACCATGATCTGTGCCACTTTTGCTTGCCGGGGACCCCCTGAGGTCTTGCTGTCCGGTGTACAGAATACATACAGGAAATAAAGGGACTATGTATCATATTGAGCTGTGCATTCTTTGCAAGCTGGGTTGGGGACTTGGAAAACACTTGGTTGGAAAGTTATTTAGCAGGTTTTAAATTGTTAAAATCCCTGATATAATTATGTATGTGCCCTTTATCTCCTAATCTGTTAGTGAGTGTTGTTTTGTATTTACGAATGTGTATTGTTGGCGAGAGTGTTGTTTTGTATTTTGGACTATGTGCATTGTTGGTGAGAGTGTTGTTTTGTATTTGGGACTATGTGCATTGTTGGTGAGAGTGTTGTTTTGTATTTGGGACTATGTGCATTGTTGGTGAGTGTTGTTTTTTATTTTGGAATATGTGTATTGTTGGTGAGTGTTTTGTATTTGTGAATATGTGCATTATTGGTGAGTGTTGTTTTGTATTTTGGAATATGTATTGTTGGTGAGTGTTTTGTATTTGGAAATATGTGCATTATTGGTGTGTTGTTTCGTATTTGTTAATATGTGTATTGATGGTGAGAGTGTTGCTTTGTATTTGGGAATATGTGTATTGTTGGTGAGTGTTGGTTTGTATTTGGGCATATGTGTATTGTTGGTGAGTGTTGCTTTGTATATGGGTATATGTGTATTGTTTGTGAGTGTTGTTTTGTTTTTGTGAACATGTCTATTGTTGGTGAGAGTGTTGCTTTGTATTAAGGAATATGTGTATTGTTGGTGAGATATGTGTTGTTTTGTATTTGGGACTATGTGTATTGTTTGTGAGTGTTGTTTTGTATTTTGGAATATATGTATTGTTGGTGAGATTGTTGCTTTGTATTTGGAAATATGTGCATTCTTTGCAAGCTGGGGTGGGGACGTGGAAAATACTGGGTTGGAAAGTTGTTTAGCAGGTTTTAAAATTGTTAAAAACCCTGATATAATTATGTGTGTGCCCTTTATCTCCTGACCATGATCTGTGCCACTTTTGCTTGCCGGGGACCCCCTGAGGTCTTGCTGTCCGGTGTACAGAATACATACAGGAAATAAAGGGACTATGTATTATATTGAGCTGTGCATTTTTTGCAAGCTGGGGTGGGGACATGGAAAATACTTGGTCGGAAAGTTGTTTAGCAGGTTTTAAAATTGTTAAAAACCCTGATATAATTATGTGTGTGCCCTTTATCTCCTGACCATGATCTGTGCCACTTTTGCTTGCCGGGGACCCCCTGAGGTCTTGCTGTCCGGTGTACAGAATACATACAGGAAATTAAGGACTATGTATCATATTGAGCTGTGCATTCTTTGCAAGCTGGGTTGGGGACTTGGAAAACACTTTGTTGGAAAGCAGGTTTTAAATTGTTAAAATCCCTGATATAATTACGTATGTGCCCTTTATCTCCTGATCTGTTAGTGAGTGTTGTTTTGTATTTACGAATGTGTATTGTTGGCGAGAGTGTTGTTTTGTATTTGGGACTATGTGCATTGTTGGTGAGAGTGTTGTTTTGTATTTGGGACTATGTGCATTGTTGGTGAGAGTGTTGTTTTTTATTTTGGAATATGTGTATTGTTGGTGAGTGTTTTGTATTTGTGAATATGTGCATTATTGGTGAGTGTTGTTTTGTATTTGTTAATATGTGTATTGATGGTGAGAGTGTTGCTTTGTATTTGGGAATATGTGTATTGTTGGTGAGTGTTGGTTTGTATTTGGGCATATGTGTATTGTTGGTGAGTGTTGCTTTGTATATGGGTATATGTGTATTGTTTGTGAGTGTTGTTTTGTTTTTGTGAACATGTCTATTGTTGGTGAGAGTGTTGCTTTGTATTAAGGAATATGTGTATTGTTGGTGAGATATGTGTTGTTTTGTATTTGGGACTATGTGTATTGTTTGTGAGTGTTGTTTTGTATCTTGGAATATATGTATTGTTGGTGAGATTGTTGCTTTGTATTTGGAAATATGTGCATTCTTTGCAAGCTGGGGTGGGGACGTGGAAAATACTGGGTTGGAAAGTTGTTTAGCAGGTTTTAAAATTGTTAAAAACCCTGATATAATTATGTGTGTGCCCTTTATCTCCTGACCATGATCTGTGCCACTTTTGCTTGCCGGGGACCCCCTGAGGTGTTGCTATCCGGTGTACAGAATACATACAGGAAATAAAGGGACTATGTATTATATTGAGCTGTGCATTTTTTGCAAGCTGGGGTGGGGACATGGAAAATACTTGGTCGGAAAGTTGTTTAGCAGGTTTTAAAATTGTTAAAAACCCTGATATAATTATGTGTGTGCCCTTTATCTCCTGACCATGATCTGTGCCACTTTTGCTTGCCGGGGACCCCCTGAGGTCTTGCTGTCCGGTGTACAGAATACATACAGGAAATTAAGGACTATGTATCATATTGAGCTGTGCATTCTTTGCAAGCTGGGTTGGGGACTTGGAAAACACTTTGTTGGAAAGCAGGTTTTAAATTGTTAAAATCCCTGATATAATTACGTATGTGCCCTTTATCTCCTGATCTGTTAGTGAGTGTTGTTTTGTATTTACGAATGTGTATTGTTGGCGAGAGTGTTGTTTTGTATTTGGGACTATGTGCATTGTTGGTGAGAGTGTTGTTTTGTATTTGGGACTATGTGCATTGTTGGTGAGAGTGTTGTTTTTTATTTTGGAATATGTGTATTGTTGGTGAGTGTTTTGTATTTGTGAATATGTGCATTATTGGTGAGTGTTGTTTTGTATTTGTTAATATGTGTATTGATGGTGAGAGTGTTGCTTTGTATTTGGGAATATGTGTATTGTTGGTGAGTGTTGGTTTGTATTTGGGCATATGTGTATTGTTGGTGAGTGTTGCTTTGTATATGGGTATATGTGTATTGTTTGTGAGTGTTGTTTTGTTTTTGTGAACATGTCTATTGTTGGTGAGAGTGTTGCTTTGTATTAAGTAATATGTGTATTGTTGGTGAGATATGTGTTGATTTGTATTTGGGACTATGTGTATTGTTTGTGAGTGTTGTTTTGTATCTTGGAATATATGTATTGTTGGTGAGATTGTTGCTTTGTATTTGGAAATATGTGCATTCTTTGCAAGCTGGGGTGGGGACGTGGAAAATACTGGGTTGGAAAGTTGTTTAGCAGGTTTTAAAATTGTTAAAAACCCTGATATAATTATTTGTGTGCCCTTTATTTCCTGACCATGATCTGTGCCAATTTTGCTTGCCGGGGACCCCCAGAGGTCTTGCTGTCCGGTGTACAGAATACATACAGGAAATAAAGGGACTATGTATTATATTGAGCTGTGCATTTTTTGCAAGCTGGGGTGGGGACATGGAAAATACTTGGTCGGAAAGTTGTTTAGCAGGTTTTAAAATTGTTAAAAACCCTGATATAATTATGTGTGTGCCCTTTATCTCCTGACCATGATCTGTGCCACTTTTGCTTGCCGGGGACCCCCTGAGGTCTTGCTGTCCGGTGTACAGAATACATACAGGAAATTAAGGACTATGTATCATATTGAGCTGTGCATTCTTTGCAAGCTGGGTTGGGGACTTGGAAAACACTTTGTTGGAAAGCAGGTTTTAAATTGTTAAAATCCCTGATATAATTACGTATGTGCCCTTTATCTCCTGATCTGTTAGTGAGTGTTGTTTTGTATTTACGAATGTGTATTGTTGGCGAGAGTGTTGTTTTGTATTTGGGACTATGTGCATTGTTGGTGAGAGTGTTGTTTTGTATTTGGGACTATGTGCATTGTTGGTGAGAGTGTTGTTTTTTATTTTGGAATATGTGTATTGTTGGTGAGTGTTTTGTATTTGTGAATATGAGCATTATTGGTGAGTGTTGTTTTGTATTTGTTAATATGTGTATTGATGGTGAGAGTGTTGCTTTGTATTTGGGAATATGTGTATTGTTGGTGAGTGTTGGTTTGTATTTGGGCATATGTGTATTGTTGGTGAGTGTTGCTTTGTATATGGGTATATGTGTATTGTTTGTGAGTGTTGTTTTGTTTTTGTGAACATGTCTATTGTTGGTGAGAGTGTTGCTTTGTATTAAGGAATATGTGTATTGTTGGTGAGATATGTGTTGTTTTGTATTTGGGACTATGTGTATTGTTTGTGAGTGTTGTTTTGTATCTTGGAATATATGTATTGTTGGTGAGATTGTTGCTTTGTATTTGGAAATATGTGCATTCTTTGCAAGCTGGGGTGGGGACGTGGAAAATACTGGGTTGGAAAGTTGTTTAGCAGGTTTTAAAATTGTTAAAAACCCTGATATAATTATGTGTGTGCCCTTTATCTCCTGACCATGATCTGTGCCACTTTTGCTTGCCGGGGACCCCCTGAGGTCTTGCTATCCGGTGTACAGAATACATACAGGAAATAAAGGGACTATGTATTATATTGAGCTGTGCATTTTTTGCAAGCTGGGGTGGGGACATGGAAAATACTTGGTCGGAAAGTTGTTTAGCAGGTTTTAAAATTGTTAAAAACCCTGATATAATTATGTGTGTGCCCTTTATCTCCTGACCATGATCTGTGCCACTTTTGCTTGCCGGGGACCCCCTGAGGTCTTGCTGTCCGGTGTACAGAATACATACAGGAAATTAAGGACTATGTATCATATTGAGCTGTGCATTCTTTGCAAGCTGGGTTGGGGACTTGGAAAACACTTTGTTGGAAAGCAGGTTTTAAATTGTTAAAATCCCTGATATAATTACGTATGTGCCCTTTATCTCCTGATCTGTTAGTGAGTGTTGTTTTGTATTTACGAATGTGTATTGTTGGCGAGAGTGTTGTTTTGTATTTGGGACTATGTGCATTGTTGGTGAGAGTGTTGTTTTGTATTTGGGACTATGTGCATTGTTGGTGAGAGTGTTGTTTTTTATTTTGGAATATGTGTATTGTTGGTGAGTGTTTTGTATTTGTGAATATGTGCATTATTGGTGAGTGTTGTTTTGTATTTGTTAATATGTGTATTGATGGTGAGAGTGTTGCTTTGTATTTGGGAATATGTGTATTGTTGGTGAGTGTTGGTTTGTATTTGGGCATATGTGTATTGTTGGTGAGTGTTGCTTTGTATATGGGTATATGTGTATTGTTTGTGAGTGTTGTTTTGTTTTTGTGAACATGTCTATTGTTGGTGAGAGTGTTGCTTTGTATTAAGTAATATGTGTATTGTTGGTGAGATATGTGTTGATTTGTATTTGGGACTATGTGTATTGTTTGTGAGTGTTGTTTTGTATCTTGGAATATATGTATTGTTGGTGAGATTGTTGCTTTGTATTTGGAAATATGTGCATTCTTTGCAAGCTGGGGTGGGGACGTGGAAAATACTGGGTTGGAAAGTTGTTTAGCAGGTTTTAAAATTGTTAAAAACCCTGATATAATTATTTGTGTGCCCTTTATTTCCTGACCATGATCTGTGCCAATTTTGCTTGCCGGGGACCCCCAGAGGTCTTGCTGTCCGGTGTACAGAATACATACAGGAAATAAAGGGACTATGTATTATATTGAGCTGTGCATTTTTTGCAAGCTGGGGTGGGGACATGGAAAATACTTGGTCGGAAAGTTGTTTAGCAGGTTTTAAAATTGTTAAAAACCCTGATATAATTATGTGTGTGCCCTTTATCTCCTGACCATGATCTGTGCCACTTTTGCTTGCCGGGGACCCCCTGAGGTCTTGCTGTCCGGTGTACAGAATACATACAGGAAATTAAGGACTATGTATCATATTGAGCTGTGCATTCTTTGCAAGCTGGGTTGGGGACTTGGAAAACACTTTGTTGGAAAGCAGGTTTTAAATTGTTAAAATCCCTGATATAATTACGTATGTGCCCTTTATCTCCTGATCTGTTAGTGAGTGTTGTTTTGTATTTACGAATGTGTATTGTTGGCGAGAGTGTTGTTTTGTATTTGGGACTATGTGCATTGTTGGTGAGAGTGTTGTTTTGTATTTGGGACTATGTGCATTGTTGGTGAGAGTGTTGTTTTTTATTTTGGAATATGTGTATTGTTGGTGAGTGTTTTGTATTTGTGAATATGAGCATTATTGGTGAGTGTTGTTTTGTATTTGTTAATATGTGTATTGATGGTGAGAGTGTTGCTTTGTATTTGGGAATATGTGTATTGTTGGTGAGTGTTGGTTTGTATTTGGGCATATGTGTATTGTTGGTGAGTGTTGCTTTGTATATGGGTATATGTGTATTGTTTGTGAGTGTTGTTTTGTTTTTGTGAACATGTCTATTGTTGGTGAGAGTGTTGCTTTGTATTAAGGAATATGTGTATTGTTGGTGAGATATGTGTTGTTTTGTATTTGGGACTATGTGTATTGTTTGTGAGTGTTGTTTTGTATCTTGGCATATATGTATTGTTGGTGAGATTGTTGCTTTGTATTTGGAAATATGTGCATTCTTTGCAAGCTGGGGTGGGGACGTGGAAAATACTGGGTTGGAAAGTTGTTTAGCAGGTTTTAAAATTGTTAAAAACCCTGATATAATTATGTGTGTGCCCTTTATCTCCTGACCATGATCTGTGCCACTTTTGCTTGCCGGGGACCCCCTGAGGTCTTGCTGTCCGGTGTACAGAATACATACAGGAAATAAAGGGACTATGTATTATATTGAGCTGTGCATTTTTTGCAAGCTGGGGTGGGGACATGGAAAATACTTGGTCGGAAAGTTGTTTAGCAGGTTTTAAAATTGTTAAAAACCCTGATATAATTATGTGTGTGCCCTTTATCTCCTGACCATGATCTGTGCCACTTTTGCTTGCCGGGGACCCCCTGAGGTCTTGCTGTCCGGTGTACAGAATACATACAGGAAATTAAGGACTATGTATCATATTGAGCTGTGCATTCTTTGCAAGCTGGGTTGGGGACTTGGAAAACACTTTGTTGGAAAGCAGGTTTTAAATTGTTAAAATCCCTGATATAATTACGTATGTGCCCTTTATCTCCTGATCTGTTAGTGAGTGTTGTTTTGTATTTACGAATGTGTATTGTTGGCGAGAGTGTTGTTTTGTATTTGGGACTATGTGCATTGTTGGTGAGAGTGTTGTTTTGTATTTGGGACTATGTGCATTGTTGGTGAGAGTGTTGTTTTTTATTTTGGAATATGTGTATTGTTGGTGAGTGTTTTGTATTTGTGAATATGTGCATTATTGGTGAGTGTTGTTTTGTATTTGTTAATATGTGTATTGATGGTGAGAGTGTTGCTTTGTATTTGGGAATATGTGTATTGTTGGTGAGTGTTGGTTTGTATTTGGGCATATGTGTATTGTTGGTGAGTGTTGCGTTCTATTTGGGACTATGTGGTGTTGGTGAGTGTTGCTTTGTATATGGGTATATGTGTATTGTTTGTGAGTGTTGTTTTGTTTTTGTGAACATGTCTATTGTTGGTGAGAGTGTTGCTATGTATTTGGGAATATGTGTATTGTTGGTGAGATATGTGTTGTTTTGTATTTGGGACTATGTGTATTGTTTGTGAGTGTTGTTTTGTATTTTGGAATATATGTATTGTTGGTGAGATTGTTGCTTTGTATTTGGAAAAATGTGCATTCTTTGCAAGCTGGGGTGGGGACGTGGAAAATACTGGGTTGGAAAGTTGTTTAGCAGGTTTTAAAATTGTAAAAAACCCTGAGATAATTATGTGTGTGCCCTTTATCTCCTGACCATGATCTGTGCCACTTTTGCTTGCCGGGGACCCCCTGAGGTCTTGCTGTCCGGTGTACAGAATACATACAGGAAATAAAGGGACTATGTATCATATTGAGCTGTGCATTCTTTGCAAGCTGGGGTGGGGACATGGAAAAATACTTGGTCGGAAAGTTGTTTAGCAGGTTTTAAAATTGTTAAAAGCCCTGATATAATTATGTGTGTGCCCTTTATCTCCTGACCATGATCTGTGCCACTTTTGCTTGCCGGGGACCCCCTGAGGTCTTGCTGTCCGGTGTACAGAATACATATAGGAAATAAAGGACATTGTATCATATTGAGCTGTGCATTCTTTGCAAGCTGGGTTGGGGACTTGGAAAACACTTTGTTGGAAAGCAGGTTTTAAATTGTTAAAATCCCTGATATAATTACGTATGTGCCCTTTATCTACTGATCTGTTAGTGAGTGTTGTTTTGTATTTACGAATGTGTATTGTTGGCGAGAGTGTTGTTTTGTATTTGGGACTATGTGCATTGTTGGTGAGAGTGTCGTTTTGTATTTGGGACTATGTGCATTGTTGGTGAGTGTTGTTTTTTATTTTGGAATATGTGTATTGTTGGTGAGTGTTTTGTATTTGTGAATATGTGCATTATTGGTGAGTGTTGTTTTGTATTTGTTAATATGTGTATTGTTTGTGAGTGTTGTTTTGTATTTTGGAATATATGTATTGTTGGTGAGATTGTTGCTTTGTATTTGGAAATATGTGCATTCTTTGCAAGCTGGGGTGGGGACGTGGAAAATACTTGGTCGGAAAGTTGTTTAGCAGGTTTTAAAATTGTTAAAAACCCTGATATAATTATGTGTGTGCCCTTTATCTCCTGACCATGATCTGTGCCACTTTTGCTTGCCGGGGACCCCCTGAGGTCTTGCTGTCCGGTGTACAGAATACATACAGGAAATAAAGGGACTATGTATCATATTGAGCTGTGCATTCTTTGCAAGTTGGGTTGGGGACTTGGAAAACACTTGGTTGGAAAGTTATTTAGCAGGTTTTAAATTGTTAAAATCCCTGATATAATTATGTATGTGCCCTTTATCTCCTAATCTGTTAGTGAGTGTTGTTTAGTATTTACGAATGTGTATTGTTGGCGAGAGTGTTGTTTTGTATTTGGGACTATGTGCATTGTTGGTGAGAGTGTTGTTTTGTATTTGGGACTATGTGCATTGTTGGTGAGTGTTGTTTTTTATTTTGGAATATGTGTATTGTTGGTGAGTGTTTTGTATTTGTGAATATGTGCATTATTGGTGAGTGTTGTTTTGTATTTTGGAATATGTATTGTTGGTGAGTGTTTTGTATTTGGAAATATGTGCATTATTGGTGTGTTATTTCGTATTTGTTAATATGTGTATTGATGGTGAGAGTGTTGCTTTGTATTTGGGAATATGTGTATTGTTGGTGAGTGTTGGTTTGTATTTGGGCATATGTGTATTGTTGGTGAGTGTTGCTTTGTATATGGGTATATGTGTATTGTTTGTGAGTGTTGTTTTGTTTTTGTGAACATGTCTATTGTTGGTGAGAGTGTTGCTTTGTATTAAGGAATATGTGTATTGTTGGTGAGATATGTGTTGTTTTGTATTTGGGACTATGTGTATTGTTTGTGAGTGTTGTTTTGTATTTTGGAATATATGTATTGTTGGTGAGATTGTTGCTTTGTATTTGGAAATATGTGCATTCTTTGCAAGCTGGGGTGGGGACGTGGAAAATACTGGGTTGGAAAGTTGTTTAGCAGGTTTTAAAATTGTTAAAAACCCTGATATAATTATGTGTGTGCCCTTTATCTCCTGACCATGATCTGTGCCACTTTTGCTTGCCGGGGACCCCCTGAGGTCTTGCTGTCCGGTGTACAGAATACATACAGGAAATAAAGGGACTATGTATTATATTGAGCTGTGCATTTTTTGCAAGCTGGGGTGGGGACATGGAAAATACTTGGTCGGAAAGTTGTTTAGCAGGTTTTAAAATTGTTAAAAACCCTGATATAATTATGTGTGTGCCCTTTATCTCCTGACCATGATCTGTGCCACTTTTGCTTGCCGGGGACCCCCTGAGGTCTTGCTGTCCGGTGTACAGAATACATACAGGAAATTAAGGACTATGTATCATATTGAGCTGTGCATTCTTTGCAAGCTGGGTTGGGGACTTGGAAAACACTTTGTTGGAAAGCAGGTTTTAAATTGTTAAAATCCCTGATATAATTACGTATGTGCCCTTTATCTCCTGATCTGTTAGTGAGTGTTGTTTTGTATTTACGAATGTGTATTGTTGGCGAGAGTGTTGTTTTGTATTTGGGACTATGTGCATTGTTGGTGAGAGTGTTGTTTTGTATTTGGGACTATGTGCATTGTTGGTGAGAGTGTTGTTTTTTATTTTGGAATATGTGTATTGTTGGTGAGTGTTTTGTATTTGTGAATATGTGCATTATTGGTGAGTGTTGTTTTGTATTTGTTAATATGTGTATTGATGGTGAGAGTGTTGCTTTGTATTTGGGAATATGTGTATTGTTGGTGAGTGTTGGTTTGTATTTGGGCATATGTGTATTGTTGGTGAGTGTTGCTTTGTATATGGGTATATGTGTATTGTTTGTGAGTGTTGTTTTGTTTTTGTGAACATGTCTATTGTTGGTGAGAGTGTTGCTTTGTATTAAGGAATATGTGTATTGTTGGTGAGATATGTGTTGTTTTGTATTTGGGACTATGTGTATTGTTTGTGAGTGTTGTTTTGTATCTTGGAATATATGTATTGTTGGTGAGATTGTTGCTTTGTATTTGGAAATATGTGCATTCTTTGCAAGCTGGGGTGGGGACGTGGAAAATACTGGGTTGGAAAGTTGTTTAGCAGGTTTTAAAATTGTTAAAAACCCTGATATAATTATGTGTGTGCCCTTTATCTCCTGACCATGATCTGTGCCACTTTTGCTTGCCGGGGACCCCCTGAGGTCTTGCTATCCGGTGTACAGAATACATACAGGAAATAAAGGGACTATGTATTATATTGAGCTGTGCATTTTTTGCAAGCTGGGATGGGGACATGGAAAATACTTGGTCGGAAAGTTGTTTAGCAGGTTTTAAAATTGTTAAAAACCCTGATATAATTATGTGTGTGCCCTTTATCTCCTGACCATGATCTGTGCCACTTTTGCTTGCCGGGGACCCCCCTGAGGTCTTGCTGTCCGGTGTACAGAATACATACAGGAAATTAAGGACTATGTATCATATTGAGCTGTGCATTCTTTGCAAGCTGGGTTGGGGACTTGGAAAACACTTTGTTGGAAAGCAGGTTTTAAATTGTTAAAATCCCTGATATAATTACGTATGTGCCCTTTATCTCCTGATCTGTTAGTGAGTGTTGTTTTGTATTTACGAATGTGTATTGTTGGCGAGAGTGTTGTTTTGTATTTGGGACTATGTGCATTGTTGGTGAGAGTGTTGTTTTGTATTTGGGACTATGTGCATTGTTGGTGAGAGTGTTGTTTTTTATTTTGGAATATGTGTATTGTTGGTGAGTGTTTTGTATTTGTGAATATGTGCATTATTGGTGAGTGTTGTTTTGTATTTGTTAATATGTGTATTGATGGTGAGAGTGTTGCTTTGTATTTGGGAATATGTGTATTGTTGGTGAGTGTTGGTTTGTATTTGGGCATATGTGTATTGTTGGTGAGTGTTGCTTTCTATTTGGGACTATGTGGTGTTGGTGAGTGTTGCTTTGTATATGGGTATATGTGTATTGTTTGTGAGTGTTGTTTTGTTTTTGTGAACATGTCTATTGTTGGTGAGATATGTGTTGTTTTGTATTTGGGACTATGTGTATTGTTTGTGAGTGTTGTTTAGTATTTTGGAATATATGTATTGTTGGTGAGATTGTTGCTTTGTATTTGGAAAAATATGCATTCTTTGCAAGCTGGGGTGGGGACGTGGAAAATACTGGGTTGGAAAGTTGTTTAGCAGGTTTTAAAATTGTAAAAAACCCTGAGATAATTATGTGTGTGCCCTTTATCTCCTGACCATGATCTGTGCCAGTTTTGCCTTGCCGGGGACCCCCTGAGGTCTTGCTGTCCGGTGTACAGAATACATACAGGAAATAAAGGGACTATGTATCATATTGAGCTGTGCATTCTTTGCAAGCTGGGGTGGGGACATGGAAAATACTTGGTCGGAAAGTTGTTTAGCAGGTTTTAAAATTGTTAAAAACCCTGATATAATTATGTGTGTGCCCTTTATCTCCTGACCATGATCTGTGCCACTTTTGCTTGCCGGGGACCCCCTGAGGTCTTGCTGTCCGGTGTACAGAATACATATAGGAAATAAAGGACATTGTATCATATTGAGCTGTGCATTCTTTGCAAGCTGGGTTGGGGACTTGGAAAACACTTGGTTGGAAAGCAGGTTTTAAATTGTTAAAATCCCTGATATAATTACGTATGTGCCCTTTATCTCCTGATCTGTTAGTGAATGCTGTTTTGTATTTATGAATGTGTATTGTTGGCGAGAGTGTTGTTTTGTATTTTTGACTATGTGCATTGTTGGCGAGAGTGTTGTTTTGTATTTGGGACTATGTGCATTGTTGGTGAGAGTGTTGTTTTTGTATTTGGGACTATGTGCATTGTTGGTGAGTGTTGTTTTTTATTTTGGAATATGTGTATTGTTGGTGAGTGTTTTGTATTTGTGAATATGTGCATTATTGGTGAGTGTTGTTTTGTATTTGTTAATATGTGTATTGATGGTGAGAGTGTTGCTTTGTATTTGGGAATATGTGTATTGTTGGTGAGTGTTGGTTTGTATTTGGGCATATGTGTATTGTTGGTGAGTGTTGCTTTGTATTTGGGACTATGTGGTGTTGGTGAGTGTTGCTTTGTATGTTGGTATATGTGTATTGTTTGTGAGTGTTGTTTTGTTTTTGTGAACATGTCTATTGTTGGTGAGAGTGTTGCTTTGTATTTGGGAATATGTGTATTGTTGCTGAGATATGTGTTGTTTTGTATTTTGGACTATGTGTATTGTTTGTGAGTGTTGTTTTGTATTTTGGAATATATGTATTGTTGGTGAGATTGTTGCTTTGTATTTGGAAATATGTGCATTCTTTGCAAGCTGGGGTGGGGACGTGGAAAATACTGGGTTGGAAAGTTGTTTAGCAGGTTTTAAAATTGTTAAAAACCCTGATATAATTATGTGTGTGCCCTTTATCTCCTGACCATGATCTGTGCCACTTTTGCTTGCCGGGGACCCCCTGAGGTCTTGCTGTCCGGTGTACAGAATACATACAGGAAATAAAGGGACTATGTATCATATTGAGCTGTGCATTCTTTGCAAGCTGGGGTGGGGACATGGAAAATACTTGGTCGGAAAGTTGTTTAGCAGGTTTTAAAATTGTTAAAAACCCTGATATAATTATGTGTGTGCCCTTTATCTCCTGACCATGATCTGTGCCACTTTTGTTTGCCGGGGACCCCCTGAGGTCTTGCTGTCCGGTGTACAGAATAAATATAGGAAATAAAGGACTATGTATCATATTGAGCTGTGCATTCTTTGCAAGCTGGGTTGGGGACTTGGAAAACACTTGGTTGGAAAGCAGGTTTTAAATTGTTAAAATCCCTGATATAATTACGTATGTGCCCTTTATCTCCTGATCTGTTAGTGAGTGTTGTTTTGTATTTACGAATGTGTATTGTTGGCGAGAGTGTTGTTTTGTATTTGGGACTATGTGCATTGTTGGTGAGAGTGTCGTTTTGTATTTGGGACTATGTGCATTGTTGGTGAGTGTTGTTTTTTATTTTGGAATATGTGTATTGTTGGTGAGTGTTTTGTATTTGTGAATATGTGCATTATTGGTGAGTGTTGTTTTGTATTTGTTAATATGTGTATTGTTTGTGAGTGTTGTTTTGTATTTTGGAATATATGTATTGTTGGTGAGATTGTTGCTTTGTATTTGGAAATATGTGCATTCTTTGCAAGCTGGGGTGGGGACGTGGAAAATACTTGGTCGGAAAGTTGTTTAGCAGGTTTTAAAATTGTTAAAAACCCTGATATAATTATGTGTGTGCCCTTTATCTCCTGACCATGATCTGTGCCACTTTTGCTTGCCGGGGACCCCCTGAGGTCTTGCTGTCCGGTGTACAGAATACATACAGGAAATAAAGGGACTATGTATCATATTGAGCTGTGCATTCTTTGCAAGCTGGGTTGGGGACTTGGAAAACACTTGGTTGGAAAGTTATTTAGCAGGTTTTAAATTGTTAAAATCCCTGATATAATTATGTATGTGCCCTTTATCTCCTAATCTGTTAGTGAGTGTTGTTTTGTATTTACGAATGTGTATTGTTGGCGAGAGTGTTGTTTTGTATTTGGGACTATGTGCATTGTTGGAGAGAGTGTTGTTTTGTATTTGGGACTATGTGCATTGTTGGTGAGTGTTGTTTTTTATTTTGGAATATGTGTATTGTTGGTGAGTGTTTTGTATTTGTGAATATGTGCATTATTGGTGAGTGTTGTTTTGTATTTTGGAATATGTATTGTTGGTGAGTGTTTTGTATTTGGAAATATGTGCATTATTGGTGTGTTATTTCGTATTTGTTAATATGTGTATTGATGGTCAGAGTGTTGCTTTGTATTTGGGAATATGTGTATTGTTGGTGAGTGTTGGTTTGTATTTGGGCATATGTGTATTGTTGGTGAGTGTTGCTTTGTATATGGGTATATGTGTATTGTTTGTGAGTGTTGTTTTGTTTTTGTGAACATGTCTATTGTTGGTGAGAGTGTTGCTTTGTATTAAGGAATATGTGTATTGTTGGTGAGATATGTGTTGTTTTGTATTTGGGACTATGTGTATTGTTTGTGAGTGTTGTTTTGTATTTTGGAATATATGTATTGTTGGTGAGATTGTTGCTTTGTATTTGGAAATATGTGCATTCTTTGCAAGCTGGGGTGGGGACGTGGAAAATACTGGGTTGGAAAGTTGTTTAGCAGGTTTTAAAATTGTTAAAAACCCTGATATAATTATGTGTGTGCCCTTTATCTCCTGACCATGATCTGTGCCACTTTTGCTTGCCGGGGACCCCCTGAGGTCTTGCTGTCCGGTGTACAGAATACATACAGGAAATAAAGGGACTATGTATTATATTGAGCTGTGCATTTTTTGCAAGCTGGGGTGGGGGACATGGAAAATACTTGGTCGGAAAGTTGTTTAGCAGGTTTTAAAATTGTTAAAAACCCTGATATAATTATGTGTGTGCCCTTTATCTCCTGACCATGATCTGTGCCACTTTTGCTTGCCGGGGACCCCCTGAGGTCTTGCTGTCCGGTGTACAGAATACATACAGGAAATTAAGGACTATGTATTATATTGAGCTGTGCATTCTTTGCAAGCTGGGTTGGGGACTTGGAAAACACTTTGTTGGAAAGCAGGTTTTAAATTGTTAAAATCCCTGATATAATTACGTATGTGCCCTTTATCTCCTGATCTGTTAGTGAGTGTTGTTTTGTATTTACGAATGTGTATTGTTGGCGAGAGTGTTGTTTTGTATTTGGGACTATGTGCATTGTTGGTGAGAGTGTTGTTTTGTATTTGGGACTATGTGCATTGTTGGTGAGAGTGTTGTTTTTTATTTTGGAATATGTGTATTGTTGGTGAGTGTTTTGTATTTGTGAATATGTGCATTATTGGTGAGTGTTGTTTTGTATTTGTTAATATGTGTATTGATGGTGAGAGTGTTGCTTTGTATTTGGGAATATGTGTATTGTTGGTGAGTGTTGGTTTGTATTTGGGCATATGTGTATTGTTGGTGAGTGTTGCTTTCTATTTGGGACTATGTGGTGTTGGTGATTGTTGCTTTGTATATGGGTATATGTGTATTGTTTGTGAGTGTTGTTTTGTTTTTGTGAACATGTCTATTGTTGGTGAGAGTGTTGCTTTGTATTTGGGAATATATGTATTGTTGGTGAGATATGTGTTGTTTTGTATTTGGGACTATGTGTATTGTTTGTGAGTGTTGTTTAGTATTTTGGAATATATGTATTGTTGGTGAGATTGTTGCTTTGTATTTGGAAAAATGTGCATTCTTTGCAAGCTGGGGTGGGGACGTGGAAAATACTGGGTTTGGAAAGTTGTTTAGCAGGCTTTAAAATTGTAAAAAACCCTGAGATAATTATGTGTGTGCCCTTTATCTCCTGACCATGATCTGTGCCACTTTTGCTTGCCGGGGACCCCTTGAGGTCTTGCTGTCCGGTGTACAGAATACATACAGGAAATAAAGGGACTATGTATCATATTGAGCTGTGCATTCTTTGCAAGCTGGGGTGGGGACATGGAAAATACTTGGTCGGAAAGTTGTTTAGCAGGTTTTAAAATTGTTAAAAACCCTGATATAATTATGTGTGTGCCCTTTATCTCCTGACCATGATCTGTGCCACTTTTGCTTGCCGGGGACCCCCTGAGGTCTTGCTGTCCGGTGTACAGAATACATATAGGAAATAAAGGACATTGTATCATATTGAGCTGTGCATTCTTTGCAAGCTGGGTTGGGACTTGGAAAACACTTGGTTGGAAAGCAGGTTTTAAATTGTTAAAATCCCTGATATAATTACGTATGTGCCCTTTATCTCCTGATCTGTTAGTGAGTGCTGTTTTGTATTTACGAATGTGTATTGTTGGCGAGAGTGTTGTTTTGTATTTGGGACTATGTGCATTGTTGGTGAGAGTGTTGTTTTGTATTTGGGACTATGTGCATTGTTGGTGAGTGTTGTTTTTTATTTTGGAATATGTGTATTGTTGGTGAGTGTTTTGTATTTGTGAATATGTGCATTATTGGTGAGTGTTGTTTTGTATTTGTTAATATGTGTATTGATGGTGAGAGTGTTGCTTTGTATTTGGGAATATGTGTATTGTTGGTGAGTGTTGGTTTGTATTTGGGCATATGTGTATTGTTGGTGAGTGTTGCTTTGTATTTGGGACTATGTGGTGTTGGTGAGTGTTGCTTTGTATTTGGAAATATGTGTACTTTTAGGGAGTGTTATTTTGCAATTGGAAACATGTGCATTCATGGTGAGTGTTGTTTTGTATATGGGAATATGGACATTGTTGGTAAGAATGTTGCTTTGTATTTGGGAATATGTTCATTGTTGGTGATCAAACAGTTGTACAAGGTTGTACATTATACAAATCACTTTTATCAACCCAGCTGTACAAGGATGTACATTATACAAACCATTCTTCCCCCTGAGGTCTTGCTGTCCAGTGTACAGAATACATACAGGAAATAAAAGGACTATGTATCATATTGAGCTGTGCATTCTTTGCAAGCTGGGGTGGGGACGTGGAAAATACTTGGTCGGAAAGTTGTTTAGCAGGTTTTAAAATTGTTAAAAACCCTGATATAATTATGTGTGTGCCCTTTATCTCCTGACCATGATTTGTGCCACTTTTGCTTGCCGGGGACCCCCTGAGGTCTTGCTGTCCGGTGTACAGAATACATACAGGAAATAAAGGGACTATGTATCATATTGAGCTGTGCATTCTTTGCAAGCTGAGATGGGGACATGGAAAATACATGGTCGGAAATTTGTTTAGCAGGTTTTAAAATTGTTGAAAACCCTGATATCATTATGTGTGTGCCCTTTATCTCCTGACCATGATCTGTGCCACTTTTGCTTGCCGGGGACCCCCTGAGGTCTTGCTGTCCGCTGTACAGAATACATACAGGAAATAAAGGGACTATGTAGCATATTGAGCTGTGCATTCTTTGCAAGCTGGGATGGGGACGTGGAAAATACTTGGTGTATGTGCCCTTTATCTCCTGACCATGATATTTGCCACTTTTGCTTGCCAGGGTCCCGCTTAGGTCTTGCTGTCCGGTGTACAGAATACATTCAGGAAATAAAGGGACTACGTATCATATTGAGCTGTGCATTCTTTGCAACCTGGGGTGGGGACGTGGAAAATACTTGGTGTATGTGCCCTTTATCTCCTGACCATGATCTGTGCCACTTTTGCTTGCCGGGGACTCCCTGAGGTTTTGCTGTCCGGTGTACAGAATACATACAGGAAATAAAGGGACTGTGTATAATATTGAGCTGTGCTTTCTTTGCAAGCTGGGTTGGGGACTTGGAAAACACTTGGTCGGAAAGTTATTTGGCCGGTTTTCAAATGTTAAAATCCCTGATATAATTATGTATGTGCCATTTATTTCCTGATCTGTTAGTGAGTGTTGTGTTGTATTTACAAATGTGTGTTGTTGGTGAGAGTGTTGTTTTGTGTTTGGGACTATGTGCATTGTTGGTGAGAGTGTTGTTTTGTATTTGGGACTATGTGCATTGTTGGTGAATGTTGTTTTGTATTTTCGAATATGTGTATTGTTGGTGAGTGTTTCGTATTTGTGAATATTTGCATTATTGGTGAGTGTTTTTTTGTGTTTTGGAATATGTATTGTAGGTGAGTGTTTTGTATTTGGGAATATGTGCATTATTGGTGTGTTGTTTTGTATTTGTTAATATGTGTATTGTTGGTGAGAGTGTTGCTTTGTATTTGGGAATATGTGTATTGTTGGTGAGTGTTGCTTTGTATTTGGGCATATGTGTATTGTTGGTGAATGTTGCTTTGAATTTGGGACTATGTGGTGTTGGTGAGTGTTGCTTTGTATTTGGGTATATGTGTATTGTTTGTGAGTGTTGTTTTGTTTTTGTGAACCTGTCTATTGTTGGTGAGATTGTTGCTTTGTATTTGGGAATATGTGTATTGTTGGTGAAATATGTGTTGTTTTGTATTTGGGAATATGTGTATTGTTTGTGAGTGTTGTTTTGTATTTTGGAATATATGTATTGTTGGTGAGATTGTTGCTTTGTATTTTGAAATAGATGCATTGTTGGTGAGTGTTGTTTTATATTTTGGGAATATGTGTACTGTTAGTGAGTGTTATTTTGCAATTGGAAACATGTGCATTGTTGGTGAGTCGTTTAGTATTTGGGAATATGTGTACTGTTAGTGAGTGTTATTTTGCAATTGGAAACATGTGCATTCATGGTGAGTGTTGTTTTTTATATGTGAATATGGACATTGTTGGTGATAATGTTGCTTTGTATTTGGGAATATGTTCATTGTTGTTGACCAAACAGTTGTACAAGGTTGTACATTATACAAATCACTTTTATCAATCCAGCTGTACAAGGATGTACATTATACAAACCATCCGTCATTTTGAGGTCTTGCTGTCTAGTGTACAGAATACATACAGGAAATAAAGGGACTATGTATCATATTTACCTGTGCATTCTTTGCAAGCTGAGACGGTGACGTGGAAAATACTTGGTCGGAAAGTTGTTTAGCAGGTTTTAAAATTGTTAAAAACCCTGATATAATTATGTGTGTGCCCTTAATCTCCTGACCATGATCTGTGCCACTTTTGCTTGCCGGGGACCCCCTGAGGTCTTGCTGTCCGGTGTACAGAATACATACAGGAAATAAAGGGACTATGTATGATATTGAGCTGTGCATTCTTTGCAAGCTGGGATGGGGACAAGGAAAATACTTGGTCGGAAAGTTGTTTAGCAGGTTTGAAAATTGTCAAAAACCCTGATATAATTATGTGTGTGCCCTTTATCTCCTGACCATGATCTGTGCCACTTTTGCTTGCCGGGGACCCCCTGAGGTCTTGTTGTCCGGTGTTCAGAATACATACAGGAAATAAAGGGACTATGTATCATATTGAGCTGTGCATTCTTTGCAAGCTGAGGTGGGGACATGGAAAATACTTGGTCGGAAAGTTGTTTAGCAGGTTTTAAAAATGTTAAAAACCCTGATATAATTATGTGTGTGCCCTTTAACTCCTGACCATGATCTGTGCCATTTTTGCTTGCCGGGGACCCCCTGAGGTCTTGCTGTCCGGTGTATAGAGTACAGGAAATAAAGGGACTATGTATCATATTGAGCTGTACATTCTTTGCAAGCTGAGGTGGGGACGTGGAAAATACTTTTTCGGAAAGTTGTTTAGCCGGTTTGAAAATTGTTAAAAACCCTAGGGTTAGGTTATGAGGATTTTACGAAAAGGGTAGGAGTGTTTGACGAATTTGCATCTTTGAATTGCTCCTCTTGTCCATTGATTTGCTGAAATTGTCACGTGATCTTTGAATTGATTAGGTTTAAAGCTTTATACCAAACATGATCATTTTCTGACGAGCATTCTCCGTCCACTTTCTCAAACTGTAATTTGACGTCATCTGTCACTCAATCTATTAATGTTTTAAACGAATATAATACATGGACTGTGATACAAGTCCTTACAGCTTAAATCATGTATGTGTGTTTGTGCGCGTGCGTCTTTGCGCGCGCGTGCACGGGTGTGTATGTGTGTCTGTCTGTCTGACTGTCTGTTTTGAATAGGATTCCATCAAGTTCCACCAAGTTCGAGCCCCTATGACCCTGATATATACCCATATGATGTATGGGTAGGTAGGTATGCCAGGGTGTGCCATAGAAGGTGACCAAGCAGGGTCCGAACATAGAAATATCATTATTTTGACCTTTTTTAATAAGTTTTACAACAAATTTGAGCCCCTATGACCCTGATATATACTCATAGATATACAGGTAGGTAGGTATGGATACTGACTACAATTTTTGACCATGGTTGAGAGTCTGGGTTGGCCTAAGGGGTCAGCGTGGGCCATAGAAGGTGACAAAGCAGGGTTCAAAGTGATTTTTAGTCATTTTACGACTATTTTAACCAAAAATGGTACAGGCTCAGCACTAAAGTACGATCAGACGGACGAACATATAGTCATTATATCTATTATATTCCTTTAGACATTATTCTAAACTATAATAAAAGAAAAGAGTTCAATTAAATATTAAATTCCAAACGATTTCTACATTAAGTTGAAGTTAATGAAAAACGCATATATTTTCAGTATGCAAAAGTACGCGTTTACCCATTTAACCCTAAATCACGCACAGACGGACGAACATATGTGCATTATTTTACCTGGATCGTTTACATATCGTTATATGCTATAGAAAGAAGTGTTTATTTTAATCCATTAATACAAAATAAACATGTTATAAGTGATTTTTAGTCATTTTACGGCTATTGTTTAACATAAAATCGCATAAAGTTCAGCGCTGAAGTACGAACAGACGGAAGAACATATAGTCATAATATTTTTATATTCCTTTAGACATTAATCTTAACTAGAATATAAAAAAGAGTTCGACCTAATGTCTTACTCCAAACGATTTCTACATTATGTTGAAGAGAAATGTGAAAAACTTGTATATTTTTAGTATACAAAAGTATGCGAATAGCCCTTTAACCCTAAATTGTGTTCTTGATTACAGTCAAACCTGTCTGAAGCAGCCAGTCAAGGGAAGGAGCAAAAGTGGCCTTTCTAAGACAGGTTGTTGCTGAATACAGGTACATTTGCTTTCAAAACAAAGACTTGGAAAATAGCGAATGTGGCAGCTGAAGGCTGCTTAATAGAGGTGACCACTACTACAGGTTTTACTGTATTTTACATCGATTGTGATACAAGTGCTTACTTCTTGAATCACGCTCAAATGCTTCCTGGGTAGAACGAGTGCTTAGTATATGTGGCAAAAATAAAGTGTCTTGCTCAAGGACGCTACACATAGCCGTGGTGTGAATTGAACCCCCCCCCCCCCCCCCCCCCCCGATCCTTTGTCAGATGCTCTACCACTGGTGGACGTACTCCATTGGTGATGTGAACAGAATGCTGTTTCTTGCATGTATACATATACTAGGTTTTGTTTCCTGCAGTACCGGGGAGCAGCATACATGCATGTAATTACATAAAGAACATAGTAAACATGAACGTTTTTACATCTTCGAATAGTCACGCTCGAAGTCTAAACTCGCTGGTTAGAACCGGTATCTAAAGTGCTCGCCCGAGGTCAACCATGACTACTCATAGCCGTGGCCGGAGGATCGAACACACGGTCCGCCAATCCTTTGTCCGTTGCTCTACCACTGGATCAGACGCGTGAATCGTTTACCCACTATAGGGTTGGGATTAGGGTAGGAGTGTTTGACGAATTTGCAACTTTGAATTGCACCTCTTGTCCGTTGATTGGCTGAAATTGTCACGTGATCTTTGAATTGATTGGTCGATATTTTAGTAACAATCTTTACTCTGCACTACCCGTAATGTTACTTGTTAATAATTATGATGTGGTAGTGAATGGAAGGATATTTGTAGGAAATTATTTAAATTTAAAATGTAAGACGTGTAAAATGATACATGTTTATGAAATATTTTTAAATTATTTTAATATTATATGAAACAATTGTCAACAATTATATGTTAATATTATTCTGTATGTTTGCACCATTGTTTAGATCTATTCAATGTTAACAATAAGTATACCAAAAGTATGTTTTATCATTGCGGAATTAACCCGTGCGCACGCCCAAACATGATATGTATCATACAAAAAATATGTTGTAGATCAATTGTTCTTATACAATTTTTGTTCTCAAATACATAAGCGGTCTCTCTCCGTTTACTCATAAAAAAATCCCGTGCAAACACGGACATTTTAGGAAATATACACGTCTATCGGGGTGTCATGCTCGAGACTCTGTCGAGAGGCCATTTCTTTCCGATTTTGTTGATCTTGGTGTCGTTCGGTAGGTATTGAATAGATCTAAAGGTAGCCATACAGTACAGGCCGGAATTTACTCGTTAAAATGTCATTAGGGTTAGTAGAGTTTATGTGGTCATTGTGGCACGTGCACGATTATGGGAAATTTTCTAAACACTCATGTAGATATCGATATAATGGGTCCATCTTGAGGCCCTCATTTCTGTGGTTGGAGGTCACCCAAAAATGGGCTAAAACGGTGAAAATAGTTATCTGATATGCTCTGCGTAACGGTCACTACGGTTTAACCAGAAGAGATACGAAAATGTTTTTATATGGTTGTTTCGACAATTGATTGCACTAATCATTGACATAAAAACGATAAAAAGCTTTATCAATAAGTTCACAATGTTAAGTTGAAGGTCATGCAAAACTCAGATTTTGCCATTTTTTTTCGATTTTTTGTTTATTGTTGTGTCAACTTCAAAACGCTGTCCAAGACTCATTCTTTGAGCTGGGCTTATGTTTTTTATATTAAATTATAGATAAGTATATGTACAATAATCTAAAATCGCGTTTTGTGAGTAAGTATGGGGTTTAAGCCCTTTATTGGGGTCCCACTGACCCACCCTGTATTCCCGAAAAATGGCCAAAAATGATTACTCTTTAGTCAAGATTACCCACTTTGATTACTGTTTACTCTTTACTCATGGTTACCCACTTTGATTACTGTTTACTATTTACTCACTTTGATTACTGTTTACTCTTTACTCATGATTACCCACTTTGATCACTGTTTACTCTTTACTCATGGTTACTCACTTTGATTACCCATTGTGATTACTGTTTACTCTTTACTCATGATTACCCACTTTGATTACTGTTTATTGTTTACTCATGATAACCTTCTTTGGTTACCCACTTTGATTACTGTTTACTCTTTACTCATGATAACCCACTTTGATTACTGTTTACTCTTTACTCATGGTTACCCAGTATGATTACTGTTTACTCTTTACTCATGATAACCCACTTTGATTACTCTTTACTCACTTTGATTACTCTTTACTCTTTACTCATGATTACCCACTTCGGTCACTGTTTACTCTTTTCTCATGGTTACCCACTGTGTGTCTGTGTGTCTGTCTGTCTGTCTGTCTGTCTGTCTGTCTGTCTGTCTGTCTGTCTGTCTTTCTGTCTGTCTGTGTCTCCATACATATTCACGCTTGTGCCTGGGCCCGATTAGCTCAGTCGGTTACGCGTCTAACTATCGACCCTGGGGTCGTTAGTTCGAATCCCTGTCCGGCAACAGTCTCCGTGATGATTGATATACGACATTGTGTCTCATTATCACTCGTCTCTCACCGCTGATTCAAGTGGGAAAGTTATCAGTTACTTGCGGAGATTTGGTGTGCTCGAGTATTGGTTAATCCCAGTAAACAGTGGTTAGGTCAACTGATCGTCTACTTAACACATGTTGTAGATCAATGTCACCATTACATCATATCCAGGGTAATAACTCGGGATCGGAGTATTTGTTGAGTACTCCCCCTTTAGAAAACATCATAAATTGGTTTTTTGATCCAAATTTACCCTATGTACAGAATGTTTTCCCCAACTTATTCTTTCAGTTATTTGTATCAAATATTTTGTATCTTTAAGATGTATTTTAGTACATTAAAATGAAAAAATAAAATATGCTAACCTTGAAAATTTTAGTATGAAAAAATCCCTAAGCCAAACCCTATATGTTTACCAAATTTTTGACATTTAAATAGGTGATAGGCCATTCTAATGAGCTCAATCTTCAAGATATATTAATTATTCTTCTGAATTGAATAGATAAATTACACAGCTACAAAATAAGACCATAACCTGGCCTTTAGGACTCCTATTCATGTCACAGGACCAGAAAGGTGGAGGTCCGGTATGGTAAAATATCATTTTTTTACCTTTATGAATAGGTTTAATACCTAGTTCGAGCCCCTATGACCTGACACATACCCATATGATATATGGGTAGGTAGGTATGGGTACTGACTACAATTTGAGAGCATGGCTAAGAGCCTGGGCGGTCTTAGAGGTCAGGGTGAGCCATAGAAGGTGACCAAGCAGGGATCGAACTTAGAAATATCATTATTTTGATTAGGTTTTCCATTAAGTTCGAGCCCCTGTGACATGACACATACCCATATGATATATGGGTAGGTAGGTATGAGCACTGGCTACAATTTGAGAGCATGGTTGAGAGCCTGTGCGGTCTTAGAGGTCAGGGTGAACCATAGAAGGTGACCAAGCAGGTTTCGAACTTAGAAATATCATTATTTTGATCAGGTTTTCCATTAAGTTCGAGCCCTTATTACCCTGATATATACGCATTTGATATATGGGTAGGTAGGTATGGATACTGACTACAATTGGAGACCATGGTTGAGAGCCTGGGTTGGCCTAAGAGGTCAGGGTGAGCCATAGAAGATGACCAAGCAGGTTTCGAACTTAGAAATATCATACTTTTGACCTTTATGATTATGTTTAAAACCAAGTTCGAGCCCCTATCGGCCTGACATATACCCCATATGATACATGGGTAGGTAGGTATGGGAACTGACTACTGACCGTGGCCAGAGGATCGAACACACGGTCCGCCTATCCTTGGTCCGATGCTCTACCACTGGATCAGACGCGTTACACTACCATAACATTGAATCGTTTACCCACTATAACCCTTTACTAACCTTCACCCCGAACACCTTAACCCACCACTAACCCACTCCTACCCTAACCCTAACCCTAACCCACTCCTACCCTAACCCTAACCCAAACCCTAATCATTCAGCCAATCAATGGACAAGAAGTGCAATTCAAAGGTGGAAATTCGTCAAACACTCCTACCCTAACCCTTACCCTAGTAAGCACAGTTAGTATTCAAAGTAAGTAATCATCAGTAAACAGTAAAGAGTAATCAAAGTGGGTAATCAAAGTAGGTAATCATAGGTAAGAGTAAAGAGTGATCAAAGTAGGTAATCAAAGAGGGTAATCAAAGTAGGTAATCAAAGTAGGTAATCAAAGTGGGTAATCATAGGTAAAGAGTAAAGAGTGATCAAAGTGGGTAATCAAAGTGGTTAATCAAAGTAGGTAATCAAAGTGGGTAGTCATGGATAAAGAGTAAAGAGTTATCAAAGTGGGTAATCAAAGTGGGTAATCAAAGTGGGTAATCAAAGTAGGTAATCATAGGTAAAGAGTAAAGAGTAATCAAAGTAGGTAATCACAGTGGGTAATCAAAGTAGGTAATCAAAGTGACTAATCAAAGTGGGTAATCAAAGTAGGTAATCATAGGTAAAGAGTAAAGGGTAATCAAAGTGGGTAATCAAAGTAGGTAATCAAAGTGAGTAATCAAAGTGGGTAATCAAAGTGGGTAATCAAAATGGGCAATCATGAGATAGAGTTAAGAGTAATCAAAGCTGGGTATCAAAGTGGGTAGTCATGAGTAAAGAGCAAAGAGTAATCAAAGTGAGTAATTAAAGTGGGTAATCATGAGTAAAGAGTAATCAAAGTGGGTTATCAAGGTGGGTAATAAAAGTGGATAATCAAAGTAGGTAATCAAAGTGGATAATCAAAGTGGGTAACCATGAGAAAAGAGTAAACAGTGACCAAAGTGGGTAATCATGAGTAAAGAGTAATCAAAGTGAGTAAAGAGTAATCAAAGTGGATAATCATGAGTAAAGAGTAAACAGTAACCACAGTGGGTAACCATGAGTAAAGAGTAAACAGTAATCAAAGTGGGTTATCATGAGTTAAGAGTAAACAGTAATCAAAGTGGGTAATCAAAGTAGGTTATCATGAGTGAACAGTAAACAGTTATCAAAGTGAGTAATCATGAGTAAAGAGTAAACAGTAATCACAGTGAGTAATCAAAGTGGGTAACCATGAGTAAAGAGTAAACAGTGATCAAAGTAGGTAATCATGAGTAAAGAGTCAACAGTAATCAAAGTGGGTAACCATGAGTAAAGAGTAAACAGTAATCAAAGTGGGTAATCTTGACTAAAGAGTAGTCCATTTTGGCCATTTTTCGGGGATAAGGGGTGGGTCAGTGGGACCCCAATAAAGGGCTTAACCCCCATACTTACTCACAAAACGCGATTTTAGATTATTGCACATATACTTATCTATAACTTAACATAAAAAACATAATCCCAGCTCAAAGAATGAGTCTTGGACAGCGTTTTGAAGTTGACACAACAATAAACAAAAAATCGAATAAAATGGCAAAATCTGAGTTTTGCATGACCTTCAACTTAACATTGTGAACTTATTGATAAAGCTTTTTTTAATGTTTTTATGTCAATGATGAGTGCAATCAATTGTCGAAACAACCATATAAAAACATTTTCGTATCTCTTCTGGTTAAGCCGTAGTGACCGTTACGCAGAGCACATCAGATCCCTATTTTTACCGTTTTAACCCGTTTTTGGGTGACCTCCAACCACTGAAATGAGGGCCTCAGGATGGACCCATTCTATCGATATCTACATGAGTGTTTAGAATCGTGCACGTGCCACAATGACCACATAAACTCTACTAACCCTAATGACATTTTAACGAGTAAATTCCGGCCTGTACTGTATGGCTATCTTTAGATCTATTCAATACCTACCGAACGACACCAAGATCAACAAAATCGGAAAGAAATGGCCTCTCGACAGAGTCTCGAACATGACACCAACATAAATTTGTACATTCCCTAAAATGTCCATGTTTGCACGGGATTTTTTATGAGTAAACGGAGAGAGATCGCTTATGTATTTGAGAACAAAAATTATATAAAAACCATTGATCTACAACATATTTTTAGTATGTATCTAGCATGTTTGCGCCTGCGGCACGGGTCGATTCCGCAATGATAAAACATACTTTTGGTATACTTATTGTTAACATTGAATAGATCTAAACAATGGTGCAAACATACAGAATAATATTAACATATAATTGTTGACAATTGTTTAATATAATATTTTAAAATTATTTATAATTTTTTCATAAACATGTATCATTTTACACGTCTTACATTTTAAATTTAAATAATTTCCTACAAATATCCTTCCATTCACTATCACATCATATTAACAATTAACATTAAGCGTAGTGCAGAGTGAAGGTTGTTACTAAAAAATATCGACCAGCCAATCAACGGACAAGAGGTGCAATTCAAAGGTGCAAACTCTCAAACACTCCTACCCTAACCCTAACCCTATAGTGGGTAAACGATTCAATGTTATGGAAGTGTAACGCGTCTGATCCAGTGGTAGAGCATCGGACAAAGGATCGGCGGACCGTGTGTTCGATCCTCCGGCGACGGCTATGTGCAGTCACGGTTGACCTCGAGCGAGCCACTTTAGATACCGGTTCTAACCAGCGAGACTCGACTTCGAGCGTAACTAGTCGAAGTTGTAAAAACGTTCATGTTTACTATGTTCTTTATGTAATAACATGCATGTTTGCTGCTCCCCGGTACTGCAGGAAACAAATACTAGTATATGTATACAAGAAACAGCATTCTGTGCACATCATCAATGGAGCAAGTCCACCAGTGGTAGAGCATCTGACCCAGGATCGGGTGGCCGTGAGTTCGATTCACGCCACGGCTCTGTGTGGCGTCCTTAAGCAAGACACTTTATTTTTGCCGCATATACTAAGTACTCGTTCTACCCGGGAAGAATTTGAGCGTGATTCAAGAAGTAAGCACTTGTATCACAATCGATGTAAAATACAGTCAAACCTGTAATAGTGGTCACCTCTGTTAAGCTGCCACTCGTCTTCAGCTGCCACATTCGCTATTTTCCATGTCTTTGTTTTGAAAGCAAATGTACCTGTATTAAGCAACAACCTGTCTTTGAAAGGCCACTTTTGCTTCCCTTGATTGGTTGCTTCAGACAGGTTTGACAGTAATCACGAACACAATTTAGGGTGAAAGGGCTATTCGCGTACTCTGAAAATATACGAGTTTTCATTTACTTCAACTGAATGTAGAAATCGTTTGGAATAAGATATTAAGTCGAACCTTTTTTATATAATAGTTAAGATTAATGTCTAATGGAATATGAAAGTATAAAGACTATATGTTCTTTCGTCTGTTCGTACTTCAGCGCTGAACTTTGTACGATTTTATGTTAAACAATAGCCGTAATATTACTAAAAATCACTTACAACATGTTTATTTTGTATTAATGGATTTAAATTAACACTTCTTTCTATAGTATATAACGATATGTAAACCGTTCCAGGTAAAATAATGCACATATGTTCGTCGGCCTGTGCGTGATTTAGGGTTAAATGGATATACGCGTACTTTTGCATACTGAAAATATATGCGTTTTTCATTAACTTCAACTTAATGTAGAAATCGTTTGGAATTTAATATTTAATTGAACTCTTTTTTATATTATAGTTTAGAATAATGTCTAAAGGAATATAAAAATATAATGACTATATGTTCCTCCGTACTTTAGCGCTAAACCTGTACCTTTTTTGGTTAAAAATAACCGTAAAATGACTAAAAATCACTTCGAACCCTGCTTTGTCACATTCTATGGCCCACGCTAACCCCTTAGGCCAACCCAGGGTATCAACCATGGTCCCAAATTGTAGTCGGTATTCATACATACCTACCCGTATATCATATGGGTATATATCAGGGTCATAGGGGCTCGAATTTGTTGTAAAACCTATTCAAAAAGGTCAAAATAATGATATTTCTATGTTCGAACCCTGCTTGGTCACCTTCTGTGGCACACCCTGACCTCTTAGGCCAACCCAGCCTCTCAACCATGGTATCAAATTGTAGTCAGTACCCATACCTACCTACCCATATATCATACGGGTATATATCAGGGTCATAGGGGCTCGAACTTGGTGGAATCCTATTCAAAACAGACAGTCAGACAGACACACACACACACCCGTGCACGTGCGTGCAAAGATGCACACTCGCACGCGCGCAAACACAAATACGTGATTTTAAGCTGTTAGGACTTGTATCACAGTCCATGTAAAATATAATCGTTTAAAACATTAACAGATTGAGTGACAGATGACGTCACATTACAGTATGAGGAAGTGGACGGAAAATGCTCGTCAGAAAATGCTCAATTTTCGTATATAGCTCTAACCCTAATCAATCCAAAGATCACGTGACAATTACAGCCAATCAACGGACAAGAGGTGCAATTCAAAGGTGCAAATTCGTCAAACACTCCTACCCTAACCCTAACCCGTTCACTAACCCGTTCCTTTGAACAATAATTGACTATAAGTCATAATAATTCAACAGAACTAGAGTTGTTTCTTTTTTACCATTATAGTCTGTAAGTCATAATAATTAAACTGAACTAGAGTGGTTTCCCTTTGACACTTATATACTCGAAGTCATAATAATCCAACTGAACTAGAGTGGTTTCCCTTTGACACTTATATACTCGAAGTCATAATAATCCGACTGAACTAGAGTGGTTTCCCTTTGACACTTATATACTCGAAGTCATAATAATCCAACTGAACTAAAGTTGTTTTCCTTTGACCATTATAGTCTATAAATCATAATAATTTCACTGAACAAGAGTTGTTTCACTTTCACTATTATTGAAAATAGTTCAATTATTTCAACTGAACTAGAGTTGTTTCCATTTGACCATGATATACTATAAGTCATAATAAACTAACTGAACTAGAGATGTTTCCATTTGACCATGACAGACAATAAGTCATAATAAATAAACTTAACTAGAGTTGTAATAATTTAACTAAATTAATGTTGTTTCCCTTTGACAATGATTGCCTATAAGTCATGATTATTTAAATGAACTAGAATTCTTTCCCTTTGACAATTATTGAAAATAGTAACACTATTTCAACTGAACTAGAGTTGTTTCCATTTGGCCATGACAGACTATAAGTCATAATAAATCCACTGAACTAGAGTTGTTTCCCTTTGACTATTATTGAAAATAGTGACACTATTTCAAATGAACTAGAGTTCTTTCCCTTTAACCATTAATGACTATAGGTTATAATAATTCAACTAAACTAATGATGTTTCCCTTTGACAATAATTGACTATAAGTCATAATAATTCAACTGAACTAGAGTGTTTCCCTTTGACCTTTATAGACTATGTGTCATAATACTTCAATTAAACTAAAGTTGTTTCTCTTTGACTATTATTGACAATAGTATTTCAACTGAACTAGACTTGTTTCCATTTAACCATAATAGACTATAAGTCATAATAAATCAACAGAACTAGAGTGGGTTCCATTTGACCATTATATATTCTAATTCATAATAACTCAACTGAACTAGAGTTGTTTCCCTTTGACCATTATAGTCTATCAGTCATAACAATTCAACTCAAATAGAGTTGTTTCCATTTGACCATGATACACTATAAGTCAAAATAAATCAACTGAACTAGAATTGTTTCCCCTCTGACCATTATTAACTACAATTCATAATAATTCAACTAAACTTATATTGTTTCCCTTTGACAATAATTGACTATAAGTCATAATAAATCAATTAAACTACAGTTGTTTCCCTAGGACCATTATTGAAAATAGTTCAACTATTCAACTGAACTAGAGTTGTTTCCATTTGAACATGACAAACTATAAGTCATAATAAATCAACTGAACTAGAGTTGTTTCCCCACTGACCATTATTGACTACATTTCATAATATTTCAACTAAACTAGAGTTTTATCCCTTTAACCGTTATTAAACATAGTTACACTATTTCAACTGGACTAGAGTTGCTTCAATTTGACCATGATAGACAAAAAAGCTGAATAAATCAACTGATCTAGAGTTGTTTCCCTTTGACTATTATTGAAAATAATTACACTCTTTTAACTGAACTAGAGTAGTTTCCCTTGAACCATTAATGACTATAAGTTATAATAATTCTACTAAACTAATGTTGTTTCCCTTTGACAATGATTGACTATAAGCCATAATAATTCAAATGAACAAGAGTGGTTTACCTTTGACCATTAAAGACTATAAGTCATAATAATTCAACTGAACTAGAATTATTTACCTTTGACTATTATTGAAAATAGTTACAATATTTCAACTGAATTAGAGTTGTTTCGATTTGACCATGATAAACTATATGTCATAAAAAATCAACTTAACTAGAGTTGTTTCCCTTTGACTATTATTGAAAATAGTTACACTATTTCAACTGAACTAGAGTTGTTTCACTTTAAACATTAATGAATATAAGTTATAATAATTACTAATCCATTTGACAATAATTGACTAGAAGTAATTTTCATTCGACTGAACAAGAGTTTTTTCCCTTTGACCATTATTGACTACAAGTCATAATAATTCAACTAAACTAGAGTTGTATCCCTTAAACCGTCATTAGATATAGTTACACTATTTCAACTGGACTGGAATTGTTTCCATGTGAACATGATAGATTATAAGTCATAATAAATCAACTGAACTAGAGTAGTTTCCCTTTTCAACTGAATAAGGGTTGTTTCCCTTTAACCATCAATGACTATAAGTTATAATAATTCAACTAAACTTATATTGTTTCCCTTTGACAATAGTCATAATAAATCAATTAAACTACAGTTGTTTCCCTTTGACTATTATTGAAAATAGTTACACTTTTTCAACTGAACTAGAGTTGTTTCACTTTAAACATTAATGAATATAAGTTATAATAATTACTAATCCATTTGACAATAATTGACTAGAAGTCATTTTCATTCGACTGAACAAGAGTTTTTTCCCTTTGATCATTATTGACTACAAGTCATAATAATTCAACTAAACAAGAGTTGTATCCCTTTAACCGTTATTAAATATAGTTACACTATTTCAACTGTACTAGAGTTGTTTCCATTTGACCATGATAGATTATAAGTAATAATAAATCAAATGAACTAGAGTTGTTTCCCTTTGATTATGATTGAAAATAGTTACACTATTTCAAATTAACCAGAATTGTTTCCCTTTAACCTTTAATGACTCTTAGTTATGATAATTCAACTAAACTAATATTTTTTTTCTCTTTGACAATAATTGACTATCAGTCATAATAATTCAACTAAACTAGAGTGGTTTCCCTTTGACCATTATAGACAATTAGTCATAATAAATTAATTGAAATGAAGTTGTTTCCATTTTACTATTATTGAGAATAGTCACAATTTTTAACTCAACTAGAGTTGTTTCCCTTTAACCATTAATGACTATAAGTAATAATTATTCAACTAACCTAATGTTGCTTCCCTTTCACAATAATTGAAAACAAGACATAATAATTCAGTAGTATTCCTTTAACATTTATTAAATATAGTTACACTATTACAACTGGAATAGAGTTGTTTCCATTTGACCATGGTAGACTATATGTCATAATAAATAAACTAAACTAATGTTGTTTCCATTTGACAATTATTGACTATCAGTCATAATAATTCAACTGAACTAGAGTGGTTTCCATTTGAACATGAAAGACTATAAGTCATAATAAATTCAATGAACTAGAGTTGTTTCCCTTTGACTATTAATGAAAATAGTTACACTGTTTCAACTGAACTACAGTTGTTTCCATTTGACTATGATATACTCTAAGTAATAATCAATCAACTGAATTAGAGTTTTTTCCCTTTGACTTTTATTGAAAATAGTTACACTTTTTGCAACTGAAATAGAGTTGTTTCCCTTAATCCATTAATGACTTTAAGTTGTAATAATTAAACTAAACTAATGTTGTTTCCCTTTCACAATAATTGACTATAAGTAATAATATTTCAACTGAACTAGAGTGATTTCCCTTTGACCATTATAGGCTATAAGTCATAATAATTCAACTGAACTAGAGTTGTTTCCATTTGACCATTATTGACTACAAGTCATAATAAATCATCTGAACTAGAATTGTTTCCCTTGGACCATTATTGTCAAAGGGAAATTACATTAGGTAAGTTAAATTATAATAACTTATAGTCATTAAGGGTTATAGGGAAACAATTCTAGTTCAGTTAAAATAATGTAACTCTTTTTCAATAATAGTCAAAGGGAAACAACTCTAGTTCTGTTGAAATAGTTGAACTATTTTCAATAATAGTCAAAGGGAAACCACTGTAGTTCAGTTCAATTATTATGACTATAGTTTATAATGGTCAAAGAGAAACCACTCTAGTTCAGTTGAATTATTATGACTTTTTGTCTATAATGGTCAAATGGAAACAACCCTAATTCAGTTGAAATAGTGTAACTATTTTCGATAATAGTGCAAGGGAGACAACTGTAGTTCAGTTGAATTATTATGACTTATAATCTATAATGGTCGAAGGGAAACCACTCTAGTTCAGTTGAATTATTATGACCTTATACTTGATTATTGTCAAAGGAAAACAACATTAGTTTAGTGGAATAATTATTACTTATACTCATTAATGGTTAAAGGGAAACAACTTAGTTCAGTTGAAATAATGTAACTATTTTCAATAATAGTCAAAGGGAAACAACTCTTGTTCATTTGATTTAATATGACTTGTAGTGTATCATGGTCAAATGGAAACAACTCTAGTCCAGTTGAAATAGTGTGACTATATTCAATAACGGTTTAATAACGGTTAAAGGGATACAATTCTAGTTTAGTTGAATTATCATGACTTGTAGTCAATAACGGTCAAAGTGAAACAACTTTAGTAATTTAGTGTAACTATTTTTAATAATGGTTAAATGGATACAACTCTAGTTTAGTTGAATTATTATGACTTGTAAGTCAATAATGGTCAAAAGGAAACAACTTTAGTTCAGTTGAATTATTATGACTGATAGTCTATAATGGTCAAAGGAAATCCACTCTAGCTTAGTTGAATTATTATGACTTATAGTCAATTATTGTCAAAGGGAAACAACATTAGTTTAGTTGAATTATTATAATTTATAGTCATTAATGGTTAAATGGAAACAACTCTAGTTCATTTGAAATCGTGTAACTATTTTCAATAATAGTCAAACGGAAACAACTTTAGTAAGCTGATTTATTATGACTTATAGTCTATCATGGTCAAATGGAAACAACTCTCGTTCAGTTGAAATAGTGTAACTATTTTCAATAACGGTCCAAGGGAAACAACTGTAGTTTAATTGATTTATTATGACTATTGTCAAAGGGAAACAATATAAGTTTAGTTGAATTATTATAACTTATAGTCATTGATGGTTAAAGGGAAACAACCCTTATTCAGTTGAAAAGGGAAACTACTCTAGTTCAGTTGATTTATTATTACTTATAATCTATCATGTTCACATGGAAACAATTCTAGTCCAGTTGAAATAGTGTAACTATATCTAATGACGGTTTTAGGGATACAACTCTAGTTCAGTTGAATTATTATGACTTGTAGTCAATAATGGTCAAAGGGAAACAACTCTAGTTCAGTCGAATTATTATAACTTATAGTCTATAGTGGTCAAAGGGAAACAACTCTAGTTCAGTCGAATTATTATGACTTATAGTCTATAATGGTCTAAGGGAAACCACTCTAGTTCAGTTGAATTATTACGACTTATGGTCATTATTGTCAAAGGGAAACAACATTAGTTATGTTGAATTATTATACCTTATAATCATTAATGGTTAAAGGGAAGCAATGTAGTTCAGTTGAAATAATTTAACTATTTTCAATGATAGTCAGAGGAAAATAACTGTAGTTCAGTTGAAATAGTGTAACTATTTTTAATAATGGTAAAAGTGGAACAACTCTAGTGGAGTTGTAGTATGTAAATATATTTAATAACGGTTAAAAGGAAACAAGTCTAGTTCATTTGAGGTTTGATGTCTTATAGTTTACAACAACTCTAGTTCAGTTGATTTATTATGAGTTATAGTCTATCATGATCAAATGGAAACTACTCTAGTTCAGTTAAAATAGTTGAACTATTTTGAATAATAGTCAAAGGAAACAACTCTAGTTCAGTTGAATTATTATGACTTATATTCTATAATGGTCAAAGGGAAACAACTATAGTTCAGTTGAATTATTATGACTTAAAGTCAATTATTGTCAAAGAGAAACAACATTAGTTTAGTTGAATTATTATAACTTATAGTCATTTATGGTTAAAGGGAAACAACTCTAGTTCAGTTGAAATAGTGTAACTATTTTCAATAATAGTCAAAGGGAAACAACTCTAGTTCAGTTGATTTATTATGACTTATAGTCACTAATGTTTAAAGCAAAACAACTCTAGTTCATTTGAAATAGTGTAACGATATTTTATAACGGTTAATGGGAAACAACTCACGTAAAGTTGAACTTTTATGACTTTTATTCAATAATGGTCAAGGGGAAACAACTTTATTGAAGGTGAATTATTATGACTTACAGTCTATAATGGTCAAATGGAAACAACTGCAGTTCAGTTGAAATAGTGTACCTATTTTTAATAATGGTCAAAGGGAAACAACTCTAGTAGAGTTGAAGTAGTGTTACTATGTTTAATTACGTTTAAAAGGAAACAAGTCTAGTTCAGTTGAATTATTATGTCTTATAGTTTACAACAACTCTAGTTCAGCTGAATTATTATGACTTATAGTTTATAATGGTCAAAGGGAAACAACTCTAGTTCAATTGGAATAGTGTAGCTATATTTGATAACGGTCAAAGGGAAACAAATCTAGTTAAGTTGAATTAGTATGACTAATAATCTATAATGGTGAAATGGAAACAACTCAGGGGGTGTATTTTTGTGTGCCGTGAAGGCGGACGAACTTCGCCATTTCTCCCCAACGACCACAGAAATCGGTCAGCCTTGCAAAACAAAAAGTGAAACAACTCATGCAGGCGTTCTATTCGACACACTTAAAATATTGCTCTCTACATGTAGCCCAGACCGTCTACTTTGTTTGGGAGTGCAACTATATGCCAGAGTGTATTTTTGTGTGGCATGAAGGCGGACCGTGGTATTCTTATGTAAAACTCAAAGTCCTCTATACATCCCAGTGCCTCTTACGAACTTGGAAGTCTTAATCACAGGTATAATTTATATCAAATACCAACATATTTGAGTGACCAGATGTTGAGAATGAGAAAATGTTCAATTTTAATTATTTTGTGATCTTCATCTGGCCTCTTTTGGAAAGGCTATCCATCTTATTCAAAAACATATATTTGTTTTGATTTTAAGATGCTCCAGAACTGAATAAAAAAATTGGATGAAAAAATTAGAATTTTCCGTTTTCCTATAGTATTCCTATATAAAACTCAAAGTTACAGGGCACCTATAAACACTAGCTCCTTGATTTGTACAAACTTTAAACTCTTACTCATAGGAATAATATACATCAAATATGAACAAATTTGACTGACTGGTTGTTGAGAAGAATAGTTTTGAAAAAATATCTATTTTAATCCTTTTTTTACCCACCCTAGCCCCTTATGGAAATTCGATTCTCCTTATTGTACCAAATCTTATTTTCTATGACTAGTGATGCTTGAATAATAATTTTGCTCATATGGACGAAAAAACGATTTTTTTCTTATTTCCCATGGTATCCTGTGTAAAATTCTAAGTCACCTTACATAGCCCCTGCAAATATCAGATTCTTATCTTCATTCAAACCTCTACACTTGGGGACAATGTATGCCAAATATGAACAAATTTGACTACCCGGTTCTCAAAGAAACGAGTTTTATAATTCCCAATTCTTATACTTTTGGAGCCCCTCCTTACCCTTAAGACAGTGGAACACAGTCATTTTTACAAATTTGAATATCCTTGATCAAGGAATGCTTCTGTGAAAATAAAGGCAAAGCCAATTCCTTTTTTCAATAAAAAAAAGTTTATTATAATGACATGTATCCCCTTATTGAACTCTCGGGGCGTGGTCATTTGACACCATTTGAACAAATCTAATAGAATTATAGTTGGTTATCGTTACTACATAAATATTTTCAAAATCTGTTGGGCGGTTCATAAGGAGAATATTTTTAAAGTTTTGGACTATTTTTAGTAACAGTGGCAATCTTGAACTTCAGATAAAAAAATCTTCTGTATAGTCTCTTATGCAATAGAAATATTCATGTGAAGTTTGGCTTGTAAACCTAAAACAAAGCTAAAATAAAGGCTGAGACTTTTAATAGACATCCGTCTGGTAATAAGGGCTCAGTGGGTACAACTATACACAGGTATAACTATACACGGGTACAACTATACACGGGTACAACAATATAGGTACAACTGCACACGGGTACAACTATACACGGGTATAACTATACATGAGTACAACTATTCAGGTACAACTATACACCGGTACAACAATACACGGGTACAACTATACAGGTACAATTTTACACGGGTACAACTATACACGGGTATAACTTTACACCGGTACAACTATACATGGGTACAACTATATACACGGGTATAACTATACACGGGTACAGCTATACACGGGTACAACTATACACGGGTACAGTTATACACGGGTACAGCTATACACGGGTACAACTATACACGGGTACAGCTATACACGGATATAACTATACACGGGTACAGCTATACACGGGTATAACTATACACGGGTACAACTATACACGGGTAAGATTATACACGGGTACAACTACACACGGGTAAGACTATATACACGGGTACAACTATACACGGGTAAGACTATATACAGGGGTACAACTATACACGGGTACAACTACACACGGGTACATCTATACACGGGTAAGACTATATACACGGGTACAACTATACACGGGTACAACTATACACGGGTAAGACTATATACACGGGTACAACTATACACGGGTACAGCTATACACGGGTAAGACTAGATACGGGTACAACTATACACGGGTACAGCTATACACGGGTAAGACTATACATGGGTACAACTATACACGGATACAGGTATACACGGGTACAACTATACACGGGTAAGACTATACACGGGTACAACTATACACGGGTACAGCTATACACGGGTACAACTACACACGGGTAAGACTATATACACGGGTACAGCTATACACGGGTACAACTACACACGGGTAAGACTATATACACGGGTACAACTATACACGGGTACAAGTATACACGGGTACAACTACACACGGGTAAGACTACATACACGGGTACAACTATACACGGGTACAACTATACACGGGTAAGACTATATACACGGTTACAACTATACACGGGTATAACTATACACGGGTACAGCTATACACGGGCACAACTACACACGGGTAAGATTATATACACGGGTACAACTATACACGGGTAAAACTATATACACGGGTACAACTATTCACGGGTATAACTATACACGGGTACAGCTACACACGGGTACAACTACACACGGGTAAGACTATATACACGGGTACAACTATACACGGGTATAACTATACACAGGTACAGCTACCATGTGTAAGACTTTATACACGGGTACAACTATACACGGGTATAGCTATACACGTGAAAGACTATATACACGAGTACAACTATACACGGGTATAACTACACACGGGTACAACTACACACGGGTAAGACTATATACACGGGTACAACTATACACATGTATAACTATACACGGGTACAACTATACACGGGTAAGACTATATACACGGGTACAACTATACACGGGTACAGCTATACACGGGTAAGACTATATACACGGGTACAATTATACACGGGATCAACTATACACGGGTAAGACTATATACACGGGTACAACTATACACGGGTACAGTTATACACGGGTAAGACTATATACACGGGTACAACTATACACGGGTACAGCTATACACGGGTACAACTATACACGGGTATAACTATACACGGGTAAGACTATATACACGGGTACAACTATACACGGGTACAGCTATACACGGGTAAGACTATATACAAGGGTACAGCTATACACGGGTACAACTATGCACGGGTATAACTATACACGGGTAAGACTATATACACGGGTACAACTATACACGGGTACAGCTATACACGGGTAAGACTATATACAAGGGTACAGCTATACACGGGTACAACTATACACGGGTATAACTATACACGAGTAAGACTATATACACGGGTACAACTATACACGGGTAAGAATATATACACGGGTACAACTATACATGGGTAAGACTATATACACGGGTACAACTATACAAGGGTACAGTTATACAGGGGTAAGGCTATATACACGGGTACAGCTATACACGGATACAACTATACACGGGTATAACTATACACGGGTACAGTTATACACGGGTAAGACTATATACACGGGTACAACTACACACGGGTACAGATATACACGGGTACAACTATATACAACGGTACAACTATACACGGTTATAACTATACACGGGTACAACAACACACGGGTACAACAACACACGGGTACAACTATATACACCGGTACAACTATACACGGGTACAACTATACCAGATGCTATACCGCTAGACCGCCCAGATGCTATACCACTAGACCGCTGCTACTGATTTTTCCGTTTTCACTATAGTGCTTGTATGTACAACTCAAAGGGCCCACATGCATTCTAGCCCCTTTAATTGAACAAAGCTTGGTTCGGTTAGCTCAGCTGCAAGTGCGTCTGACTATCAATACTTTGAGTTCAAATCCCCACTCGGCCACCATCTCCGTGATTATTGATATACGGCATTGTCTCATTGTCTCTCACTGCTGATTCAAGTGGGAAAGTTATCAGTTACTTACCGAGATGGTGTGCTTGGGGATTCTGCTTACTAAGTTTAATTTAGTCATCTGTTTAGTCTCACATTCACGTGTAGTTCAACTGGCCATGTGGTTTGGAGAAAGTGCTGCCAACAGACGAGACAATGAATGACGTACATAACTCGCCTTCACACGAGCCCTTTTTGCCTTTGGTCAGAAAATTGAATGGATGGCTCATAATGCCTTAATATTATTTAATCAAGCGTTTAGTTACAGGTCTTTATAATTGCTATATAAATTCATTAACCATTGCTGAAAAAAAACACAATAAGTACTTAATGCACATCATGAGCGTATAATACTACAATTGCGTGACTAGAATAATATAAGTTGGTCAAGCATATCAAGAAATACTAATTTAACATTACCTGAAATATAGTGTAAGCTATAGTTTAGATGATCTTCTGTTTCAATAGTAGTTTTTGAATGTTTTACAAATGCAATATATGCACTAACTTCACATCATGGGGCAATATATCGGTACCAGTTCATTAAAGTGGATCTTTAGTTGAAATAATCTTGTTAAAACATGCACAGTTTATCACAGCTGGATACCCTTGCATGAAAATTTAAATATAATTGTATATACATATTTTTTTATTTTTTAAAGAAGTGAATAATTATATCTGAGCTCCAGGCCTTCAAGTTTGGTAGAAAAAATATTTTTTAAGTTTTCTTTATATAACACTATGTAACAGTTTGACCCCTTAAGGTGGGCCAATTTTGGGTCAATTTTGCTCCCAGTGTCATGGTTCTGAATAAATTTGAGAGAGGGCCACAACCTTATTTGTAAAACATCCAAGCCTTGTACTACTAACATTACCCTGCTAAAAAGCTCTTAACAATATTTCTAAGATTAAAAGGGCAATTATTCTGCCAAAATGCAATCAAGAGTTATGGTTCTTGTCTCTCTGAGTTTCCTAGAGGATGCTGAACACACATGTGAAGTTTCATTTAAGTCCAATGATAGGTTGATGAAATAAATACAAACTCAAAAACTTTAAATTGCTATTGTCCGGAAGGGACATAGCTCTGTAAAAATGCAACCCAAAGTTATGGTTCTCATCTCTGTGCATTCCGATGATGCTGAACACACATGTGAAGTTTCATTCATATCCAATGAGTGGTTGCATAGATATCTTACCTGATAAAAAACTTCAACCTGGAAAACTAACTCCGACGCCAGGGCGAGTACAATAGCGCGCCCCCCCCCCCCCCCCCCCCCCTTTCTACAAATAGTCAAGCTATAAACTTAAGATGCATGTATAACAAGTTTAAAAGAAAGAGCAGTATGCCTAACCAGCTGCAGATTTCCTTAGAAATCCCCCATGAAAGTCCATGACCATGAGGGTATCAGGGTTCTCACTGGAAGGAATGCAAGTGCTGGGGTAAGAGCGTGTAAACAACTTCAACACATTTTCAAGCACTGTGTAAGGCACTCAATGAAATATATTTCACTTGTAAAACTTGTATTAATCAGTTAAAGTCATCATATTCAGTATGTTTCATTTTCGGCATTAAATTGAGAAAAGATATGCAAAGAAAAATGATGATTTAGAGGAAAATAAGCTTTTGCAATTTTTTTAAAAAATTCAAGCGTCAGGTGAATACCATTTCTGATAGTCAAGTGCTGGGCTGCCCCTGTGCTTAAATGGCCTGTGGAGAATGTAAAATTATCTGAGACAGCATTTCAGGTCACCCAGACATGGAGTTCACTGGAGCAGGCTTTGCAAGAAGAGCTGGCAGATGACCATTATCTGTTTCAATTTTTGACAGAAAAACATGCTTTAAAATCTTTCAGTTTCATGGTCACCTGACAATGTTTAAAAACTGCTCTGCTTAACGCGACTTCATCACAAATGGAATTTAAATGAATTTTGAAGCAGTCTTAGGGAATGCTACCCCTCTTGCCTTGGGGGGTGGTACCTCTCTCACCCTGGGGGATGGTACCCCTCTAGCTTTGAGGAATGGGAGACCCTGATCCCCATGTGTGCTTCTATCTCAAACCTCTACTCTGACCGTGTGGAATCTGTAGTGATCAGTGACAAGCTGGAAATTCTTTTTAAAAGTTTATTCAATTATGAACACATTACATGATGTATAAAACAAACTTTGAATAAAACGACAGTACATACATTGTGGCATATGGATGATTACTGATGATAACAAGACCACATAGTTGTGTGTCAGTAAAATGTCCGGAATTATACATAAAACAACAATGGACACAAAGTAGGCAATAAATGAGAATGTTTCAGATTACACTGAACGATATTAACACATGTCAGGTAAGTCAAAGTACATGTACATTCAAATACAACAAAAATATTGCAAGGCTATTACTCCTCTACAACTAATATTTTTAAGATGAACTTCAAGTTGCATGGTTCAAAATATTACTACAGTTAAACTTTTCTTAAGCAGTGGGACAAGAGAAGCAAACGTCCCTACAGGTTATTTGTTCTGAAAACATATAGAATAGCAAATTTAGCTGTTTGTGACAAGTGACTGCCCAGAGGTGACAGCTTACACAGGTTTTTACAGTATTAGCTGAGGTCAGTAGGATTTAGATATTTCCGACTTGTGCCATCATGAACAGACATATAGAACAACATATCCTTAACCTAGCACCTTCCTTGTAGAATCCAGGAACACAGATCAAGCACCTGTTGCTTATAATATAAGTACTCACTAACCATAAAATTGGCACCAAGCAGTAATAGAAACTTATTATTCACATTTTATGTATACTGAACAGAACAGCTAACCCCCCACCCGACATTTTATGTATACTGAACAGAACAGCTAACCCCCCACCCGACATTTTATGTATACTGAACAGAACAGCTAACCCCCCACCTGACATTTTATGTATACTGAACAGAACAGCTACCCCCCCACCCGACATTTTATGTATACTGAACAGAACAGCTAACCCCCCACCTGACATTTTATGTATACTGAACAGAACAGCTAACCAGTCACCTGACATTTTATGTATACTGAACAGAACAGCTAACCCCCCACCTGACATTTTATGTATACTGAACAGAACAGCTACCCCCCCACCCGACATTTTATGTATACTGAACAGAACAGCTAACCCCCCACCTGACATTTTATGTATACTGAACAGAACAGCTAACCCCCCACCTGACATTTTATGTATACTGAACAGAACAGCTAACCCCCCACCTGACATTTTATGTATACTGAACAGAACGGCTAGCCAGTCACCTGACATTTTATGTATACTGAACAGAACAGCTAACCTGCCACCTGACATTTTATGTATACTGAATCGAACAACTAACCTGTCACCTGACATTTTATGTATACTGAACAGAACAGCCAACCCATCACCTGATATTTTATGTATACTGAACAGAACAGCTTACCCCCCACCTGACATTTTATGTATACTGAACAGAACAGCTTACCCCCCACCTGACATTTTATGTATACTGAACAGAACAGCTAACCCCCCACCTGACATTTTATGTATACTGAACAGAATGGCTAGCCAGTCACCTGACATTTTATGTACACTGAACAGAACAGCTAACCTGCCACCTGACATTTTATGTATACTGAATCGAACAACTAACCTGTCACCTGACATTTTATGTATACTGAACAGAACAGCCAACCCATCACCTGATATTTTATGTATACTGAACAGAACAGCTTACCCCCCACCTGACATTTTATGTATACTGAACAGAACAGCTAACCAGTCACCTGACATTTTATGTATACTGAACAGAACAGCTAACCTGCCACCTGACATTTTATGTATACTGAACAGAACAGCTAACCTGCCACTTTATGTATACTGAATCGAACAACTAACCTGTCACCTGACATTTTATGTATACTGAACAGAACAGCCAACCCGTCACCTGATATTTTATGTATACTGAACAGAACAGCTTACCCCCCACCTGACATTTTATGTATACTGAACAGAACAGCTAACCAGTCACCTGACATTTTATGTATACTGAACAGAACAGCTAACCTGCCACCTGACATTTTATGTATACTGAACAGAACAGCTAACCTGCCACCTGACATTTTATGTATACTGAATGGAACAGCTAACCTGTCACCTGCTGCCACCTGACATTTTATGCATACTGAATGGAACAGCTAACCTGTCACCTGACATTTTATGCATACTGAACAGAACAGCCAACCCGTCACCTGACATTTTATGTATAATGAATGGAACAGCTAACTTGCCACCTGACATTTTGTGTAACCAACATTTTATTTATTTTTTCAAAGCATATCAAAGAAATTTGCTTGAAAATTTGACTTTGATTTAGACTATGAAAAATCATTACATATTTTCTGTCAAATGTTGCATACAAATTTTTACTCAATATTTTAACAGCCATATTGGAAATACAAAAGTGACTGGTCAGCTGTTCTATTGTGTATATGTACGCACTGACCATAAAAAGATACCTAACAGTAACAAAACTTATTATCTAACATCTTTTATCTTTTACAAAGGTATAACATCAGAGCTGATAAAACAACTACTTTCCTGTGTTGCAGGAATGACCTCTGACCCCATGATAACATGACTGACAAACACTCCATTTTACCTGGTAACTATAAAATTTCCTCATCCTTCTGAAGTACAGAAGTTTACATCATTATGCCAGTTTGATACTAAATACCAAATAAACATTCTGTACATTCAATTAAAACCATTGTAAATATTTGTTCAGGTCGTCACCAACTTGGATCTTATTAATTTGAATACTGAAGCATTGTCTGGACATGAATTTTAAATTCCAAGAAATGAATCAATAAATTTCCTTAATAACAAATCTGCCAGAGCTCATTGTGTTAAAATCTTCGTTGTTTACTATAACCTCCACCATAACCACCACCACCACCACTGTTGTAATCATCATATTTCCTCTTATTACCACCCCTGCCATAACCTCCATCCCCACCCCAGCCATATCCACCACCCCCATATCCACCACCACCACCCCCGCCATATCTACCACCACTCCCGCCATATCCACCACCCCCCCCACTGTTCCGTCCTTGGTCATACCGTCCCCAACCACCTCCTCCGCCACCAGAATTTCCTCTTCCATAACCACCTGTTTTATCCCTATTTCCTCCCCCGTACCCACCACCCCTGTTTCCACCCCCGTGCCCACCACCCCTGTTTCCACCCTGCTTGTAACCGCCGTCCCTTCTTTGGAACCCTCCACTATGTCGATTAGACTGCTGAAATGAAGGCTTTGTTTTGAATTCACCTCTCAAACGTTTTGCATCATTCTGACGCTTTATTTTGCGCCTCAGTGTACCTGACTTCGAAAGTGCACAGGTGATCTTATAGTTACACAAGTCCGTCCCATCTAACTCTTCAATGGCTTTCAAAGCATCCTCACGTTCTTCGAAGTGCACAAAGGCATAATCACGAACTTTCTGTACATGAAATATCTTTCCATGTGCTTCAAAGGTTTTTCGCAAAACATCTTCGGTGACCTCTGATGCAAGGTTAGTGACGTGGACAGCCTTGACCTTTGCCAACTCCTGGGATGACGGTTCATACTGAGGTTCTGCCCACTCCACAACCAACATGTTACCATCATAAATCTGAAAAATGTAAAACCATCATAACTTTTTGATCATAAATCTAAAACAAGGGGGCTGCGTTTGTCTCTACCTCAATATTTAAGGTGGGTCAGTTGAGATATAATATATACTCAAAATGTCTTTAGCAGCCAGTCAAGATAAGGAGCAAAAGTAGCCCTGCAATATGACACTGACTTTGGAGTGTGAACACATACAGTCTTATGACAAACTTCCAGTCATCCAACTGTAAGCAATACACACTTGTGATAAGTCAACCTGCACCAAACTTAAGTCAATGGACCCCAACACAGTATGTGTATCTGGACTTCATATCAATACTCCCTAGCAAATTTGGTGAGAATTAGTTGACAAGTTTAGAAAAAGTAGAGCTGACAATAAAGTCGACAGATTTACCATTAAAATAAATAAAAGGCCATAACTCCACTAAATATTTAGGGACAGAAATGCTGATGCAACTAATGATACAACTAATACTCCATCATTCTCTTTGTCAAGATTGGTAAAAATCTGTTAAGATATTTAGGAGGAGCAGAGCTGACAAAAGAGTGTGACGTACAGACATGATGTTACCGAGTGTCATTGTAAGATAAGTGACCCAAGTCTGATGTTTGGTCATCAACTATATATGTGACTGCCAACAACTTCAGTACTGCAACAGTTGTAAATTGTGATCTACTATAGGTGTGACTACCAACAACTCCAGTACAACAACAGCTGTATATTGTGATCTACTATATACCTGACTGCCAACATCTCCAGTAATACAACAGCTGTATATCATGATCTTCTATATATGTGACTGCCAACAATTCCAGTACTATAACAGCTGTATATTGTGATCTACTATATATGTGACTGCCAACAACTTCAGTACTACAACAGCTGTATATTGTGATCTACTATATATGTGACTACCAACAACTCCTTTACTGCAACAGCTGTATATTGTGATCTACTGTATACCTGACTGCCACCAACTCCAGTACTACAACAGTTGCTACAACAGCAGTATATTATGATCTACTATATACTTAACTGCCAATATCTCCAATAATACAACAGCAGTATATCATGATCTACTATATATGTGACTACCAACAACTCCAGTACTACAACAGCTGTATATTGTGATCTACTATATTCTTGACTGACAAAAACTCCCATTACTGCAACAGCTGTACATTCTGATTTACTATATATGTGACTGCCAAAATCTCCAGTACTACAACAGCTGTATATTGTGATCTACTATATATGTGACTGCCAACAACTCCAGTACTACAACAGCTGTATATTGTGATCTACTATATATGTGATTGCCAAAACTCCAGTACTACGACAGATGTATATTGTGATATACTACATATGTGACTGCCAACAACTTCAGTACTACAACATCTGTATATTGTGATCTATTATAGGCGTGACTGCCAACAACTCCAGTACTACAACAGCTGTATATTGTGATCTACTTAAGGCATGACTGCCAACAACTCAAGTACTACAACAGCTGTATATTGTGATCTACTATAGGTGTGACTGCCAACAACTCCAGTACTACAACAGCTGTATATTGTGTTCTACTACATATGTGACTGCCAACAACTCCAGTACTACAACATCTGTATATTGTGATCTACTACAGGCGTGACAGCTAACAACTCCAGTACTACAACATCTGTATATTGTGATCTACTATATATGTGACTGCCAACAACTCCAGTACTACAACAGATGTATATTGTGATCTACTCTAGGTAAGACTGCCAACAATTCCAGTACTACAACAGCTGTATATTGTGATCTACTATAGGCGTGACTGCCAACAACTCCAGTACTACAACAGCTGTATATTGTGTTCTACTACATATGTGACTGCCAACAACTCCAGTACTACAACATCTGTATATTGTGGTCTACTATAGGCGTGACTGCTAACAACTCCAGTACTACAACAGCTGTATATTGTGATCTACTATGTATGTGACTGCCAACAACTCCAGTACTACAACAGATGTATATTGTGATCTACTATAGGTGTGACTGCCAACAACTCCAGTACTACAACATCTGTATATTGTGATCTACTATAGTCGTGACTGCCAACAACTCCAGTACTAAAACATCTGTATATTGTGATTTATTATAGGCGTGACTGCCAACAACTCCAGTACTACAACATCTGTATATTGTGATCTACTAAAGGTGTGACTGCCAACAACTCCAGAACTACAACAGCTGTATAATGTGATCTACTATATATGTGACTGCCAACAACTCCAGTACTACAACAGCTGTATATTGTGATCAACTATAGACTATAGGAGTGACTGCCAACAACTCCAGTACTACAACATCTGTATATTGTGATCTACTATAGGCGTGACTGCCAACAACTCCAGTACTACAACATCTGTATATTGTGATCTACTATCGGCGTGACTGCCAACAAATCCAGTACTACAACAGATGTATATTGTGATCTACTATAGGCGTGACTGCCAACAACTCCAGTACTACAACATCTGTATATTGTGATCTACTATAGGCGTGACTACCAACAACTCCAGTACTACAACAGCTGTATATTGTGATCTACTATATACCTGACTGTCAACCTCTCCAGTAATACAACAGCTGTATATCATGATCTTCTATATATGTGACTGCCAACAACTCCAGTACTACAACAGCTGTATATTGTGATCTACTATATATGTGACTGCCAACAACTCCATTACTGCAACAGCTGTATATTGTGATCTACTATATACTTGACTGCCACCAACTCCAGTACTACTACGGTTACTACAACAGCAGTATATTGTGATCTACTATATAATTAACTGCCAACATCTCAAGTAATACAACATCTGTATATCATGATCTACTATATACTTGACTGCCAACAACTCCAGTACTACAACAGCTGTATATTGTGATCTACAATATACTTGACTGACAAAAACTCCATTACTGCAACAGCTGTACATTCTGATCTACTATATATGTGACTGCCAACATCTCCAGTACTACAACAGCTATATATTGTGATCTACTATAGGCGTGACTGCTAACAACTCCAGTACTACAACAGCTGTATATTGTGATCTACTACATATGTGACTGCCAACAACTCCAGTACTACAATAGCTGTATATTGGGATCTACTATATAAATGACTGCCTAAAACTTCAGTACTACAACAGCTGTATATTGTGATCTACTATATACTTGACTGCCAACAACTCCAGTACTACAACAGATGTATATCGTGATCTACTATAGGCGTGACTGCCAACATCTCCAGTACTACAACAGCTGTATATTGTGATCTACTACATATGTGACTGCCAACAACTCCAGTACTACAACATCTGTATATTGTGATCTATAGGCGTGACTGCCAACAACTCCAGTACTACAACAGCTGTATATTGTGATCTACTATAGGCGTGACTGCCAACAGCTCCAGTACTGCAACAGCTGTATATTGTGATCTACTATAGGTGAGACTGCCAACAACTCCAGTAGTACAACAGCTGTATATTGTGATCTACTATATATGTGACTGCCAACAACTCCAGTCCTACAACAGCTGTATATTGTGATTTACTATAAGCGTGACTGCCAACATCTCCAGTAATACAACAGCTGTATATCATTATCTACTATATTTGTGACTGCCAACAACTCCAGTACTACAACAGCTGTATATTGGGATCTACTATAGGAGTGACTGCCAACATCTCCAGTACTACAACAGCTGTATATTGTGATCTACTATATAGGTATCTGCCAACAACTCCATTACTGCAACAGCTGTATATTGTGATCTACTATATATGTGACTGCCAACAACTCCAGTCCTACAACAGCTGTATATTGTGATTTACTATAAGTGTGACTGCCAACATCTCCAGTAATACAACAGCTGTATATCATTATCTACTATATATGTGACTGCCAACAACTCCAGTACTACAACAGCTGTATATTGGGATCTACTATAGGAATGACTGCCAACATCTCCAGTACTACAACAGCTGTATATTGTGATCTACTATATAGGTATCTGCCAACAACTCCATTACTGCAACAGCTGTATATTGTGATCTACTATATACTTGACTGCCACCAACTCCAGTACTACAACAGCTACTACAACCGCCGTTCAGTGTGATCTACTATATACTTTACTTAACTGCCAACATCTCCAGTAATACAACAGCTGTATATCGTGATCTACTATATACTTGACTGCTAACAACTCCATTTCTACAACAGCTGTATATTGTGATTTTCTATATACTTGACTGACAAAAACTCCATTACTGCAATTGCTGTACATTCTGATCTACTACAAAGGATGTTTATTAGTATATCTTATCTTATCTAACTTTAAAGTTCATAAATATTACTGCCATTCCAGTTTTCCATAAACAATAGTTAGTGTTTACACATGCACACCTTGGTTCCTGCACCAGTGAGTATTTTCTTTGCCTCAGACGCTGATCTGTGGTCTATGTAATCAATGAGACAGAATCCTCTGTTACTCAATCCCTTCTTACTCATCTCCTCACTCACAAATACCTGGCACTGCTGGATCCCTGAAACATGATGGAAAGGAAAAAGTAAACATCTGGGGCCCATTTCCCTAACATTCATTAGTCTACGTTTTTTTGTACAAACAAAATTGTGACACCCAGGAACATTTCACTTTTGCAAATTTTAAAAAGGATACTATTTACAGGACTTACTTAGTAAAGAGAATGTCAATTTATAGACAAATGCATTTTCTCCAAATTATCAATAAATACACTAGAATGATATAATACCAGAATAGAAAATAAAGCAGCAGAGTACTTTAGAAGCCACTAGTCCAATATATTGAAATAAACAGAAAGAAACACAATGTGTTCTGGTCTGGCTCACTGGCTCCCTCGACATTACGGGACAGCAGTGTATTACTACAGAGACAGCAAAATGCACAACTTAACTTAGAATCAATACTTGCTAGTAAGTTTGACCATAATCAGTTGAGAGGATTAGGCGTTGCGCTGACAAAAATTACAAATAAAATTTATTAAAGGGCCAAAACTCCTCTATAAATCAATGAAGCAGAACGCGATGATAAGAGCAACTGAACATCAGAGTTTCTGGCAAGTTTGGTCAAAATCAGCATAAAAGTTCATGAGGAACTGTGCAAACAAGATTTACAAATAAAATTATCAAACTCTGCCACAAATCTGGGTTGTACAAATAGTTTTTAAAGCCATTCTCGAGGAAGACTATATTTCATACTGATAATCCCTAGCAAGTTTAGTGAAAATAAAAGGAGAAGTTTAGAACGAGTAGAGCCAAAGTGCTTAGTGTGGACGGACAAGGGCAACTATACGCCACTCTCCATCAACTACAGGGGTAACACAGAAACCGGAAACAATCCACACAACAAAAACATTTCTTGACTTCTATTGAAACAATGTTCATTTTTATATATTCTTATATAGTTGCGCTCCATGAGCTCACTCAGTAGCATATATGACTATAAATCAAGTTCAAATCTTTTCCTGGCCATGGTCTCCATGAAGATTGATATACAACATTGTGTCCCAATGCCACTGGTCTCTCACCGCTGATTCAAGTGGGAAAGTTATAAGTTGCTTGCAGAGATGGGTGTACTCGAGTACTGGCTAATCTTCCAGGATCCCTGGAAAGGGAGGTTACCTTAACTGATCGTCTGTTAGCCATTTATGGCATAAAAATGATGCTTAATATTCAAACAAACATCCCTATAATTGTATAATTCAATGCAAATTTCCAATAAATGTGATAGACATATGGAGTATGAAGTTTGTATCCATACCTGGAGCATGATTCTCTAACACATCACGGAGTTCATCAGAACATTTGTCCTTGGGTAAGTTGCCAACAAACAATGTGTAGTTAGATGAGGAAAAGTTAGCTTTAAATGTTCTTCCCTCTTCGAACTCGTATCTGGGAAATAAAATAGTAGGTATCAATATATGGTACATGAATATAGATAAGTTAGAACTGTGAATTTAGATTTGTTTACCTCTGCCAAAACATCATTGATATAGGAAAATTTAAGACCTTTATTGAGTGGTCTCTAGCGCCTTGAACAAAACATGAAACGGTTGAAACCCCTACACATGGGAATCATAAATATCAAATATAAACAACTTTGCCTGGACATTTCTTTACCTCTTTTGGGCCTCTCATGACCCCCTTATGAATATTTGAGCCATTTAACAGACCCAGTGTCAATTGTAATGACTGAACAATGCTCCCGACATCACGATGATCAAAACGATGTATAAAATAGAAGAGATAAGAGAATTTCCTGTTTTCCCAACCGTATTCCCATGAAAAATTAAAAGACACCACTATTGCTATCTTTTAGACAGTTGATGTTTACTCAGAGGGATCATTTAAATAAAATATGAATAATTATGCCTGGATGGTTCTTGAAAAGAATATTTTTCAATCAAGAATTCTCCCATGTCGAACTGATCTCGTGGTCCAGTGGTAGAGCACCAAACCCATGATCGGAGGGTCGTGGGTTCGATCCTCCACCACGGCTATGTGTGGTGTCCTTGAGCAAGACACTTTTTCCGAAATTTGTAGTTTCTGAGAAGAATTTTTAAATAAACAAGAAAAAAAAAAACCAACAAGCCCTGAGGTGGTGTCAAATTTGAACCCAGGTTCATGATTTGAACATATTTGAGAGAGCTTCACACAAGAATGCTTCACCACAAATTTGATGAATATCTTTTTTATTAATATTTATTAATCTCTTTTAATCTCCATCATAATCCAATGTGTCTAGTGAATGAACGTGTTGTGATAATATTAGCCCAAGGGACAGTATTTATACAATTCTGATAGAACTGTAGTTGGTGATCATTCCTAATTAATTATTTTCCAAAACTGTTTAGTGGTTCATAAGAAGACTCCTGTAAATTTGAACAAATAATGATTAATATCACACTCGACTTATATCATACAAGTACACATTAAATATTAAATAAATACACAGACCTCATACAGATACACATTAAATATTAAATAAATACACAGACCTCATACAGGTTCACATTAAATCAATACACAGATCTCATACAGACACACATTAAATATTAAATAAATACACAGACCTCATACAGGTTCACATTAAATAAATACACAGACCTCATACATGTACACATTAAATATTAAATAAATACACAGACATCATACAGGTTCACATTAAATAAATACACAGACCTCATACAGGTTCACATTAAATAAATACACAGACCTCATACAGATACACATTAAATATTAAATAAATACAGAGACCTCATACAGGTTCACATTAAATCAATACACAGATCTCATACAGACACACATTAAATATTAAATAAATACACAGACCTCATACAGGTTCACATTAAATAAATACACAGACCTCATACATGTACACATTAAATATTAAATAAATACACAGACATCATACAGGTTCACATTAAATAAATACACAGACCTCATACAGGTTCACATTAAATAAATACACAGACCTCATACAGATACACATTAAATATTAAATAAATACACAGACCTCATACAGGTTCACATTAAATAAATGCACAGACCTCATACATGTACACATTAAATAATAAATAAATACAGACCTCATACAGGTTCACATTAAATAATAAATAAATACAAAAACCTCATACAGGTACACATTAAATATTAAATAAATACACAGACCTCATACAGGTACACATTAAATATTAAATAAATACACAGACCTCTTCAGAGGCTATCAATTGGAAACCCTGTTTTTACCAGACAGACGAACAAACACAGACAGGGGTATTACTTAATTCCCCATTCAACATTCTTCGAATTCGCAGGCATAAACAAAATTTGATCTTCCTACATACCCACTTTATCATTCGGGGAAAAAGGTATTCAATGATGACGTTAAGGAAAAGTATTGGAGAGGTGGATGAAATGCAAATTCCTTACCCATCTATCCTGCACATGGCTTCCTGATTCTCATCACTGTCACAGTACTTCACAAAGCAGAAATTCCGAGTTAACCCCGTTATATTGTCCAGCATTACTCTAAGTTCATAAATACGCCCAAACTTGGACAGAACTGGAACTAGTTTATCCTCGTACCAGTCACTCGGTACTTTACTGACGGAAATTTCACGATGCTTAGGTGGGTCGCCCTCCCAGTCCGGTGGCGGTCCACCGTAACGTCTTTGGCCTGAAACAACAACAATATGATTTGACTCTATTTTCAACACATAACAGGTTATAATATAACGACATTGAGTTTTATTGATGAAGAATCGGAGTACAACAGCCCCTTCCACAAGAATTTGTTTTGTTTGACTACTTAGCTTCATGTTGATGCCACCGAGGGTTCACAGACAAATCAGTGAACCAACATTTTGCCAACAAAATAATTTTTCATATTAAAATTGCATTAATAAAATTAGACAGAAGTGATTTATTTTTACAAAATGGGTGAAGTCAAGCTATAAAATGCCTTTTTCAATGATATCATTTTCCACATGCATCCATATATTTGTTTCAATCAAGTAATATATTGTGTATTTCTTGTAAACCTACATTTTTACGACTCAGTTTAAAAATGGATGGATATGTTGCTGGTGAGGAGATAATAAAAATATCTGTATGGTAACTTGTCTTTTTTTATGTCTAAAATTGACTAAACAAACAATAATCTTAAATACTGGGAACAAAAAATCCAATGGAAAAAATATGACCAAAAAATACCTTAAATTTTTTTTAAAAAATGTTGTTTCATGTTCTTTGACATGGTAGTAGGGACTTATTTTTTTCCCGCCAGGTTTTGATTGGTATTTTATATACTTTAGACAAAAAAAGCAAGAGACGACAGCTTCCAACATAGAGTCAGACTGATCTTACCTACTTTGGGCCGGCAGATTTGTTTGAATAAGTAGTATCCATTTTTATCATACCGAGGAATAACAGATGACCAGTAAACCTAAAAACTATTTCCTGGAATCCTGGAAGGTTGTCAAGTACTTGAGCACACACACACACACATCTCCATAAGTTTATAATTTCCCGTTTGAATCAACGCTAATGACACCAATGACAATAAGAAGCAATGAAACTGAAACTGCTTTATTTGAGTAAATGCCTGTATCTTTACAAGTTCATTAAGGTATAAAACATAAAAACTAAAGTTTAAATCTGAATAATTACAATGTATAAAAAATGTTCAAATTACATAAAATCATTGCATAAATTTCAAATAAAGATCAAAATAAATCAGACTGTTGTACCTTAAAACAATGCGTAGAAATCTCGGAAATAAAATGTTTTCGGATTCTTTTTAAATCTTTCAACAGATTCAGACATCTTTATGCTCAACGGTAGACTGTTCCACAGGCTAGGACCTACTGTACCAAAACTGCTGTCACTAAAACACTTTCTTTTGTTAAATGGAATAACATAGCACCTATCTATGGAATCTGAAGACCTCAAACCTGGTCTTTTGGGAATAGATTTTGTTAACAACTAAGACTGGTGCATTGCCGATACAGCAATTGTACATAAAAGAGAGTAATTTAGATTTAATTCTAGCTCTAATAGGTAACCAATGCAAGTCAAATAGAGCTTTCTTAAAACTGTCAAATTTTCTTCTGCTATACCATACATCAGTTATCACAGAGACTGTGGCTGGGCAGGGATTCAATCTTACATGACCCCTGGATTGAAAGTAAGACGCATTTCTAAGGTACCGGGGCCCAGCTTTACACACTTGGTCAATGGAACGTACCTGTTGATATGTCTAAAGTGTAACCTGTCTCATCAATCAGCTTCATCACCTTCTTCTCATCAGGTCCGTTAAATATTGTGGCAGCCTGCTTAATGTAGTACCTAAAAAATAAAAATAATTAAATTGGGTTTAAAGCCATTTTCAACAAATTTCAGGATATCTATGACATATCCAGTTTTACTGGTGGAGGAAGACCTCAGAAAGTAGAACTACCGTACATCCCTTAATTGATTGATTGAATATTTAGCGTCATTTTTATGCCATCAAAGGATAACAAGTAACTGGCAAACTTTCTCATATAAAGTTTTTGGATCGAGCGGGACCACAGCAGTGAGAGGTAAGTGATCTTGAAACTGCGCCTTGGACCACTCGACCACGGAGGACCCACGTAAAACAAAATAATTCAGGGCCTTCAATTATAACCAGTAGCCGGCAGAAATGTTTTCTAAAAAATTTAATTTAAAAGATCTTAAGGGAAATTGAAGTGATTGAATAAAATGTTTTTAGAAGGAATATCAAAGAAATTATTTTTGATTATTTATTTAAAACGTCTTTTTTTTTTTAATTTTCTTTAATTATTTCTATAAACGAAAATTTTTGTTCCGACATCTTCCCTGCTTACTTTTCTTAAAAACAATTGTCTTGACAATTTCTTCTTGTAATGGGATTTTAATAGTTTCTGATTGGTTCATTTACAGGGATTATATTTGTAAATGGCACATAATGGCTGCAAATGGAAACTTTCTCTATATGCTATGCACATAAAATAGTGCTTGTATATTACAATGCCATAATTAACAGAATAGTTATTAAATTATTACTAATTATAATATTGACAATAGTTTATCGAGAAAGTATTGTCAGTATATTAAGATATATCTCCATGATTTATTGGCAATCTTACCCTGATATAGCAATCATATACCTTTACCCTGATATAGCAATTATATACCTTCACCCTGATACAGCAATCATATACCCATACCCTGATACAGCAATCATATACCCTTACCCTGATATAGCAATCATATACCCTTACCCTGATACAGCAATCATATACCCTTACCCTGATATAGCAATCATATACCCATACCCTGATACAGCAATCATATACCCTTACCCTGATACAGCAATTATATACCTTCACCCTGATACAGCAATCATATACCCTTACCCTGATATAGCAATCATATACCCTTACCCTGATACAGCAATTATATACCCTTACCCTGATACAGCAATCATATACCCTTACCCTGATATAGCAATCATATACCCTTACCCTGATATAGCAATCATATACCCTTACCCTGATACAGCAATTATATACCCATACCCTGATACAGCAATCATATACCCTTACCCTGATATAGCAATCATATACCCTTACCCTGATACAGCAATTATATACCCTTACCCTGATACAGCAATCATATACCCTTACCCTGATACAGAAATTATATACCCTTACCCTGATACAGCAATCATATACCCTTACCCTGATACAGCAATTATATACCCTTACCCTGATACAGCAATTATATACCCTTACCCTGATACAGCAATTATATACCCTTACCCTGATATAGCAATCATATACCCATACCCTGATACAGCAATCATATACCCTTACCCTGATATAGCAATCATATACCCATACCCTGATACAGCAATTATATACCCTTACCCTGATACAGCAATCATATACCCTTACCCTGATACAGCAATCATATACCCTAACCCTGATACAGCAATTATATACCCTTACCCTGATATAGCAATTATATACCCTTACCCTGATACAGCAATCATATACCCTACCCTGATACAGCAATTATATACCCTTACCCTGATACAGCAATTATATACCCTTACCCTGATATAGCAATCATATACCCATACCCTGATACAGCAATCATATACCCTTACCCTGATATAGCAATCATATACCCATACCCTGATACAGCAATCATATACCCTTACCCTGATACAGCAATCATATACCCTTACCCTGATACAGCAATCATATACCCTAACCCTGATACAGCAATTATATACCCTTACCCTGATATAGCAATTATATACCTTCACCCTGATACAGCAATCATATACCCTACCCTGATACAGCAATCATATACCCTCACCCTGATATAGCAATTATATACCTTCACCCTGATACAGCAATCATATACCCTACCCTGATACAGCAATCATATACCCTTACCCTGATAAAGCAATCATATACCCTTACCATGATACAGCAATCATATACCCTAACCCTGATATAGCAATTATATAGTACCCATACCCTGATATAGCAATTATATACCCTCACCCTGATATAGCAATTATATAGTACCCATACCCTGATATAGCAATTATATACCCTTACCCTGATATAGCAATTATATAGTACCCATACCCTGATATAGCAGTTATATACCCATACCCTGATATAGCAATTATATACCCTTACCCTGATATAGCAATTATATAGTACCCATACCCTGATATAGCAATTATATACCCTTACCCTGATAAAGCAATTATATAGTACCCATACCCTGATATAGCAGTTATGTACCCATACCCTGATATAGCAATTATATACCCTTACCCTGATACAGCAATCATATACCCTTACCCTGATATAGCAGTTATGTACCCTTACCATGATATAGCAATTATATACCCATACCCTGATACAGCAATCATATACCCTTACCCTGATATAGCAATCATATACCCTTACCCTGATATAGCAGTTATGTACCCTTACCCTGATACAGCAATCATATACCCATACCCTGATATAGCAGTTATGTACCCTTACCCTGATATAGCAGTTATGTACCCTTACCCTGATATAGCAATTATATACCCTTACCCTGATACAGCAATCATATACCCTTACCCTGATATAGCAGTTATGTACCCTTACCCTGATATAGCAATTATGTACCCTTACCCTGATACAGCAATCATATACCCTTACCCTGATATAGCAGTTATGTACCCTTACCCTGATATAGCAATTATATACCCATACCCTGATACAGCAATCATATACCCTTACCCTGATATAGCAATTATATACCTTCACCCTGATACAGCAATCATATACCCTACCCTGATACAGCAATCATATACCCTTACCCTGATATAGCAATCATAAACCCTTACCCTGATATAGCAATTATATACCTTCACCCTGATACAGCAATCATATACCCTACCCTGATACAGCAATCATATACCCTTACCCTGATACAGCAATCATATACCCTAACCCTGATATAGCAATTATATAGTACCCATACCCTGATATAGCAATTATATACCCTCACCCTGATATAGCAATTATATAGTACCCATACCCTGATATAGCAATTATATACCCTTACCCTGATATAGCAATTATATAGTACCCATACCCTGATATAGCAGTTATATACCCATACCCTGATATAGCAATTATATACCCTTACCCTGATATAGCAATTATATAGTACCCATACCCTGATATAGCAATTATATACCCTTACCCTGATAAAGCAATTATATAGTACCCATACCCTGATATAGCAGTTATGTACCCATACCCTGATATAGCAATTATATACCCTTACCCTGATACAGCAATCATATACCCTTACCCTGATATAGCAGTTATGTACCCTTACCCTGATATAGCAATTATATACCCATACCCTGATACAGCAATCATATACCCTTACCCTGATATAGCAATCATATACCCATACCCTGATATAGCAGTTATGTACCCTTACCCTGATATAGCAGTTATGTACCCTTACCCTGATATAGCAATTATATACCCTTACCCTGATACAGCAATCATATACCCTTACCCTGATATAGCAGTTATGTACCCTTACCCTGATATAGCAATTATATACCCATACCCTGATACAGCAATCATATACCCTTACCCTGATACAGCAATCATATACCCTTACCCTGATATAGCAATTATGTACCCTTACCCTGATACAGCAATCATATACCCTTACCCTGATATAGCAGTTATGTACCCTTACCCTGATATAGCAGTTATGTACCCATACCCTGATATAGCAATTATATACCCTTACCCTGATACAGCAATCATATACCCTTACCCTGATATAGCAGTTATGTACCCTTACCCTGATATAGCAATTATATACCCATACCCTGATACAGCAATCATATACCCTTACCCTGATATAGCAATCATATACCCTTACCCTGATATAGCAGTTATGTACCCTTACCCTGATACAGCAATCATGTACCCTTACCCTGATATAGCAGTTATGTACCCTTACCCTGATATAGCAGTTATGTACCCTTACCCTGATATAGCAATTATATACCCTTACCCTGATACAGCAATCATATACTCTTACCCTGATATAGCAGTTATGTACCCTTACCCTGATATAGCAATTATATACCCTTACCCTGATACAGCAATCATATACCCTTACCCTGATATAGCAGTTATGTACCCTTACCCTGATATAGCAATTATATACCCATACCCTGATACAGCAATCATATACCCTTACCCTGATATAGCAATTATATACCTTCACCCTGATACAGCAATCATATACCCTACCCTGATACAGCAATCATATACCCTTACCCTGATATAGCAATCATAAACCCTTACCCTGATATAGCAATTATATACCTTCACCCTGATACAGCAATCATATACCCTACCCTGATACAGCAATCATATACCCTTACCCTGATACAGCAATCATATACCCTAACCCTGATATAGCAATTATATAGTACCCATACCCTGATTTAGCAATTATATACCCTCACCCTGATATAGCAATTATATAGTACCCATACCCTGATATAGCAATTATATACCCTTACCCTGATATAGCAATTATATAGTACCCATACCCTGATATAGCAGTTATATACCCATACCCTGATATAGCAATTATATACCCTTACCCTGATATAGCAATTATATAGTACCCATACCCTGATATAGCAATTATATACCCTTACCCTGATAAAGCAATTATATAGTACCCATACCCTGATATAGCAGTTATGTACCCATACCCTGATATAGCAATTATATACCCTTACCCTGATACAGCAATCATATACCCTTACCCTGATATAGCAGTTATGTACCCTTACCCTGATATAGCAATTATATACCCATACCCTGATACAGCAATCATATACCCTTACCCTGATATAGCAATCATATACCCATACCCTGATATAGCAGTTATGTACCCTTACCCTGATATAGCAGTTATGTACCCTTACCCTGATATAGCAATTATATACCCTTACCCTGATACAGCAATCATATACCCTTACCCTGATATAGCAGTTATGTACCCTTACCCTGATATAGCAATTATATACCCATACCCTGATACAGCAATCATATACCCTTACCCTGATACAGCAATCATATACCCTTACCCTGATATAGCAATTATGTACCCTTACCCTGATACAGCAATCATATACCCTTACCCTGATATAGCAGTTATGTACCCTTACCCTGATATAGCAATTATGTACCCTAACCCTGATACAGCAATCATATACCCTTACCCTGATATAGCAATTATATACCCTACCCTGATACAGCAATTATATACCCTCACCCTGATACAGTAATTATATACCCTCACCCTGATACAGTAATTATATACCCTTACCCTGATACAGCAATCATATACCCTTACCCTGATACAGCAATTATATACCCTCACCCTGATACAGTAATTATATACCCTCACCCTGATACAGCAATTATATACCCTCACCCTGATACAGTAATTATATACCCTCACCCTGATACAGCAATTATATACCCTCACCCTGATACAGCAATTATATACCCTCACCCTGATACAGCAATTATATACCCTCACCCTGATACAGTAATTATATACCCTCACCCTGATACAGCAATTATATACCCTCACCCTGATACAGTAATTATATACCCTCACCCTGATACAGCAATTATATACCCTCACCCTGATACAGTAATTATATACCCTCACCCTGATACAGTAATTATATACCTTCACCCTGATACAGCAATTATATACATGTAGTACAGACCGTAATCCGTTCTAGTACACTAAATGAACACAAACGAAACGAATATCAAACACGTTTTAAACATGATACAAATGGACTAAAACTGCAAACGAAATGATAACTGTGCCAAAATGGAACCAAGAGTTATGGTTCTTGTCTATGAATGTTCCATGGATGATGGTGAACACACATGCAAAGTTTCATTCATATCGAATGAGTTGTTGCATAGATATCCTACGTGATAAAAAACTTTTAACCTGAAGAATTAAGTCCATAAAGGGCCATAACTATGCCAAAATGGAACCCGGAGTAATGGTTCTTGTATTTGTGTGTTCCATTGATGATGGTGAACACACATGCGAAGTTTCATTCACATCCAATGAGTGGTGCATAGATATCTGAAACTTAAACGCAGAAGTTTAACCTTGGTGTCAACAGACGCTGCCGCAGCGGGTGTCATGGCAATAGATCACATTGGACTTCGTCCCGGCAAGCTCAAAGGTCATGATATTTCTTAAAATTCTAACTTTTCATCCATGAAAACAACACACATGTTACAATATCCATGTTATAGTAACTTACCTAAAAACTTTCATCTGACCACACAGATAGGCAGACTTTCTGACAATGTAGGTGAGGTCACGCATGGACATGACCTTGAGGAACTGTACACCTTGGCGTGATGAAAACTTGCACAATGCTTCCTTCACGCGATCATCAAGCTCCTCATAAGCGAGTATTCCTATGTCAAACATCTTAATGAGCTGGAAGACTACAGGCTCGTCAAGATTTGCCTGAATCAACTCCTGAAATGAAAAAAAACAAAAAACATTTTGATTTGACAGATTCAGCAGCAGTCTACGTTTAGATGCAGGTTTCACTTTCCATTTCAGCCTTTAGATGCTGGTTTCACTTTCCATTTCAGCCTTTAGATGCAGGTATCACTTTCCATTTCAGCCTTTAGATGCTGGTTTCACTTTCCATTTCAGCGTTTAGATGCAGACTTCACTTTCCATTTCAGCCTTTAGATGCTGGTTTCACTTTCCATTTCAGCCTTTAGATGTGGGTTTCACTTTCCATTTCTGAGCTGTTTGACCTTTATAATTAGAGGCTGCAATAAGTCTTCTCAGTTTGAAGAACACCTTTTTTTCTAATTTTGACCAGAAAAATCCGAAATTCATGATTTTTTAAATTATTTCCTTTAATTTATAATTATGGCTGTTGTCCGAACCACTTGGTTGCTTGGCAATATTTTGTCAAGTTTGAGACAAACACCACACTAGCTAAAACTAGAAATACGTCCATGGGACACAGATGCCTCCACTTTGTTACTACACTGTATATATCAATAAAGCCAAATATTAAGTTTCATCAAAACTGGTCCATCAATAAAGATTTTAGGGTCGGAAACCGTCAGCCAATCAGATCACCTAATTAATATGCGCCAATACCATTCATTGTCAAACTTGACCTTGGTCTTGTTGATATAAAGCCAAAACACAAGAACACCTAATTAATATGCAGGGATTTTTACGGAAATCAAACTTGAGCTGTAGTTTATCACCATACATCTTTCTACCAAACATGCATCAAATCTTTCAAGAAATATCGAGCAGAAACCAATTTCTTGACATTTGTCAATAACTTAAGTCCAAAGAGGGGCATAACTCAGGGCTCGAATTTAAGCACTCGCCACTCGCAAAATGCGAGCTGTATTTTGAAAATGCGAGTTGAAATTACTTAAGCTGGCATTTTTTTGCGAGTGGATTTCAAGTTGAGAAAATTACTTATTTTATTCATTATATGAATTTTTGAAAATAAACAAGTATTATCCTGGTAAAAATAACGAGTTCTTGTCAATTTTACCAAATTTCTTTTGCTTCTCGCGCCCAAATTACCCCCTAGCAGCATGATTGTCAATGACGTATTAAATATTTATATATGTGTAAACTGCGTCCAATTGTTTTTGATCTCAAGTTCATTCTGCAAAAAGGAAGTAAAGTTAAAACCCGTCAACAACATAATGAGTAGACTGTGTCTAGTTTGATCGATCGCGCACTCACTCTATAAAAGTTAAAACCCGTCAAATTTATTGTTTACATATTTTGTCAGCTGTTAAAGTGGCAGATAGAATAACATCTTTTTCTCCATTGAACCGACGAATGAAAGTGAGTCCCAACAAGAAAAAAGAGAAATAATCCTTCCGTTAATACTGTAATGAAATGGGAGCGACAGCTCAATATCACACAGGACTATAAACTTGACAATGACAAAATGGTGTGTCCATTGTAGAAACCACCAGGATCGACAGATCATCCATAATAATTAAACTATATTACTATGATATCACAACATTTACACATGTTAAACAATCGTCCTTGGCTAGATCTAGATCTTATTTTAAAACGAAAGGCCATTGGCTATATTAATTCTATAAATAGAAATGTGTGTATGTCTCAATCTCAGCCTCTCTGTACACGTGTTATTGTTGAATCCATGATTCATATTTTGGTTTAGTTAAAAGTGTTTATTTATGATATATCATTGTATGCATTTATTTATGGTAGTAAAATAAATAACAAAGACAATTTTATTTTTTTAAATATTTTGTTTTGTAAAGTACTGCTTTGAATTGTACTGTAACATATATATTAACCTTGACACTATTGTCTATAAATAAAAAAAAAGCTAATAATGCATATTAAATAACACGCAGGCTTTGAAACAATTAATTTTGGGTTTATTTAGACATTTAGGACTACAAGTTTCTGCGAAAACTGGTTTGGCTAGTTGGTTTCAAATTTGGCCAGTTGAAATTTTAGGCACTGGCCAAAATTGCCAGTGCACAAAAAAGTTAAATTCTAGCCCTGATAAATCTGTAAAAAATAATCAGACCAGAACGAAAATTGGTTTAAATCTGTTCATTAAAACTAAAGATATAAGTTGGAAACCATTTTCGTACGTACAGTTGGACAGCAGTGATACTATATGCCCCCCATTGAAAATGGAGGGGGGGGGGGCATAAAAATGTCACAATCTCACAATGTCATGATATCTTTCCCCCAACCCAAATCCAAATAAGGCCTGGGCCTCTCTTCCAAATGTTCAGAAAAAAAGCTCTACACTAAAACAAACCTGATAATCTCGTCTCTGCTTTGCCGTTTCTTGCCATTCCTTTTCCTCAGCCTTGCGTTCTTCCTCCTCCACACTACTTAACAGATCTGCAGCTTTCTTCATGTCTACATCATTAGCTTCATCCTCTTTGATATCAGCTACAATAATGAGGTGAGCATACAATGTATTAATGTATTGAGTAGTAAGATCAGTTGAATGTCATTCTAAGAAAAATAGATATAGTCCAAGACCAAGGCTTTGAAATTTTAAACGGACTACAAAAGTTTCTAAACCTATAGTCTGACTATTTCTATGACTTCATATCAAAATGGAAGAAAATCAAATTTGAGCAAGACTTGGCTGAAACTGAATAAAATTAGGATGAAATGATAACAAGAGTTGTCAGAAGACAACAAAGCTCGCCAATGGGATAAAACTCACCACCCATGCAAAGATTGAGACTGAAGGCAAACACCAAAACTTTAACGCAACTGAACGCAAAAGTTTAACCTGAATGTCTACAGACGAAAAATTAAGTAAAAAAGGGCCACAACTCTGCAAAAATGCAACCCCGAGTTACAGTTCTTGTCTCTGTGTGTTCCATTGATGCTGGTGAACAAACATGCAAAGTTTCATTCATATCCAATGAGTGGTTGCATAAATATCTTACCTTATAAAAAGCTTTAACCTGAAAAATTAAGTCGAAAAAGGGCCATAACTCTGCCTAAATGCAATCCAGAGTTATGGTTCTCATCTCTGTGTGTTCCATTGATGATGGAGAACACACATGCGAAGTTTCATTCATATCCAATGAGTGGTTGCATAGATATCTTAAACTTAAACACAACTAAACACAAAAGTTAAACCTGGGTGTCTACATACAATTAAGTCCAAAAGGGCCATAACTTTGCCAAAATGCAACCCGAGTTACGGTTCTTGTCTCTGTGTGTTCCATCGATGATGGTAAACACCATGCGAAGTTTCATTCATATCCAATGTGTGGTTTCATAGATATCTTACCTGATAAAAAACTTTAACCTGAAAAATTAAGTCGAAAAAGGGCCCTAACTGTGCCAAAATGCAACCCAGAGTTATGGATCTTGTCTCTGTGTGTTCCAATGATGATGGTGAACATACATGCGAAGTTTCATTCATATCCAATAAGTGGTTGCATAGATATCTTTAACTTAAACGCAACTAATCACAAAATTTAACCTGGGTGTCTAAGTCCAAAAGGGGCCATAACTGTGCCAAAATGCAATCCAGAATTATGGTTCTTGTCTGTGTGTTTTCCATTGATGATGGTGAACTCACATGCAAAGTTTCATTCACATCCAATGAGTGGTTGCATAGATATCTTAAACTTATACGCAAAATTTTAACTTGGGTGTCTACAGATGACGACGATGCTGACGACTATGCTGCCATGGAAAAAGCACCGGGACAAACTTAATGTATATTTTAGGTCTTTTGTCATTTACTGAATATAAGAATTGAATCAAAACTACCTAATTCTGGAAAGTGTCTAGTCCAAAGGCATATAGTCCTGAAAAGTTTTTGCCACAGACTGGAATGTTATCACAGGACGGTGGTGCACGTGAAATTTAAAGCTTCCAAATGTTACACTCTATGGGTTACCAACCATCAACATGCCTAAACTTTGTGTAATTATACACTCCATGAGAGAATGAATAAAACCCAAAGCTTCCTTTAATAGAAGGATCTTGACTGCTCCCAAGGCTATCAAGTACCTGGCTTTAAAATAAGATCCAAGTAAGACCCCAAGGTAGAATTTGCTTCCCAAATTTGGGGCCAACATGCCCCAACTGATACCAAAAGGTTAGAAATGGTAGAAAAAACAGTGGCAAGATGGGGATGTAAGCTTTGGAGAAATTGGAGCCATGCATGGAAGATGCTGGAAGACCTTTCTTGGCCAACCCTTCAGCTATATAGGGATACTAACATTCTTCTTTGAAACTCATCACAGTTTTGTCTCGGACAATTATCTGTTGCCTACTGACACTCTTACAATCCTCAAGTTGTTGTTGTAGTTGTATGGTGTTTAGCGTCGCTTTCAACAATTTTTCAGTCATATCGCGACGGTGTCTACTTGAGAGAGTATTCTGAGCGCTGTCACACTGGAGTATCATGCCACAGACACATGGAATGATACCCCACCCAGTCACATTATACTGACACTGGGCCGACCAGACCTAGAACTCTCCTCTAAATGCTGTCAAGCAAGGAAGCTTCTAGTACCATTTTTAAAGTCTTTGGTATGACCCAGCCGGGGATTGAACCCAAGACCTTCCGCATGCGAGGCGGACGCTCTACCACTAGACCACGCCGCGGTCTTACAATCTTCAAGGTCTCAACCCATTGGTTGCAATATAGGAGATCCCTTACATATACTGAATCTCTGAAAATTCTCCTTTCAAAGGTTCGTCCCATTATGGAGTTCTCTTCCATGTCAGACTGTGTCCTTGGACTTGAACTTGTTAAAAGTCTAAATTGAATTGAGTAAAACCACCACCACTGCTTGCCGTGATCACCACCACCGCCTGTCGTGATCACCACCACCACCTGCCGTGATCACCACCACCGCCTGCCGTGATCACTACCACCGCCTGCTAAGATCACCACCACCACCTGCCGTGATCACCACCACCGCCTGCTAAGATCACCACCACCGCCTGCCGTGATCACCACCACCGCCTGCTAAGATCACCACCACCACCTGCCGTGATCACCACCACTGCCTGCTGTGATGCTCAGTTTTGAGCATGTGCAGTAATGGGAGGTAGATCTATACGATTCTTGTGACACTGCAAATGATTTCATTATCTATGCAAATTTCAAACATATCAATTTCAAAACAAACTGCTGAAAAGTATATTACTGATAATATTACAGAATTTTGTTTATATTTTATTTGGTATCATTGTCCTTTCAGGATCCCAGGAAACAGCGGTTAGGATAAATGATCATCTGTTAGCCCTCAATGGCATAATAATGACACTATATAATTAATCAACCAATCTTACCGCTGTCAACCGTGTCCATCTGTTCATCATCCATGGTGGAACGTCACACACACAGACTTGTCACTACACAATCTAGAATAACAACATGGCAGAGGTGTAAACATTTATGAAGTGTCCAGGCCCCGGTTTCACAAAAATACTTAAGTCTCTTATTTTACTTGAACTCGATAGTGTGCTCAATTTTATACTTAATATATATACCGGGCCCAGTACTTTCTCACATTGAACAGCCAAGTAGGCTCAGCTGACTTGCACAGTTGTAACATCATGTACACTGCCAGTAGTCATTTTAGTCATATACGTGATGCTGTTCTGTATAAATATGTGTCTTTGACTTTTAACCTATGTTGTTGTTTGTGTTTTCATCAATAAAAATCAACCAAACCATGTTTTAGATGAAATGCAGTATCCAGATAAGCATTATTTGGATGTATTTAAGCATTGAAATCTCTGAATAAAGCTCCAGATAAGCATTATTTGGGGGTATTTAAGCACTGAAATTTCTGAATAAAACTCCAGATAAGCATTATTTGGGGGTATTTAAGCACTGAAATTTCTGAATAAAGCATTGCATTTTAAAGTAAGGGGGTAAAATAAGCATTGAATACTGACAATTTCACTGACATTTGCTTCTGATTAACTCAGATCTGAACTTCATCTTCTTCATAAAAACATAACAAATATTAATCCCAACATATCATTCTAGACAGAATTTCAACACATACTATGTCCCCCCCCCCCCCAATGTGTTCAACTCAATGGTTTCTAAGCTTTAATCAAAGTTTATCTTTATATTGGTAAGATAAATCATTAAGAAGTCCAGTACAGATGTTCAGCTAGAGTTCCTTAGCTCAGCTGTGATATATAACAACAGAATCACAATTATTTGGTTGTTGCTGTTCAGCTAGAGTTCCTTAGCTGTGATGTCAACAGAATCACAACTAGTCAGCTAGAGTTCCTTAGCACAGCTGTGATGTATAACAACAGAATCACAACTAGTCAGCTAGAGTTCCTTAGCACAGCTGTGATGTATAACAACAGAATCACAATTATTTGGTTGTTGCTGTTCAGCTAGAGTTCCTTAGCTGTAATGTCAACAGAATCAAAACTAGTCAACTAGAGTTCCTTAGCTCAGCTGTGATGTATAACAACAGAATCACAATTATTTGGTTGTTGCTGTTCAGCTAGAGTTCCTTAGCTGTGATGTCAACAGAATCACAACTAGTCAGCTAGAGTTCCTTAGCTGTAATGTCAACAGAATCAAAACTAGTCAACTAGAGTTCCTTAGCTCAGCTGTGATGTATAACAACAGAATCACAATTATTTGGTTGTTGCAGTTCAGCTAGTGTTCCTTAGCTGTGATGTCAACAGAATCACAACTAGTCAGCTAGAGTTCCTTAGCTGTGATGTCAACAGAATCACAACTAGTCAGCTAGAGTTCCTTAGCTGTGATGTCAACAGAATCACAACTAGTCAGCTAGAGTTCCTTAGCTCAGCTGTGATGTATAACAACAGAATCACAATTATTTGGTTGTTGCTGTTCAGCTAGAGTTCCTTAGCTGTGATGTCAACAGAATCAAAACTAGTCAACTAGAGTTCCTTAGCTCAGCTGTGATGTATAACAACAGAATCACAATTATTTGGTTGTTGCTGTTCAGCTAGAGTTCCTTAGCTGTGATGTCAACAGAATCAAAACTAGTCAACTAGAGTTCCTTAGCTCAGCTGTGATGTATAACAGAATCACAATTATTTGGTTGTTGCTGTTCAGCTAGAGTTCCTTAGCTGTGATGTCAACAGAATCACAACTAGTCAGCTAGAGTTCCTTAGCTGTGATGTCAATAGAATCACAACTAGTCAGCTAGAGTTCCTTAGCACAGCTGTGATGTATAACAACAGAATCATAACTAGTCAGCTAGAGTTCCTTAGCTTAGCTGTGATGTATAACAACAGAATCACAATTATTCGCTGTTGCTGTTCAGCTAGAGTTCCTTAGCTGTGATGTCAACAGAATCATAACAAGTCAGTTAGAGTTCCTTAGCTCAGCTGTGATGTATTATAGCAGAATCACAACTATTTAGCTATTACTGTCAAGCTAGAACTTTGACTGTGATGTATAACAACAGGGTCATAACTATTTAGCTATTATTGTTCAGCTAGAGTTCCTTAGCTAAGCTATGACGTATAACGACAGAATTACAACTATAAACTCTTTATAACTGTTCAGCTAGAGTTCCTTAGCTAAGCTGCGATGTATCACAACTGTTTGGCTATTACTGTTAATCTTGATGTTTGACTCACAACTAGTCAGCTATAGTTCCTTAGCTGTGCAGATAACAAAAGAATCACAACTAGTTTAGCTAGAGTTCCTTAGCTTAGCTGTGAAGTGCTCCCATGGTGAAAGTTCTAAGTTGTCCTCCAAGTTCCAATATGTATTTTTTCAGCTTGAGTTGATAAGCTTGTATCTAAGCTGGTGCTTACTATGTCCCAAATTTGATAACAATTTGACCATTTAATGTCTTCTTGAAGCCTTGACCACATACAGGAGGTTGACATACTTACCGGTCCTCCATGTCACTGCAAATGTCATCAACAGTACCCGTCCTCCGTGACACTACAAATGTCATCTGCAGCATCGGTCCTCCATGACACTACAAACATGATCTGCAGTATCGGTCCTCCATGGCATTACAAATGTCATCCACAGTACTCCAACCTGTATCATCTTGACTGATGTACAGAAGAACCTTGATGGTAAGAAAGCACTGTTGTACGAGACAGAGCCAAGCACTTGGATGTCCACCTATTTGTTAATTAATAGCGATTAATCTTTCATCAAATAAGCCAAGTACATGTATGTTGGTTCGCATGTATTCTAAAGGCATTATTTGCTGTCCACAGGGATAAACTTTCTCATGTGAAATAACATAAATTATATTCATTAATGACATGATAAAAGCTTTATTTATAATATAGGCAGGCTAGATTTTGGCAGTTGTGATTCTGCTATTAATGCTTATAAACAGCAATGTTTGAAATTCTGGCTTAGGGTATTTTGAGTTACATGTTTTTGTTTCCCAGGCATGCAACCTTTTTCTTTTGCTATCAATCTTTGTTTTAATATTGGCTTACAAAAATCATGTTATAACAACTCAATAATTTAAATCTGAATATATCATTTCACCTCCTGCTCCATTAAAGAATGTTTTTCATGTAACTCCCAATTTGGTCAGTTAAAATGTTGTAGATACACATTAAAGGCTATGGACAATTACCCAATACATTCCAGACTTCCAATCTTACAGCAGCAAGTCCTGCAAAATTCAAGTCTTATAGAAAAGGTCATCTGATAAAGCTTTATTATAACTGTCTTAAAGTGGGTAGTATCCGAGATAGCCCAAAAGTAATGCTTGCACACAGTCAGTGCTCCAAGAAAAAAAAAATTTGGGACTAGCCCAGGGCAAGTAGATTGAAAAAATCTACTTGCCCTGGCTGAAAAATAACTTGCCCTGATCCACGGTTCACATGCCCAGATTTTTATTACCAATACACCTTGCGGTATAATATGAAATATGTAAACATAGACTTAAATGTATTCATTTTATGTAGGGTAAGCTCCCCATAACATTATGCATGTCTAAATCACAAGTTTTAGAGTTTGAATAAGACTGGGAGAAGTGAGAGAATTTCGGGAGAACTGACTATGTCTCTATCAGTATGTTGTATTTAATCTTTGTTCTTTATTAGCATAAAAAAGATGCTAAATATTCAATCAATCAATCAATCAATCAATTGTTCTTTATTGACTATCATTTCTGTTTTGTTGATTCAGTGGCAGTGTGGGAGCAGGAGTATATTTAAAACATTATTTTAAATATCTTTCTCTTATTTTCTAATTATTGCTGTCACAACATACAATAATGGCAATGCCAAGCATACAAAGCTATTCAATCTATCCAAGAGAACTTGGCAATATGATAAATGAATGCAGTCTATAATAGCCTTCAAATATCTAGAAAGTGCAACTAGTCAACTATATTTCAAATATTAAAAAAAACAACACATAATTCATCTTAATTGTTGTTTTCAATACTATAATTAAATCATGCCAAAAAAATATACGCTGAAACTACACAACCAAAAAGCAATGTTTATTACTATAATACCCCACCCACATTTTTCTTAACCGTAAACTCAATTTCAATATCAACTCTCACGTTTTCACAGAAGAAAATTTATATACATACAGTTCCAATTATTGTAAATCTACAAAATATTTATAAAATTACCAGAACCTAGCGCTGACATTTTACATTACGCGATCGATCGCAAATTATCTGCAAAAACATAACCAGATTTTTTTAAATCGTTACCATTTTAGCAAAGGGAGGTAATTTTATACTCTTCATAATGGAGAATTTGAGAAACACCCGCGAATCGTCATCATCTTTTTTTTTAGTCTTTGCTCGGGTAGGTGGTAAGAAACATGTTTACCTTGGGCGTAGATATCCGACCAATCAGAGCGGTTATTAAAAATAGATTACTTTATATTCAAAGCTATCCACCAATCACATTAGAGGAATTAAAATAGATAAATGAATATGCATGAGAGGTTTACCAAAGTCGCATTATCGGACATGTGGTATGATAAACACCACAGGGGTCAATTGTTTATACCGATTAGTTACGGTCTTTAAACAACAGTTTGACCTTTGTTGTTTCGAATAGAGATATTTGCAGACCTGTGTTTTGTGAAAACTAGCTTGTCCTATTTTTTAAGACAAGCCCGACGGGCAAGTAACTTTGAAAAAGGCACATGCCCGGATCCAGATTTGACAAGCCCCGGGCATCGGGCTATCCTATTCTTGGAGCACTGACAGTTTCTGCAACGTTTTCCAAGTGGAGGCAATTAATCGGCAATTCTTAAAGAGGGTAGTTCTCAATTGTCCAAAAGTAACGCCTGTCCATAACGCGGCTTCCATTAGAAAGTAAACATCATTCATTTACAAAAAATCACTCAAATAGGAGACAGAGAATTTTCAAAAAAGAGATGCTGTGTTTAATTTCTGATTTTTCACTTGTCCAGTTGGGCTAGCAGCTTTATAGACCATGTACCATGCATAAAAATGACGCTAAATATTCAATCAATCAATCATTGAATGAGGGGTCGCGATGTCAAAATGTATTAAGCTACTAGGGTTCAAAATGTTGAGATGTCTGACAGTCTATACTTTAAACTGTTAGCAATGTGGAGCAAAATGTTTAGTTTAACTTTGATTGTGAACAAGTTCTTACAACTTAGACAAATCATGCTCAAAGTCTTCCTGGGTAGAACCAGTGCAAAGCATATGCGGAAAAAGTGTCTTGCTCAAGGACACCAAACATAGCCGTAGCAGAGGATCAAACCAATGACCCTCCGACCATGGGTTTGGTGCTCTACCACTGGACACGCATTCCACAAAATGTTTAATTGCAGCACTTGTGTATATACCTTAATTAGTTGTTTTTTTCTTCTCAATTCCTGTGATTAATTTGTTGTTAAAGAGTGTGGTAAGTAATGAAACTTAGTCCAATGTTCATGAATGGTTAAGCAGCTAAAAAAAACTCCTGCGTTTTGTTTACTTTAAGCCCTCAACTCAAACGTGGCCGGTGAGGTGAGATTGTCATGTGTTTTCGCCGATGTCAACACATTGGCCAGTTATTACTGGAAATATGCTTGTAAAGGCAGATAACGCTTTCCATTTAATAAAATATATACTTTTGTTTAAAATACAAGGACATTTGAAAATATGTTTGCTAAACTTACATAATTATTATACCAAGCTGAACGAGACAAAAAGCTTTCAGAAATGAAAATATCTCAATATCTGGACTGGTACATCGTTAATCAACCAAAACGGCATGACTAAATACCGGAAAGGGCCCCTTTCCGCGAAAAGAGCTTTTATACACGGAAAGTGCCTATAAAACATTTTTTCATATTTTATGATACAACGGTTAAATTCCAATCTCCGCATTAGTGTTTAGCTTTTCAACGACGACTAGAGTCCCTCGGCGCTTTCAGATAGCAAAAACAGAGCAGGTAAATTTGTAGTTGATCAAACGTTATGCCCTCTAACGTGTTTACTTTAAGTTTATTTTCAAAATCGTTCAAGAAGAATGAAAATAAAATTTGACTTTTACCATCTTGTATATATTTTTCAGTTAGTGAGTGTAATATGAATATAGCATCTGTGGTACTGTGTGTAACTTTGAAACCAAATTGCGCATCTGATATTATACTGTTCTCATCTGCTCATCTCTTAAGTCGTTCGCTTATCACACTTGTAAATACTTTAGCTAAGCAGCTTGTTAATGTAATTCCTCTATAGTTGTTTGGATCGTCGCGTGCTCAATGTTTATATATGGGGTCGATAATTCCTTCAGACAACACTTCTGGAAATGTTCCTGTGTCAAGTATACGGTTAAAAAGATGTGTTACTGGGTTTATAATTATGTCCATTGTTTCAATTAGATATTCATCGATATTCTATTGCACCTGTCTTATTTTCATAATATCAACTGAAATAAATTGTGGACAAACGTTAATCTTTAATTACTTATTACCTTCAAATAAAAACATTAAATTAATGCTTTTGTCAACTGTTTCAAAAGAATAAAGGGGTTTTGTCCACCTTTTCAAATCGACCAAGGGGCTTTTGTCCAACTTCCAAAATCGACCAAGGGGTTTTTGTCCAACTTCCAAAATCGACCAAGGGGTTTTTATCCACCTCATTTAATCCACGATTGTGCTTTTGTCCACCTTTTAAAATGTACCTTGGGGGCTTTTGTCCATGTGTAGATTTTTTGACAACGGGGCTTTTTTGTTCATAGGGTTTTGTCCGGATACTGGACATTCATGAACTTTATTACCATTCGGGATGTTACTAATAGATTTTATCGTTGCAACCCGTCTGTTCCACTTCCGGGTTTTGACGAAAGAAAATCACAGGTGAGTAATATAAGAAATTGAAACATTTATTTCTTTTGTTAATGTTTAAAAACACACTGTTTGTACAATGTTACTCCACTGTGGAAAAAACTACACTGTGTCTTAGAATTGAATAGGGTTTTTACTAATATACTATAATATTACAGATATAATTGTAATCCAAGGGGAAGTAACTGTTTTGGTAAAAAATATACATCGATTGACTTTCATTAATTTTCTGGGTAAGTGTAAATGGAACTAGTATCAAAACGGTTAATACATTTTTTGTTTTACACACATCTGTATTAAGTTTATATTTATTTGGTTTAGCTTGATTATGGGAAAAAAGCTAAAAGCATATTAAATACTGAATATGTTCTGCTCTTTCAATGGTCTTTCAGGTAAAACAGAATATGTACAGTTGTTGTTTTTTGTTGAGGCCACTGGGTTGAGTTGTGGATTAAACCCGCAACCTCTGGTATGAACAGCCAACCCTTTCCTATTCATTGTCGATATTTCTTTATTTTACGAACTGCGGTGTGGTCTAGTAGTAGAGCGTCTGCGTCACATGCGGGAGGTCGTGGGTTCAATCCCCGGCCGGGTCATACCAAAGACTTTAAAAATGGTACTAGAAGCTTCCTTGCTTGACACTCAGCATTTAGGGGAGAGTTCTAGGTCTGGTCAGCCCTGTGTCAGTATAATATGACTGGGTTGGGTATCATACCATGTGTGTGCAGCATGATACTCCAGTGTGACAGTGCTTAGAATAGACACCGTTGTGATATGACTGAGAAATTGTTGAAAGCGACGCTAAACACCATACAATAACAGTGTTTTTTTTCGGCCATTTTTATAGCCGTTATTGGGTCATATTCCCAATGGCAAATAGTATCTTTTTTTCCCAATTGAATGGTAAAAATAACCAATTGAAAGCTTCAAAAATATAAATCGAAACTTGCCATACTTCCTTGATAAAATAAAGAAAGTTTTCCCCATTCTGAATTTAGTATGACATTGATTATTTAATTAAATGGCCTGATAAGCAAGTGTACACTTTTTATAAATATATAAATATATTTAATGCAAAAAAATTTCCCAATGTTAATGAAAATGCCGCTAAAATTCCCAATTCCAAGGGTATGGGTCATCTTCCCAAAATGGTGAAAAAAACCACTGAATAACAAAAACATTTATTTTACAAGTTGTACAAGCAATGATTTTATAACCAAACAGTTTAACATAACTTGTAACATCATTTGTCAGATTATGCACATGTAAGGTCACATCAATGTCTGGTCAGATAGTACCCAAGTCATATTGTATGCAAACTTTGGTCAGATCTTATTGGTCAGTTTTCTGTTACATCTTGCATACAATTTATAGAACAGTTTTGTTTTTTTTGGAAAACACCAACTGTGCCAACTGAAATTTAGACAAGTATCTATTGCTCTGGATGAAGCAGAAGGAAACCAAAAAAAATACAGTTGTTCATTCCAACTGCCACTCAATCAAAATTTTTATTTACCCTCGAACTTTGCAAATAGCATTTTGGCGAGCAGGAACAGAAGATTAGTAGCAAGTAGATAGGATCGGCAGGGTCCCTTCTTCTTCCGGTGCTGCACTTCTGGCTGGAACTGTTGATTAGTCATTTCTGGTGGTAAAGTCGTTGTCTAGGAGTTGAAGATTAGTTGATGTCGATGAGTAGTCTTGTAAATGTAGATGTTGCTTATTCTTTAAGTTGGTGGTTAGGTTCTCCTTTGTTTAAATTCCCTTTGTAGAAGTTCTGAAGGAAGTTGTTGTCATCATGATATGAGCTGCTGGTCAGTCACTTAGTTTCCTTTGTTGATATCAAGACCGCGGCGTGGTCTAGTGGTAGAGCATCCACCTCGCATGCGGAAAGTCGTGGGTTCAATCCCCGGCTGGGTCATACCAAAGACTTTAAAAATGGTACTAGAAGCTTCCTCGCTTGACGCTCAGCATTAAGAGGACAGTTCTAGGTCTGGTCGGCCTGGTGTCAGTATAATGTGACGGGGTGGGGTATCATACCATGTGTCTGTGGCATGATACTCCAGTGTGACAGTGCTCAGAATACTGTCTCAAGTAGACACTGTCGAGATATGACTGAAAAATTGTTGAAAGCGACGCTAAACACCATACAACTACAACTAAATCCTTTGTTGATATCAAAACAATCATCTAACATGGAGTCATCTGGTGTTTATTCAGCATAAAGTTAATATATTTTTAATCATACAGATGTACAATGATCATCAATTGACCCACTTTGAAGACCGGAGCGGATGCGCATACGTCATTCCATCTCGGCAGTCGCTTGTAGAGTGACATTTCAACTGACCCATTTCAGCTGTTTATTTACCTGCTCTCCCAAGTCAATTGTGTGAGTTATATAGCAGCACAGTTGAGCACGTTGATTGGTCAGTTGCATCAGGGAATGTTTGAATGATGTAACAGTTTAAGTAAGTGTTTAATTGTGGGACAGGCATGGAATTTTCGGCTTTTTTCATTGGGGGTAGATAGACCAAATTCGAGAGATGTGGGGGACTACCTGCATGCAATATCAAGGTCACATGTGGACATGCTGCAGAACAAATTTCATACAACAAATTGCGTTGGCTGTTTCAATTTATACAAGTCATGTAACATTTAGTCTTAATGGTTCACTAAAGTTTAAACACTGTATGCTGCTATTTGGTGCATCCTATTGAATACCTCCTGCAGAAAATTGCATATATAATTGATCTGGGCTAGTGATTAATTGACTGGTGCTAATTAATCCTCTTGTGTTTTCACATCAATTAAAGGTATTACAGATACTTTCATTTCAACAAATTGCACTTTTAGGTAAACAAAGCCAATAGTGTGCTTTTATCAACCATTCAATCTATCAAATAGGACACCTTTGTAATGCTTTATAAAACGTCTATTGAATATGTACAGTCCTGAATTTTTTAATATTATCAGATATTGCAGCTTGGTTGATTTATAACTTTTGATTGGTTGATGTTTCAAACAAATCCTTCTCTTGATCCAAGTGGTCAAATTTATCCATACTTTGCATACTTTTTAACTCTCATGAGCCAAAGGCTCACAGACCTGTGAGCTTCTGTGATCGCCCTGTGTATGTCATCCGTCGTTAACTTTTGCTTTAAACAGCTTCTTCTCTGAAACCGCTGGACAGGTTTTCATCAAATTTGGTGTGAAGCCTTGTTACATGAAGCTCTCTCATGTTTGTTATTATCGTGACCCTGGGGTCAAATTCGGAAATTTGAAAAGTAGTGACAAGTGAAATGAGGTGAGCAACTTAGGCTTAAATGGGCCTCTTAATTCACATTCCAATGCTCGATATGGCAATCAGAGTGAATAATGTTTTCTGATTGGCTGATTCTCTGTAACTACGGGAAAGAAATTAAACCAAATCTTGCAGGATTATTACTGGGATTGTTCTTTTTTACTAATGTTTTTGTTTCTGGTTCTGATTGGAAATCCAGCTAGCTCAGTAATGCATCTGATTGGAAATCCAGCTAGCTCAGTAATACATCTGATTGGAAATCCAGCTAGCTCAGTCAGTATTGCATCTGATTGGAAATCCAGCTACCTCAGTCAATATTGTATCTGATTGGAAATCCAGCTAGCTCAGTCAGTATTGTATCTAATTGGAAATCCAGCTAGTTCAGGCAGTATTGTATCTGATTGGAAATCCAGCTATCTCAGTCAGTATTGTATCTAATTGAAAATCCAGCTAGCTCAGTCAGTAATGCATCTGATTGGAAATCCAGCTAGCTCAGTCAGTATTGTATCTAATTGGAAATCCAGCTAGCTCAGTCAGTATTGTATCTAATTGAAAATCCAGCTAGCTCAGTCAGTAATGCATCTGATTGGAAATCCAGCTAGCTCAGTCAGTATTGTATCTAATTGGAAATCCAGCTAGCTCAGTAATGCATCTGATTGGAAATCCAGCTAGCTCAGTCAGTATTGTATCTAATTGGAAATCCAGCTAGCTCAGTCAGTATTGCATCTGATTGGAAATCCAGCTAGCTCAGTAATGCATCTGATTGGAAATCCAGCTAGCTCAGTCAGTAATGCATCTGATTGGAAATCCAGCTAGCTCAGTCAGTAATGCATCTGATTGGAAATCCAGCTAGCTCAGTCAGTAATGCATCTGATTGGAAATCCAGCTAGCTCAGTCAGTAATGCATCTGATTGGAAATCCAGCTAGCTCAGTCAGTATTGTATCTAATTGAAAATCCAGCTAGCTCAGTCAGTAATGCATCTGATTGGAAATCCAGCTAGCTCAGTCAGTATTGTATCTAATTGGAAATCCAGCTAGCTCAGTAATGCATCTGATTGGAAATCCAGCTAGCTCAGTCAGTATTGCATCTGATTGGAAATCCAGCTAGCTCAGTCAGTATTGTATCTAATTGAAAATCCAGCTAGCTCAGTCAGTAATGCATCTGATTGGAAATCCAGCTAGCTCAGTCAGTATTGTATCTGATTGGAAATCCAGCTAGCTCAGCCAGTATTGTATCTGATTGGAAATCCAGCTAGCTCAGTCAGTTATGCATCTGATTGGAAATCCAGCTAGCTCAGTCAGTATTGTATCTAATTGGAAATCCAGCTAGCTCAGTCAGTATTGTATCTAATTGGAAATCCAGCTAGCTCAGTCAGTATTGCATCTGATTGGAAATCCAGCTAACTCAGTCAGTATTGTATCTGATTGGAAATCCAGCTAGCTCAGTCAGTATTGTATCTGATTGGAAATCCAGCTTGCTCAGTCAGTATTGTATCTGATTGGAAATCCAGCTAGCTCAGTCAGTAATGCATCTGATTGGAAATCCAGCTAGCTCAGTCAGTATTGCATCTGATTGGAAATCCAGCTAGATAAGTCAGTAATGCATCTGATTGGAAATCAAGCTAGCTCAGTCAGTATTGTATCTGATTGGAAATCCAGCTAGATAAGTCAGTAATGCATCTGATTGGAAATCAAGCTAGCTCAGTCAGTATTGTATCTGATTGGAAATCCAGCTAGCTCAGTCAGTATTGCATCTGATTGGAAATCCAGCTAGCTCAGTCAGTATTGCATCTGATTGGAAATCCAGCTAGCTCAGTCAGTATTGTATCTGATTGGTAATCCAGCTAGCTCAGTCAGTAATACATCTGATTGGAAATCCATCTAGCTCAGTCAGTATTGCATCTGATTGGAAATCCAGCTAGCTCAGTCAGTATTGTATCTGATTGGTAATCCAGCTAGCTCAGTCAGTAATACATCTGATTGGAAATCCAGCTAGCTCAGTCAGTAATACATCTGATTGGAAATCCATCTAGCTCAGTCAGTAATACATCTGATTGGAAATCCAGCTAGCTCAGTCAGTATTGCATCTGATTGGAAATCCAGCTAGCTCAGTCAGTAATACATCTGATTGGAAATCCATCTAGTTCAGTCAGTATTGCATCTGATTGGAAATCCAGCTAGCTCAGTCAGTAATACATCTGATTGGAAATCCAGCTAGCTCAGTCAGTATTGCATCTGATTGGAAATCCATCTAGCTCAGTCAGTATTGCATCTGATTGGAAATCCAGCTAGCTCAGTCAGTAATACATCTGATTGGAAATCCAGCTAGCTCAGTCAGTAATACATCTGATTGGAAATCCAGCTAGCTCAGTCAGTAATACATCTGATTGGAAATCCAGCTAGCTCAGTCAGTATTGTATCTGATTGGTAATCCAGCTAGCTCAGTCAGTAATACATCTGATTGGAAATCCAGCTAGCTCAGTCAGTATTGTATCTGATTTGAAATCCAGCTAGCTCAGTCAGTAATGCATCTGATTGGAAATCCAGCTAGCTCAGTCAGTATTGTATCTGATTGGTAATCCAGCTAGCTCAGTCAGTAATACATCTGATTGGAAATCCAGCTAGCTCAGTCAGTATTGTATCTGATTTGAAATCCAGCTAGCTCAGTCAGTAATGCATCTGATTGGAAATCCAGCTAGCTCAGTCAGTATTGTATCTGATTTGAAATCCAGCTAGCTCAGTCAGTATTGTATCTGATTTGAAATCCAGCTAGCTCAGTCAGTAATACATCTGATTGGAAATCCAGCTAGCTCAGTCAGTATTGTATCTGATTGGTAATCCAGCTAGCTCAGTCAGTAATACATCTGATTGGAAATCCAGCTAGCTCAGTCAGTATTGTATCTGATTTGAAATCCAGCTAGCTCAGTCAGTAATGCATCTGATTGGAAATCCAGCTAGCTCAGTCAGTATTGCATCTGATTGGAAATCCAGCTAGCTCAGTCAGTATTGCATCTGATTGGAAACACAGGGGTTGTGAACTTGTGAGTTTAAATCTCAGCTGAGCATTAGTTTCTGTCTTGAAACTTAATTTGAAAAAAGGTATAAATTTTTAGGCCATCCTTAAAAAATATTTCTTTGCTGTGCTCTGACCCAGTATTTTTCATATTGTTACAAAGGTAGCTATTTTTTTTGCCAGATTTTGTTTTGTTGACAAAAATGAACTTAAATCATAAAAAAAGATACTGAAAGTCAATACAAAAGTTTTGGTAATATTGTGTGCAGGTAGCCCTGAGCAAGGCAAACAATATTTTTTCTAAAAACAACCCTATATTTATTACTTTTCTTAATAAGATTATAAATTCCCTTCAGAAAGCAAAATCAACTGTAGGATGATTTATTCATGCTGCTGTGTATACTTGCTTATTGATATGTTGTGAAATAAAGAAAGTTTGCACGCAACACAGTGATAGGTGTTGTCACATTTATTACTTGTAACACATAAATAATATTAGTTATACAAATGTAAAACAGTTCAGTCTATATCCCATAATGCCTCAGTCATTGACTTGCCACAAGGTATTGCTGTAGTATTATGTCAAAATGTTAACATCCTTTTCATTGAAATATTATAATTTATGAAAATTGATGCAACACATTGTGTATTTTGTGTGTGTAGTAAGGCCATCCTTAAAAAAATGTTTGCCAAGCCCCTACCTACTCACTAAAATTTGCAGCTACTCAAACTTTTTTATTGTTTTTATATGTCAGATTTCCGTCCATTTTTCACGAAAATGACTATGCAAAATCCAAATTTTACCCAAAAAATAGCTACCTACCTACCCACATGAAAAATACAGCAAACAAATATTTTTTAATGATGGCCTAAGCTCAGTCAGCATAGCTGTAAAGACTCAAATGAACCTTAGAGTGAGAAAATATTCTATGGTGTTTCGGGGGCATGCCTCCCAAAATTTTTTTGATCCCTAGATTGTCTGTGGTGTGTTCTGGGGTGTTTTCTACAACAGTTTCAGTCAATTATTTTATCAAAATTTTCATTAGCACTAGCAGATTACGCCATGAAGTTTACATTGACACCGGGTAACGATTCTTATGTGTAAGTATATTATATACTAATACTGGTTCTGGTGGCTAACATTCACTCAGACACAACTAATACACGAACCAGTGTTTTTACCAATTTATACATAAAACCATAGTATTTATTTTCGTGAATTTTGTTTTAATTAAAATGCATGAGAAATAACATTGTCAGCGTGAGACCGTGATTTCATTGTCAAAATCGTGAGACTCACAGCGAAACTGTGAGACTTGACAGGTATGAGTCAGTAGTGCGTCTGACTATCAGTCCAACGTTCGTTTGTCCGTACCCGTTGCCATTAGCATTCTCTGTTATGAATGATATCTGGCATTGCGTCTTATTTTCATTCGTCTCTCACCGGTGCTTTATGTGGATGATTTATCATTTGCTTATAGAGATTATTGATGGTTAACCTTCCAGGATCTCAAAAAAGAGTGGTTAGGTTAACAGATTCTCTGTTGGCCCTCAAGGGCATTAAAACCATGCTTAGCTGTACACCAGCATCATTACAATCCTGATATTTGTGGTAGCTGTTGATCTCGAAAAAAAACATAAACACATATGTTCCACTTGTTTTAATTATTAAAAATGAATAGAATATTGCCATAAAGTGTGTATGGAATATATTGGGTGGTATACAATAATATATTCTTACATGCAGTAACGGATTTAAAAGACACTCAAAGCTGACAAATCCAGATATTTGTCGTAAATTGTATAGCAGCTAACTGACAGAAAACAACTGTACAGTCATGACAAAACATATACGGTGATTCCAGACATAATACACAAATAGAATTTTGGTGAAAGTTATTAAATGGAAACATGCAGAATTTGTTATGTTGCTGAAAAAAACTTTGACAATCACTTGCAAACTATTTTGTTCTTGTTTTCAATTTAGAAAATGAAACTCTTGGATTATCTGCCAAAATTTGGTGGATAATATTCAAGGCATATATTTAAAGAAGAATATTAATAAACAGTACGGTAGTTATGAAGACATACATGTACAATACACATCATAAAAGTTTGGCATGCATTTTTACAAAATTCTACAGTCACCCCCACTACAATATCCCAGGATCTACTCCTGGTGATACAGACAACACTAGTACTGGAAGCCATTGATGGTGATGTAAATGGTATCTGTGTAAGAAACTCACCCCCACTACAATATCCCAGGATCTACTCCTGGTGATACAGACAACACTAGTACAGGAAGCCATTGATGGTGATGTAAATGGTATCTGTGTAAGAAACTCACCCCCACTACAGTATCCCAGGATCTACTCCTGGTGATACAGACAACACCAGTACAGGAAGCCATTGATGGTGATGTAAATGGTATCTGTGTAAGAAACTCACCCCCACTACAATATCCCAGGATCTACTCCTGGTGATACAGACAACACTAGTACAGGAAGCCATTGATGGTGATGTAAATGGTATCTGTGTAAGAAACTCACCCCCACTACAATATCCCAGGATCTACTCCTGGTGATACAGACAACACCAGTACAGGAAGCCATTGATGGTGATGTAAATGGTATCTGTGTAAGAAACTCACCCCCACTACAGTATCCCAGGATCTACTCCTGGTGATACAGACAACACCAGTACAGGAAGCCATTGATGGTGATGTAGATGGTATCTGTGTAAGAAACTCACCCCCACTACAGTATCCCAGGATCTACTCCTGGTGATACAGACAACACCAGTACAGGAAGCCATTGATGGTGATGTAGATGGTATCTGTGTAAGAAACTCACCCCCACTACAGTATCCCAGGATCTACTCCTGGTGATACAGACAACACCAGTACAGGAAGCCATTGATGGTGATGTAGATGGTATCTGTGTAAGAAACTCACCCCCACTACAGTATCCCAGGATCTACTCCTGGTGATACAGACAACACCAGTACAGGAAGCCATTGATGGTGATGTAGATGGTATCTGTGTAAGAAACTCACCCCCACTACAGTATCCCAGGATCTACTCCTGGTGATACAGACAACACCAGTACAGGAAGCCATTGATGGTGATGTAGATGGTATCTGTGTAAGAAACTCACCCCCACTACAGTATCCCAGGATCTACTCCTGGTGATACAGACAACACCAGTACAGGAAGCCATTGATGGTGATGTAAATGGTATCTCTGTTAGAAACTCACCCCCACTACAATATCCCAGGATCTACTCCTGGTGATACAGACAACACTAGTACAGGAAGCCATTGATGGTGATGTAAATGGTATCTGTGTAAGAAACTCACCCCCACTACAGTATCCCAGGATCTACTCCTGGTGATACAGACAACACTAGTACAGGAAGCCATTGATGGTGATGTAAATGGTATCTGTGTAAGAAACTCACCCCCACTACAATATCCCAGGATCTACTCCTGGTGATACAGACAACACCAGTACAGGAAGCCATTGATGGTGATGTAGATGGTATCTGTGTAAGAAACTCACCCCCACTACAGTATCCCAGGATCTACTCCTGGTGATACAGACAACACCAGTACAGGAAGCCATTGATGGTGATGTAGATGGTATCTGTGTAAGAAACTCACCCCCACTACAGTATCCCAGGATCTACTCCTGGTGATACAGACAACACCAGTACAGGAAGCCATTGATGGTGATGTAGATGGTATCTGTGTAAGAAACTCACCCCCACTACAGTATCCCAGGATCTACTCCTGGTGATACAGACAACACCAGTACAGGAAGCCATTGATGGTGATGTAGATGGTATCTGTGTAAGAAACTCGCCCCCACTACAATATCCCAGGATCTACTCCTGGTGATACAGACAACACCAGTACAGGAAGCCATTGATGGTGATGTAGATGGTATCTGTTTAAGAAACTCACCCCCACTACAATATCCCAGGATCTACTCCTGGTGATACAGACAACACTAGTACAGGAAGCCATTGATGGTGATGTAAATGGTATCTGTGTAAGAAACTCACCCCCACTACAGTATCCCAGGATCTACTCCTGGTGATACAGACAACACTAGTACAGGAAGCCATTGATGGTGATGTAGATGGTATCTGTGTAAGAAACTCACCCCCACTACAATATCCCAGGATCTATTCCTGGTGATACAGACAACACTAGTACAGGAAGCCATTGATGGTGACGTAGATGGTATCTGTTTAAGAAACTCACCCCCACTACAGTATCCCAGGATCTACTCCTGGTGATACAGACAACACTAGTACAGGAAGCCATTGATGGTGATGTAGATGGTATCTGTGTAAGAAACTCATCCCCACTACAATATCCCAGGATCTACTCCTGGTGATACAGACAACACTAGTACAGGAAGCCATTGATGGTGATGTAAATGGTATCTGTGTAAGAAACTCACCCCCACTACAGTATCCCAGGATCTACTCCTGGTGATACAGACAACACTAGTACAGGAAGCCATTGATGGTGATGTAAATGGTATCTGTGTAAGAAACTCACCACCACTACAGTATCCCAGGATCTACTCCTGGTGATACAGACAACACTAGTACAGGAAGCCATTGATGGTGATGTAGATGGTATCTGTGTAAGAAACTCACCCCCACTACAGTATCCCAGGATCTACTCCTGGTGATACAGACAACACTAGTACAGGAAGCCATTGATGGTGATGTAAATGGTATCTGTGTAAGAAACTCACCCCCACTACAAGTATCCCAGGATCTACTCCTGGTGATACAGACAACACTAGTACAGGAAGCCATTGATGGTGATGTAGATGGTATCTGTGTAAGAAACTCACCCCCACTACAGTATCCCAGGATCTACTCCTGGTGATACAGACAACACTAGTACAGGAAGCCATTGATGGTGATGTAGATGGTATCTGTGTAAGAAACTCACCCCCACTACAGTATCCCAGGATCTACTCCTGGTGATACAGACAACACTAGTACAGGAAGCCATTGATGGTGATGTAGATGGTATCTGTGTAAGAAACTCACCCCCACTACAGTATCCCAGGATCTACTCCTGGTGATACAGACAACACTAGTACAGGAAGCCATTGATGGTGATGTAGATGGTATCTGTGTAAGAAACTCACCCCCACTACAGTATCCCAGGATCTACTCCTGGTGATACAGACAACACTAGTACAGGAAGCCATTGATGGTGATGTAAATGGTATCTGTGTAAGAAACTCACCCCCACTACAATATCCCTAGGATCTACTCCTGGTGATACAGACAACACTAGTACAGGAAGCCATTGATGGTGATGTAAATGGTATCTGTGTAAGAAACTCACCCCCACTACAATATCCCAGGATCTACTCCTGGTGATACAGACAACACTAGTACAGGAAGCCATTGATGGTGATGTAAATGGTATCTGTGTAAGAAACTCACCCCCACTACAATATCCCAGGATCTACTCCTGGTGATACAGACAACACTAGTACAGGAAGCCATTGATGGTGATGTAAATGGTATCTGTGTAAGAAACTCACCCCCACTACAAGTATCCCAGGATCTACTCCTGGTGATACAGACAACACTAGTACAGGAAGCCATTGATGGTGATGTAAATGGTATCTGTGTAAGAAACTCACCCCCACTACAGTATCCCAGGATCTACTCCTGGTGATACAGACAACACTAGTACAGGAAGCCATTGATGGTGATGTAGATGGTATCTGTGTAAGAAACTCACCCCCACTACAGTATCCCAGGATCTACTCCTGGTGATACAGACAACACTAGTACAGGAAGCCATTGATGGTGATGTAGATGGTATCTGTGTAAGAAACTCACCCCCACTACAATATCCCAGGATCTACTCCTGGTGATACAGACAACACTAGTACAGGAAGCCATTGATGGTGATGTAAATGGTATCTCTGTAAGAAACTCACCCCCACTACAGTATCCCAGGATCAACTCCTGGTGATACAGACAACACTAGTACAGGAAGCCATTGATGGTGATGTAAATGGTATCTGTGTAAGAAACTCACCCCCACTACAGATATCCCAGGATCTACTCCTGGTGATACAGACAACACTAGTACAGGAAGCCATTGATGGTGATGTAGATGGTATCTGTGTAAGAAACTCACCCCCACTACAATATCCCAGGATCTACTCCTGGTGATACAGACAACACTAGTACAGGAAGCCATTGATGGTGATGTAGATGGTATCTGTGTAAGAAACTCACCCCCACTACAGTATCCCAGGATCTACTCCTGGTGATACAGACAACACTAGTACAGGAAGCCATTGATGGTGATGTAGATGGTATCTGTGTAAGAAACTCACCCCCACTACAGTATCCTATGATCTGCTCCTGGTGATACAGACAACACTAGTACAGGAAGCCATTGATGGTGATGTAGATGGTATCTGTGTAAGAAACTCACCCCCACTACAATATCCCAGGATCTACTCCTGGTGATACAGACAACACTAGTACAGGAAGCCATTGATGGTGATGTAAATGGTATCTGTGTAAGAAACTCACCCCCACTACAATATCCCAGGATCTACTCCTGGTGATACAGACAACACTAGTACAGGAAGCCATCGATGGTGATGTAAATGGTATCTGTGTAAGAAACTCACCCCCACTACAATATCCCAGGATCTACTCCTGGTGATACAGACAACACTAGTACAGGAAGCCATTGATGGTGATGTAGATGGTATCTGTGTAAGAAACTCACCCCCACTACAGTATCCCAGGATCTACTCCTGGTGATACAGACAACACTAGTACAGGAAGCCATTGATGGTGATGTAGATGGTATCTGTGTAAGAAACTCACCCCCACTCCAGTATCCCAGGATCTACTCCTGGTGATACAGACAACACTAGTACAGGAAGCCATTGATGGTGATGTAAATGGTATCTGTGTAAGAAACTCACCCCCACTACAGTATCCCAGGATCTACTCCTGGTGATACAGACAACACCAGTACAGGAAGCCATTGATGGTGATGTAAATGGTATCTGTGTAAGAAACTCACCCCCACTACAATATCCCAGGATCTACTCCTGGTGATACAGACAACACTAGTACAGGAAGCCATTGATGGTGATGTAGATGGTATCTGTGTAAGAAACTCACCCCCACTACAGTATCCCAGGATCTACTCCTGGTGATACAGACAACACTAGTACAGGAAGCCATTGATGGTGATGTAGATGGTATCTGTGTAAGAAACTCACCCCCACTACAGTATCCCAGGATCTACTCCTGGTGATACAGACAACACTAGTACAGGAAGCCATTGATGGTGATGTAAATGGTATCTGTGTAAGAAACTCACCCCCACTACAGTATCCCAGGATCTACTCCTGGTGATACAGACAACACCAGTACAGGAAGCCATTGATGGTGATGTAAATGGTATCTGTGTAAGAAACTCACCCCCACTACAGTATCCTATGATCTGCTCCTGGTGATACAGACAACACTAGTACAGGAAGCCATTGATGGTGATGTAGATGGTATCTGTGTAAGAAACTCACCCCCACTACAATATCCCAGGATCTACTCCTGGTGATACAGACAACACTAGTACAGGAAGCCATTGATGGTGATGTAAATGGTATCTCTGTAAGAAACTCATCCCCACTACAATATCCCAGGATCTACTCCTGGTGATACAGACAACACTAGTACAGGAAGCCATTGATGGTGATGTAGATGGTATCTGTGTAAGAAACTCACCCCCACTACAATATCCCAGGATCTACTCCTGGTGATACAGACAACACTAGTACAGGAAGCCATTGATGGTGATGTAAATGGTATCTCTGTAAGAAACTCATCCCCACTACAATATCCCAGGATCTACTCCTGGTGATACAGACAACACCAGTACAGGAAGCCATTGATGGTGATGTAGATGGTATCTGTGTAAGAAACTCGCCCCCACTACAGTATCCCAGGATCTACTCCTGGTGATACAGACAACACTAGTACAGGAAGCCATTGATGGTGATGTAAATGGTATCTGTGTAAGAAACTCATCCCCACTACAATATTCCAGGATCTACTCCTGGTGATACAGACAACACTAGTACAGGAAGCCATTGATGGTGATGTAAATGGTATCTCTGTAAGAAACTCGCCCCCACTACAGTATCCCAGGATCTACTCCTGGTGATACAGACAACACTAGTACAGGAAGCCATTGATGGTGATGTAGATGGTATCTGTGTAAGAAACTCACCCCCACTACAGTATCCCAAGATCTACTCCTGGTGATACAGACAACACTAGTACAGGAAGCCATTGATGGTGACGTAGATGGTATCTGTGTAAGAAACTCACCCCCACTACAATATCCCAGGATCTACTCCTGGTGATACAGACAACACTAGTACAGGAAGCCATTGATGGTGACTGTAGATGGTATCTGTGTAAGAAACTCACCCCCACTACAAGTATCCCAGGATCTACTCCTGGTGATACAGACAACACTAGTACAGGAAGCCATTGATGGTGATGTAGATGGTATCTGTGTAAGAAACTCACCCCCACTACAATATCCCAGGATCTACTCCTGGTGATACAGACAACACTAGTACAGGAAGCCATTGATGGTGATGTAATGGTATCTGTGTAAGAAACTCACCCCCACTACAAGTATCCCAGGATCTACTCCTGGTGATACAGACAACACTAGTACAGGAAGCCATTGATGGTGATGTAGATGGTATCTGTGTAAGAAACTCACCCCCACTACAATATCCCAGGATCTACTCCTGATGATACAGACAACACTAGTACAGGAAGCCATTGATGGTGATGTAGATGGTATCTCTGTAAGAAACTCACCCCCACTACAGTATCCCAGGATCTACTCCTGGTGATACAGACAACACTAGTACAGGAAGCCATTGATGGTGATGTAGATGGTATCTGTGTAAGAAACTCACCCCCACTACAATATCCCAGGATCTACTCCTGGTGATACAGACAACACTAGTACAGGAAGCCATTGATGGTGATGTAAATGGTATCTGTGTAAGAAACTCACCCCCACTACAGTATCCCAGGTCTACTCCTGGTGATACAGACAACACTAGTACAGGAAGCCATTGATGGTGATGTAGATGGTATCTGTGTAAGAAACTCACCCCCACTACAATATCCCAGGATCTACTCCTGGTGATACAGACAACACTAGTACAGGAAGCCATTGATGGTGATGTAGATGGTATCTGTGTAAGAAACTCACCCCCACTACAGTATCCCAGGATCTACTCCTGGTGATACAGACAACACTAGTACAGGAAGCCATTGATGGTGATGTAGATGGTATCTGTGTAAGAAACTCACCCCCACTACAAGTATCCCAGGATCTACTCCTGGTGATACAGACAACACTAGTACAGGAAGCCATTGATGGTGATGTAGATGGTATCTGTGTAAGAAACTCATCCCCACTACAATATCCCAGGATCTACTCCTGGTGATACAGACAACACTAGTACTGGAAGCCATCGATGGTGATGTAAATGGTATCTGTGTAAGAAACTCACCCCCACTACAGTATCCCAGGATCTACTCCTGGTGATACAGACAACACTAGTACAGGAAGCCATTGATGGTGATGTAAATGGTATCTCTGTAAGAAACTCGCCCCCACTACAGTATCCCAGGATCTACTCCTGGTGATACAGACAACACTAGTACAGGAAGCCATTGATGGTGATGTAGATGGTATCTGTGTAAGAAACTCACCCCCACTACAATATCCCAGGATCTACTTCTGGTGATACAGACAACACTAGTACAGGAAGCCATTGATGGTGATGTAGATGGTATCTGTGTAAGAAACTCACCCCCACTACAATATCCCAGGATCTACTCCTGGTGATACAGACAACACTAGTACAGGAAGCCATTGATGGTGATGTAGATGGTATCTGTGTAAGAAACTCACCCCCACTACAAGTATCCCAGGATCTACTCCTGGTGATACAGACAACACTAGTACAGGAAGCCATTGATGGTGATGTAAGATGGTATCTGTGTAAGAAACTCACCCCCACTACAAGTATCCCAGGATCTACTCCTGGTGATACAGACAACACTAGTACAGGAAGCCATTGATGGTGATGTAGATGGTATCTGTGTAAGAAACTCACCCCCACTACAATATCCCAGGATCTACTCCTGGTGATACAGACAACACTAGTACAGGAAGCCATTGATGGTGACTGTAGATGGTATCTGTGTAAGAAACTCACCCCCACTACAATATCCCAGGATCTACTCCTGGTGATACAGACAACACTAGTACAGGAAGCCATTGATGGTGATGTAGATGGTATCTGTGTAAGAAACTCACCCCCACTACAGTATCCCAGGATCTACTCCTGGTGATACAGACAACACTAGTACAGGAAGCCATTGATGGTGATGTAGTTGGTATCTGTGTAAGAAACTCGCCCCCACTACAATATCCCAGGATCTACTCCTGGTGATACAGACAACACTAGTACATGGAAGCCATTGATGGTGACTGTAGATGGTATCTGTGTAAGAAACTCACCCCCACTACAATATCCCAGGATCTACTCCTGGTGATACAGACAACACTAGTACAGGAAGCCATTGATGGTGATGTAGATTGGTATCTGTGTAAGAAACTCACCCCCACTACAATATCCCAGGATCTACTCCTGGTGATACAGACAACACTAGTACAGGAAGCCATCGATGGTGATGTAAATGGTATCTCTGTAAGAAACTCACCCCCACTACAATATCCCAGGATCTACTCCTGGTGATACAGACAACACTAGTACAGGAAGCCATTGATGGTGACTTAGATGGTATCTGTGTAAGAAACTCACCCCCACTACAATATCCCAGGATCTACTCCTGGTGATACAGACAACACTAGTACTGGAAGCCATTGATGGTGACTTAGATGGTATCTGTGTAAGAAACTCACCCCCACTACAATATCCCAGGATCTACTCCTGGTGATACAGACAACACCAGTACAGGAAGCCATTGATGGTGATGTAGTTGGTATCTGTGTAAGAAACTCGCCCCCACTACAATATCCCAGGATCTACTCCTGGTGATACAGACAACACTAGTACAGGAAGCCATCGATGGTGATGTAAATGGTATCTGTGTAAGAAACTCACCCCCACTACAATATCCCAGGATCTATTCCTGGTGATACAGACAACACTAGTACAGGAAGCCATTGATGGTGATGTAAATGGTATCTGTGTAAGAAACTCACCCCCACTACAATATCCCAGGATCTACTCCTGGTGATACAGACAACACTAGTACAGGAAGCCATTGATGGTGACATAGATGGTATCTGTGTAAGAAACTCACCCCCACTACAGTATCCCAGGATCTACTCCTGGTGATACAGACAACACTAGTACAGGAAGCCATTGATGGTGATGTAAATGGTATCTGTGTAAGAAACTCACCCCCACTACAATATCCCAGGATCTACTCCTGGTGATACAGACAACACTAGTACAGGAAGCCATCGATGGTGATGTAAATGGTATCTCTGTAAGAAACTCACCCCCACTACAATATCCCAGGATCTACTCCTGGTGATACAGACAACACTAGTACAGGAAGCCATTGATGGTGATGTAAATGGTATCTGTTTAAGAAACTCACCCTCACTACAGTATCCCAGGATCTACTGCTGGTGATACAGACAACACTAGTACAGGAAGCCATTGATGGTGATGTAGATGGTATCTGTGTAAGAAACTCACCCCCACTACAATATCCCAGGATCTACTCCTGGTGATACAGACAACACTAGTACTGGAAGCCATTGATGGTGATGTAAATGGTATCTGTGTAAGAAACTCACCCCCACTACAATATCCCAGGATCTACTCCTGGTGATACAGACAACACTAGTACAGGAAGCCATTGATGGTGATGTAGATGGTATCTGTGTAAGAAACTCACCCCCACTACAGTATCCCAGGATCTACTTCTGGTGATACAGACAACAATAGTACAGGAAGCCATTGATGGTGATGTAGATGGTATCTGTGTAAGAAACTCACCCCCACTACAATATCCCAGGATCTGCTCCTGGTGATACAGACAACACTAGTACAGGAAGCCATTGATGGTGATGTAGATGGTATCTGTGTAAGAAACTCACCCCCACTACAATATCCCAGGATCTACTTCTGGTGATACAGACAACACTAGTACTGGAAGCCATCGATGGTGATGTAAATGGTATCTGTGTAAGAAACTCACCCCCACTACAATATCCCAGGATCTACTTCTGGTGATACAGACAACACTAGTACAGGAAGCCATTGATGGTGATGTAGATGGTATCTGTGTAAGAAACTCACCCCCACTACAATATCCCAGGATCTACTTCTGGTGATACAGACAACACTAGTACAGGAAGCCATTGATGGTGATGTAGATGGTATCTGTGTAAGAAACTCACCCCCACTACAATATCCCAGGATCTACTTCTGGTGATACAGACAACACTAGTACAGGAAGCCATTGATGGTGATGTAGATGGTATCTGTGTAAGAAACTCACCCCCACTACAATATCCCAGGATCTACTTCTGGTGATACAGACAACACTAGTACTGGAAGCCATCGATGGTGATGTAAATGGTATCTGTGTAAGAAACTCACCCCCACTACAATATCCCAGGATCTACTCCTGGTGATACAGACAACACTAGTACAGGAAGCCATCGATGGTGATGTAAATGGTATCTGTGTAAGAAACTCACCCCCACTACAATATCCCAGGATCTATTCCTGGTGATACAGACAACACTAGTACAGGAAGCCATTGATGGTGATGTAGATGGTATCTGTGTAAGAAACTCACCCCCACTACAATATCCCAGGATCTACTCCTGGTGATACAGACAACACTAGTACAGGAAGCCATTGATGGTGATGTAAATGGTATCTGTGTAAGAAACTCACCCCCACTACAGTATCCCAGGATCTACTCCTGGTGATACAGACAACACTAGTACAGGAAGCCATTGATGGTGATGTAGATGGTATCTGTGTATGAAACTCACCCCCACTACAGTATCCCAGGATCTACTCCTGGTGATACAGACAACACCAGTACAGGAAGCCATTGATGGTGATGTAGATGGTATCTGTGTAAGAAACTCACCCCCACTACAGTATCCCAGGATCTACTCCTGGTGATACAGACAACACTAGTACAGGAAGCCATTGATGGTGATGTAGATGGTATCTGTGTAAGAAACTCACCCCCACTACAGTATCCCAGGATCTACTCCTGGTGATACAGACAACACCAGTACAGGAAGCCATTGATGGTGATGTAAATGGTATCTCTGTAAGAAACTCACCCCCACTACAATATCCCAGGATCTACTCCTGGTGATACAGACAACACTAGTACAGGAAGCCATTGATGGTGATGTAGATGGTATCTCTACACTTATCGTATAACCACACGTTCCTGTGGTCGCCCTCAGTCCTGAAGGGAGTATTTCTAGCAGATTGCTTCATGTAAATATTTGCCTTCATTAAATAATATTTTGTTTGAAGATTTTTGCAAAATTATTTGTGAAAGGAATTCTGAATCTGCTTTGCTGTTGTTGTTTTTTTTTAAAATCTAAATATAGGATTAATTTGGTGTGTTTAACCGAGCTCTCCATATTACATAAGGTAATTTGATTGTTTTTGATCATTTTATAATTGTATATAAATCATGGTTTTGTGCATTTATGTTTATTATCAGCTGTATGAGTTTATTTGAGGAAATGTAAATATTTTCTATGTTGGGTTGTTTAATTGTAACTGCATTACGGAAGATTTTGGGATATTTTGTGTTAACCTCTGCATTTATTTGTCATATTCCATTAAATTTCCCTGTGCTTTTTTGATCTCTATATAATCTTTCATGGGTCTGAGAATCAAACTTAGAATCAAAATATTCAAATAATTTCAATTAAACAATCAAATTTTTTTATTTGCTTGCAGAAACAAGCAGAAAAATGTTTGAAAATCATATTTCTTACTGGTCAATAATTCAGTTGACAGGTTTTGAATTATTGGTAATACATTTTTACCCATTTATTGTTAACAAGGTTTGACTTATCGCATTTCATACCTACAATTCAGTGTTGACAGGATTTTTTACCTGTAATTCAGTGTTTACATGGTTTCTTACCTACAAGTCAGTGTTTCCAGGGTTTGAAAATCATATTTCTTACATGTATCAATTCAGTGTTTACAGGGTTTGAAAATCATATTTCTTACATGTATCAATTCAGTGTTTACAGGGTTACTAAACTTTATGGATTGACTATTATGCGACATATTTGTGAATTTAGATAGAAAGGTCTGCCTCCTATCATTGGTGTGAGCTTGTCTCCTATTGTGAGATCTTGGTCCATATAGAGTCTGGAGTCAATGTGAAAGTATAGTCTGGGTCCAAATAGAGCCTGGAGTCAATGTGACAGAATCGTCTGGAGTCAATGTGACAGTATAGTCTGGGTCCACACAGAGCCTGGAGTCAATGTGACAGTATAGTCTGGTCCACACAGAGCCTGGAGACAATGTGACAGTATAGTCTTGGTCCACATAGAGCCTGGAGTCATGTGACAGTATAGTCTGGGTCCACATAGAGTCTGGAGTCAATGTGACAGTAAGGTCTGGGTCCACACAGAGCCTGGAGTCAATTTGACAGTATAGTCTGGGTCCACACAGTGCCTGGAGTCAATGTGACAGTATAGTCTGGGTCCACATAGAGTCTGAAGTCAATGTGACAGTATAGTCTGGGTCCACATTGAGTCTGGAGTCAATGTGACAGTATAGTCTGGGTCCACATAGAAAGTGACAGTATAGTCTGGGTCCACATAGAGTCTGAAGTCAATGTGACAGTATAGTCTGGGTCCACATAGAGTCTGGAGTCAATGTGACAGTATAGTCTGGGTCCACATAGAGTCTGGAGTCATTGTGACAGTATAGTCTGGGTCCACATAGAGTCTGAAGTCAATGTGACAGTATAGTCTGGGTCCACATAGAGTCTGGAGTCAATGTGACAGTATAGTCTGGGTCCACATAGAGTCTGGAGTCAATGTGACAGTATAGTCTGGGTCGATATAGAATCTGGAGTCAAATGTGACAATATACTCTGGGTTCACATGCAATGGGTGCTGCATGGTCGAAGCTTTGCCAAGTGGTCTAAGGTTTGCTGAGTGGTCTAAGGTTCGCCAAGTGGTCTAAGGTTTGCTGTGTCTAAGGTTCGCCAAGTGGTCTATGGTTTGCTGGGTGTCTAAGGTTCCCTGAGTGGTCTAAGGTCTGCTGAGAGTCTTAAGGTTCGCCAAGTGGTCTAGTCTAAGGTTTGGCAAGTGGTGTAAGGTTCCCTGAGTTGTCTAAGATTCAATCTCAAGATCATTAACAGTTTTCTAGATAAGTTCTTCTTCAAATGAGTATTTTACCCCTTAAGTTAGTATGTAATGCTTATTTTCTAAATGTTAAGGTTGAAAATGAACATTCTTATCAAATTGCCATTTAAAACAAACTAACTAACACTGAAATTGAGAATAACCCTTATGTTTATTTTACCCCTTATTTAAATTTTAATGCTTTATTTAGAAATTTCAATGCTTAAATACCCCCAAATAGTGCTTATCTGGAGCACTGCATTAAAAAAAAGTACTGCTGATGTTGTGGGTTCAAGACTAGCACGGTCAAAATGTGTCAGAAAATATGCTAGTTACTTGTGGAAGGGCAGTGGTTTCACTCAGTTTCATTCTGAGCTCTTGAGCTTGATGCCATTAAAATATAACCTGACATGTGATGGAAATGGCATTAAATCCCATTAAAAATCATTAAAGAAACTTAAATGGTATTGTAAAATTGATTTTATTGCTTTTTTTTCAATATTAGAAATATTTGAATTTGTCATTTCTACAAAGTCTGATGGGATTAATCCAGTGAAGCACATGCTGGGAGCTTTTAAACAAAGACAGTTGTGTTACAATGTTCTGACAGTATAAACTATAAAATGCCATGTGATTATATAATGGGCAACATGCACGATACAGACATTAGTATCGCCTGACCTTATCTATAATACTGTATATATGATGCTTACTGAGATAAACATGCACATCATGTACTCTCTGATCACAGTATCATAGCATGCAGGAGGTGGCAATGGGGGGATTTTCATGACTAAATATCTACACTTGATAACCTACCCCTTATCTTTTATTATGCAAAATAACACTGGTGCATAATGATGATAAAATAAACCATAACTATAAAATAAAAACTTAAGCAGCTTAGCTCTGGTATTATGACATTGCCGTCTGCTGCTATAATTAGGACACAAAACTGGCTGTATGTTAGGGTCTGTCTTACAAGTAAAATCTTGGATATATTTTAGGCCGTCTTAAAAACTTCTGTTTCAACCTACCCATTCAGATTGCATCTACCCAAACCTTTTTATTGAACTTCGACTGATTTATATGATTTCTGTCCTTGAAAAAAGCTATTGTCATGACCCTGGTGTTGTCGTTGTCCGCCAGTTAAAGTTTTATGTTTAGCTCAGCTTTTTCTCTGTTTATGAACAAACTACCTATGTTATAGTGCTGAATTTCCATACTTCCACTCTAAAACCTTGGGTTATAGTTTGGTTTGATTTTTTTTTAATCTATAAAATTTTTTTCAGTAGTAGTATTGATTATGTAAACTAATCACTATTTTGTTTAAAAAGATTACATCACTGACTTTGAAGACGAGCGTCTGCACTCACTTGCAGTGATTTTGTTTTATCCAGCCTTCTACGCCACACTGATGATATATTAAACTGTTCTCCCCCTCCCCCCCCCCCCCCCCCCCCCCCCCCTTCCCGTATTACAGAAGGAAATACCAGTCATTGTCACATTCTGAGCCGGGTCAAGTACCTCCTTCATGAACATCTTAAATATGTCACTTAGCAGTATGAACAAGCATGGCTTTTAAAAAAGTGTTAGAATTTGCTGAAGTTCCAATAAAAACTAGTTAACTTTTGTAAAACAGAATAACAGAGGGAGATTTTAATATTTTTTTATTATTTTCAATATATAGTTTAGACTGTTGTAAGTGAGCATCCAAGGGAACCAGGTTAAAATGGTCACATAAGGCCGTGCTAGATTATCATCCATACCTGCCCCCTAATTTTCATGCTGCCCTAACCCTTTTTATATTCATATAAAAAAAAAATATATAAAAAAATTAAAAGCCCCCCCCCCCCTTCCTTTTAAGTAATATTTGGATGATAAGATAATCTAGCAGTTGATTTAATGGTGTAAGACATGTAGTCATTATATATACAACCAAAAGATTTAGGACATTCAGAATGTGCTGTTATATATGTTCACTAAAAAATGTTAGCATGTAAATATATAATATATATCAAATTTTATCAATGTAGGCATTTTATATTTTTTTCATTTTTATTTTATACAGCACTATAATTATAGAACTGGATTTTGGATTCTTGACCTTTGTTGTGCTTTTTCAGATGTTTCAAATGTAAAAAAGTTAGGCTGATCTGAAGCAGACTTATTTTTTATTTTGACCTTAAGGACTATCAGCAAAACTACAGATTTGTTTGAGATAGTGGCAGTTACTCCATATGTACAGGATTATGTACATGTTTATTATGATAGATTACTTATGATTCATATAGCAACTGTATAATCCAGGAGTCCTCACTGCCCTGTAACTACCTCATCCGTGTATAATCATAGTCATAAATAATGTTTATTTCCAGTTGTCAGTCTGCCGCGTTGGTTTTGTACAACATTGAATATATTGAATAAAGGGACCACATGGTCCCGTTGTGTGTATCTGAGACCCAGGATCGGGGGTCGTAGGTTCGACCCTCCGCCACAGCCGTGTTGCGTTCTAGAGCAACACACTTTATCCTCCATACACTTAGTTCTGGTTTTACCTATCTAGAAGTTGTAAGAACTTGTTTCACAATCGAGGTAAAATAAATCAGTTTAAAAAAATAAAGGGGGATAATTCAGACTCAGTCTGTTATGTTAGCTTATGAATGACTGTTTATTACAGATACTGTTGATACGCTACTGCACAATTAAGTCATTAATATATATAGGCATGTACAATTACTTGTTGAATTATTGCATAGTTGGATTCAGAACTTCATATTTGAGGGGGCGGAGATTTTTGTCAATTACTAGTATAACTTAGTGGTGCTTGGGGCAAATACATTATTTTATTAGGGAGTGTGTATGTAATAGGATAGGGGATGTTTATAATATATTTTTTAACTTTTTAGGAGGGCGGTGGGGTGGAGGCAGATTTTCAATTTACTAAACTTGTGTACACCTTGTTGAGCTTATGCAGTCACAGTATGGTAAACGTTAAAAATGTTTGAATTGTGGGACATGAACAGAATTCCCTGCTGGTTTTTGGTGACATTGACTAGTCCCGGTTTTTTGTTTGGTCAGTTCTTATTCATGTCCGGATCCTGGTGACCATGACTGGTCCCTATTTCATGTTTGGTCAGTTCTTGTTCCTGTCTGGTTTATGGTGACCAGGACTAAACTGTAATAAAGTGTTTGGCATACTAGTATTTGATATTTTTTGTGAGTTACCACGATGATTTTTTTATGTTACTCTGTAATGCTGCTGCAGTGAGGTCAGCTCATTGATAACTGCATGAACTGTACCTCCAACTGGAAACAATCTCTTTTCCACATCTAGCATCTTATTCTCATACTATGATGCTGTGATATCTACAATTCTCTGCTTGAGCTCCTGGTTCTTTTTCATATCTTATTGATAACCAGGATAAGACTTTGAACTGCAAACTTTCATTGTAAACATCTACTGATATGTTGTGTTTTTGTGTACAAGCTTGAAAGCTTTAGTAATGGATTTGGCTCTTTTCAATAAATACAAATGTCAGTGCAGGTCTATCTGTAAATGCTACAGACAACAAGGCTTAAAATGGTTGCCGCGGCGATGGTTGGTTTCAGTGATTGGTTTAAATGTGGCTCTGTTGTTTCCATTACAGTTTCAGTGCTCCTGATAAGCTTTTCTTCAAATGAGTATTTTACTCCTTAAATTTGCATGAAGTGCTTATTTTCAACAAGTTTAGGGTAAAAGTGAACATTTTGATAAAATTACTAAAATTAAAGAGGCCTCATCTATAATTGCTATCAAAATAATGATTGATTGATTGAATATTTATCATAGTTTTATACCATCGCGGACTAACAGATGATCAGTTAACCTAACCACTGTTTTGAACACACCACATCTCCACATGTAACTGATAACTATCAGCAGTGAGAAACCATTGATAATGAGAACACCATGTTGTATATCAATCATCACGAAGACTGTTACAGGGCAGGGATTCAAACTCACGGTCCCTGGATTGATAGACGCGATATACTGACTGAGCCAATCGGGCCTGGCTATTTGAAATAAACCCATCAATAAAATGTCAGTATACGTGGCTGCAGTGCTGGTCTTGGGGAGAGCATTTGCCTTGCATGCAGACGATTGTGGGTTTGATCCCCGGCTGGGTCATACCAGACTTAGTAATGGCACTAGAAGCTGTGAACGGGTTGGATATCATATCATAGACTTAGTAATGGCACTAGAAGCTGTGGACGGGTAGGATATCATACCATAGACTTAGTAATGGCACTAGAAGCTGTGAATGGGTGGGATATCATACCATAGACTTAGTAATGGCACTCGAAGCTGTGTATGGGTGGGATATCATACCATAGACTTAGTAATGGTACTAGAAGCTGTGGATGGGTGGGATATCATACCATAGACTTAGTAATGGCACTAGAAGCTGTGAATGGGTGGGATATCATACCATAGACTTAGTAATGGCACTAGAAGCTGTGGATGGGTGGGATATCATACCATAGACTTAGTAATGGCACTAGAAGCTGTGGATGGGTGGGATATCATACCAGACTAAGTAATGGCACTAGAAGCTGTGAATGGGAGGGATATCATACCATAGACTTAGTAATGGCACTAGAAGCTGTGGATGGGTGGGATATCATACCATAGACTTAGTAATGGCACTAGAAGCTATGGATGGATGGGATATCATACCATAGACTTAATAATGGCACTAGAAGCTGTGAATGGGTGGGATATCATACCATAGACTTAGTAATGGCACTAGAAGCTGTGGATGGGTGGGATATCATACCAGACTAAGTAATGGCACTAGAAGCTGTGAATGGGAGGGATATCATACCATAGACTTAGTAATGGCACTAGAAGCTGTGGATGGGTGGGATATCATACCAGACTAAGTAATGGCACTAGAAGCTGTGAATGGGAGGGATATCATACCATAGACTTAGTAATGGCACTAGAAGCTGTGGATGGGTGGGATATCATACCATAGACTTAGTAATGGCACTAGAAGCTATGGATGGATGGGATATCATACCATAGACTTAATAATGGCACTAGAAGCTGTGAATGGGTGGGATATCATACCATAGACTTAGTAATGGCACTAGAAGCTGTGGATGGGTGGGATATCATACCAGACTAAGTAATGGCACTAGAAGCTGTGAATGGGAGGGATATCATACCATAGACTTAGTAATGGCACTAGAAGCTGTGGATGGGTGGGATATCATACCAGACTAAGTAATGGCACTAGAAGCTGTGAATGGGAGGGATATCATACCATAGACGTAGTAATGGCACTAGAAGCTGTGAATGGGTGGGATATCATACCATAGACTTAGTAATGGCACTGGAAGCTGTGGATGGGTGCAATATCATACCATAGACTTAGTAATGGCACTAGAAGCTGTGGATGGGTGGGATATCATACCATAGACTTAGTAATGGCACTAGAAGCTGTGAACGGGTGGGATATCATACCATAGACTTAGTAATAGCACTAGAAGCTGTGGAGGGGTGGGATATCATACCATAGACTTAGTAATGGCACTAGAAGCTGTGGATGGGCGGGATATCATACCAATGTTAGACTTAGTAATGGCACTAGAAGCTGTGAATGGGTGGGATATCATACCATAGACTTAGTAATGGCACTAGAAGCTGTGAATGGGTGGGATATCATACCATAGACTTAGTAATGGCACTAGAAGCTGTGGATGGGTGGGATATCATACCATAGACTTAGTAATGGCACTAGAAGCTGTGGATGGGTGGGATATCATACCATAGACTTAGTAATGGCACAAGAAGCTGTGAATGGGTGGGATATCATACCATAGACTTAGTAATGGCACTAGAAGCTGTGGATGGGTGGGATATCATACCATAGACTTAGTAATGGCACTAGAAGCTGTGAATGGGTGGGATATCATACCAATGTTAGACTTAGTAATGGCACTAGAAGCTGTGGATGGGTGGGATATCATACCATAGACTTAGTAATGGCACTAGAAGCTGTGAATGGGTTGGTCATCATACCATAGACTTAGTAATGGCACTAGAAGCTGTGGATGGGTGGGATATCATACCATAGACTTAGTAATGGCACTAGAAGCTGTGAACGGGTGGGATATCATACCAGACTAAGTAATGGCACTAGAAGCTGTGAATGGGAGGGATATCATACCATAGACTTAGTTATGGCACTAGAAGCTGTGGATGGATGGGATATCATACCATAGACTTAGTAATGGCACTAGAAGCTGTGAATGGGTGGGATATCATACCATAGACTTAGTAATGGCACTTGAAGCTGTGAATGGGTGGGATATCATACCATAGACTTAGTAATGGCACTAGAAGCTGTTGATGGGTGGGATATCATACCATAGACTCAGTGTTTTCTCCAGCTTCAATTTTTTGATGACCCACTGACTAAAAATCTAGGGGTCATTTTCAAAATCTGGGGGTCATCAATTGACTAGTTTTAAACTTAATCAACATGAATAAATGGAGTTAAAAAATACATATTTTACTAAAACAGTTTTACTTCCTGTTTCACACAAATGTCTCCATCAAAACTGAAACTTAAGATAACAACTTCAAAACAATTTAACTTCAAACGAATGTTTCAATTCTGGCAATAAGTTACAACTTGAAACTTAGTAGTTGTTTTTATGATTTTGTCCCTTTGGTCGTGAACTTTTCAAATGTTATGGCCACAGCACAATCACCAAGGCCTTTACTATTTTGAATGAAAAACACTAAAATTCTTTCAATATTTTATATTTGCTGAGCTACATCTTTAGTATAATACTCTTTGGAAAACAAACTTTGTTTTTGTTTTCTTTTTTCCTAAAGCATTTCTCTTCAAAGCTAGACTCGTTTTAGAGAAATTTTATCTTAAAAAAATAATATAAAATACATTTTAATGGTAACTTCACAAAAATTAATTAAATTTTTGAAATTAAGTAATAATTTTTCAAAATAAAATTAATTTCTTTTTTCAACAACCTTTTAATCGTCCGTTACAGAAACATAAACGGCGCCGGGAATACTGCCGTTAAACTTGGACCGGTCGATGTTTAAACTGGTATTAAAATGTCGCGCATGCAAGTCTCGATACCTTATAGAAAACAAAATAAAAAGTTTTTCAGATAGAGTGTCGTTTGTACATTTTAGACAACTTTTATGAAAAGTTTCACGCTTCCACATTTCATCTTCATATACAAACAACCTAAAACTGGGTATATGTCAGTACTATTGTTGCAGGGTACGTTTGTTTTCACAGATGTTGTCTTCAAACTACACTATTGCTTCGCGGAAAATTATGTATGTGATCATAATCGTCTTTGCGATTGCATCAATAAAGCGTTCGTAACCAATTAAAGCGTTTATTTAACTTGGTAGAATTGAATGACTGGGATTGCCCTGAATCAGACCACGTGATCTGTCAAATCGGCTGGCATTGTAAAAATAAGTCTGAAACCAGCTTGCCGAAACAAATATGCGTAATTTGAATTTCTGTCTTTTTAAGGTTGCGTCATAGTGGACGCACTGAACAAAGTTGATTGCATCAGATGAAAATTTATTGCATCAAAAACGCAAGAAACGCGCTCTGGAGAAAACACTGTAGACTTAATAATGGCACTAGAAGCTGTGGATGGGTGGGATATCATACCATAGACTTAGTAATGGCACTAGAAGCTGTGAACTGGTGGGATATCATACCATAGACTTAGTAATGGCACTAGAAGCTGTGGATGGGTGGGATATCATACCATAGACTTAGTAATGGCACTAGAAGCTGTGAATGGGTGGGTCATCATACCAATGTTAGACTTAGTAATGGCACTAGAAGCTGTGAATGGGTGGGTCATCATACCATAGACTTAGTAATGGCACTAGAAGCTGTGGATGGGTGGGATATCATACCATAGACTTAGTAATGGCACTAGAAGCTGTGGATGGGTGGGATATCATACCATAGATTTAGTAATGGTACTAGAAGCTGTGAATGGGTGGGATATCATACCAATGTTAGACTTAGTAATGGTACTAGAAGCTGCGAATGGGTGGGATATCATACCATAGACTTAGTAATGGCACTAGAAGCTGTGAACGGGAGGGATATCATACCATAGACTTAGTAATGGCACTAGAAGCTGTGAACGGGTGGGATATCATACCATAGACTTAGTAATGGCACTAGAAGCTGTGGATGGGTGGGATATCATACCATAGACTTAGTAATGGTACTAGAAGATGTGAATGGGTGGGATATCATACCATAGACTTAGTAATGGCATTAGAAGCTGTGGATGGGTGGGATATCATACCAGACTAAGTAATGGCACTAGAAGCTGTGAATGGGAGGGATATCATACCATAGACTTAGTAATGGTACTAGAAGCTGTGAACGGGTGGGATATCATACCTTAGACTTAGTAATGGCACTAGAAGCTGTGGATGGGTGGGATATCATACCATAGACTTAGTAATGGCACTAGAAGCTGTGGATGGGTGGGATATCATACCATAGACTTAGTAATGGTACTAGAAGATGGGAATGGGTGGGATATCTTACCATACACTTAGTAATGGCACTAGAAGCTGTGGATGGGTGGGATATCATACCAGACTAAGTAATGGCACTAGAAGCTGTGAATGGGTGGGATATCATACCATAGACTTAGTAATGGCACTAGAAGCTGTGGATGGGTGGGATATCATACCAGACTAAGTAATGGCACTAGAAGCTGTGAATGGGAGGAATATCATACCATAGACTTAGTAATGGCACTAGAAGCTGTGAACGGGTGGGATATCATACCATAGACTTAGTAATGGCACTAGAAGCTGTGGATGGGTGGGATATCATACCATAGACTTAGTAATGGCACTAGAAGCTGTGGATGGGTGGGATATCATACCATAGACTTAGTAATGGTACTAGAAGATGTGAATGGGTGGGATATCATACCATAGACTTAGTAATGGCACTAGAAGCTGTGGATGGGTGGGATATCATACCAGACTAAGGAATGGCACTAGAAGCTGTGAATGGGTGGGATATCATACCATAGACTTAGTAATGGCACTAGAAGCTGTGAATGGGTGGGATATCATACCAGACTAAGTAATGGCACTAGAAGCTGTGGATGGGTGGGATATCATACCATAGACTTAGTAATGGTACTAGAAGATGCAAATGGGTGGGATATCATACCATGTGTCTGCAACCTGATACTTCAGTGTGGCAGTGCTCAAAGTACTGTCTGAAGTAGACACCGTCGGGATATAACCAAATAATTGTTCGTTCAAAGTGATGCTAAACACCATACTACATACTAAATACTACAAATGGATGCATTTTGCTGTATATTTGTGACTGAGGAATAGTAATTTGAATATTGTATAATAAACCATACAGTGTCACTGTGTGTGGTGTGTAATATATACAGTGTCACTGTGTGTGGTGTGTAATATATACAGTGTCACTGTGTGTGGTAAATGCCATAAAACATGCTGCCAGTAATGAGACATTTATTGGTCAACTTTTAAATCTATTTGGATTAAAGACCAGCTTCTAGGGTAAGTGATTTTCACACACACTGATTCATCTGGACCCAGTGAGTACATCATGCAAACACATATACATGTAGTTCATCAGACAAAATGTCACTTTGCCACCTAAGATTCCATTTTGCGCTTATTGATTGTAAATAGATAAAAATATTGATAGAATGTTCTCAAGTCTTGGAATACTGTTCCAGTAACCAAAGTCATTCTGATACTTTTCCTAAAATAACAATTAGTATAATATTTTCATTCACTGAGGAATGTTCAATCAGTCCTGGTAATTAATCCCAGGGTTACCTCCCTAATCACAACTTGATGAACGATCCCTGTTACAGACGAATCCCAGAGAATAATCAGTAAAATTAATGAGAATTTTGTTACAAGGATCTGGTATGTTTTACAGGTAATATATTAGAACGTTACAGACATAATAATGACATTGTGTTGGTGCAACCGAAAAAAAACAAATATATTATAATGTGTAACAGAACAGAAGGGCTTTTACTAAATTTTGAACTTCAACATATTGAAGATGTTTTAAACATCCATACTTCCTATTTACACATAAACTTCATACTTACACATATTCTATATCTAAAAATACTTCATATTTACAAATACTTCATACTTACACATACTTCATATTTACACATATACTTCATACTTACACATATTTTATATCTACAAATACTTCATACTAACACATACTTCATATTTACACATATACTTCATACTTACACATATTTTATATCAACAAATACTTCATACTAACACATATTTCATACTTACACATATTTCATACTTAAACATACTTCATACTTACACATATTTTATATCTACAAATACTTCATACTTACACATACTTCATACTTACACATACATACTTCATACTTACACATATTTCATACTTAAACATACTTCATACTTACACATATTTTATATCTACAAATACTTCATACTTTCACATACTTCATACTTACACATACTTCATACTTACACATATTTCATATTTAAACATACTTCATACTTACACATATTTTATATCTACAAATACTTCATACTTTCACATACTTCATACTTACACATACTTCATATTTACACATATTTTATACTGAATACATTTAGTTTAAACTTATTTATTTTACTTTGAATGTGAAACTAGTTATCACGCTCAAAGTCTTCCTGGGTAGAACCAGTACTAAGCATATGCAGATAAAGTGTCGTGCTCAAGGACAACACACATAGTTGTGGAGAATGATCTAACCCATAATTCCCTGATCCTTAGTCCAATGCTCTACCACTGGACCTTGGTCCAATGCTCTACCACTGAACCTTGGTCCAATGCTCTACCACTGGACCTTGGTCCAATGCTCTACCACTGGACCATGCACTCAACATTGAAGGGACCTGTCTATATTCACAAAAAAACACACACAAAAAACACACAGTGGCTAAAGAATAAAATTCAATTTTCGATCATCGCTAAAGAATAAAATTCAATTTTCTGTCATTCCTCTGAAAATATTAAACATTAACTCCCAAGCATCTTTGTCTTTTCTTGTCTTTCATTACCGGTGGCACAGATGTGATATTTTATATAGAACGCAGATCTTTGATAAGATTATTTCCTAATTCCAAAAGATGAAAGGAGAAAGTTTTTGCATACCACTGTCTTTAAAGAGTAAGAGATTTCACTGTGCTGTAAAAATGAAATACTTCTGCTGATAAAAATAAAAAAATATATCAGTTACTCCAATTTCTTTATGTGTAATGCTTGTAAGTGAAAATGATACATGTGGAAGTTTTGTTCGTTCATGAATGAGTGCGGTGAATGAGGGGAAGATAAAGTGGGAAATTTTCCAGATAAGAACTCTCATTGATTGATTACTTTGTTATGATATGAATGAATCAGTATTCTTAACAGGAAACAGTTTATTTATGAAAATGTTGTCATTAACAAGATCGTACAAATTAACATTTCGGCTTACTATTTCATTAATTTGATAAAGGGATTAGGGTTAGGATCCTCTGTGGCTGAATAGTCTAAGGTATCATGTCAAGGTCACTTACTTCTCACAATCCCACTGAGGTTTTAGGTTCGAGTCACACTCGCTCCAAAAAACTTTGTAAGAGATCAAAAGTTAGCCAGTTCACAAATTCAATCTGAGGTTTCCTCCACCATATATAGCCTGAAATGTGTTGAAAATGTCGTTAAACCGCATTCACATTTGAAACAAAATGAAGGAAACAAAGTTTGACAGTGGGGGTGTATAAGAGGTCGGTCAGTCAGTGGGGGTATATAGGAGTCACTATATCAGTTGGTCGGTCAGTCAGTGGGGGTGTATAGGAGTCACTGTATCAGTTGGTCGGTCAGTCAGTGGGGGGTGTATAGGAGTCACTATATCAGTTGGTCGGTCAGTCAGTGGGGGTGTATAGGAGTCACTATATCAGTTGGTTGGTCAGTCAGTGGGGGTGTATAGGAGTCACTGTATCAGTTGGTCGGTCAGTCAGTGGGGGGTGTATAGGAGTCACTATATCAGTTGGTCGGTCAGTCAGTGGGGGGTGTATAGGAGTCACTGTATCAGTTGGTCGGTCAGTCAGTGGGGGGTGTATAGGAGTCACTGTATCAGTTGGTTGGTCAGTCTGTGGGGGGTATATAGGAGTCACTATATCAGTTGGTCGGTCAGTCAGTGGGGGTGTATAGGAGTCACTGTATCAGTTGGTTGGTCAGTCTGTGGGGGGTGTATAGGAGTCACTATATCAGTTGGTCGGTCAGTCAGTGGGGGTGTATAGGAGTCACTGTATCAGTTGGTCGGTCAGTCTGTGGGGGGTGTATAGGAGTCACTATATCAGTTGGTCGGTCAGTCAGTGGGGGTGTATAGGAGTCACTATATCAGTTGGTCGGTCAGTCAGTGGGGGTGTATAGGAGTCACTGTATCAGTTGGTTGGTCAGTCAGTGGGGGTGTATAGGAGTCACTGTATCAGTTGGTCGGTCAGTCAGTGGGGGTGTATAGGAGTCACTGTATCAGTTGATCGGTCAGTCAGTGGGGGTGTATAGGAGTCACTGTATCAGTTGGTTGGTCAGTCTGTGGGGGGTGTATAGGAGTCACTGTATCAGTTGGTTGGTCAGTCAGTGGGGGTGTATAGGAGTCACTGTATCAGTTGGTTGGTCAGTGTGTGGGGGTGTATAGGAGTCACTATATCAGTTGGTTGGTCAGTCTGTGGGGGGTGTATAGGAGTCACTGTAAAAATACATATTTATATTTTACTGGAATTTTATCTCATAAAAACGGATGAACAGATGACCACAAATGTGCAAACACCATTTACCGGAGATATGTCTTTTTTACCGGAGATATGTCTTTTTTACCGTAGATATGTCTTTTTGAAAAAGAAAACAGCAAAAAGCGTCTGTGTGTATAATATATGTACTGGGGTGTTTTGATGTTGTATTGCAGCATGATTGTAGATACATCTATATGTGAATAGTTCAGTAGAAATAGTGTTAAGAAGTTATCAAAACCCTTTAATATGTTTGGTGTGATTGGTTTGAGATCATACCTACATCCTCCCCAACAAGTCCAGCAATGGCTACTGCCGACAGGATTTCTAGAAAAATCTTTTTTAATATATACCATAAAACAAATCTATTACTTTGTGTTTTCCAGGTTGCAGGGAACATTTTTAAAGATGCCTCTGCTGTAAAACAGTTGTCATAGCAACACAGACGGGGGAAACCAGCTGCAGTGGGGTCGGCAAGACAAGGGGGGAACCAGTTTATGATTCAAATACATTTGAAATGAGCAACAAGGCTTTGAAGTAATGGTAGGTGAAGATACAATGGTAATAATGATCAACCAAAATTCAGGATAAAAGACAATAATCTGATCTGATTTGCTACACAAGAATGCAGTATTTTATTCCCCAGAATGAACATCCGGGGTGATGCATCAAAAGTGGGGAAATTATTTTTTCTTTGACCTGACAAAAAACACACATGTTTAGAGTTAGCTGACTAGCCCTTAAATTGAGTTGTTTTTTTTTTTTTAAATGTAAAAAGTATGAAAAAGAACGCTGACATACTAAGTAAAAATCAATTAGATTATAATAGTTCATTATTATGACCAGGGCTTCTAAAATTCCAAAAATACAAATCGGGCCAGATTTTTTACTTCCGTAAGAATGGCACTTATTTTTTAAAAAATCACTAAAATTGCCTTATATTATGCCTTTACGTGTATACATACCCCACCCACCATGTCAGCTGCACCATGTATTTTCTTGGTTTATTCATTAATAGAGAACTATGTCAAGTTTATTTGTGTATTATTTATAACTTACTTTATCACCATGTGTACATTTTAATGACTGACATTATGTTTCCACTTTACTGAATAATTTTCATTATATTAAAAATGCTTGATCGTTTGAGGAATTGAACCGAAAGTGTCGTATGTACCGTGAAATAAACACCGTGGTAACCAATGTAACGGTTCGTTCAAGTTTTTATTTTTTATATGCGTTGTGCTGTAGCTAGCCACTACATACAATTACCAAAACCAGCTCATATATAGCGTAGTGTTTTGCCTCTGCGCCACGTCGAGGCCCAGCACAATGAAACAAACAAGTAAGACTGATGTTTTATCAAATATTTTAATGACGCAAACAATTTTCGGTCCAACAGTCCCAGCTTTGGCTAGAGGTATATCAAAGTAATTACGGATGCAAACACAATCTTTTTGATGAATCAACAGAACTATATGGGTCACTGATAACACATCGATGGCATGTTAAATAGCAATAGACTCTTCCAATAAACTCCCCTACTATCGTGAATGGTTTAGTAAAAATTGATATCCTTTCAACAAAACAATAGGATTATCGGATCAAATGATATTGCTGTAAGGCATATTTCACAGGTCAGTAAGGCATGGTAAGGGCAATTTATGACATTTTATACGACCAATAGAAAATATCTGGACCAGTTTTTTTATTATACTTTGAAACGAAAACCGGTTTTGAACTTCATAAATCGGTCAAAAAAGGAAAAGCAGGCAATTTTAGAAGCCCTGATTATGACATCTTCTCCACGAAACAAAACTAAGAAAAGAAAAATGGCCTACTTACCTACTCTATATTTTTGGTCAAGTTACCCAAAACACTACAGGGGTTGGGGGTGGGGGGGAACAGAAGTGGATGGATGTGATATTCTAACATAATTCATATTGCACACTTTGGGGAAATATGTTTTTGTAGACATATAAACAAATGATTTTTATTGATAGATTGGTGATAAATAAATAATAAAATAATTACCTATGGTGCCAGGGTATAAGGTAGATGGGTGTGATAATGAATTTATGCCAAAGTGGAGACATTAACTATGTAATCTACTGTTGTATACAGTCTCTGTTAACCAGATAACTTCCTTGCTAATTATAGTATAAGTGTTCCTTTGTAAAGCTTACAGTAAAGTAGTTGTTAATTATAAATAAAACTCTGTTTCTACTCCTAGTTACAGGAGGGTGGGGTTTTAATTAACTGGCAAAACTCCCAGCTCCGTGACAAGATTGTGTATGCTGGATCGCTGAAAGGTCCATGGCAAGGTGATCTGTGTCTCCATGTCAAAATTTCTCAACTGAAGTTACGGGTTTGAGTCCAGCACCTTCCAAACACTTTATGTCAGACAGTTTGTAAGTTACTCATGGAAGGACAGTTGGTTTGCTCACAGGTTCACATGTATGCATCTTGGTCTTCCACCACCAATTAAACTGCCATATACAGTAAAACCTGTCTTAAGCAGTCAGTCAAAGAAAGGACCAAACATGGCCACTTAAGACAGGTTGATGATTAATACAGGTTATTTTGCTTCAAAAGCATATTGAATATGGGAATAGCAAATGTGACTTTTTAAGGCAAGTGGCTACACTTAATAGAGAAGATCCTTACACAGGTTTGATTGTATAACATTTACTGGTTTAAAAAACAGTGTTAACCTCATTAAAAAATAGAAAATCTCTTGAGGATGAAACTATGATAGATGGCTTATGAAGCATGTTGGAGGGGATGGGGGGAGGGGGGGGATTGTAAATTCACCTTGCATTTCTCTGTCTATGGTTTTCAATTATATGGTACTTGGTTTGAAGGAAGTTTTATTTAGATATAAATATAAATAAGTCTTAAGATATAAATAAATTGTTTTTAGTCAACTTATTCAAATTATATTTAAGCGAATTTTCAGTGGGGTTTACAGCATACCCCAATTAACATATTGTTGCAAAATTGAAGGATAGTGCCTGGGGTTCATTCTTCACATTCAAAACAGGAAATAAACAGTCAGATTGAAAAATCAGAACTGCAGAATTTAGCAACTTCTGTCCAAACACCCAAATTGTTGTCTCTTATGACATCGTATTACATTATTAAAGTTACAGATATTCCTATTCTTGCCATCACTCATTTGACACTAAAGACTGCAGCATGGTCTAGTGGTAGACCACCCACCTCGCATGCGGAAGGTCGTTGGTTCGATCCCCGGCCGGGTCATAACGAAAAATTTAAAAATGGTACTAGAAGCTTCCTTGCTTGGCGCTCAGCATTTAGAGGACAGTTCTAGGTCTGGTCGGCCCGGTGTCAGTATAATGTGACTGGGTGGGGTATCATACCATGTGTCTGCGGCATGATACTCCAGTGTGACAGCGCTCAGAATACAGTCTCAAGTAGACACCTCCGTGATATGACTGAAAAATTGTTGAAACCAGCGCTAAACACCATACAACAACAACATCATTTGACACCCTGAACCTGACTGGGGTTGCTAATTTAATCATAACAATAAACATAAACCAGGTCAGTATTGTATAAACTAGAGTGTTGGCCTCTCATGCCAGAAGTTGTGGGTCCCCAGTTTGACTTCATGATGATTCTCAAAAAAATAAAATAAAACAGTCATTACTGGTTCTACCGAGGAAGTGAACTTGAGAGCAGTTCATGTAACTTTTGACTCGCTTTCTGTATATTGTGAGGACTCAGTGTCTATATTAATATTAAATCTTACCTGGAACTACATGGGTTTTAAATCTAGTCCACATTGATGTTCTGAAGAAATACACAGGTATTTATCATATGTGTTATAGGGACACATATAGCAATATTAAATTGAGGGGTTTTACAGCATTTTTCAACAGTGGTAAAATTATATATAAAGACAGTAAGTGCACCTAATGCAGTCAATCAGGGGTTTACTAGACATTTATTTTGTTGCATACTGGACAAGAATTTTCGTGTTCCTACACCCCCTCCATGCACTAATCCTTCCCTTCTCGCCCTATGATGTAACGTCATTCATAAAATCCTTAAGCTATGGCAAATATCTCTTGCTTGGACTTATTCATTCATAAAATAATAGGTATCCTTGTGCTACTATGAAAAGACCAGGATAAAAATCTTAAAAATTGACACAGTTGCATACAAGAAAAAAATATCTTTCATGGGGTTTTTGGTTGGGATTGAAAACTCCATCCCCAGGGATAACTGTTTTGGCAGTAATGAGGCTCTGCTAGTTATCCCTCGGGACACAATTTTCCATCCCTCGGGACACAATTTTCCATCCATACCTCAAACCCATGAAAGATACCTACCGGTATACATTTTCTAAGTCACTGACCACTCCTGCACTGACCATGATCTACCAGTGGGATATATAAATGACACTCATTAATTAGTCTTCTTGTTTTCTACTAATAGGACAACAAAGGTCACATATATAACTGACATATAATAAACAGGTAACTGCACACAAACAAATAGCTGATCACAAACAGGTAAACAGCAAACTACATTTAAACAGGTAATTGCACACAAACAGGTAACTGCACACAAACAGGTAACTGCACACAGATGTTAACAGGTAAATGCACACAAAAAGGTAACTGCACACAAACAGGTAGCTGCACACAATCAAGTAAATAGTAACTGCATTCAAACAGGTAGCTGCACACAAACATGAACAGCTTACTGCATTCAAAGCGTTATCTGCATACAAACACAAACAGCTAACTGCATCCAAACAGGTAGCTGCACACAAACATGAACAGCTTACTGCATTCAAAGCGTTATCTGCATACAAACAGCTAACTGCATTCAAACAGGTAGCTGCACACAAACATGAACAGCTTACTGCATTCAAAGCGTTAGCTGCATACAAACACAAACATCTAACTGCATTCAAACATGTAGCTGCACACAAACATGAACAGCTTACTGCATTCAAAGTATTATCTGCATACAAACACAAACAGCTAACTGCATTCAAACAGGTAGCTGCACACAAACATGAACAGCTTACTGCATTTAAAGCGTTATCTGCATACAAACACAAACAGCTAACTGCATTTAAACAGGTAGCTGCACACAAACATGAACAGCTTACTGCATTCAAAGCGTTATCTGCATACAAACACAAACATCTAACTGCATCCAAACATGTAGCTGCACACAAACATGAACAGCTTACTGCATTCAAAGCGTTAGCTGCATACAAACACAAACAGCTAACTGCATTCAAACAGGTAGCTGCACACAAACATGAACAGCTTACTGCATTCAAAGCGTTATCTGCATACAAACACAAACAGCTAACTGCATTCAAACAGGTAGCTGCACACAAACATGAACAGCTTACTGCATTTAAAGCGTTATCTGCATACAAACACAAACAGCTAACTGCATTTAAACAGGTAGCTGCACACAAACATGAACAGCTTACTGCATTCAAAGCGTTATCTGCATACAAACACAAACATCTAACTGCATCCAAACATGTAGCTGCACACAAACATGAACAGCTTACTGCATTTAAAGCGTTATCTGCATACAAACACAAACAGCTAACTGCATTCAAACAGGTAGCTGCACACAAACATGAACAGCTTACTGCATTCAAACAGGTACATGTATCTGCATACAAGCATCTTACTGCATTCAAATATGTAACTGCACACAAACAGGTAATTGCATACAGTTAGGTACAAACAGCTAATTGCACCCTAACAAGCAACTGCACACAAACAGGTAACTGCTCCCTTACAGGCAATTGCACACAATGAGGTTACTGCATATAATATTGGTTGGAAATGTTTTGTCTGCTATACATCTCTCATAAATCCCAATAAGATACCTGTTCCAACAAGGGTTGCATTAGGTTGCATAACATTTTCTTTCTTTAAATTAAAGTATATATAAATATACCATCCATTAGTAAAAAAAGTTACTACAAAGTTGATTTTGTGAACTCATTGGCAATTTTAATGGATTAAACAGACTGTTGTAATGTTTTAATTTTGTTTATAAAAATACCAGGGGGGGGGGGGGGGGGGGGGAGTCTAGTAGCAGGGTGGGTTTGGACTTTCATCTTTCATTAGAGAGGGGTTCATAAATAAAAGTTTTAATTGTATGTCTGTATGTAAATGGTAATGTATTTAATTATTTTGTGGCAAGTATTCAACATACTCCACCAGTAACAGTACATGTATGTAATGGTAGTAAGTCACTGCTGATCTGGTCAAGATAAGGAACGTGGACTGTACTTAACTTTCACCATGCACAATACATTGTCGTCTGCTCACTCAGTGTGAATCCATTCACTATATATTATTGTTTATTATCACCTACTCAAGCAGACGGAAGTTTACTCGACCCAAACGATCCAAACAACCGTGGTGGTGGCAGTGGTGGTATCTATCTCTATTATCGGAGTGTCAACCAGTGAAAGGAAATTAAAGGAATGAAAAAAACACATTAATATAATATATGTTTTTAAATTGTATGGAATTGAGCATTTTTAAGTAATATTCGGTCTTGGAAGAACAGTGACAGTGTGAACTGGTGTAAAATACTGGATAGATATACTGATATTGTTGTTGACATCGTTTTTTTGTTCAAGAGTGGAGTGTCTATTTTGTAAAAATGTTTCGATCATGTTCCATATTTTGTGTAAGTTTTCTACCCCTGTGTGGTTCCAAGGCGCTACAAGAGTGACGGCAAGGGAAGGACCACTATAGCTTGTGCTTGTTTGAGTAGGAACAACTTATTGAAATTATATTTCTACAGGTAGAAAGGTGCTAGGTTCATTCTACATATTTGTTTGTTGATTTGATTCCACTGGTGTGGGGTATAGTTTTACACTGGTTGTAACAATTTTCATACAGTTCTCAGGACTCGGGACTTCTGGTAGGGAATAGATTTCTGGAAGTTTTACTTTACGATGAATGGGGTAATAAAGTTAGCAACTTTAAGGGTGCTTACAAGTTTGCTGTGCTCACAGTCCAGTATTTTTTATGTGTGTAGGTAGGTAGCTTTCTTTTCCTTTGATTTGGCAGATTATAATTTCTTTACTGTTATTTTGATTGAACAAAAAAATCAGAATCCGTGAAAAGAATAAAAATGTTTTCAAAGTCAATGTAGCTGCAAGTTGTGTTGATAGGTAGGAGCATGGAAATTTATACATGGCCTTGTCATCTTGTGTTACTAATAAACTGTGCAAGGAAAGGCACAAACCTTAGTACATGTATTCTCAATACACATCAGATGTAATGTATACAGCGTGGTTGACAATTAAAAAATAATTAAAATACCTTATCCAAAGCTGATGCATTATAAATACCATCAAGTGTAAGTGAAACCAGGAAATATAAACATGAAGCCCTGCTGATATCACCTGGGCTGACTAATAACAAGCTCCTGCATGACACCCAGGCTGACTAATAACCTCCTGGTGATCACAAGCTCCTGCATGACACCCAGGCTTACTAATAACCTCCTGGTGATCACGAGCTCCTGCATGACACCCAGGCTTACTAATATCCTCCTGGTGATCACAAGCTCCTGCATGACACCCAGGCTTACTAATATCCTCCTGGTGATCACAAGCTCCTGCATGACACCCGGACTGACTAATAACCTCCTGGTGATCACAAGCTCCAGCATGACACCAGGGCTGACTAATGACCTCCTGGTGATCACAAGCCCCAACATGACACCAGGGCTGACTAATATCCTCCTGGTGATCACAAGCCCCAGCATGACACCAGGGCTGACTAATATCCTCCTGGTCATCACGAGCTCCTGAATGACACCCAGGCTAACTAATAACCTCCTGGTGATCACAAGTGCCTACATGGCACCTGGGCTGACTAATAACCTCCTGGTGATCACAAGCTCCTGCATGGCACCCGGGCTGACTAATAACCTCCTGGTGATCACAAGCTCCTGCATGGCACCCGGGCTGACTAATAACCTCCTGGTGATCACAAGCCTGCATGGCACCCGGGCTGACTAATGACCTCCTGGTGATCACAAGCTCCTGCATGGCACCAGGGCTGACTAATGACCTCCTGGTGATCACAAGCTCCTGCATGACATCCAGGCTTACTAATAACCTCCTGGTGATCACGAGCTCCTGCATGACACCCGGGCTGACTAATAACCTCCTGGTGATCACAAGCTCCTGCATGGCACCAGGGCTGACTAATGACCTCCTGGTGATCACAAGCTCCTGCATGGCACCCGGGCTGACTAATGACCTCCTGGTGATCACAAGCTTACTGTAATCTACCCTTGATATCACCACTCATCATCGTAATGTACATGTCATCTATTGGTGATATCATCACTCATCAGCATAATGTGTCATCATCCATGATATCATCACTTATCAGTGTAATGTGTCATCATCCATGATTTCATCACTCAGCAGTGTAATGTGTCATCTACCTGTGATATCATCACTCATCAGCATAATGTGTCATCTACCCATGATATCACCACTCATCAGCCTAATGTGTCATCTACCCGTGATCTCACCAATCATCATCGTAATGTGTCATCTACCCATGATATCACCACTCATCAGCCTAATGTGTCATCTACCCATGATATCACCACTCATCATCGTAATTTGTCATCTACCCGTGATATCATCACTCATCAGCGTAATGTGTCATCTACCCGTGATATCATCACTCATCAGCGTAATGTGTCATCTACCCATGATCTCACCACTCATCAGCGTAATGTGTCATCTATCCGTGATACTATCACTCATCAGCGTAATGTGTCATCTACCCGTGATATCATCACTCATCATCGTAATGTGTCATCTACCCGTGATCTCACCACTCATCATCTTAATGTGTCATCTACCCGTGATATCATCACTCATCAGCCTAATGTGTCATCTACCAATGATCTCACCAATCATCATCGTAATGTGTCATATACCCATGATATCACCACTCATCAGCCTAATGTGTCATCTACCCATGATATCACCACTCATCATCGTAATTTGTCATCTACCCGTGATATCATCACTCATCAGCGTAATGTGTCATCTACCCGTGATATCATCACTCATCAGCGTAATGTGTCATCTACCCATGATCTCACCACTCATCAGTGTAATGTGTCATCTATCCGTGATACCATCACTCATCAGCGTAATGTGTCATCTACCCGTGATATCATCATTCATCATCGTAATGTGTCATCTACCCATGATCTCACCACTCATCATCGTAATGTGTCATCTACCCATGATATCACCACTCATCAGCGTAATGTATCCTCTACCCGTGATATCATCACTCATCAGCGTAATGTGTCATCTACCCATGATCTCACCACTCATCAGCGTAATGTGTCATCTATCCGTGATACCATCACTCATCAGCGTAATGTGTCATCTACCGGTGATATCATCACTCATCATCGTAATGTGTCATCTACCCGTGATCTCACCACTCATCATCTTAATGTGTCATCTACCCGTGATATCATCACTCATCAGCCTAATGTGTCATCTACCCATGATATCACCACTCATCATCGTAATTTGTCATCTACCCGTGATATCATCACTCATCAGCGTAATGTGTCATCTACCCGTGATATCATCACTCATCAGCGTAATGTGTCATCTACCCATGATCTCACCACTCATCAGCGTAATGTGTCATCTACCTGTGATATCATCACTCATCAGCCTAATGTGTCATCTACCCATGATATCACCACTCATCATCGTAATTTGTCATCTACCCGTGATACCATCACTCATCAGCGTAATGTGTCATCTACCCGTGATATCATCACTCATCATCGTAATGTGTCATCTACCCATGATCTCACCACTCATCATCGTAATGTGTCATCTACCTGTGATCTCATCACTCATCATCGTAATGTGTCATCTACCCGTGATATCACCACTCATCAGCGTAATGTATCATCTATCGGTGATATCATCGCTCATCAGTTAGTAAACAGTTTTAACTGTATATACTGTATTTTATAAGTGTTTGCTTTTCCCCTTCATTATCTCTATATGCACAAAATCACCTTTTAATGTGTAGACAAACCTAAAAGTTTTGTTTGCTAGACTCACTTACTCACCCACCGTTTTGGCAGATATTATGTACCTGCCGCTTTGTCCTTCTGCTCTTTCCTTGATTCACCAGATATTATGGCAGATATTATGTACCTGGCTCTTTGTCCCCCTGCTCTTTCCTTGATTCACCAGATATTATGTACCTGGCTCTTTGTCCTTCTGCTCTTTCCTTCATTCACCAGATATTATGGCAGATATTATGTACCTGGCTCTTTGTCCCCCTGCTCTTTCCTTGATTCACCAGATATTATGGCAGATATTATGTACCTGGCTCTTTGTCCCCCTGCTCTTTCCTTGATCGTCCAGATTTTATGTCATTTTAAAGTATGCTTGAAATCTAAAGCTAACAGCTATCTGAATAATTTTTTGAAAAAAACTGCAAAAAAGTTTAAACACACACAAACAAACAGTTGACACGGGTACCTGGCTTTTTGTCCCCCTGTTCTTTCCTTGATTCACCAGTGAAATATGATCACAATTGAGAAAGTATAATTAAAAATGATTACCAATATTGCAAGTGGAGTGACTGTAAACTAATTACTGAGTGATTTAGGTTTACTTGTGTGAACATTATCAATACACTGGGATATTATGTACATGTGTGCAGGCATAAAACTATTGAAAGACAGTAAGTTGATATTTTACTACTGAAATATAAAGTTGCAAGATGAGGAAAAAATACAGTCTCTCTGGGACTCAAACCTGGGACATTTTACTTACAGGGTGAATGCTGTACTGGCTGAGCTAAGTTGGACTGCTGACTACTATTTATGTTCATACATGTTACATACACACTCTACAAACCTCACTGGTGTCTCGTGTGATAGTTATGTTAGTCGTACTTATAAGAGTATCTCTTTTGGATGTTGGTTTAATGTGCTGTCTCACCATCACTTACCTTTCCTCTCTTAGATGCTGGGTTCAAGCCAAGTCTCACCATCACTTACTTGTCCTCTCTGAGGTGCTGGGTTCAAGCCAAACCTCAGCCATCACTTACCTCTCTTCTCTGAGGTGCTTGGTTCAAACCAAGTCTCACCATCACTTACCTCTCCTCTCTGAGGTGCTGGGTTCAAGCCAAGTCTCAGCCATCACTTACCTTTCCTCTCTGAGGTGCTGGGTTCAAACCAAGTCTCAGCCATCACTTACCTCTCTTCTCTGAGGTGCTGGGTTCAAACCAAGTCTCACCATCACTTACCTCTCCTCTCTGAGGTGCTGGGTTCAAACCAAGTCTCAGCCATCACTTACCTCTCTTCTCTGAGGTGCTGGGTTCAAACCAAGTCTCACCATCACTTACCTGTCCTCTCTGAGGTGCTAGGTTCAAACCAAGTCTCAACCATCACTTACCTTTCCTCTCTGAGGTGCTGGGTTCAAGACAAGTCTCAGTATCAGAACTTTATGTGAGACATTTTGACAGTTACATTTGGAAAGGACGGTTCGTTTTGAATATCTCATATATATAACCTGAAATGTGTTAAAAATGGCATTAAACTAAATTCAAGGCTCAACATACAATTTTAATTTTATATAAGTTTATATAGAACTTCCAGCCGAATGTTTGCCTAGCTAGGTGATTCGGCCATGTTGTATGTTGTACCATGTGAATTATGCTACACCCTATATCAGGGAACATGCACATTGTACATGTAGGTGTGTTAAGTTAAGTCTAACTCTATGAGTAATAATTCAATTTATTTACTATCTTGTCTAATGTCTATAAATAGTAAAGGGGAAGATGGCAGGCAGGTTTATAATTTGTATATTAATGACCTGTGAAAGAGCTGATAACCGCTGTGGTTGTGTATTTTTATGCTCCAGAAAATTTTCATTTAAGGTAATTTCCTTTTTTGTAATTTTCTGAACTTTGCTTGTCAGGGCATGCATGTCACTTGAAAACGACAGAAGATAATTCTTTCAGACTTTGCACGCTTGTAAAGCATACTGAGGTGGTGTGTAGAGCACGAGGGCACACTTCTGGAGGGTTTTTTACTTTCCTTTTTTTTCTGAACTTTCAGTTATACATGTTGTCATTTCCCCATGAGGGTGACAGTTATACATGATAGCACAACAGTTGTATGTTACATTTTCCCCTTGAGGGTGACAGTTATACATGATAGCACAACAGTTGTATGTTACATTTTCCCCTTGAGGGTGACAGTTATACATGATAGCACAACAGTTGTATGTTACATTTTCCCCATGAGGGTGACAGTTATACATGATAGCACAACAGTTGTATGTTACATTTTCCCCATAAAGGTGACAGTTATACATGATAGCACAACAGTTGTATGTTACATTTTCACCTTGAGGGTGACAGTTATACATGATAACACAACAGTTGTATGTTACATTTTCCCCTTGAGGGTGACAGTTATACATGATAACACAACAGTTGTATGTTACATTTTCCCCTTGAGGGTGACAGTTATACATGATAACACAACAGTTGTATGTCTCATTTCTCCTTGAGGGTGACAGTTATGCATGATAACACAACAGTTGTATGTTACATTTCCCCATGAGGGTGACAGTTATACATGATAGCACAACAGTTGTATGTTACATTTTCCCCATGAGGGTGACAGTTATACATGATAGCACAACAGTTGTATGTTACATTTTCCCCATGAGGGTGACAGTTATACATGATAGCACATTAGTTGTATGTTACATTTTCACCTTGAGGGTGACAGTTATACATGATAACACAACAGTTGTATGTTACATTTTCCCCTTGAGGGTGACAGTTATACATGATAGCACAACAGTTGTATGTTACATTTTCCCCTTGAGGTTGACAGTTATACATGATAGCACAACAGTTGTATGTTACATTTCCCCCCTTGAGGGTGACAGTTATACATGATAGCACAACAGTTGTATGTTACATTTCCCCCCTTGAGGGTGACAGTTATACATGATAACACAACAGTTGTATGTTACATTTTCCCCTTGAGGTTGACAGTTATACATGATAGCACAACAGTTGTATGTTACATTTTCCCCATGAGGGTGACAGTTATACATGATAGCACAACAGTTGTATGTTACATTTCCCCATGAGGGTGACAGTTATACATGATAGCACAACAGTTGTATGTTACATTTCCCCATGAGGGTGACAGTTATACATGATAGCACAACAGTTGTATGTTACATTTTCCCCTTGAGGGTGACAGTTATACATGATAGCACAACAGTTGTATGTTACATTTTCCCTTGAGGGTGACAGTTATACATGATAACACAACAGTTGTATGTTACATTTTCCCCTTGAGGGTGACAGTTATACATGATAGCACAACAGTTGTATGTTACATTTTCCCCATGAGGGTGACAGTTATACATGATAGCACAACAGTTGTATGTTACATTTCCCCATGAGGGTGACAGTTATACATGATAGCACAACAGTTGTATGTTACATTTCCCCATGAGGGTGACAGTTATACATGATAACACAACAGTTGAATGCTACATTACCCCTTGAGGGTGACAGTTATACATGATAACACAACAGTTGAATGCTACATTTCCCCTTGAGGGTGACAGTTATACATGATAACACAACAGTTGTATGTTACATTTTCCCCTTGAGGGTGACAGTTATACATGATAACACAACAGTTGTATGTTACATTTTCCCCATGAGGGTGACAGTTATACATAACACAACAGTTGAATGCTACATTTCCCCATGAGGGTAACAGTTATACATGATAGCACAACAGTTGTATGTTACATTTTCCCCTTGAGGGTGACAGTTATACATGATAACACAACAGTTGTATGTTACATTTTCCCCTTGAGGGTGACAGTTATAGATGATAGCACAACAGTTGTATGTTACATTTTCCCCTTGAGGGTGACCGTTATACATGATACGCAACAGTTGTATGTTACATTTTCCCCTTGAGGGTGACAGTTATACATGATAACACAACAGTTGTATGTTACATTTTCCCAATGAGGGTGACAGTTATACATGATAGCACAACAGTTGTATGTTACATTTTCTCCTTGAGGGTGACAGTTATACATGATAGCACAACAGTTGTATGTTACATTTTCCCCTTGAGGGTGACAGTTATACATGATAGCACAACAGTTGTATGTTACATTTTCCCCTTGAGGGTGACAGTTATACATGATAGCACAACAGTTGTATGTTACATTTTCCCCTTGAGGGTGACAGTTATACATGATAGCACAACAGTTGTATGTTACATTTCCCCATGAGGGTGACAGTAATACATGATAACACAACAGTTGTATGTTACATTTTCCCCTTGAGGGTGACAGTAATACATGATAGCACAACAGTTGTATGCTACATTTCCCCATGAGGGTGACAGTAATACATGATAGCACAACAGTTGTATGCTACATTTCCCCATGAGGGTGACAGTTATACATGATAGCACAACAGTTGTATGTTACATTTCCCCTTGAGGGTGACAGTTATACATGATAACACAATGGTTGTATGTTACATTTCCCCATGAGGGTGACAGTAATACATGATAGCACAACAGTTGTATGTTACATTTCCCCATGAGGGTGACAGTAATACATGATAGCACAACGGGTCAAACCGCTGTATGTTACATTTCCCCATGAGGGTGACAGTAATACATGTTGACATGGTTATGCAATTATTATTATTATTATTGTAGAATTTGCCTGACTAACTATTTCATTATTTATGTTTCTTCTTTTCAGATTTAAGCGAGATCTGTACATTAGCGACATCACCTGTTCTAGACAAGTATTTTATTTATAATGGAAGAGAGATGTGCCATATTTAATGATTAATTTATGTTTGTCAACAACATCAACCAAGTTAGCCAGCGTCACTGATAATAAAAAAAAAATTTGTATTCTGTCATCAACACCAGGGAGTGGCCATGTTATACGCAGTATACTATATTTGAACAGAGAATAAAATTGTAAATTGTTGAATAACGGATGATATTTAAGTTACTTCAACGTAATAAGAAGAAAGAGCAGTTCTGTGATTCAGGAAAAGACAACTCAATCAACCATTCCAAGGGAGCTAACTGTGTTATTTAAGTGTCAGTTGCAGCAGTAACATTCCGGATTAGAACAATTCTATTTATAGTAACAGACTGATGATGGCAATGGGGACTCTCATTTGTTTTAATTGCTGCATAGCGGAGCAGCCACAGCCGGTAAGTTAAATCTCTTATTTCCTTTATGCTTTATCTATTTTTAGACATCAATATAATAATCTTTGATTAAAATCTATTTATAAACGCGACTTTGTGAAAATTAAAGCTTGTATGAAACAGTGAGCATTTTTGACATTGCTACCGATAAACAAAATTTCAAGTAATAAACGAATCTCTTTCAGTATCAAAGAATTGGCATACAGATAGACTTCCATCATTTGTGTAGTACATGCATATATTATTACTTCTGCACATTCTCCATGGAAACTTGAGCAATCATTATGATTTAGATTAGTTCTGTTTAGCAATTTAACCAATAAATTACTGTTTAAAAGAATGATTTGGTAAATTTGGCTTTTATTTTTTCTACTTGCTGCCATGGAAACCAGTTTGTGATATTGGCTGATGAAATGGTGCCCTTCGAAAAAGTGTTATGTAGGAGATGATGAGGTTAAAGCCATAATATATGTGTTATGTAGGAGATGATGAGGTTATAGCCATAATAAATGTGTTATGTAGGAGATGATGAGATTATAGCCATAATAAATGTGTTATGTAGGAGATGATGAGGTTACAGCAATAATAAATGTGTTATGTAGGAGATGATGAGGTTACAGCAATAATAAATGTGTTATGTAGGAGATGATGAGGTTAAAGCCATAATAAATGTGTTATGTAGGAAATGATGAGGTTATAGCCATAATAAATGTGTTATGTAGGAGATGATGAGATTATAGCAATAATAAATGTGTTATGTAGGAGATGATGAGGTTATAGCCATAATAAATGTGTTATGTAGGAGATGATGAGATTATAGCCATAATAAATGTGTTATGTAGGAGATGGATGAGGTTACAGCAATAATAAATGTGTTATGTAGGAGATGATGAGGTTACAGCAATAATAAATGTGTTATGTAGGAGATCATGAGCTTATATATGTAGATGTTAAGGTTATATATGTAGGAGATGTTGAGGTTATATATGTAGGAGTTGATGAGGTTATAGCCTTAATAAATGTTTTATAAATGTGTTATGTAGGAGATGATGAGGTTATAGCCATAATAAATGTGTTATGTAGGAGATGATGAGGTTGTATATGTAGGAGATGATGATGTTATATATGTAGGAGATGATGTGGTTATATATGTAGGAAATGTTGAGGTTATATATGTAGGAGATGATGAGGTTATATATGTAGGAGATGATGTGGTTATATATGTAGAAGGTGTTGAGGTTATATATGTAGGAGATGATGAGATTATATATGTAGGAGATGATGAGGTTATATATGTAGGAGATGATGAGGTTATAGCCATAATAAATGTGTTATGTAGGAGATGATGAGGTTACAGCCATAATAAATGTGTTATGTAGGAGATGATGAGCCAATATATGTAGATGTTGAGGTTATATAGGTAGGAGATAATGAGGTTATATATGTAGGAGATGATGAGGTTATAGCCATAATAAATGTGTTATGTAGGAGATGATGAGGTTATATATGTAGGAGATGATGAGGTTATAGCAACAATAAAAGTGTTATGTAGGAGATGATGAAGTTAAATATGTAGGAGATGATGAGGTTATAGCAACAATAAAAGTGTTATGTAGGAGATGATGAAGTTAAATATGTAGGAGATGATGAGGTTATAGCCATAATAAATGTGTTATGTAGGTGATGATGAGGTTATATATGTAGGAGATGATGAGGTTATATATATAGGAGATGATGACATTATATATGTAGGAGATGATGAGGTTATAGCCATAATAAATGAATTTCTAGATTTTCATCCAAATTTATTTCACAATAGTGATGGGGTCCAATTTTTTTTAATGGTCATGATTGTGTCTACTTTGCAAATAAGGTAAATGGTTGTGGTTTATCACATATATTTGAAATGTAGTACTCGAAGCTTCCTGACTGGGTGCCACACATTTAGAGTACTAGAAGCTTCCTGACAGGGTGCCACACATTTAGGATACTAGAATCTTCCTGACTGGGTGCCACACATTTAGAGTACTAGAATCTTCCTGACTGGGTGCCACATATTTAGGATACTAGAATCTTCCTGACTGGGTGCCACACATTTAGAGTACTAGAAGCTTCCTGACTGGGTGCCACACATTTAGGATACTAGAATCTTCCTGACTGGGTGCCACACATTTAGAGTACTAGAATCTTCCTGACTGGGTGCCACATATTTAGAGTACTAGAAGCTTCCTGACTGGGTGCCACACATTTAGGATACTAGAATCTTCCTGACTGGGTGCCACACATTTAGAGTACTAGAATCTTCCTGACTGGGTGCCACACATTTAGAGTACTAGAATCTTCCTGACTGGGTGCCACACATTTAGAGTACTAGAAGCTTCCTGACTGGGTGCCACACATTTAGAGTACTAGAAGCTTCCTGACTGGGTGCCACACATTTAGAGTACTAGAAGCTTCCTGACTGGGTGCCACACATTTAGGATACTAGAATCTTCCTGACTGGGTGCCACACATTTAGAGTACTAGAATCTTCCTGACTGGGTGCCACATATTTAGAGTACTAGAATCTTCCTGACTGGGTGCCACACATTTAGAGTACTCGAAGCTTCCTGACTGGGTGCCACACATTTAGAGTACTAGAAGCTTCCTGACAGGGTGCCACACATTTAGGATACTAGAATCTTCCTGACTGGGTGCCACACATTTAGGGATAGCACGATACTGCAGTGTGACAGTGTTTAGAATACTGTCTCAAACAGACACAATTGTGATATGCCCAAAAATTGTTGAAAAAAATGCTAAACACTGTGCAGCACATTGCGGAGATGAACTGTTTATGCTAAATAAAAATTAAATTTTGAATATCTAATTGGATCATTTATGCTAAATATTTGATACAATATGGACATTCTATGATTAATAAACTACTATTTAATACATTGCCCTTTATGTAGATAACGTAACAATAAATCGTTTCTTTCAGAAGCGTAGACGAAGAATAGATAGAACAATGATTGGGGAGCCAATGAACTTTCGTCACACGGCACACATTGGGTCTGGTGATGTCACGTCTAATGGTGGATCAAGCAACAGAGTAAGAATAGACCAGAGATAGTTGTACAAGACCAAGATCTGCAGGCCAGTGCCACAATCATAGTTCAAACATATGAAAAAAAAACCTTAAATGTTATATTTATTCGTAAAAAGTGGTATTTGAACTGTATCATTCATTGAGGGATTTTGAAATAGCATAGTACAAACGATAACCATGACATGAAAATTAACTGATGTGTACAAGACTTGAAGAGCAAGGTCACACTTAATGATTAAACATAAAACGTATTATAAATGTACAGAATCTGATATAAAAAAGTGTTAGTCTTGTCAGTATGGAAATTTCTCATTTTTGAAATAAGCACACTTAGAGGTCATAACGTTTTTTAGCTAACCTGAGCCGAAGGCACACAGGTGAGCTTTTGTGATCGCTTGGTGTCCGTCGTCTGTCATCCGTCGTTAACTTTTAGCTTTTAACAACTTCTCTGAAACCACTGGGCCAATTTTTATATAATTTCACAGAAATGTTCCTTGGGTGACCCTCTACCAAGTTTGTTCAAGCCATCTTGATTCATCAAAAAACATGGCGGCCAGGGGGTGGGGTTAGTTTACTATTTAAGCTATAGTAAAAACTTAAAAAATCTTCTTATCAGAAACTACTGGCTCGATTTTAAAATGATTTTACAGAAATGTTCCTTGGGTGACTCTCTACCCGGTTTGTTCAAGCCATCTTGATTCGTCATTTTTTTTTTGCTATTATTATACAATATTATACCAGATATAAGTTTTAAAAGATAATTCATCATAAAAAGATGAATGATACAATTATAATCGATGATTGAAGATTGAAATATTGTTCATATATCATGAACCATTTTAAAATAGGAGTTTTTATGAATATAAAAGTCAGAGTTTTTATAGTTCAGACAGGGATGGTTTACTGCTTCATAATAATGCAATACCATATTTTTAAGTAGTTTCATCACAGCAAGAAGTCTGCTTGAGATTTTTAGTGTCAAAGTCTTGGAGGAGGAGCTTAATTGTTTTTGAGGGAGAGTGCACTGCGACAAAGATTCTTTCAAGCAATAGAATTTGGGAAGGCTTGTGTTTGAAACTCTTAGGAATATTTATTGTGCTGGAACTATGGATTGTTTCATGCACAATAGTTTAGTCTGATGCTTTAGTTTGAAACCGTTCTCAAACATAACAGGTTAGTTTTGTGCTGGAACTGGATTTTTATCTTAGTTCAAACGCTTAGCAGCTATAGTAAAGACTTCAAAAGTCTTCTTGTCAGAATCTACTGACCTGATTTTGATGTAATTTCACTGACATTTACCATGGGTAAACCTCTACCAAGTTTGAACTCTTCTACGCATCTGTTATATTTTTCAAAACATAATTAAAATTCTAACTAATTGCCCATCTCGTCTTTCTGGAATTTTGAGTGTACATGTATTGTATAATCTACTTATGTTGGGTGTCTCAAGGTCAGTCAGGTGAGCGATATAGGGCCATCTTGGCCCTCTTGTTTATATATGTTATATACATGAATATAGAAAGTGGTATTTTTTTCCAGTTTGTAATTTTGTAATTGTAGAGGGTTATTCTTGTTTCACCATATCCATCCAATTGTCCATAAATGGAGACTTGTCCAGTTTATAATTCCTTTCTTAATGTGCAAATCTCTTTCAAACTTTTCATAGTTGTTGCCCATGACTGAAGGGTGTATCATGAATGTACAATTTCTGAAAACAAATATATCTAGTTTCTATTGCAGTTATTCAAGTTAAAACTGTTTATTTTTCAGTTATCCGACATTCAAGGTCAGATGTCATCTAAAGGTGAAGGAAATGATCAAGTCAGTCCAGTTGCCATACATCTCAACGTGATAGACATACCTACACGCAAAAACTCCTAGGTAAATCTAGATTATTTACACTTTTTATCCCCCCCCCCCCACACTCATTCAAAGAATGGTAAAGGAGCATTAATTGCCTGTCCGTCCGTCTGTGCGTCTGGTAAAAAATTGGCTTTAATACATTTACCTGAGTAATCTTTCTGGATGGGCGGATAGACACCAGACAGATGGAAGAACACTGGAGGTTCTAATAAATGTGTATTTAGCTTCTTTGCACCTAGATGATAACTTGTTTGACTAGATTTTAGCTGATTTTTGCCACATAAAAGCATTTTTTAAGTGTGCAGAAACAGTCACATTTTTTCTTTCAAGTGTTTTTCAGCCGTCCAAAAAAATTACTAACTCTTAACCCTAGACAATTAAATACCCATTTGTATGTGTGGACGTACAGACGGATGGAGGGTTAACCACTGTGAAACAGGCAGGGGACTAATAACAGGTGAAGTGAGTGTAAAATTATTGCAGTGGTTGGTTTCTCTTTAAAGGTTTTAGATTGATTGATTGATTGAATATTTAGCATCATTTTTATGCTATCGAGGGCTAACAGATGATCAGTTAACCTAACCACTGTTTCCTGGGATTAACCAATTCTCGAGCACACCCCATCTCCGCAAGAGACTGATAACTTTCCCACTTGAATCAATGGTGAGAGATGAATGATAATGAGACACAATGTTGTATATCAATTATCACAGAGACTATTGCCTGGCGGGGATTCGAACTCATGACCCCTGGATTGATAGTCAGACGCGTAACCGACTGAGCTAATCGGGCCCGGCTAAAAGTTTTAGAAATTCAGACATTTAATAAAAGAAGTGTCAGAAACAGTTTGTTTGTTTGAATATTTGGCAGCGCTTTTATGCCATTATGATTAAGGGCTAATGGGCGATCCATTAACCTGAACCACTCTTTATTGGAATAACGGGAGGGATTCAGGGGGCCTCTCCCAGTCTATGTCTTTTCAACTTGAAAAAAAACAACAACTACACCCCTTGACATAACATACAGTCTTGCATTTGTGTATAGAAGTAACAGTGTTTTAATTGTTTTATTATTTGTTTTTCAGTTTTTCAACAGACGAACATTTGACTGAAGTTTAATATTACCTTGAAGGATGTGTGTTTGTGGAATGGGGCTCCGTGTGATAGAATTATGTATAAATGATTCTCATCCTGCTATGTGATGGCTGTTTGTGCAAGTTTCATCATCACATATTGTATGCCCGATGTTTCTGTTGACTTGTTACATCATTCATCACTGCATGCAATTGAAAAATGGTTGCTATGATCATGGACTGTCTCTATTTTTTCCTCTACCAGTGTCAGAAGTAGAAGGATCATTAGAGTCACTAAAACCAGCCAAGACAGATTGCACAGAATTAACACTACAAATGAGATAACTCGTGTAACATGCTCCTGTTTCACCAAGACATTTAAGTATATATACTTAAAAACTTAAATTTTGGAAAAGCATCCAGGTGATCATGATTTTTATTTAATATAACCAATCAAATTTAAGTAAAGTTTTTTAGTCTTGTAAAACAAAAGAAAATGTTTGTGAAACAAAAGTTAGCAGACAAAACAAAAGTTAGCAGACAAAACAAAAGTTAGCAGATAAAAATGTTGGAAATGAATTAAAATAGAGCATAATTGTGACGATCAATGAAATAATAGCTGGGATTGTAAAATATTTTAAATGTTACAAAACTATATTTCCAAGTAATTGAGAGATATGCAGTTAGTAGAAGACTAGAATGTGATATTTTGTAAAAAATAGTTTGCTGCCTTTAGGGTTGCACCTGTGCTTGTACTTCTGGTGTTGTCATGTGATTTATGTTAATGCAGTAGGCATAGACTGGTTACATTTACTCGGCTCGTGCTAGATGAACCAGGCATAGACTGGTGATATTTACTCGGCTCGCGGTAGATTGACTGCCATATTTGGTTCACAGAGCTATATATTGATTAAACTTAATAATTTGCCTATCTACAGATAATGGAGTTTTGACAACTATTCTGATTGGTCAACTCTCTCAGTTATTACTCATTCTGATTGGTCATTTATTCCTGGCTAAATTTTTAGTTATAACAGGACAGAGTTAAGTAACTATAAATACAAAAATGCTTCTCTGCTGAAAAACATCAAACAGAAACCGGACTTCTTTAAAGGTATCTGTCCATTTCTGCATTCTCTATTGCCATTTCACAGCCTGTCACAGTTTGTAAGATTCTGCATTCTCCATTGCCATCTCTCAGTGTGTCAAAGTTTGTAAGATTCTGCATTCTCCATTGCCATCTCTCAGTGTGTCAAAGTTTGTAAGATTCTGCATTCTCCATTGCCATCTCTCAGTGTGTTAAAGCTTGTAAGATTCTGCATTATTAAACTTACACATGATTAGTCATTAGGACAAAAATTAACACATGGCGGTTTTAACCTTTCCATTTATATCTGTATTTTTACTTAAAATTGTTCTTTAAACTTGTCTGCTCACTTAGAGTTTTGTTTGTGCGAAATAATCGAAACACATTAACCTAGTTTGAAAATTATATTTAAGCAAATGTCAAATTATAAATGGTGATTTGATAAATTATGAACAAAATAATGTTAAACTGCCATTGTGCTACTTAAATTTGATATTGCAAAAAATGTTGAGACGTTGGCAGAGGTAAGCAGAATGTAGCAGATTGCCCCCACACACCCATCCCCTGGAAAAGATTGTTATTTCTAAATTATAACTGTTCTGATTGGTCAGTTATTCATGTCATTTCCAATTTAAAACTTCAGATCTAGGCAACTGTCCATGCCCGCTGAGTTATAACTGTTCTGATTGGTCTGCTATTTATGACTGCTGAGTTATAAATGTTCTGATTAGCCAGCTATTCATGACTGCTAAGTTATAACTGTTCTGATTGGTCAGCTATTTATGACTGCTGAGTTATTACTGTTCTGATTGGTCAGCTATTCATGACTGCTGAGTTATAACTGTTCTGATTAGCCAGCTATTCATGACTGCTGAGTTATAACTGTTCTGATTAACCAGTTATAACTGTTCTGATTAGCCAGCTATTCATGACTGCTGAGTTATAACTGTTCTGATTAACCAGCTATTCATGACTGCTGAGTTATAACTGTTCTGATCAGCCAGTTATAACTGTTCTGATTAGCCAGCTATTCATGACTGCTGAGTTATTACTGTTCTGATTGGTCAGCTATTCATGGCTTATTTCTGTAAATATGATGCATTGATGAACATTTTATGCCTGAATTATTTATAAAACTGTATTTATAGTAATTATCATGTTCTTCATAATTATAATCATGGTACATAAGTATAATTGTGATATTCATTAATATAATTGTTGTATTCGTAAATATAATCAGAGTATTCATAATTATAGTCATGGTCTTCATAATTATAATCATGGTCTTCATAATTATAGTCATGGTCTTCATAATTATACTTGTTGTATTCATAATTATAATCACGGTTTTCATAATTATAATTGTGGTCTTCATAATTATAATCATGGTTTTCATAATTATAATTATTGTATTTATAATTATAATCATGGTTTTCATAATTATAATTGTTATATTCATAATTATAATCATGGTCTTCATAATTATAATCATGGTCTTCATAAATATAATCATTGTTTTCATAATTATAATTGTTGTATTCATAATTATAATCATGGTCTTCATAATTATAATCGCAGTAGTGTTCCTAGTCAGAAGCTATGTGTATCAAATCTTCGCCAGCTTCAACATTGTCTGTTTATTTTGTACATTAGATATGATAAAACCTGATATTTGGCATCAGAACTTCTGGGTGGGTGGTCTAAGGGGCCTTCCCAAGGTCACATATCTCTTACTGTAAAGGTAGTTGGTTTTGACTTGACCTGCTCCAAAACCTTTATGCGGGAAAGTTTGCCAGTTAACTTACTTGTGAAAGGATACTGGTTCTACGCAGATGTTTTCTCTACTGAATAAACCTTGATGCCCGATATAACTGAAGTGTAATTAGTTGAAAATGGGGTTAAGCTCCAATTACAGCAGAAATTAAATTTTAATATTGCAGTTAATTTAACCATCAGTTTCTGGCATGAAACGATCTTCATTGAATAAACCAATTGATGGATTATATTGTATTTCACCATGTACCATACAATCGAAAATATTTAAAATGGACATAAATCATCCTGTTTATTTGTTTGCATAGTAAAAACTTTTGATTATTAAGTGAGACTGTATGCAGTTTCAAATATTTAAACATAACTGATTACACAAGATGTTTGCACAAGATGTGTTTGTTAAATGTACACACAAGTTTGAGGGCTTAGTGCAAGACTGGGCTATGTCCTTGTCTATATTGAGTATATAAAATGTACACAGTAGAAATACACACAGGATGTTTCTTGCATACCAGACGAGGATTGCCATGTATTTTTACCAGATACAGAATTTTCATCCTACATCCCCTCCATGCACTCATCCTACCCTGCTGTGATGGTGTTACATCCCCTCCACGCACTCATCCTACCCTGCTGTGATGTTGTAACATCCCCTCCACGCACTCATCCTACCCTGCTGTGATGTTGTAACATCCCCTCCATGCACTCATCCTACCCTGCTGTGATGTTGTTACATCCCCTCCATGCACTCATCCTACCCTGCTGTGACGTTGTTACATCCCCTCCATGCACTCATCCTACCCTGCTGTGATGTTGTTACATCCCCTCCACGCACTCATCCTATCCTGCTGTGATGTTGTTACATCCCCTCCACGCACTCATCCTACCCTGCTGTGATGTTGTTACATCCCCTCCACGCACTCATCCTATCCTGCTGTGATGTTGTTACATCCCCTCCACGCACTCATCCTACCCTGCTGTGACGTTGTTACATCCCCTCCACGCACTCATCCTACCCTGCTGTGACGATGTTACATCCCCTCCACGCACTCATCCTACCCTGCTGTGATGTTGTTACATCCCTTCCACGCACTCATCCTACCCTGCTGTGATGTTGTTACATCCCCTCCACGCACTCATCCTACCCTGCTGTGATGTTGTTACATCCCCTCCATGCACTCATCCTACCCTGCTGTGATGTTAGAACAATTTATGATGTGACGTATTAAAACATATGGCGTAATATATTTAATTTGACGTCTTAAAAGCCATTGGGGTGAAATTTAATGATAATTTTAAACTAAAATAAGTATACAATGTGTTTGGTATGCAAGAAAAATAATCTTACATGGCTTTCGGTTCAGATAGAAAATTCTGTCCTTTGAGACGTTTTCGTGGAAACTTGGCAGAGCCTCATTCCTTCAAATAGATTTATCCCTCAGGACGGTATTCTGGGGACAGTATCATTGGGACGGTATACTCGGGACGGTATTTTCTGTCCAGCCTCCAGCCAATGCAAGATAATATCCACCCTGTTATTGTGTTGAATGTTTCTAACTGTGTTACATACAGGAAGTTTTTATAAGATTAGACTGTTAGATTGATAATTTTTATACTTGTTTATAGGTGCAATAGTTTATTTATAGTTTAAAAATATGTTTTACTTAATATGAAACATGTTCATGATGTTTCAGAATAATTAGAACATTAGGTGTATTATTTGTTGTTGATCAATAAGTGAAGTTAGTGTTCAACTGAAAATGGAAGATATTTCTTGTATTCCATTATAAATTGAACATTTTAGTAGATGGTAGTGTGTTCAGAAGGAAGTTATTTCATTCTAAACTGAACAGTTTTATAAACTTTAACATATTTTTTACATTTCATCCATATATAAGTGCTTTTTTAGATAATTTTGCATAAAAGCTGAAATAAGGGAAGGATTAATGCTCACAGATGTATTGGAATGAGGATAAAAAAAATACTCGTTTTTATCTTTCATGTTGGAAACTGTCTTCCATTAAGAAAACTGTGCCTTCTATGGAAGAAATTGATGGAAAAAACTGTCTTCCTTAGAGAAACAGTGCCTTCTATAGAAGAAACAGTACTTTCTATGGAAGGAACATGGCCATTATGGAAGAAACTGGACCTTCTGTGGAAGAAACAGCACCTTCTGTGGTGGAAACAGGGCCTTTGGAAGAAACTGTGCCTTTCAGATATAAATGTATTTTTTTAGATAGTTATTGTAATATAAAGATTTATTTTCAATTCATAACACATAAAACAGGTAACATATGCAATTGTGTCAGTGAGGATTAAGCGTGATTCTCTTACTTATTCAATATTAAATTTACAAAACTGATCAGTTGACAAAAAAAGATATAATGCTTGCATATTTTTGCTCCAACTATTTTAATAAATTAAAAAACTGCTGATTGGTTCTGTAAGAAAATGAAAATTAAAAGGAATAAATAGTACTGCACATTACCTAGGTCTTAAATTGAGAAAATGTGAATGTTTTCAATCTTAAATTTCCTTTGATTGGAATATGGTTACGTATTTTCTTAGGTAGTTATTTATTTTGGTTTTGTTTTGTATATATAGGGACATGAGTTTTAAATATTGATCTTATGTTGTTAATAGTTCTTATTAAGAAACTGTAGCTTTTAAAAAGTTAGTAGTGTGCTGTGGGCTGAATATGCGAACAACGCATATCGTTGGTCTCCATTCAAAATGCCAAACTTACCATTATTTGGTATTTTAAATTAAAATGTGTGGAAGTTCATACTGCACATCTGCGTGCAAAACGACAGAGTTAATGTCAATTCAGAAAAGGTTAATTTATCAATGTAAACTTGTGCAAAATGTAAATATGATGAAAGAAAGATATTAAAATGCAGATATTTTTCATAAAAAAGCGTATGAAAATACCGAAGCAAGTTTCTAGCGGTACTACAAATTAAAATTATTCCTCTGCTGATAAAAATGAATACAGTAAAATGTTGGAATATTTTTATCTTTTCTCAATACAAGTTATCAGGTCTGTATCTGTATTTTTGTTTGTTTTGAAAAGTTAGTTGTATTTTGTTAGTTCACCATTTTAAAAGGAGACCAACAATATAGTGAGTTTTATCCTGAAACTTGATTATAATGTTATTACACAAACATATATTTTTACAGGCAAAAGAATATAATTATATGTTTATTCTGGATATGGGTATCTCCATACTTGAGACTGGTTTTCAAACAGATTCTTGTTCTTGTGACTGGTTCTCAAGTAGATCCTTGGTTTTACGACTGGTTCTCAAGTATATTCTTATCTTTGAGACTGGTTTTAAAGTAGGTTATTTTGTGCTTGTGACTGGTTCTCAAGTAGATCCATGTACCTTTGACAGGTTTCAACATAGAGATTGCAAGCCTGATCTGCTTTACCAAGAACAGCAAAAACATGAAGGATTATGGGTAGTCTAATTCTGTGGTGTTGGGGGGTGGGGTGGGGGGAGATTCTTTGTTGTATTGCTACTCATGTTTTATTTAATTATGTTTATAATATAAACTGATTTGTCATTGAAATTTTCGTTTTGATTTTAAACCTTTACATTGTCAGTGAAAAAAGAGAAATGTTTATGTGTACACATTTCATTAAACTTTTGGCCATTTCAAGAATGGAAATAATGCTCTCCAAAGCAATAGTAAATCTATTAATATGTAAAGAACTTGCTCCAAAATGTATATTGTACTATACATGTGATGGTCAAGTATCCATAATTATTTTGTCACCGTGTTAGTTGAATCGGTGTTGTCATATATCCCTGTCGTTAAGTGTCCATGTGATGATCAAGTGTTACTTAGTGGTTCAGGAAATATCTTCAGAATTTACTCAAACACATTATCAACAGCTTTGCAAAATTTGTATGTGTTATTATGAACTAAACCACAGTCAGGGGACCAGATTTTTGCATCCTGAAATATGTATTGGTAAATATAAGAAATATTACCAACACAAAACCAAATCTGTTTACCCATTAGTCTTAGCCTTGAAGTTTTGTATTTATCACATAACTTACTGTGCAGGAATGTAATAAGCCTATGACATATTTTTATATTAACCTAGTGTAATATCAATTCCAATTCATTGCTCTGTGTTTTCTGTTCCCATAGGTAAAATTCCAAACGACTTTCAGACCAAATTATATGAATAACGTTGATTTGTCGTGGTATAATGATGCTATTTTGACAACCGATGGAAACTAAATGCATTATTTATTCTTGTTCTTTAGAAAATTGATTTGTTTTATAAATGGTAAATGTATCATTTTTCTTATAATGTGATAAAATAAATCTTACATTCGTACTTATTTATTATTTTATATATTTAAATCAGCGAGTAAAACAATCTGATGCTCGAAGAGACTCGCATAATACATAATTGGCAAACTTGTTTAATAAATAAGTAATAAATGAGCACTCATGTAAGATCCTCTAAGTAACATGAGCTGATGCTGCTTTACTGCTATTTTGCATATTGTAGAAGTGGATGATTGATAAGATGATTGATAAGATGATTGATAAATGGTGCCATTTAAAGTAAACAATATCACTGTCATTCACAATAAGAGCTTAATTATATAGCTTGGGTTGGTTTAAATGTTTTGGTGGATTGGACGACCCGAAGCTGTGATATCTGGTTTTAATGCCAATTCTGTACCATAAATTGTTATTAAATCATGTTTAATCAATGCTGGATTTGTTGCTTGTTAATCACTGGATAATATGTGTTTCGGGTACTGTAGTCATACTGGTTTAGGATATCTGCCATTGTACTGGTGCAAGATATATGAAATGAATTCTCTATAATTATGGCATTATGCTATTTTCAGAAAAAGATAAATCAATATATGTGTTAAGAATACAAATCCAAGTGATAAACAAGAGAAAGAATATTGTGATTACGAGATCCCAACCCTTGGTATCATTGTTTTTATATTGACCTGTGGGTCCTCCGTGGCCGAGTGGTCTAAGGCGCTGTCTCAAGATCATTTACCTCTCACGGCTATGGTCGTAGGTTCGAGTCCCGCTCGCTCCAAAAACTTTATGTGAGAAAGTTTCCAGTTACTTGCGGGAGGACGGTGGTTCTACTCAGTCTGACTCAGTCTGAGGTCTTCCTCCACCAGTAAAACTGGATATGCCATATATAACCTGAAATGTGTTGAAAATGGCGTTAAACCCCATTCAAAAAAAAAAAAAAAAAAAATATTGACCTGTGATTGCCAGGTAAGCTTAGGAGTTTCTATGAATCACACTGAAGTTGGGTGTCTGGGTGGTATCAGTACCACCAACAGGTCAGACTTGGGTGTTAATGGAGCACATCGTCCAGTGGATAAGCATCAAACCCATGATTGAAGGGTCGTGGGTTTGATCCTGTGTCGCAGCTATGTGCTGTGTCCTTGAGCAATAAACTTTTTCTGCGTCTCTTGGTGCTGGTTCTACTCAGGAAGACCTTGAGCGTGAAGTTGGCAGCTTTTTTCACAATCAAAGTAAAATAATAAGTTTACACTAAACTGGGGATCAAACCTGCAACCTCTGGCATGAGTGGCCAACACTCAAGTCAAGACATCAGTTCTGATACAAACTGTGAAACCTTGGGTTGGAGTATCTTCATCTCCACCTTACATCCATGGAAAATTCTGGTCTCAACAAGTTCGAGAATTGTTATCAGTTTCTTACAACTTAAGCCATTGTTATTACTTCCCACAAACTTAATTTGAATTACTCAACTTTTTTGTTAAGATTTCATTGAAACTTTTTTTTTTTTTTACTGTTTTAAGTTCTCTGTGTCTACATCGTGGTCTCGTGACCTTTTATCTGTCATTGTTGAGGGAGTCAGTATGCGCCCAACTTGGTTTAGAATCATTATCTGAGAATACCACTTATGGGCAAAGGGATGGTAGTTCTGCTTAAGATTATTCTTGTGGGGGGATTTAGATATGCGGAAGGGGATGTTTGTGTTTGTATATATATCTTGTGTTCTTTTAAACCTATTTTGTTTTATTAAAGTTACTGTATTGTATTATATACTACAATTAAGTTAAGATTCATCTTGTATTAGTACAGTTACATATACACATTCGTCCTTTTAAAAATTGTGTAACACATAGGTATGTCTTGTGTAAGTACATTTATATCTTACTCGTGTATTCCAAATACTTACTATCCAGTCGTAAACATATACAGTTATTTGCCTTCAATGTGTACATGCATGTACAATAGTTTGTGTTCCAAGTCAAAGAAGTATTAATCAAAGTTTGCTCAAAATGTCTACTTACCGTAAAATACCTATTTAAGACCCTCTTCCTTTAAAACCCAACCTTCCAGGAAATTTTTAAAATGAAATAAAAATTAAGACATCAGTATCTGTTTAAATCATTAAAAATGAATCCATTAATTTACATTGTAACAACATGTATTTTTATCAATGGATAGGATACTTTTTTTCAAATTTTAAAAAACAGTTTCTGGTAAAGAATTCCCCTTCATGAAAATGTAAAGTAGAAAATGAACATGGTGGGATTTAATAGGAATTTTATGGTAATGATTTTTCTTTCAAATTAAGATGCTGCAATTTTAAGTCCTGTTCACATGTTAAGTTTGATGATGATAAGGTGAAGTACAGGAAGATACTATCAAAGACGCCAGCTCGCCATACATTTGCGGGAATGAAGCCCCATTTTATTTTCAATATTTGTTCTGTTACCATGGAAATAGAATACAGTCTCAATTATTGCAATTATATCAACTCTCGAGTTTTAACTTGTCATAGAAATGTTTCTTTTTAAAACATTTCTAAAGGTAATAAGAACAAGTTTGAAGATATTTTTTTTAAGATCTCAATAAAATGTGCCTTTACTTGTATCTTAAACTAAATCAATTAGAACCCAGTTTTTAAATGTATCACATGTGATTAACCACCATTTCACTGTTGGGAGATAATTCTATATCACCAAGGGTTGAGATATCACATGTGATTAACCACCCTTTCACTGTTGGGAGAAAATTCTATATCACCCAGGGTTGAGATATTTCTATTTCACCCAGGGTTGAGATATTTCTGTATCACCCAGGGTTGAGATATTTCTATATCACCCAGGATTGAGATATTTCTATATCACCCAGGGTTGAGATCACACAGGGTTGAGATATTTTTATATCACCCAGGGTTGAGATATTTCTATATCACCCAGGGTTGAGATCAAATTCATGCTAATCTCGGAAGACATTAAAATTATTTTAAAAGAAATCTCAGTGGTATACAAGAAAAAAAATCATTTGTTAGTAAGGTATCTAATCCTTGGTAGAAACCGCAACAGGGTCACTGTTATCATAAAAACACTGAAATCTCAGGTTGCAATAACATTATCACAACCTAACTACAAGAAAATATTATTTTGATATTACATGGGTTTATGACAAGGCTTGCAAAGGAAGTCCTGTGTTTATTTAATGTACTTGACAAATAAAACATGGTGTTGAGTCCGCCATGCAAGCTTACAGTCAGACAAACAATGTTATAGACTGGGCTGTCAGACCAACAATGTTGTAGACTGGGCCTTCAGACCAACAATGTTATAGACTGGGCTGTCAGACCAACAATGTTGTAGACTGGGCTGTCAGACCAACAATGTTATAGACTGGGCTGTCAGACCAACAATGTTGTAGACTGGGCTGTCAGACCAACAACGTTATATGGATTGAATGACAAACATATGGATATGCCATATATAATACAACCTGAAATGTGTTGAAAATCACATTAAACCCTCATCATAGCCCCCAGATATAAAGTATATGGGTAAACCTCAGATTGTCATAATTACAGAAATAGATTAAACTTGTGTACTGTTACTACATCTTGTAGGAAAAAAGCGAAATATGCATTCAGTTGTTCAATTATGAATAATAGAACACTTTCAATGAATTTTCATGTAAACAAATAGTTGCCTACCTGCATGAAATTATCTTGTTTCAGATTGGAATACTGCACTGCCCGTTACACATTGTATCTTCAATTGTTAGAATTTATTCCAAATTTACATTATTTTTGTAGATTACTCAGTTCAATAAAAGCTTGTTGGTATTTCTATCTCCTTGTTATGCGTTTTATTTGTTAATTCCACAAAACCTCAGCTTAATCAGAATTGTTGCCAGTTACATTTAAATCTGTGTAAGTGGTCAACTCTATTGAGCAGCGACTTGTCTAAGCAGTCACATTTTCAATTTCTCATTTCTGTGCTTTCAGAGTAAATTAACCTGTATTAAGCAACAACCTGTCTTAAAAGGTCACAATTGCTTTTCCCCTTGGTTGGCTGTTTAAGGATGTTTGACTACATGTAGAAGTATGATGGTTATTGGTCTAGTTGTAGAGCATTTGCCTCACTTGCCAAAAGTTGTGGGTTCAATCCCTGGTCAGGTCATACCAAACACTTGAAAACTGGTACTATAAGCTTCCTTGCTTGGCGCTCAACATTAAGAGGATAGTTCTAGGTCTGGTCGGCCCAGTGTCATAATGTGACTGGATGGGGTATCATACCATTTGTCTGGGCATGATATTCCAGTGTGGCAGCGCTTAGAATTGAGTAGACACCATTGTGATGACTAAAAAATTGTTGAAAGAGATGTTATACAACAACAGATTCATTTATTTAATGTGCTAGAGAACTCAATAAAACTGGATAATATTTTGACATGTAAAAATGAAAGTTTTCATACTGAAAACCCTGCTCACATGGATAATTTTGTTGAGATTTATTGATAATTAACAATCTTAACCCTTTTGGGGCCTCTAAAAATCCATTCAGCATTTTCTGAGAAGTTATTAAAAGGAAAATATACAACAGACACGTGGCGATCACACAAGCTCAGCCACAACCCTAATGAACAAAGACTAACTGTAATGAACCCAAAGTTGCAGAACATGGACCAGGACCGTTAAAAAAAGTTGGTTTGCCATACTCCTACCTACTTGCTCAAATTGTAGCTACCCAAACATTTTATTGATTTTCAAAGTATTTGATTTTTTTCATAACTTCAAAATGACAATAAATAATCATGCTGGTTCAGTAACTCATCTGAGATTTTGTGGTTATATACATGTAACTGCTGTTTTAATGTACAGTGAAATGGAAAAGAAAGTATACATACATGTACCTATAAAGGTCAACAGATCAAGGAACAATAAATGTATTGCATATAAATTTTGTATATTTATATTTAGTCATATTGTTGAATCCAAAAACAAACATTTAATTCATTTCAAAGCAAAACAATAAGACAAAATCAGTTCATTTTCCATCACATGAATAAACTTAGCCAATAATGAAATAATTTTAAAAACCAAAATGTATACTTTCTTTTTCCTTTCACTGTACAGTATATTATATCATTTCCAAAAGAAATTTAGACAATATTTATTTTTAAGTAAATATTGTAGGCCTCCAGCCCATAATACAAATATTTACATGAAAATGAAGGCATATTTAAGTTGTATTACAACAAAAATACAAATAACAATTAAATCAAGCATTTAATACTTGGCTTTTACACGTTTTTCTTTTCTAATGAATCAAATGAAACAGTACTACTGTAATAAATTGATGATATTGTGAACTTTTTTACAATGCAACAACAATTATTGTTAGATTATTCCAGATCATTAACTTATTCTGAGATCTTATAGTGACATCATCAAGTTCCATTGAAAGGCGAAATTGCTATTGTTCATAAAGCCAAAAAAATATGCATTTTATGACAATTTAGCAACACATAAAAAGAGAAAATTTCACTCTTTTCTTTTCTTTTCAAAGTTTGAATGGACTGAGTCTACCTCAACTCCTAGAGATCATTCTTTAGCAAATATGAACGAATATGGCAGGTCTGTTCTTGGGGGAAAATTTTTAAAAAAAATTTCCTTATGTTTAACCCTGTTTACCTAAATAAGAACACCCCAAACGGGTGCAGATGCTCGTCTTTTTTCCAATTCTTTAAGTAGGTCAAAGTCAGTAATGAAAACTTTTAAACTTGATGGTGATCAGTTTACAGAATCAAAAGTATTACTGAAAAATATAATAGATTTAAAAAATTTAGCTATATATGAATGTGTTTATGATGTTAAGTCACTATAACATAGGTAGTTTGTTCAGAAACAGAGCAAAATATAAGCTAAACATATAACATAAAACTTTACCATGGACGACGACAATAATGGCCAAGATGACACAAGGATTCATGACAACAGCTCTTTGTGTTTTTCAATAAGACAAACTAAAAACAATCCAAAGCTTTGTTTCTATTCATGTGATGAACCTTTTCACAAAATTTGACCAAATTATATTAAGTGAAACTAATGTTACTGAGCTCAAACCATTTTTATATTTTAAGTGACCTTGACCCAATTTACCTTAAAATTATTCCCAAGCTTCCATCACATTTTCCTTTTCATAATTTCATCAAAATACCTAGAAGGAAACTCAAGTAACTGAGGGGAAACCCTTTTGCTTATTTTTTTTTTTCCTTAAAGAATTCAAGGGAAATAACTTTGTTTTTCAGAACCAATTTGACAACGAAAAATGTGAACATCTAAGCCTATAAACATTCTGACCATAGTTTGGTCAAGGTGCTTCAATGATTATAAGGCAAAAAATGAGCATTTTTCTATCCATCAAGGACCAGTCTGGCCTGATACTGCCAATTAAGGAACTCGTCCATAGTCAATAAGATTCTGACCAAGTTTGGTCACAAACTGCTGAAAACTAAAGATGTCGCAATATTTACAAAACAAAAATCAACAGCAAGGTTTGGTAATGATCAGCTGAAAACTAAAGATGTCACAGTATTTACAAGACAAAAATCAACACCAAGGTTTGGTAATGTTCTTTTGAAAACTAAGGATTTCGCAGTATTTACAAGACAAAAATCAACAGCAAGGTTTGGTAATGATCAGCTGAAAACTAAAGATGTCACAGTATTTACAAGACAAAAATCAACAGCGAGGTTTGGTAATGATCAGCTGAAAACTAAAGATGTCGCAGTATTAACAAGACAAAAATCAACAGCGAGGTTTGGTAATGCTCAGCTGAAAACTGAAGATGGCGCAGTATTAACAAGACAAAAATCAACAGCGAGATTTGGTAAGAAAAGTAAAGGGACGAACCACCGAAGGATTGATGACAAACAAATGACCATGACATAAAACCTTCTGGCTGGTAGAGCTAGTAAAACATGTTGGTTAAATACTGGCTATAAGGGCTCTTGCTTGCGTTTTTGGATATAGGGTTGATGCACCTGACTTTAAGAAAAATTAGCGATTTTGTAACGAAATTGGTAAATAACACAGCTCAGGATCCTTCAATACACATAAAATTTATATGTATAAAAAATATGACTACCTTAATAATGATATTAAAGAATACTAGTAATTCAAAACTTTTTCCCCAAATATTTATTTGGTTTCTTTGAATTTCGAAATTGGGAATTTTGTTACTTTTGATTGGGAATAAAAGATACTACTTTGCCATTGAGAATGGGACAGAATTTTAGCCCTAAAAAGTGTCAAACAAGAGCCTTGCAAACACATATGTAAGTTAAATAAATATCCGATTGATGTATTTTGATGAGCAAATCAAATTCCGAAGTATTACTGCAGCTATTCAGATTTAACATACCTGGCTCCTGTTTCACCAACATGTACTTTAATAATTTAAAACTTAAATCTAAGAAAAGCAGTGAAGTGATCATGATTTTAGACTGGTTCCAGTAAATAAATAACCAGTCAAAGCTTGGTTGAGTTTTGAAGTATTTAAGTGTTGGTGAAACAGACGTCTGGCCTTATGTAATGTTGAAGTTGATCACATTTCCCGGAGGAAACTACATGGCCACAGAATGACAGTTAACACTTGTATACATTTTATACATGCCGTAAATCACCACTTCCTACATGCTTTTAATCATCATCACTTTCTTTTTTTGATGTCTGCATATTCACGAATCAGTGCTGAGCGTTTCATACAGTTTGGATTAAATCTATAGGGCTCAAACCTAGCACTTGACATATTACAAACAACGTCTTTAACTGTTAGATCATTCTGATAGATTTTCATCGCGCTGCTAGCATGCTTATGAAAATTGGCCTTTGAAACGGTAGCTTTCATGTTATCTGGCAGTCCTGAACACAGCTGTGTGTAATTCAAAACCATCCAGAGAGCAACGACTCCCTGGTAACTGATTTCCTTCACAACTTTCAATGCAAGAGGCATGCCTCCACTCTGTAGCAAGACGTCTTCAACAGAATCATAAAAGTAAAATATCAACTCATCCTTGGACAAGCCGATGAACGGCACTAGAAAATGTTTTAACTCGTCTGTGTGACACTTTGCCTGTAGGAATGAGAACACTATTGTTTGCGAGATCATTTTCGTTTTTGTCCATAGGTCTTCTATATTTGACATCTGGCAACTGCAGTTCTTGCCGGGGTCATTTGGACAGTCTTGACCATTGTCCACTTGTAGTGGACACACCGCCACACCATTACTGCCAAGCATGATGTCCACATTCCCATGCCAAACATCTCTATGACCTGAAACAAAACAAAAAAGAAAGAAATAATAATAATATCTAGATCTGAAATGGCACCAATACCTGTGATGGTGTTTGCCCAACAGAAAATGTAGATGTTTGGGCAAAAAGGAATACAAAAAGTATACCAAAAAACAAATGTGTACCAGAGTTAACACATGCAATTACAGACTGTGACAGTTTTATTTGTGGTGTATGACCATAGGATGTGTCAACAGGACTTATGATCGTAGGATGTTTCAACCGGACTTACGACCGTAGGATGTGTCAACCTGACTTACAACCATAGGATGTGTCAATCGGACTTACGACCGTAAGATTTGTCAACCGGACTTATGACCATAGGATGTGTCAACCTGACTTACGACTGTAGGATGTGTCAACCGGACTTACGACAGAAGGATGTGTCAACCGGACTTGTAAGCTCAATTGGTAGCACATCTTGCTATCAATCAAGGGGTTGTGAGTTCAGATCCCCGTCTGGTTACGATTGTTATGAATGACTAAAGAAAACTCCAGATCTCAAGATGAAAAAAATATTTCCTAAAATGTATGATAAAAGAAAATTTACTGTTTTCCCATAGCATTTCTATTTAATCCAATGGACCGGGTCACCCCTAGCCCCTTCTTTTGAACATACCTGAAACCTCTACTTGTAGGGATCATTAATACCAAATATGAGCAAATTTTTCCCCTTTTACAGCCCCTGCTGACCCCTTATAGATATCCCCTTTTAAGGACCAGTCTCAACTGTTATGACTAAACAGACATCAAGATGATCGAAATAAAACCTGAAAAAGATGAGAAATTGTTTAAAGAAATTACCGACTATGAGAGGTACAATACAGTGTTAAGTTTAAAACTCTCAAGAATAAAAAAACTCAATGTTGACGGATGATGGACACCACGTGACCCTGTGTCTTTCACATAGGTGAGATAACGAAATACATGTTTGGTGATTTTTATGAACACTGAATGTAAACAATGTACAGTAGTACTCTGCTGGCTAAAACACCACATATAGCTCTAACCACTTATTCAATCCTGGCTGAATTCCCTTTCTATGTATATACATGTACATGTGTGGTTTGATGACAGATGTCGAACAATACTTGGCTAAAAAAAACTTAACTCGGAACAATTTTGTTCAGTCCAGTGAGATTCAAGTCATCAAAGTTCTACTATATAACTTATTTTTCACCTATGCTGGTATTTCCAAAATGTTCTGCTGAACTTATTTCAATCTGACAACCACAAGCACATCTACAGACACCACTGTTCTCTCTGTGTTTTATATCAAGCCTGAAGTTACTTCTGGCCGCTAACTTCCCAAAGACGTGTTCACTGAATGCGGCGGCCACCTTGGACTCAGTATCCAGTGCTCTCTGTCTACCTTCATGTAACAAGAAGTTTGTAGAATCTGCAAAAAAAAACAGAAACAATATTAATAGTTCATTTTTTTGTTTTTTTGAATGGAGTTCAATGCCTTTTAAACACATTTCAGTTTATATGGCTTATCCAGTTTTATTGGAGGAGGAAGACCTCAGAATGAATCTGAGTAGAACCACCGTCCTTCAGCAAGTAACTGGCAAACTTTCTCACATCAAGATTTTGGGATGAGCGGAACTCCAACCTATGACCTTAGCAGTGAGCGGTAAGTGATCTTGAGACGGCGCCTTAGACAACTCAGCCAAACAGTTCAAATATAACACTTACTGGTATTAGTAAATATAACACTTACCTGTATTAATAAATATAACACTTATCTGTATTAGTAAATATAACACTTACCTGTATTAATAAATATAAAACTTACCGGAATTAGTAAATATTCATCATTTTTATAAAGAAATTAAAAGTATTTTATTATATTAATTTATCTATACGTTGAATTAATTTAATAAAATACTTCAATTTTATAGTAATAATTTCATGGATGGGACTAAGTTTGAGTGTACATGTGAATATATACATGGAGTGCAAGTTGAATCAAGAAATAGTCCAAAATGACCAAACATTTATTACTTTTTATTTCCAACGTAATCCAAAATTTCTTATCCAAAAAAAACAAAACAAAAAAAACTCTACAATACAAATTATTCAATAAGAAAGACAACTCGCGCAACCCAACTGAATATAATATCAATCGAGTTTTCTCCCTTTGACAACTCATTTTCTCTCACTTTCCAAACAATATAGAACAGTTAAATCCCAACGACAAAGCAGTGAATTCCATCCCTATCTCACATAAATTTGGCAATTAAGGAGTGTTTAATATTAGACCATATCAGTTATATCTCTGTTACATGTATCCCATGTTCATATATTTTGCTAACAGCCATACGTTTTATTAATTTACCTTCAGAGAGCAAAAATGTTAACAACTTTCCAAGTATTGTTTTTAAATGAACATCTGTCGGCACCACGTCATATTCCAGGTAGTTTTTCAGCATGTTAAAACCTGCGTAAAATACTGAACCAAATGGATACAGTTCCTTCTTTAGTGATGTTGCAATTGTTGCTCTGGAAAACGGGACTCCGCTGTCAGCGCCATTACATTTCTCAACAACGAGTGCAGCCAACGAGTAACTCTGGTCTGAGTATAATGATTTAACACCGCTGCAAAGATCACGAACTTCTCTGAACTCTGATTTAAATCTTTGAAATATTACAGTTTCTTCTTGCGGGTTCGCCATAATCCAGATTTCGCAAATGGCGGTGGAAAATTAAGGGGAAACAACCCTGTACATGATGGTGGCTAGAAAGCCGAAATACACCTGGGCTGCATTCAGTTCGGTTTAACGTTTGATAACGTTAGCTTACATACTTTCCTTGACACTGGCTCAACCTCAAATTAGCACACAGTACGCAACAATTTTAGGGAACCAGGCATTAAACATGTCCTAGCCCTGGGCTGCTTTAGCAAACACGTTTAGTTACGATCCATGTCCAACTTTCGGTACCTAATCAAAAATCAAGGGACATAATTCAATTGTTTGTATCGTTAAAGTTACGCTCCTTATTTGTAATCAAGTGTTGATAATCTTTTAGTGCCTGTCTATAAAACGCAGCGATGCGTGATACATTGTCAGTTAATTAATAAATCGATATTGGTCGAGTTTTATTGCCCTGCCTCGGGGGTATTTTAAATTAGAGGAATTACTCTAGTTTAAGTTTTGCTGAACTAATAACATAATCAATTTTCTATTCAAAATAGTTTATATGAACTATCTGTGACATTGTTGAGAAAGAAGAGAGCGAAAGAGAGGAGGAGAGAGAGAAAGAGATATAGACAGAGGAGGAATAGAGAGAGAGAGAGAGAGAGGACAAAAGAGAAAGACTCGATTAGAACATAATACAGAAAGATCACGCAGACAGACGCAATAACATTATTACATAACATAGATATTTTGACCTTTCATTAAAGACAATAAACGATTAATGAGATATTAAACCACTATAAATTTACTATTCATTTATACTTTTATACACACATATCAATGAATAATTTACGATAGGCCAATTAGTGGGAAAGAGAGAAAAAGAATGGGAGAAAGAAAGAGAGAGAGTCTTAGAGAAAGAATGAGAGAGAAGATAGAGAGAAAGAGATATAGACAAAGGAGGAATAAAGAGAGAGAATGAGAGAGAAAGAGAGGACAAAAGAGAAAGACTCGATTAGAAAATAATACAGGAAGAACACGCAGACATACGCAATAACATTATTACATAACATAGCTATTTTGACCTTTCATTAAAGTCAATAAACGATTAATGAGATATTAAACCACTATAAATTTACTATTCATTTATACTTTTATACACACATATCAATGAATAATTTACGATAGGCCAATTAGTGGGAAAGAGAGAAAAAGAATGGGAGAAAGAAAGAGAGAGAGTCTTAGAGAAAGAATGAGAGAGAAGATAGAGAGAAAGAGATATAGACAAAGCAGGAATAAAGAGAGAGAATGAAAGAGAAAGAGAGGACAAAAGAGAAAGACTCGATTAGAAAATAATTCAGGAGGAACACGCAGACAGACGCAATAACATTTTTATATAACATAGCTATTTTGACCTTTCATTAAAGACAATAAACGATTAATGAGATATTAAACCACTATAAATTTACTATTCATTTATACTTTTATACACACATATCAATGAATAATTTACGATAGGCCAATTAGGATTGATGAAGTGTAATCGGCATAAAAATTGGAAACCCTGAAATACATGTTAAAGTACCATATCTTCTCGATACTGGAAAATAAGTTATTTCTTTTCGATATCTAGGTTCATACACAGCCGATTGTACCAAATCAATTTGGCATGTTGAGCATACAGTGTCACAAACAGGTACTAAGTGTCAACAACAACAACATGTACCAAATATTTGTTTATATAGCAATATGTTTATTCTGCATTGTCGTCTAAAGTCTAAAAGAACACCTGTAAAATGCCAATTAACAAATAAGACACTAGACATAGTCACCCAACAAAGGTGGTAATTAAACACAATGTTAAAAACAAGTGCTAAGTTTCAAAAACAGTTAGGTTTGTTTTCATAACGATAACAAAACAGTTACTTCGCTTTAATAAATACTTGACAGTTAACAACAAACACGTTTATTTGTTTGTAATCCAAATTAATAAAAACTGTTACAATATATATACTTTTTATGTTTTAATTTATCGAGTAATAAAAAGAGTTTCATATTATGATCTAATACATTTTTTTTAATTTCGTAGATGTTTACTTCATATTTATGTAATTTTAAAATTAAAATCATAGTGAAAAAAACTAAAACTAAAAAATAAAAACCATCAAAACTATAAAACACAATGATCTCTAAAATATAACCTATTTTTATAAGCCTATTGGTTTATGACGCTAGAGTTTTATGACCCCAATAAACTAAACTGTGGTAATCGATAAGTTCTTATACCATCAATACATATCAATTTTCATGCACAAAAATGCTTTAAAAATGTTATGGTACTGTTAAAAAAAGTTAAAAAGGACCAAAATATTTTTTATATATTTCATAAAAAAATATATATTCAGAAAGATGAGACATTTTACTGTTTTAATCCACTTGTTGTGAAAGCAAATTTTATTTAAAAATGTGTTTATTTAGGTAATTAAAAAAATGTTTCATTGATTTTTAACCTTTTTTATATAGAACATATATGGAATACAGGTGACTTACGTTAACTGCAAAAAGGACCAAAATGTTTTTATTTGTAAATTATGAAAAAAAGATCATAAAATCGGGGAGGGTTTAAGCTTCAATACTTCGTTTGTTGTTAAAGGATGTTGCCATTCTTATTTGAGATATTAGTAATAAAGTAAATTGGCCCTTCTTTGTTCTATATAAAAAATATATCGGCTTTTCTAGAGTGGATGAAACTGAAAGTTGGGTATGATCCTATGTTACCAATTAAAGGACATATAGTGTGCCAACATATCCACATGTCTAATTATCTACATACATATTTGCTATTTTACTCATGCTTACCGACAAATATACATGTAAACAAACCTACATACACGACAGTCAACATACTTACACATCTATCAACATGCCTACATATACGTATATCAACAAATCCATCAACATACGTGTACGTCTTTCAATATATCTATCAACATACCAGCGCATCTATCAACAAATCCACCAACATACGTGCACGTCTTTCAACATACCTGTACGTTTATTAACATATCTATCGACATACCTGCATATCTATAAAGATATATATCATAATACGTGCACGTCTTTCAACAAATCCATAAACATACCTACACATCTATCAACATATCTTTCAACATACCTGCACATCTATCAACATACGTGCACGTCTTTCAACATATCTATCAACATACATGCACATCTATCAACATACGTACACGTCTTTCAACATATCTATCAACATACATGCACATCTATCAAGATATCTACAAACATACCTGCGCATCTATTAACAAATCCACCAACAAAAGTGCACGTCTTTCAACATGTCTGCACACCTATAAACATACCTGCACGTCTTTCAACATACCCCACGTCTATAAACATACCTGCACATCTATAAACATACTTCACATCTATCAACATACCAGCACATTTATCAACAAATCAATCAACATATCTGCACTTCTATCAACCTACCTGCATATCTATCAATATAACTACACGTCTATCAGCATACCTGTACGTCTATCAACATAGCTGCATATCTATCAACATACCTGCATGTCTATAAACATACTTGCACGTTTATCAACATATATGTACATCTATCATCATATATGCAAATCTATCAACATACCTACACATCTATCAACATACCTACACGTCTATCAACAAACCTACACGTCTATCAACATACCTGCACGTCTATCAACAAACATACACGTCTATCAACATACCTACACGTCTGTCAACATACCTGCATATCTGTCAACATACCTGCACGTCTATAAACATACTTGCACGTCAATCAACATACCTACACGTCTATCAACATATCTGCACGTCATTCAACATATACGCACATCTATCAACATATATGCACATCTATCAACATATCTCACATTTATCAACATACCTGCACGTCTAACACCATACCTACACGTCTATCAACATACCTGCATGTCCATCAACATACCTGCATATCTATCAACATACAGCATGTCTATCAACATACTGCACGTCTATAAACATACATGCACTTCTATAAACATACTTGTACGTCTATCAACAACATATATTTGAAATCTCTTACAAATATCTTCAGTCAAACTTGTATAAACTGTCAACTATATTTAGCGGCCACATGTCTAAAGTAGCAATATTTGCCTTTTCCCAGTTTCTATGGTTTCAGAGCAAATAAGCCTGTGATTAACAACAACCAATCTTAAAAGGCTTCTTTTGTTCCTTCCCTTCACAGGCTGCTTAAGACACGTTTGGCTGTACATTGTTTTGATTAATCATTTTAAAAAGAAAGTTAGAATATGTATTAAATTCTTAAGAAGAGTATTGCTTACAATAAATTTGAAAAGAAGAAAGTACAAAATCCATATAATAATTTATTTAACCCTTTACTCCATAGATACACGTTTTCCCGCACCAATCACAGAAGGCCTTTGAAAACAGTGCAGGAAGAGTTCAGATTGCTCTTAACAAGCAATCTGAACACTTCCTGCACTGTTTTCCACTCTGTCAGTTAAAATAAACGTAATTCACCCATTGCTGATACGTAGTGAATTAATACTTTCAATAGTAGAGGTGTCCAAAGGCGTTTATATGAAGTAAAGGGTTAAAAGGCTCATTAAACATCCGAAAGTCGTTTTTAGTTTTAATTCAAGTCAGTTTTACTCTTCCAGATGACAGAATACATATTAATTTGATCACTGAGAGACTTTTCAAATGAAAAAAAATAAATATAAAGCCCCTAATTAAGATTGGGTTTTGTTTATAAATAATGTTTGTATCTTTCTGATAAACACCTTTAGCAGAAAACAGAAAGTTATGAAAAGCGTCAGTCGTTAATATATGATGAATTCACTTCAGAGAGAAACATAGTATGGGGTAATGCAGGGGATGCAGTTAAAAATTAAGTAACCGATTGCGGTTAGATAGTTTTTAAGAACATTCCCTTAGTGTATTAGTGAACCCGCAAGCTGAATTATTGCATGCGACGAATCGTTCATATAAATTAAAAAAAAAAACTTTTTTAATAACTATACTAAACAAACCAACCTTGGTGATTTGTGACATAATAGCATGTGCGATAGTACCATGTGTATATGCAAGGGAGGATCCTGAGCAAGAGTAACTAGATTAAACTAGTATTCTGCACTTATTGTGTTTTTAGTGCGTATAATTAATATGATGCATACTATGTTTGATAGTTTTATTGCAGACATCAATAACGATACATAATATTAGTGAAGTCATAACTATTCTAATCTTGTTAAGGAACCCCTTATCTAATGGTCTTAATCTGAACACTACCACTGCAGTATTCATTTGTGTACTTCCGAACACTGGCTGAGGTACAGTCGGAACCGAGTCATTACAGAAATACAAAAATGTAAACAAAAGTTAAAAGCTTGGTCGGCTTGTTTAAGATATACACATTTTGGTCGAAGTTATTTATTTTCTCGCTTTTTAAAAAACAGTCACTAAGGGGTCTACAGAAATGGTTCAGCAATACTATAAACACATTTAATCATTTTTCTTATTAACAAAAAGTGTGGATTTTCCAGATTTTAAGGTAACCGTTATACAGAAATTATTTATGATTCTGTACATGCTTTCCACAAATCTCTAATTCTACATTATGTACAAGGCCAGAGTCTTATTTAGTTTTTATGGCACTAATTAGCAGCATATAATGATTGCATTTTGTCAATCTTTCTGTCCAAGATCATAAGGTTTTCTCTCTAACTGGAGTAATTTAAATATAATTGGTTAGTCTATAGTTTTATATTTATGTGCTAATGCGGTAATTTCAATTTGAGAACATCTGGAAAAGTGGTGTTGGACTGACACATGAACCCAGGACCCCTTGCTAACAAGGCACATGCTCTGTCCACTGAGCCACCAATGCCAATGCCCCCTAAGTCCTTGTATATTTATTGCCATTATATTATAACACTAACATCAGAATCACTCTCAATATGAATGTCTCTTAAGTTTGTTTCCCTGGTAGAAACTGTGCCGAGTTTTGCTTTTAGAGGCCATCATGCCTCTCTGGGATCAAACACACATCCCGAGACAGAAGATGCAAGATTTTGACACTAATATTTGCCACTGTCTCACTGATATATCAGGAGACAATAAGGGCACAAGATTTGTTGTATTGTGTACATTAAGCTTATATGATAAGAAATGCATTTTTCCAACAACTTTTTAAACTATGATTTATCATTTATATCATGTGTTTGTAGCTGGACAAAGATACACAGAAAAGAAAAAGAATCATGAATGCTGAGTGACACTGTGAGGGAGGCTTTAACAAATTAACTTTATGAGGATTTTTAATACCAGTAAAAATTTGTTATCTAATGTTGAGATTACTTTTGCCTTAAATTGTATTTGACTTATATGCATGATATATATTGTAATATATGTTTATATGGCAATAAAATAAGTTCTATAACTGTATAAAATTTACTATTGATCTTCTGAAGGGAAGAAAATATAAAATCAATGTCTATATTAGCCTTTTTTTTTTGACAAATTTTCGGTTTACAAAACTATGTTACATCCATTTCGTAAAGTTTAACTAAATAACTGACAGGAAATGACGTCATTAATTGATTATATCAAAGCAAGATCCTTAAAATTTTGACTTGAACAAGAAAAAACATTTTATAGGATAACACTGAGGGCTTTTCCAGAATTAAATGTATGGGGGGGTCGGACGGCACTTATTTTTTTTACCCACAGAGCATAAAATTTAATTGTGATATATACCACCATGCATAAAATTTTAATTAGATAAAATACCACCATGCACAAAATAAAAATAAAAAAGAGGCTTAAATCCCCTTTCTAATGTTTTTTTATTGTAATGCTTCCAAAATTACTAGTCTGGACGGTTGCCTACTTTCTTTGAAGTACGCCGACGTTACACTTTTGATCTAATGCCGATATGCAAGTGATTACGTCACAAATTACCTCAGGTCGAGAATTAAATAAAGGGGCACTACAGATAACAAACGCGAAAAAAAACACAACATAATAATAATTAAAGGTTAGTGTTTGTTTGTAACTAGTTGTCTTCTAAAATGTTTATTTTCAGTATACTTATTTCTTAAAAAAGAATAACTATTAAATTGATACGATCCGTAAAGAGAGTTATGCTACACATGCCTAAATTTATGCACAGAATGAACACGCTGTCCCTTTCATTAACGCCTTGTGCCAATGTACGATGACGTCACTCTGACAGTGAAACAAACATTATTATGACACATGTTATTTACTCCCTACTATCGATAAAGGTTCGATCTAATTTGACCTCATTTCGCGCACCCGATGGCAAACAATCCGTTTATGGATGCTCAAAGACAATTTCACAGTCCAATTTATGTTTTTGTACGACCGTTAAGAAATATCTGCTTTTCGCCATGATTTTTTCAGACACTGGGGTAAGAATGAGAATTGTTTGTCACAATAGACTTTGCATTTCTTGGTGTTTCTTTTTGTGCGGAATAAATTAGTGTTTTACACTATCTGACAAACAGCGCGGATATGCATATAATTATAGCAATGCCGCCGTAGAGTTGAATCGTAGTTTTTGCAGAATTTAATAATATACACGTCTGTATATTCATTTCCGTATTGGAGTATTTGTAAACATATCCGTTACATCATATATTGATATATAATGCGTAAAATTTACTTGAGATAATTTTGTGATACGGCATCTCGGCATCAATTTAATAAAGTAGACGGGGTGACGGCCTGCTACGAGTGTATTCCGCCATCTGATTAGCTCGTACATTTCCGTGTTAATAATTTATTCACACTAAGAGTATGTTTCTTGTTCCTTTTCGGGAAGTCCGAAGGTAGATAATTGTTTCAAACAAACAAATTAAATCATATGTTGTTGTCGGGTGATGTAATTATATTATGGCGGTCTTAACAAAAAAGATCAATCAGTTTGAGATGAAAAAGTTAATTGAAGACAATTCCTAATATTAATATCACCAGTGTATCGAGTGTCCAACTGTGTAGTCGCGTAAAACGTTCACTTGGTCATGGTGTCTGGAGGTTGTGTATTACAATCGTTACAACACGCGTGTCAGTGGCAAACATAAAGGTCAAATCAAGGTAAATTTAAAAAACTGCTGCGATAATGATAAGACGCTGACGCTGCGGGATGTTGACTCGGTGCGGTACATGGAGAAGGCCAATTTTATGTTTTTGTATACGACGGGAGGAAAAATCTGGGCAGAAAATGTATAAAATTTTGAGAAGAAAAACGGTGTTGAAGAAAAAATTCGGTTCAGAGACGGAAATACCGGCAAGGCATAAAATTTTAATAAGCTTTTACCCCACAAGGCATCATTTTTTTTTATGAAAACACCCACCAGGCATAAAATTTTAATTATACTGCCGTCCGACCCCCCCATACATTTAATTCTGGAAAAGCCCTGACCAAATCTGTACCAATAAATATGTCATTTCCTGTCAGTTATTTAGTTAAACTTTACAAAATGGATGTGACATATGTTTTAAAAGACTGCGATTTTCCTGAAGAAGGCTTAAGCTGAAAAATTGCGGTGGAAAAAAGAAAGAAAAAAAGAAAAAAGAGTTTAAATATAAACTTTGATATAACTGTATAGTTATTTGATGTGCAATGAGTGGACATATAGAGAAATTGAGATTTTTGGTTAGAGTGAAATTGACTCCAGATTCTCTGATTTGATTTAAAGTTTATGATACTCGATTGTTGAACAGAAAATTGAATGTTGTTTTAAATGTTTTCAATTTAAACTTTTCATTATCACTAAAATCAAGGGTGGGAAATATGGCGTTTGAACGTTATTTCAAAAGCTGGTTTAAGTGATTTTTTTTGTCAATTGGGTAATTGGGAAATGTGTAGATTTTATAGTTCTCAGCAACTGTCTGGGTATTAGAGGAATCTATTTCACCAATATATAGATAAGTGTGAGCTACATGATTCCAGAAAACCGTCGAGTGTCATGATCAGCAACATTTACATTTAGAATATTTACACTTTTGTTACTATCAAGGATATATATTGGACATATTGAAAACTCAGAGATATATATTAGAACTTATTTCATGTAGCATTGTAAAGACCATTTCATTCCCCCATTATTGTCCTGGCAATTGTGTGAAGGCATAAAATCAATCAGGAAACCAGATTAAGTAAACACAAGCTAAAACTTCTATAAACTGGAAACCTCTGTAAACCAGAAACCTCTCTAAACCAAACATTTTGCTCGGTCCCGAGGTTGTCCAGTTTACAGAAGTTGCACTGTAATAACTTTTGGTACTGCTATATCATATCATTAAATATTATTCAACAAAATAACCTAAAGAGTTGTTATATAACCATATATTTCAGATAGGTTCTTGAACTGGCCAAATCTGAAAAATAATATCAGAGTCATGAGCTTAAATCCTTAAACATTGTGTTATTTGATGTTTCGTGCACCCTAGTACCAGGCATTTTCATTGTAACCCAAACAAGATTATGCAGTAGTTATGTATAATTGTAATATTTAGAAAAAAATATTTTTTCATTTAATATTCTGAACAGAACAGCTAACCCGCCACCTGACATTTTGAGTTTTATTTTTACCTGATATTTTATGTTTTTTTGTTTTTAAATTACAGTCATCAAAGCAACATCCTTGAAATTTTCACTTGAATAAGAAATAACATTTAGGATAACACTGACCAAGTCTGTATTAATAAATTTCACAGTACCAGAAGTTGAAATAATTTTATAATTATTGAAATGGGTTGTCAAATCAACTTTCACACGACAGTCAAAAGTGGCGCGTTAACTGTTCTGTTCAGTATATAATGGTTCATATAAAATACAAGACAAGTCAAGATGATGACTAAGTCTTCCGCTTTATTGCAACCAATATCATATTTCTTGGAGACACAAATTCATCAAACACAGGTACAATGTTGCTATGGTAACCCTGCTCCAGCAGCCATTGTTGTCTGTCAAGGTGGACTAAAGATTCAAGCACAGGCTGCAGGAGAAATTGTAATGCCTGAAACAGTAGAGATAAATAGTAAACAACACATCTGAATACACTAAATCTTAAAGAAAACTTAAGTTATTGAACATTTTATTATTTTTAGTAACAGTGACCTTGATCAATTTTATATTTTAGCCAATCACTGGTAAGCTTCCTTTTCTTGTTAGGCATCATACACAAAATGTCATCAAAATTACTTCTGAATAAAGGGCACAACTGATGTAAAATATTTTTGTGATGTTGCACGGTCAAGTATAATAAGCAACCTTTTTGTACAAATTTGAAAATATTCATCCAATATTTGCTCCAGATGTTGAATAAAACGTAATTTAACAATAAGTAAGGGACATAACTCAAGTGAATATAAACATGTGAATATTAACATGTGCAGCTTAATTCCAATCACATTCAAGGTGTTGAGATAAGCAACCTTGTGTAAAAAATTGAAAAGTATTGTGCAATAATGAGCTGGTTTTGAATAAAACATTTTAAATTAAAAAAGGAACATTAATTATTTTATTTTAAAACGGTAATAACTGAAGTTAATTAAAACATGGAGAGGTGCATTCCATTTGATCTGACGCCTAAATAACTATAGCTCGTTTGTCCAAGTCAGTACAACGCAGTGTTTACTTAGAGACAGTTTGCTTGTCTAAGGAAAATGGCAAAGTAGCAACAACAATATTGATTGCCGATTCAATTACCAACTTGTTTGATAGACAGCATACTTCAGCTCAATTCCCTGCAAGGTTTAGTGATATGTGACTTAAAAGTCATGTCATTGAGATTAATTTTTTTATATGAATTATGTCCCCTTTTTAATGCAAAATTATATTTTAATCAATGCTAGCCTAATAACATTATCAAATTTTATTTTTTAAATCTGTACACTTGTTGCTGATATGCCACTGTATTTCACCTTTGCAAATTAAATTTTACTTGGGTTATTACTCCATTTTTAACTCAAAATTATGTGTTTTTTTACCAAAATTTACGAGTTTTTTTACTAAAAATTACAGGTTTTTTAACTGAGGTTTTTACCAACTGTCCTCTAAATAATTCACAAACATTGTCGGATTCCAAATTTCCAACTTACTGTGATAGGTTGTATGTAGGAGAAGTACTGCTGATATTCTGTGTACAAGAACATCATGTGACTTCTGAAGCTGTTTTGTGTGGATTCTGAAACAAGAATTGTACAGTGATTAATTGAATATTTACCGTTATTTTTATGCCATCGAGGGCTAGCTGACAATCAGTTATCCGAGCCATTCTTTCCTGGGATCCTGAAACATTAACCAGTACTCAAACACACCAATCTCACAAGCAATTGTTAACTTTCCCACAAAAATCAGTGATGAGAGATGAAGGGTAATGAGACGCAGAAACTGTTGCTGAGTGGGGATTTGAACCCACAATTCCTGGAATGATAGTAAGATGCTGCCTGTGTACTATACAGTGATTATAAGGAAGCAGCTAACATGGACAACACACAACTACACCACACTAATTTACAGGACACACACCCCGTTGCTTATCTTCAACTCTTCATTCTGATAGGAATTTAGGCCGTTTGCCATACTCCTACCTACCTACTCAAAATAGCAGCTACCCAAACTCTTTTACTGACTTTTAAAATGTTTACTTTTTTTAATGATTTATGTCCTACACACATATAAAATACTGGGTCAGAGTACAACAAACATTTTTTAAGGACACCATAGTATAAAGTTGATGAGGAAAAAATGGCTGTTGAAACTAAAACATGAGGGTTATTCAATAAGTGATCTCACATGTACATAATAACTTTGTTAATAGTCACAGGATAGTGATCAAACATTGCACATGGGTAGAAAAATTTCCATGAATAACACTTGATGTCTCTTGCCTCAAGGATGTCTTGACAGCAAGCAGCAATCAATCACGGGGGTGCTTTATTTAAAATTATATTTTTCACTTTGATTGTGAAAAAAGCATTAAAACTTATACAAATCACGCTCAATGTCTTCTTAAGTAAAACCAGTAAAAAAAATGTCTTGCTCAATGACAATACATATAGCTGTGGGGAAAGATCAATCTCATGACCCTCCAATCCTCAGTTCGATGCTCTAGCACTGTACCAATACTTTGAGGGAAGGCAGAAAGGAAAGAGTCTTAGATTGCCTTATTTCCAAAATATAACGTATGCGACACCATTTATTGAGTGACCCCTTGTAATTAAATCAAAATTAATTGAAGAACTCGTGGAATGAGAAAGGTGGATAAAAATGTTTGATCGAACTAGTATTTCTAAGAGAGCTCGTGCATGCATAAAAGTGCTTGGCAGGAGAAATGGCCATGTTATTCCTAACACAAGAATCTTATATACATTTCTTAATAAATACACAATTTCAGCAGTGACACCTCTCTCTCTCTTTCTCTCTCTGTAACATGATACCTCAGACTTCAAGATCCTGAGGGTTAGTTCCCTTCTTCTATATATTTACCTCTGCCAGTGTTATCACTGACAGATTATTCTATCAAATTCATCCAGGCACTTCAGTATATTATTAGGTTATTAGTGGTTGTAATAAATAGTTGGAAGATATATTGTTGTTTCCAGCAGAAGGAACAATAACAATCTCAATTTCCAAGCAAACAAAATAACACAATTAATTCTATGCAGAGTCGCTACAAAAAGTAAAAACTATTATCAAAAAGTAAAAGGTTGTCATTGCAAATTATTAACAGCATCCCCAATTCAAATCTTGAACTTAGACTTGACTCATTTCCAGTCTTGATGGTTAGTATTTTGGTTAGTCTCACATAGAAGTGAATTCCATAATGGGATGATTTTGAGAAAGACAATCTGTAATAGACTGGTACTGTAATATACTGGCTCTGCAATAGGCTGGTACTGTAATAGACTGGTACTGTAATATTCAACAGAAAAACAGATTAGTGACCTTGTCAATAGAGACAAAGCCATAATGAATTTTGAAGAAAAATGCACTACTATTAATTTCCTTAATTGTTTGAGGGTTGTTGAAAGGTCTTCCAGCATCATCCTTACATGACACATTTCTCCAATGCTTGCAACACCTGCCCTGCCCTGCCCTGCCCTGCCCTGCCCTGCCCTGCCCTGCCCTGCCCTGCCCTGCTTTCTCTCTCTGTCTCCCCCTCCACTGTCTTACCACAAGTAACTGGTTAAATTTCCCATGATGTAAAGTTGACTTTTGAAGAAGTTTAAAGTGATATAAATAAAACATGGTATTTTCTTTACAGTACCTGGCTTACAATCTTGAACGTGTCTGGCAACGGCTTCCACATACTTATCAAAAGTCACATGATCAGACTGACTGGCCAACCGCCGTGATGTTTTCTTTAATTCAAACTCTCCTGTAAATGACAATTCAAGATTATGAGTACAGAATTGTTGAGGTTTACATATGACGAGTATATGATATTCTGCCTAGCGAAATAAGTTGTGACTGTAAATATGTAAAAATCTATTTCAATGTCGGCTTTGTAGCACCAGGCCCCGAGGATATCAAAACTAGTTTTCATGCTGGACTGTAACCCTTCATGCTTGACTGTTGGACTGTAACCCTTCATGCTTGACTGTTGGACTGTAACCCTTCATGCTTGACTGTTGGACTGTAACCCTTCATGCTCAACTGTAACCCTTCATGCTCGAATGTAACCCTTTGTGTTCGACTGTAACCCTTCATGCTCGACTGTTCGACTGTAACCCTTCATGCTCGACTAACCCTTCATGCTAGACTGTAACCCTTCATGCTCGACTAACCCTTCATGCTAGACTGTAACCCTTCATGTTCGACTGTAACCCTTCATGCTCGACTGTTCGACTGTAACCCTTCATGCTCGACTGTAACCCTTAATGCTCGACTGTAACCCTTCATGCTTGACTGTAACCCTTCATGCTCGACTGTAACCCTTAATGCTCGACTGTTACCCTTCATGCTCGACTGCATCCCTTCATGCTCGACTGTAACCCTTCATGCTTGACTGTTACCCTTCATGCTCGACTGCATCCCTTCATGCTCGACTGTAACCCTTCATGCTCGACTGTTACCCTTCATGCTCGACTGTAACCCTTAATGCTCGACTGTAACCCTTCATGCTTGACTGTTACCCTTCATGCTCGACTGCATCCCTTCATGCTTGACTGTAACCCTTCATGCTTAACTGTTACCCTTCATGCTCGACTGCATCCCTTCATGCTTGACTGTAACCCTTCATGCTTGACCGTTACCCTTCATGCTCGACTGCATCCCTTCATGCTCGACTGTAACCCTTCATGCTTGACTGTTACCCTTCATGCTTGACTGCATCCCTTTATGCTCGACTGTAATCCTTCATGCTCTACTGTAACCCTTCATGCTTGACTGCATCCCTTCATGCTCGACTGTAACCCTATATGCTCGACTGTAACCCTTCATGCTTGACTGTTACCCTTCATGCTCGACTGCATCCCTTCATGCTCGACTGTAACCCTTCATGCTTGACTGTTACCCTTCATGCTTGACTACATCCCTTCATGCTCGACTGTAATCCTTCATGCTCTACTGTAACTCTTCATGCTTGACTGCATCCCTTCATGCTCGACTGTAACCCTTAATGCTCGACTGTAACCCTTCATGCTTGACTGTTACCCTTCATGCTCGACTGCATCCCTTCATGCTCGACTGTTACCCTTCATGCTCGACTGTTACCCTTCATGCTCGACTGCATCCCTTCATGCTCGACTGTAACCCTTCATGCTTGACTGTTACCCTTCATGCTCGACTGTTACCCTTCATGCTCGACTGCATCCCTTCATGCTCGACTGTAACCCTTCATGCTCGACTGTAACCCTTCATGCTTGACTGTTACCCTTCATGCTCGACTGCATCCCTTCATGCTCGACTGTAACCCTTCATGCTCGACTGTAACCCTTCATGCTTGACTGTAACCCTTCATGCTTGACTGTAACCTTCATGCTCGACTGTTACCCTTCATGCTTGACTGTAACCCTTCATGCTCGACTGTAACCCTTCATGCTTGACTGTAACCTTTCATGCTCGACTGTAATCCTTCATGCTCGATTGTAACCCTCTCAAACACAAATTCCAGGATTTACATATAAACACAAGGTATTTACATTTATTTTGTTACAACAAATCCATTCATTTTTTAGTCAAACATAAAATCTTGAGTTTAGCTTGGAACAAAGTTAAATAACCTGGACACAGCACTAAGCATATACCGGTACATTTATGTTGGAGGAAAGCAATACACTCAGGGTCCTGTTATAACGCAGATCTCGGGGTCCACAAATAACGTTATAGATAACTTATCTTGAAAAAGTCAGTTTGTTCTTATCAGGGCTAATTGACGAGTAGGAGATGAGCAATTATCAAAACATGGTGATGATATTTTGTGTGGCTGTCACATTTGTTAATTGACCATCCACACAGATTGTTAAGTTTCATTTCTTGACAATTTCCCCTCAGCTGAAAAAATGGGAGCCAAGGAAAAAAATGGACCGCGTAATAACGAACCCGCACTGTACAATAATTTGACTTACGCTACTCTATTCAATAATATTTCCACTAATGAAATATATTTTGGTTAGATTTAAAGAATAAAAAGTGCTTTGCTAAAAGACCAGAGCTGTTTTCCTGAAGTTACAAAGAAGCCGAAGCCTTTGAAATTGGGGAAAAAACAGCCTGACTGAGGAAATTTTTAAAGGATTAAGAAACTGGAAAATAAAGCAAAGTTAAGATCATGTTTTAACCAATAATTATCAGGTAATACAATGATACTTCATACTATACTGCGACTTCATATACAGTGTTGCTTTTTATCCCCCAATATGCAAAAAAAATCCCCTAAAATAAAAAAATAATGATAAAATAAATTCCCTTTAAAAAAACAAAAAATCATTGGGATTTGTTTTGGCAAAAACATGATTTTTTTAATTGGGAAGTATCAGCCTGTGTTTATTACTTAAGGTAATCTGTGAAGAAAGAACCTACATTCAAAGTTCTAAAATAAAACAGTCAATGAACAAACCTTCATCTAGACATATCTGCAGGAGTGCCCTGAAAGCAACATTTCTCTCATGAAGGTCATGGTCATCCTTTATCTGACCTTTCCATCGAGCCCTAAAATTAAAGTGTAATAGTAACCATTGTTTTTTACAAAAGTGTAGCAAAAAATCATTACATTTCAAGTTTATGAAAACATCTGACAGTATATGAGAAATGATAAGAATCTTCCGTGGCTGAGTGGTTTGGGGCATCTCAAGATCATTTGTAAACCTCTCACTGCTGAGGTCAGAGGTTCAGTCCTTCTTGCTCCTCGAACTTTATGTGAGAAAGTTTGCCAGTTACTTGCAGAAGGACGGTGGTTCTACTCAGATTCATTCTGAGGTCTTCCTCCACCAATGAAACGGGATATGCCATATAACCTGAAATGTGTTGAAAGAGGCATTAACCCCATTCTTACATTGGCCAGTGGAATAACTGTTTAGGCGGGAACAAGATTCTGCCAAAAAACAGTTATCTTGTAGGAAGGAATATTCTATCTGAACCAAAAAAGGCCCTGAATGAGTCTTTCTCTCACATACTGAACACTTTTAATTATTATATTAATTTAAATTATTACTGGTATATGTTTTGCCACAATGACTTTTAAGATTTCAAATTAAACAATTTGTATACTTGACGTCATAGATGGTCTCACATCACAGCGTGAGAATTTTATCAAGGGTGAGAAAGAAATATTTAGAAATTCAGATACCCTTATCAGGTTTCCAAGAAAAAGTGGTAAACTGGTAGACATATTTAATTTCAATATTTCTACAGTTGGAGATCAGGTACATGTGTCAGTGCACATTTCTTTTGTTGCATGTTGATCAAAATTGTAGATGGCCAACCTCATTCTGTTCTCAAATATAATTTTACAATTGCCGGCCTATATGCAGAACAAATATATTACAGTACAAGTCTATTACAGAGACAATAAATTATAGTACCAGTCTATTGCAGAGTCAGTATAGTACAGTACCAGTCTATTGCAGAGTCAGTATAGTACAGTACTAGTATATAACAGTACAAGTCTATTGCAGAGTCAGTATATTACAGTACCAGTCTATTGCAGAGTCAGTATAGTACAGTACTAGTATATTACAGTACCAGTCTATTGCAGAGCCAGTATAGTACAGTACCAGTCTATTGCAGAGTCAGTATAGTACAGTACTAGTATATTACAGTACCAGTCTATTGCAGAGTCAGTATATTACAGTACCAGTCTATTGCAGAGTCAGTATAGTACAGTAGTACTAGTATATTACAGTACCAGTCTATTGCAGAGTCAGTATAGTACAGTACCAGTCTATTGCAGAGTCAGTATAGTACAGTACCAGTCTATTGCAGAGTCAGTATAGTACAGTACTAGTATATTAAGTACCAGTCTATTGCAGTCGGTATATTACAGTACCAGTCTATTGCAGAGTCAGTATAGTACAGTACTAGTATATTACAGTACCAGTCTATTGCAGAGTCAGTATAGTACAGTACTAGTATATTACAGTACCAGTCTATTGCAGAGTCAGTATAGTACAGTACCAGTCTATTGCAGAGTCAGTATAGTACAGTACTAGTATATTACAGTACCAGTCTATTGCAGAGTCAGTATAGTACAGTACCAGTCTATTGCAGAGTCAGTATAGTACAGTACTAGTATATTACAGTACCAGTCTATTGCAGAGTCAGTATAGTACAGTACCAGTCTATTGCAGAGTCAGTATAGTACAGTACTAGTATATTACAGTACCAGTCTATTGCAGAGTCAGTATATTACAGTACCACTATTGCAGAGCCAGTATATTACAGTACCAGACTATTACAGTACCACTATTGCAGAGCCAGTATATTACAATACCAGACTATTACAGTACCACTATTGCAGAGTCAGTATATTACAGTACCAGTCTATTGCAGAGCCAGTATATTACAGTACCACTATTGCAGAGCCAGTATATTACAGTACCACTATTGCTGAGCCAGTATATTACAGTACCAGTCTATTACAGTATCACTATTGCAGAGCCAGTATATTACAGTACCAGTCTATTGCAGAGCCAGTATATTACAGTACCACTATTGCAGAGCCAGTATATTACAGTACCAGACTATTACAGTACCACTATTGCAGAGCCAGTATATTAAAGTACCAGACTATTACAGTACCACTATTGCAGAGCCAGTATATTACAGTACCAGTCTATTGCAGAGATAATATATTACAGTACCACTATTGCAGAGCCAGTATATTACAGTACCAGACTATTACAGTACCACTATTGCAGAGCCAGTATATTACAGTACCAGACTATTATAGTACCACTATTGCAGAGCCAGTATATTAAAGTACCAGACTATTACAGTACCACTATTGCAGAGCCAGTATATTACAGTACCAGTCTATTGCAGAGCCAGTATATTACAGTACCACTATTGCAGAGCCAGTATATTACAGTACCAGACTATTATAGTACCACTATTGCAGAGCCAGTATATTACAGTACCAGACTATTACAGTACCACTATTGCAGAGCCAGTATATTACAGTACCAGACTATTACAGTACCACTATTGCAGAGCCAGTATATTACAGTACCAGACTATTATAGTACCACTATTGCAGAGGCAGTATATTACAGTACCAGACTATTACAGTACCACTATTGCAGAGCCAGTATATTACAGTACCAGACTATTTCAGTACCACTATTGAAGAGCCAGTATATTACAGTACCAGACTATTACAGTACCACTATTGCAGAGGCAGTATATTACAGTACCAGACTATCACAGTACCACTTTTGCAGAGCCAGTATATTACAGTACCACTATTGCAGAGAACATAGTCTGTTACACAGCCAGTATATTTCAATACTGGTCTATAATGGAGCCGGTGAGCCTATAGTTTACATTAACAGTGTATTACATGGCTGGGGCATTTTCGAAATCATGATAACAAACAAAAAGTTAAACCTGGTATCAGTCATTACTTACCTGGTCTCCTGTGCTGCTAGCCTCATACTAAATTGGTTAAAATTCCATCTTGGGAACCGACTGCTCATATCCAAAATGGCTGACTGAACTAGCTGACTCAGCGGGAAGTTACTGAACTGTTTTGTAGTCTCTGATAAAAGAAGTTTATATGAGAAAATATGTGATGATCACTTTATGTTCTAATGTGATCATTGTATTATTTACTGTCTACCGTGGCCAAGTGGTTAAGGTGTATGCCTCTGAAGTGGGAGGACGAAGGTTTGAATCTCGGTGTCAGCACTTGGATTTTTTGTGACGGTTGCTCACCTACCAGCTAGTTAAATTAAGAGGTACCGATTGTCTAACAGCCTGATGCCTGGCAATGATAGCTTTTGGGAAGTAACTGTGTACAGCATAAAGGAGTCCCATAAGCCCAGTGTAGCTGGCCCTTTCAATAGGGGCGACACAACAATAAATAAACACTATACTATATATTTAGTTTGGACATATTTATTATACTTTGATTGTGAAACAAGTACTAAAAACGTAGACAAATCATGCTCAAAGTCTTCCTATGAAAAAACAAACTAAGCATATGCAGAAAAAATGTCTTGCTTGGGGCAGCACACATAACCGTGTTGGAGGATGGAGCTGATGACCCTCTGGTCATGGGTTCAGTGCTCTACCACTGGAATATATATTTATATAAGTACAGTAAGATGTGGTTTATGTCTCAGTACACATATTTAAGGGGAGTGCATCAAGAATAATCACTATTAGCCAAATGTATAATTTAGGATTAAAAAACAAAATTAAGATCAAAATAAATATAAAAGCATCTCACTATCCTTTATAACTAAAAATAAGATCAAAATAAATATAAAAGCATCTCACTATCCTTTATAACTAAAATAGGATCAAAATAAATATAAAAGCATCTCACTTTCCTTTATAACTAAAATAAGATCAAAATAAATATAAAAGCATCTCACTATCCTTTATAGCTAAAATAAGATCAAAATAAATATAAAAGCATCTCACTATCCTTTATAGCTAAAATAGGATCAAAATAAATATAAAAGCATCTCACTATCCTTTATAACTAAAATAGGATCAAAATAAATATAAAAGCATCTCACTTTCCTTTATAACTAAAATAGGATCAAAATAAATATAAAAGCATCTCACTATCCTTTATAACTAAAAATAAGATCAAAATAAATATAAAAGCATCTCACTTTCCTTTATAACTAAAAATAAGATCAAAATAAATATAAAAGCATCTCACTATCCTTTATAGCTAAAATAAGATCAAAATAAATATAAAAGCATCTCACTTTCCTTTATAACTAAAATAAGAAACCGATGCCTCGCAGTAATTATCTGAAATTTCAAATTTGCCAAAACATGACCAAAAATTCAACAACATGAAAGTTGTCAATTCAAAATGGAATACCAATACTGAATTAAAACACTACACGCATACACCGCCTGATGACCTTCACCTTCATTCTGATTCTTTCTAAGATGAACCAAATATGATGAATCAAATGGAGAGGTCATGTGAGGTCATACAAAGTATTGTAATTTTTAGCAGAAACATTATCATAGTCTAACCCGGATGTGCAGGCCAGGTAATCCTCTTTTTAATATACATGTGTATATCAAGAAGCTGTCAGTGAATTGCAGAGACAAGAAGTTGTCATTGACTTGCAGACAAGAAGCTGTCAGTGACTTGCAGAGACAGGAAGCTGTCAGTGAATTGCAGAGACAAGAAGCTGTCAGTGACTTGCAGAGACAGGAAGCTGTCAGTGACTTGCAGAGACAGGAAGCTGTCAGTGAATTGCAGAGACAAGAAGCTGTCAGTGACTTGCAGAGACAGGAAGCTGTCAGTGACTTGCAGAAACATGAAGCTGTCAGTGACTTGCAGAGACATGAAGCTGTCAGTGACTTGCAGAGACAGGATGTATCTAGAACTGATTAACCAACTAGCAGATCTGAGGTAGGATAACAGCTGTTATTTATGTGAAAAGTTTTCAGACCAAGCGGGACTTGAACCTACAACCTCAACGGTGAAAGGTAAGTGATCTTCAGTACAATCTCAGCGGTGAAAGGTAAGTGATCTTCAGTAAAACCTCAGCGGTGAAAGGTAAGTGATCTTCAGTACAACCTCAACAGTGAAAGGTAAGTGATCTTCAGTAAAACCTCAGCGGTGAAAGGTAAGTGATCTTCAGTACAACCTCAACAGTGAAAGGTAAGTGATCTTCAGTACAACCTCAACAGTGAAAGGTAAGTGATCTTCAGTACAACCTCAGCGGTGAAAGGTAAGTGATCTTCAGACAAGGCCTTGGACCACTCGGCCATGGAGGATCCAAATCTAGTAGAAATTCAAACTAACATAAATAACAGTTTTGTATTGGTTGGCACAAAACAATTCTGTGAAATTAATTCTTACTTACGGTAAAAACCTGTGTTTGCAATGAATGCTTTAAAACAATTTACTTTAAGCCTGATCAGTCATATCAAAATACCACCAAAACATGGAAGTCAAGCAATTAGGTCAATGTCGTAGGATCAATACAGGTTTTACAAAGGTCACTCTATTATATTAGACTCACCCCTGAATAGCAGTATTTCTTTGTGGGGCGCATGGTTCAGTGGTAGAACATTGGACCCAGGATCAGGAGGCCATGAGATTGATTCTCCGCCGTGACTATGTGTGATGTCTTGGAGCAAGACACTTACTTACATATGCTTCCCAGGAAGATGTTCAGCATGATTTGCCAAGTTGTAATAACTAGTTTCATAGTTGAGGTAAAATAAAAAAGTTTAAAACAGCAAAATTTCTTGTAAGATTAAACGTAAAAGCCAAAATGTAGATTTTTAGCAGTGGTTGTGTAAGTGAATTTATCTTCTAATATTGATGATGCCAAAACAAGTGCTTTTTAGGAGACAAAATAAGCATAATTAAACCATCATATACCATTTATGCAAAAGTCACATGGCAAAATACCAGTCCTGTATTCAGACAAATTGCCAGATCTCATCCCCTACTCACCACTGTAGGCCATTCTGTGATAGCAGCAGCTTACACAACACAAGGACTGTACACAATGAAGCTCTGTGAAACATTTCAACATCATTGGAGTAAGATCACCACAGCAGTGGAGGCCGACCATACATATACTGGCATCTCCGCTTACAGATTCTGAAACTTGGTGGTCATTTACTTCCACAGAACTTGATCTGGCAGACTCATCATTTCTTTCATCAGGTTTTGACACGTTTTGTTTTACAGACCCTATTTCAGCAGCACCAGACATAGTCTCTTTTTTCAGACACTGTTCATCCAATATTGCATAAGTTGTAGAAGTATCGTATTTTGAAGTTTCAATAGGGATTTCATTTTCAAATACACCTTCCTTGTCAATACAATCACAAAATGAACTTTGTGAACACTCCTTGTCAATAGAATCACAAACTGAACTTTGTGAACATTCTTTGTCTATAGAATCATAAATTGAACTTTGTGAAAACTCTTTGTCTATAGAATCACAAAATGAACTTTGTGAACATTCCTTGTCCAAAGAATCACAAAATGAACTTTGTGAACATCCCTTGTGTATAGAATCACAAAATGAACTTTGTGAACATTCCTTGTCAAGAGAATCACAACATGAACTTTGTGAACATTCCTTGTCTATAGAATCGCAACATGAACTTTGTGAAGATTCCTTGTCTATAGAATCGCAACATGAACTTTGTGAACATCCTTTGTCAAGAGAATCACATGAACTGTGTGAACATCCCTTGTTAAGAAAATCACATGAACTTTGTGAACATTCCTTGTCTATAGAATTGCAACATGAACTTCGTGAACATCCCTTGTTAAGAGAATCACATGAACCATGTGAACAAACATTTGCTAAGTTAGTATTTTCATCACAGGCTATAGGAGTTTCAGGTTTTGTTTCATCTAATCCTTCATTGTATGACAATAAACAAGGTTTACTCCCTGTAAGAGTCACTACATTGTTTTTGTCCTTTTTTGTATTGAGATGTGCATCATCTCTAGTTAAGTCAATACCACCATCACTGTCCCCGATGTTGTGTTCTGTTTTTCCAAATCTACTCCGACCCTTCATATTTTGTTGCTGGTATAACATAGAATCATTCTGTGTGTGACAGCAGTCAGCACCACCTGGTGGTAGCTGTGAAAACCACTGTTGAAATAGGGACAAGAACTCTGTCATGGATGCCTGGTCCTGGTGCAGTTCACATGTAACATTTTGAAGTCGTGGACAATGGGCTTAAATCATAATTGAACATTCAGAGTTATTAAAGAATGAGCAGGCAGGCAGGCAGGCAGGCGGGCGGGCAGGCAGACAGACATGATGAATAATTCAAATAACCATGCTTTATAATTTCGGTAGAAGTTGCCCAATATTTTTGATTTTGTCTTTATGAGAGTGCTCTAAGGCCTTCTGTGGTCAGATGGTTTAAAGGGAGTCTAACCTTGGCGTGTCACCCAAGTTAGGAAAGCCCTTTACGATATATTATTTTGGCATGTTTAAAAAATATCTTTTTGGCAACATGGGGTCATTCAGTATATATAAGCATGGCATATTGGGGAAAAAAATGTTTTTAGACAATTTTAAAATTTTGAAAAATCCCGATATATTCCCTTAAGGTGACATTTCAAGATCACTTTTTGGAGTTCAAGTCCAACTGGGACCAATAACCTGTATGACTAAAAATATGACAGTTACTTGAGGAAGGACGATGTTTATGATACATCTGAGATCTTTCACCACCAGTAAAATGGATGCCATATATAACTTGGCCTCAAGGTTATAAAAACTTTTTTCATGCTCAACTCAAAATCATACAACACAATTACAAGATTCAAATAAAAACATAAATTAAAGCACAAACATAAAGACTTGGACTTGAATTGGAAAGTATTTATACAGATTTATACATTTTGTTGTAATAAGCACATTGGTTTTTGAGCTGAGCATGAACTCTCAAGTTGAGTACAGAACTTCACAGCCTCGGACCCTCAGCTGTTAGGTGTTAAAAATGGCGTTAAACCAAATATAAACAACCTTGGCTCATCTGTTTGATCAATCTGCATGTGAAGAAGATATTCTACAACAATGTAATGATGGAAGGAAGATGAAAGAAATACATATAAACTATATTTTACTATTTTGTCATCATGACGATCTTCGATGGCAAAGTGGTATCAGGTGTCATCTGAAGATCATTAACCTCTCACTACACACACAGAGGTTGTGGGTTCAAGTCTAACTCAGTCCAAAATGTTTGAAACTTTGCCAGTTACTTGCAGAAAGACAGTGGTTCTACTCCGATTCATGTGTTTTCATACAAGTTATTTCTCCACCAATAAAACTGGATGCCATATATATAACATGTTGAACTATGGACCGATACCATGTACATGTTTGGTACTTACAATTTCTCACAGCACGTTTTTCTGCTCCCGACGTATGGCACTGCTTCCCCTCCAACCCGAGCACATTATGATCAAACTTGGCATGTAGAACCTGGCCCAGGTAGCCCTATAGAAATAAAATGATGAACTGAACCACGAGTCAGAACGTAAAATTCCAGAAATGTCTAAAGTTATATAATTTGATGGACGTAAGTTCACTTTAAATGATGGAAATGTATACAATTCTGTTAACTACTGTCCAGTCTGTTTAGCAAAGTTGATAGCAAATCTGTCAATTGTTCCAGGGGTTGTGAGTTTGAATCCCTACCCTTCCACAGTCTCTATAATGATTTGTATACAACATTGTCACTCATTGTTATTTGTATCTCACCACTGATTCAAGTAGGAAAGTTATCAGTTACTTAAGGATGTGTTTACCTTCCAGGATCCCACGAAAGAGTGGTTACGTTTACTGATAGTCTGTTAGTCCTGAATGGCATAAAAATGATACTAAATGATGATACTAACAAAACAAAACTGTTTGTTAACTTCTTATGGCAGTCTTCAGCAGCACACCTCAATATCATATGGAGCTTTTTTAATTATGAAGTAGAAGAGTTACACAATTATTCATAAAACTCTTGTCTACACATTAAAGATAGCTGAATTATCTATGATCTTACCAGTCCAGACCCCACATCCACTATCACATTGTTTCCCGCTGTTTTAGTCACATGATGTATAAGAGAGGTCATGTGACACACTTCATGCAGCTTCTTCTGTGACATACCCCGTCTGGTTTCTGCATCAATTTCAGAAGGATCAAGGGGGGTAACCTTATCTGAGGGATGTTCAGTGTGCTGGTCAAGGGAGATAACTCCATCTAAAGATTGCTCCCTTGGCAGTGAGTACTGCAGACATTTACTGATAAACTCTTTGAAAGAGGTCGGCCAGTTTGTCTGAAATATTGAAAGATAATGAACCTATGAGGGGTTTTGTGAGCATAAAAAATAAATTCAATAAGATAAATAAAATTCATACAAAATGTTCACTTACCGGTATGTTAAATAAAATAATGTTGTTATCAAAATAAAATGTTTAAATTGTGTAGGTCACTGATAACATTAAAGGTTAGGCAGATGTGCATGTATTGTGCATGTAATGTGCACAGTGGTCATTGAAAACTCCTTCAACTGCCGGTTGACAGTTAGAACTTTATAAAGTCAATTGTTTTGGCTGGCAAGTGGATTTCCATTAAATAACTACTCCGTAAGACACATCTTTTACCTGTACTTCTCCATAAAGACAAATTATTTACCCGTACTTCTCCATAAAACAGACCATGTACCTGTACTTCTCCATAAGACAGACTATTTACCTGTACTTCTCTGTAAGACAGACCATTTACCTGTACTTCTCCATAAGACAAATTATCTACCTGTACTTCTCCATAAAACAGACCATGTACCTGTACTTCTCCATAAGACAGGCTATTTACCTGTACTTCTCTGTAAGACAGACCATTTACCTGTACTTCTCCATAAGACAAATTATCTACCTGTACTTCTCCATAAAACAGACCATGTGCCTGTACTTCTCCATAAGACAGACTCTTTACCTGTACTTCTCTGTAAGACAGACCATTTACCTGTACTTCTCCATACGACAAATTATTTACCTGTACTTCTCCATAAAACAGACCATGTACCTGTACTTCTCCATTAGACAGACTATTTACCTGTACTTCTCTGTAAGACAGACCATTTACCTGTACTTCTCCATAAGACAAATTATCTACTTGTACTTCTCCATAAAACAGACCATGTACCTGTACTTCTCCAAAAGACAGACCATTTACCTGTACTTCTCTGTAAGACAGACCATTTACTTGTACTTCTCCATAAGACAGACCATTTACCTGTACTTCTCCATAAGACAGATTATTTACCTGTACTTCTCTGTAAGACAGACCATTTACCTGTACTTCTCCATAAGACAGACTATTTACCTGTACTTCTCTGTAAGACAGACCATTTACCTGTACTTCTCCATAAGACAGACTATTTACCTGTACTTCTCTGTAGACCATTACCTGACTTCTCCATAAGACAGATTATCTACCTGTACTTTTCCATAAGACATACCATTTACCTGTACTTCTCCATAAGATAGATCATCTACCTGTATTTCTCCATAAGACAGACCATTTACCTGTACTTCTCCATAAGTCAGACTATCTACCTGCACTTCTCCATAAGACAGATTATCTACCTGTATTTCACCAAATGACAGATTATCTACCTGTACTTCTCAATAAGACAGACTTTTTACCTGTAATTCTCCATAAGACAGAGTATTCACCTGTACTTCTCAATAAGACAGACCATTTACCTGTATTTCTCCATAAGATAGATTATCTACCTGTATTTCTCCGTAAGCCAGACTATTTACCTGTACTTCTCCATAAGACAGACTATTTACCTGTACTTCTCCATAAGACAGACTATTTACCTATATTTCTCCATAAGACAGACTATTTAGATGGTAGTTATAGGTCTGGTTAGCCTGGTGTCAGTATGTGACTGGGTTGGTATCATACCATTTGTCTGCAGCATGAAACTCCAATGGGGCAGTGCTTAGAATACCCATACAATTGGTACAACAACAATTCATAAAACAGACTATTTACCTGTAATTCTCCGTAAGGCAGACCGTTCAATTCGTGTACGGACAGGTTAAGTAAGGTATCGCACCACTGTAATTAAGAAAATAAATAATTGGAGCAGCATAACCTGGCAAACTCACAGGTAATAACAGAACTATTACTTTAACTATACCAATGTCACTGGATCTGTACACAAAATTTGTATATTATCAGTGAAACAACACAAAATTACTAGAAATTTTACTTCAAACTGCAATGTTTTTAATTTCAATATTGTTTTGTATGATCAAACCATTATAAAATGTTTACGGTTACATTCAGCTTACATTCTTTGACAATGAAATCTGTTGCCTTTTACCCTGCAGAAATAATTTGCCATAAGCCAGGGTAGCTACTCACCGTCCCTGATCTGATCTGAGATGTTACTGTGTAAGTGTTTGTATGTTGTACTACCCGAGACCGCTATACTCATTACCTCAGAAGGAATATTTTCCCAGACTCTGTCCTGCAGAAACTGTGTCAGTTTGAAGTCATAAATCCAGCAATATTCTGCCAAAAAAGATACCAGCTCATCCATCTTGGGGGATCACGTCTGTAGAATAATCAAACAAATGCATTATTACTGGTATTATAAAACTTGTTAAAGAAAACACAAGTTATCAGGACAGAAGAAAACAAATATTTTATTTCAGACTTGAACATAAATACACTGTCATAAAAACATATTTACAAAACATAATATCATGTAAAATATATCAGTAATTAATAAATAATTAATTAATACCGCTATATTTCATTACCAATTTCTGTATAATATATTCAGTTGTTTTATGAATATTAAAATCCAAATAATGCAAGAAATATTTTTTAATCACAAGTTCCTCAAGAATAACAGAATGAACATATTTCTATTTAAAATGATAATTCTTTCTTCCATGGTTGGTAATTAATGTTTCTAGTTTCAAAGTTTGAGAATATCACTGCCAGATTTAACCTTATGCTTAGATTACTGCCTGACTTTAGAAATCACAGATGTCCACTGCTGGCACTATAACCCCCACAATCTTGAACAGGAAGGTCAGCCTATTGAATTCACTGCGTTGTTGAAGCATGTTGGTTATACAGCCCTCATCATGAGTATTTTCGTCTTTCTAAATGAAGCTTTTGCTTGTCATTGTATATTCTCAATGGGCAACGATGTCTTTGAAGAAATAGGGATCTAAGATAGAAGATCTGTACTCTTAAGGTTGAGCGGACGAGGGTATGTAGGCTTATTTCCTGCCTTCTTGAGGACAGGTTTGGAGCTTGCAACATAGGAAGCCTAGGGTGGAATTCCTTTCTTGCAGATGTTAGTTATGTGGACGCCCAAGTGTAAATCTTTGGCCTATGGTGATGCCAAGGTATGGATTTCAGGTAGTGCAACATACTGCATGTCTTTAAAATATTTTTTTTATTTTATGTCTCTTATGCAGATTAGATATCCAAGTGATAAAAAAAACAGTCCATCCACACCTTATTTAATCAGACTACGATTGCTGAGTACTTGTAGAAAGATGTACATTATGTCACACTATTCACCCTATAATAGTTTTGACCAATTATGGCTGATGATGTAAAAAATATGTTATTTTTTTTCCAACACACATCATAATTTAAAAGCAATAGAATTATTCAAGTATAAATCGAAACAATAGGGCGACATGTATGAGGTACGAATCAATATTCTAATTAAAATCAAACGGAATTAATTCATTCTGATTTCACTCATGTAATATGGTTCCGACACAAGTGTAACTGTATATTATACATTTATAACAATATTTAAGATATATTACCGAGCTGTCAGCTTTCGTAAGATGTCATTTGCAGAAATCACGCAACTATACCGATGTTGTTAAAAGGCGGACTATAAACAGGAAATTAAGGGACAGGTGTAAAACCTGGCGGTAAAATAAAAAAGATAAATAGTACCGCCAAGTTTTACGAGCGCGGAAAATTTGCGTAAATTTAACCTGCTCATTTCAACTGTCTATATCTCATTCATTTGATAACAGATTTTAATTATCGTTTCATATTAAGAAACTAGATATCGCATGTTGCAACAATTAAACTTAGCCTGGTAAGCTTTTCAATCTACATCAGATACACACCACCCATCTATCATCCATTTATTACACACAAAAATGCCAGATACTGTTTTTATTTAAATTAAAAACTGTCCTTTTAAAGCCTCATTAAACTTCCGAAATGCCACTTTTAACAAAAATGATTGTAATTAAATATGTTTATAGTATTGCTAAAACCATCCCTGTACACCCTTAGTGACTGTTTTTTTTTTAAAAAAGCGAAAAAAATGAATAACTTTCAAAATGTGTACAGACCAAGCGTTTAACTTTTGTTTACATTTTTGTAATTCCGTGATGACTTGGCTGTTTTTACGACTGTACTTCATGTAGTGGTAGTGTGCGGATTAAGACCGTTAAATAAGGGGTTTATTAACAAGATTAGAAAAGTTATGGCTTCACTAATATTATGTATTGTTATTGGGGATGGGGGGGGGGGGGTTAAATATATAAAATTTGGTGTCTGCAATAAAACTGTATGAATGTAGTACGCATTATATTATTTATACGCACTGAAAAACAATGAGTACGGGATACTAGTTTGGTCTAGTAACTCTTGCTCAGGATCCTCCCTTGCATATACACATGATACTATCGCACGCGCTATTCTTTATCGCAGTCAATATTGCCGGTTTAGGTAACTTAACGTAATTATAAGTACTTTGTAGATAACTGACACTTTAATGGGCGTAAGAGCAATTCAATTATTTTTTTTGTGATTAAATATTTTATTTCATAAAATTATTCACAACATAAACATAGTCACATAACAATACATTTTGTTGCATGCTTACACATAGGTTGATTAATGTGTAAAAAGTATATAATTTTTAGTGGTATACGTTACAACTGTATAAAGTAAATATATAAGTAAATTGAGAAAATGCAAATCAATTAGCAACGATATTAATGATATTTTCATATTATAAAATTATCAACATGATATAACCATATATGAATGTAACATAATGAAACACAAGCACTTCAATTATTGGGGAGAGGCAACCTGGAGATAGTGTATGGGAAGGGTGTCCCTCTCACGCTGGTGGCGGTACTACTACTCTACTTCCGCTATTTGGATTCTTGGAACCGCTCCGAAACATTAATGTTTGTTATCTTAAAGACTAACTGCTGAATTCTACAATCATTTCTTAAAAAATATGATTGTTATCTACGCCATTGTTGTTGGGTTTTTTTTGCTTTTAACCCTTTACTCCATAGATACGCGTTTTCCCGCATCAATCACAGAAGGACATTGAAAACAGTGCAGGAAGAGCAGTCAGAACAATTCCCGCACTGTTTTCAACTCTGTCAGTTAATACAAACATAATTCACCCATTGCTGAAACGTGGTGAATTAATGCTGTTGAAAGGCGTCTATATGAAGTAATGGGGTAAAACACACACACACACACACACACACACACACACACACACACACACACACACACACACACACACTAACACGCACGTGCGCACGCACGCACTTATATGTATTTAAACGAAAATTTCGAACGAGTATCTTAACCGGAAGTGTGACGCCGATGCTCATGTAAGAGAGAGAGAGAGAGAGAGAGAGAGAGAGAGTTGATGTAGGAATGCTTCATCGCATTCTTAACGTGTGAAACAACAATCACACTAACGAAAGGGAATTCCAACAAATACCATTCCGATACCACACGTGTTATCACCAATGAAACAACGTATCTATAGCATACCGGCCATTTTTTTTTATCTTAATCCAACCCCAACTGTTTTTCTCCTTTTTTGGGGGGTTCAATTTTTTCTTTTTCTTTTTTGTTGCTTTTTTGGCATTTTTTTAAAGGGTGTGTGTGTGTGGGGGGGGGGGGGGTCTTTAATGGTAAATGGGGTAATCCAAACACCGATACTGTCGCCTGTGGCCTAAGTATTAAGATAGGATTTGATTTCCGGTTGGGTACTCTGTTCAAAGTGAAACATGTCAATACAGCGCAATATGGCGCAAAGTACCTTCAAAATCGGAAACATTCTACATTCTACGCTTTATTTTACAACTCGAACGGTAAAGTCTTAATCTCCTACGGTTTTTTCCCCTTAAAGGTCTGTTTATCTCTGTTTATCAAATCATTTAATTCATTTTTATAAACAGGTCATTGTACTGTCCCTAAACATTACAGTCATATCAGTTGGCGCGTTTGAACGATCGTAAGTGGACGTTTATCCTATAGAAAAGCAAGTGTCGTGATGATCAAGACTACGAAAGCTATGCTGACTAGTTTTTGTTTTATTTTTAGGTGCCGATTGTACTTTTGTTGTTTATTTCAATCTTATCAAACTTTTAAATATGCCATGACTGATGCAAATAAATCCCCTTCTTTAATAGACTAGTCTTGTTATTCTCCCGCCAAACTGCCAAATTATCTAATAAATATTAATGAATGAACCCATTATATAGGTTGAATACCGTTACCACAATTTCATTTACTTAGTAACAGATTCGTTGCTCTTAGAGTAGCCTATAATTTAATATATTTGGGGTAAAACGTTTAAAAGATACCCTGATATTTAGTTCAATATTTAAGGTATCGTTGAAATGATAATAGGATGAGTCATTATAATGGTGATTTACCTTCGATGAAAGTGGGTCACACCGTTAATAAATTATTTTTTTTTCTGTACATATGAAAGCAAAGGCGTAGCAGCCGGGACGGGATGACTCTCTACCACATTGATTAGGTTTGGTAAGGTTAGCGGAGTCAGCATATGCGTTGTCCCAACAAGTATTTTGATTAAAAACTAAACAGCGTGGCTGCAAGATACATAAAACACTGCACATGACACACATTACATGTCCCCTCCTACACAAACCGGCGTGGCTACACGTATGCATCGCAGGCCAATGTATGCACTGCCCCCCCCCCCCCCCTCACCCCCCCCCCCCTTTTAAAAAAAGTCCCTAAGTAATTGATATATGTTTACAATATACAAAATACACACAAAACCCCTGATAATGCGTCATTGGTTATTTCCATTTTAAAACAAATATATAATGGAGTACCTCAGAGCCCCCATCAAAAGTATCAGTTACTTGCTGAGATGGGTGTTCTCGAGCACTGGTTAACCTTCTGGGATCCAAGTGACAAAAGTAGCAGTTACTTGCAGAGATTGGTGTTCTCGAGTACTGGTAAACCTTCTGTGATCCAAGTGAGAAAAGTAACAGTTACTTGCAGAGATTGGTGTTCTCGAGTACTGGCAAACCTTCTGGGATTCAAGTGACAAAAGTAGCAGTTACTTGCAGAGATTGGTGTTCTCGAGTACTGGTAAACCTTCTGTGATCCAAGTGAGAAAAGTAACAGTTACTTGCAGAGATTGGTGTTCTCGAGTACTGGCAAACCTTCTGGGATTCAAGTGACAAAAGTAGCAGTTACTTGCAGAGATTGGTGTTCTCGAGTACTGGTAAACCTTCTGTGATCCAAGTGAGAAAAGTAACAGTTACTTGCAGAGATTGGTGTTCTCGAGTATTGGCAAACCTTCTGGGATTCCAGGAAAGAATTGGTGATGAGGTTAAATGTTCATATTTACGTCTCGGTGGCATAAAATTATGCTAAATAGTGTTTGTTAATCAAATTAGATAAATCAGATTCAATAATTGGATTAACAAAACAATCAAGGAGAATAAGTTTGGTCAATGTAGAAACCATGAATACTTGGGTCAATCAATTAAGAAGTAAGGGTCCTTTTGTACTGTTACCAGAGCAGAATAAGAAATTATATGTATTCACACTTGAGCAAAACTTTATATAGCTAATCATTATATAATAAATATGATACAATACAAATATAAAACAAATCAATATAAAATAGAAACACAACTTCACATTAGTTTTGTTACTAATGGCAGTGACATGAATGTTACGATTATATATACCTTGAATTACTAAAGAACATACTGCTTGGATAAAATAAGAGAACAACACAGTCATATATAATGTAAAATATAATGAAAACAAATAAAACTATGAATTTATCACATAATTTACGATGCAGGAGAGTAATAAATCCGTGACATAATTTTTTTTTATTGAGGTGACCAAATAAATGGTATTTTTTCCTGAGTTATGTGATAAAAAAATCTTACATTCGTGCTCATTTATTATTGAATTTATGCATAATCTATTTTTCCAACTCGTTTAATAAAATCAGCACAATTGTAAGATCCTCTGTATATCACTATAACGACGAAAGATAATCATGATAAACACGTGAAACGCGGCATAATATAACAACGAAGTGAGATGACTGGTAGGAACGTGTTTTAATACATGTGATCTCTCTCCAACTGAACAAACCTGACCGGTGTACATACATGGATCAATAATTCAAAAGCCTTCTATATTAGAGGTATCAAAAGGCGTCTATATGAGGTGTCTAAAGGCGTCTTTATGAAGTTAAGGGTTAAAGGTATGTTGATTACTTTTGGTAATATCACAGAAAGATAATTGTGGTTGGAAAACTTTGTTCACATGAAATTTATGGTGAAAAGTGGGGTCAGAAATTATGTTAGTTTATGAATGAGTGTGTTTGTTGAATGATCACGAGATATGAAGTTACTGTTATGTGCAAAATGTACAAATTAATTGACATTAAACTTTACTGGGTATTGAAGCATCTGAAGATTAAGATAAAGATAAATTTTAATATATATATATATATATATATATATATATATATATATATATATATATATATGAATGCGGAGATAGGAGAGGGACAGGGACAGACAGAAACAGGAACATGGAGAGCGGCAGCTTGCCCAGACCGCACATAACTTGTTCGCGTGATTCACGGTTATCCGTCTTTTCAGCAGGTAATCCCAAGGGAGACTACTCTCAAACGACCTTCACCTTCGATTTTACTTGCCCGAACATCAATTTTAGGTAAATTTGACATAATTCAATCATTTCGCGATTGTCTAATATTGAACAGTTCTGAACAGTCCACGAAAAGGTTACCTTTGTTAATCTTAAACATTTATGAAGTGCTCAGTTAACATCATAAACAAATTCAAAGAATTTCTCGTTTGCTCATCGGTGTTGTCACTGGCAGCAGTAAATTATTGATACTGGGACATCTCCAGTTGCTTTCCTTTCTGTAATGTTATATTAATCACTTGAATCTTAATGCATAAGTATGTTATTGAAATACACCTTTTAAATGAAAACGCATTTTTTTTTTAATATTCCTAATGTGTTAAGTTCAGACAAGTACCTACAGTAATTTATCCCTGTTTTTCATATATGGCCCAAAATGTGCATCTCTGTACAAGTAAGTCGATTTGTAACCCACTATATGCCTTTGGTAACTGAGGTTACTAGTTATATATATATATGTGTTTTTTGGGACTTTTGGTAATTAACAGTTATTGTTTTTATGTCTTCCCCAACCATGGTCTTCTTGGACTTTGAGCAAGTAAATATGTCAACTGCTCAAAATTACCCATGAGGGTGTGCAGCAGAATTGAGAGAGAGAGAGAGATATATAGATATAGAGAGAGAGAGATAGAGAGGAGAGAGAAAGAGTCAGTATCTGCTGTATCAACACTAGATAATGACAACTTCTTTCAGCAGAATCACTATTGTAGTATTGTTGCACCGTTGTAAATATATGTGAATATTAATATATGTGAGGGAGGGTCCCAAGTTTAAAATATAAAAGCAGAATAAAAACATAGCGCTCCCTGTTCACTTCATGGCAGCAACAATCCCAACCTTGTGGCGTGGCTCTGTGGCAGCTGGTTCCATAAGATGGTGGTAGTGGAAAATGACTCCTTCAGTACTTACATCTTGCAGTATGCAGGTTTCTCCACAGGCCATTTAAGCACAAGGGCACCCCAGCACTTGTCTGTCAGAAATGATATGCCTGCAGTGCTTGAATTCTTTAACAGTATTTTTCAAAAGGTTACTTTCCCCTAAATCATTTTTTTTCTTTGCATATCTTTTCTCATTTTAATGCCTAAAATGAACATACTAAATATGATGGCTTTAAATGATTTATACAAGTTTTACTAGAGAAATATATTTCAATGAGTGCCTTACACAGTGCTTGAAAATGTGTTGAAGGTATTGACACGCTCTTAACCCAGCACTTGCATTCCTTCCTGTGTAGAACCCTTGTATGGTACCAAGTACCTGACCTCTGGCTGACACTCTCTGTGGATGTAAGTAAGGCACACTAGGGATAGAAACAAGGTTGTTGGTAATCTTGTAGAGTATGACAGCCTTGGCCTCCTTCCTCTGTTGAGGCAAGTGTGTTGAGCATGGCAATGATATTAGGACAGGAGTCTCCAGAGACGAATCTGGGTGCTTTGCTTTGCACCACTTCTACTTTGTATATATTGGCTTGAGTGTGATGGTTCCAAACAGTGGTGGCATATTCAACCTGGGGCCTGATGAAGGTCTTGTAACAGGCCTCTTTAGTGGCACTTGGGCATGATGAGAGGTTGCGGCTGAGGAAGGCTGTGGTATTGCGATCATATCAATGTGTGCATTCCAGGACAGGTTGTTTGTGAGAAGTGCCCAAAGGTGTTTGGACTGTTTTGCTTGTTTCAGCTGTTGGCTATGGATGTTGTATTCTGCGTTGTTCTTGATATGGTAGTTTGTATGACTCTTATATTTAGAGACTTAATGTGTACTTGTCGTTTAGCTTTGCAGCGTAAAAGAAACTTCATGGACATCACCTTTCGAGAAAGTATATACTATTGATGGCTGTGTAGTGCTGCAATGAATGAACTTAATCCCTTATCTGATGTTCCAACACAGGAAACCAAATGATGTAAAGTCTGTGAATATTTAAATTAAATATTATATATTCATTCCTTTCAGACGAGTGCAAGATGGTTTAAGATAATTGAAGTTGTGATGGCATCAGAACTTTTTGCAAATAATTTAACACCTGTGGACAACATGGCAACCACAGTAGAAAGAGGCAGGGCTAAAACTTGGGAGGAATTGAAGGGAGCTGTCAAAGAGACGAGAAAATTAATGAGTTCTCTTGCTAGCCGTGTTCCATCATCATTCACATTTCGAACACAACAAACTCCAGATGGTCCAGTGACAAGGTATTATATAAAGAGACACACAGCAATGTTGAAATCTATTCAACTTACGTTCTAGGCATTTTGATTATCATCAGTGCCCGCCGCCATATTTATCTTGATGTCTCCCAAACCATTTTTATTTTTATAAAAAATTCAAAATTAAAAAAAAAAACGCTTTTAAGAAAAATTTGGATGAGAATTGATTATAATGGCCTTAAGCTGTCGCTATTTTCCAATTTGTCTATTTTTGTAGAGCAAATTTACCACAAAGGCCACTTTTACTCCTTCCCTTGACTGGCTGCTTAAGACGGTTTGACCTACCGATACAATGAATAATGAAAAGTTCATCTGCCAGAAGTATAACCTGAAATTAATAAAGTATATTTTTCATAAACACATAAATGAATGATCGAGAAGTGATGGGTTATGTCAATTGATGTTTTATACAGGCTGTATTTCCTGGGTATCCCACCAAAGCAGCGAGAGTCAACACTTCTGTATGTAAATGTCCCCACCTCTCCGATGAATATAACTCCCACATTACAATGGTGCACTTTATTAGAGTCCTTCTCCTCGGCCATGGCTGCAGGTCAGATGTCACGAGAGGAACAGTTGCTACGAGAACGGAAAAGGTAAAAACATTTTGATGATGAGTTTTGACAGAATTCTTTAGTAAATTGTATTTTTATGTCGCAATGAAGGAGCCACAAAGGAGAAGTGAACATTTTGTATTTCCTGCAAAGCTTGGCATACACTTTAAATAAGAGTTGTTTTGTGTGTCATCACATTTCGTTATTGGCCACACTTTCAGTTTTGTTTGCCAGACCTGGTTAGCTCAGTCAGTATTGTGTCTGACTATTAATCCAAGGATTGTGAGTTTGATTCCTCATAGTTATTAATATATCAGTTTTTATTGCTTTGAGGTTAGACAACAAAATAATAAGTGATTATAATGAAGTAAAAACCATCAGGACAGATTATCTGTCGTGTTGTATTCCCATAAACACTCTGACAGCATAATCATGCTACTAATTTCAAACCCTGTCAGCATGCCACTAAATGAAGAACTATTTCAAGAAAATATTTTTCTGCAATGTTAAGCGTTTTGCAATATTGTGTCTTGCAATACATTCAGATAGAGAATGATATAGAATCTATGCATGCATAACATGCTACATACATGTATTGATATTGGAGAAACTGATTCATCATAATATTTTTGTGTATATTTCAAAATATTTTTTTATCCAATGATGAACGAGGGATTTTCATTATGTTTCCTAGCTGCACAAAGTTGACCAGATGAAACAGTAACTGATATAAAATAAATATTTTTGAAAATCCCTTGCTTAATGTTTACTCCACTAACCATTTGTAAATGATCAATGTAACTTGTATGTTGTTTAATATATTTGGGGTATTTTAACTGACTTGCAGGTTAGGTGTTTTGGGAATCACCTCGTATGAAATGACTGATGAGGGGAAAATGGTATTTCCAGCCTGTAATTCACTTTTCACTTGTACGGATGAAAATTTAACTGTAAGTATTTTATTCTCTTAAACATGTTAAATAGTTACAATGTATGTTTACAAGGTTATGAGAGAGCTCATATTTTTGTATTCCTGGGTTGTGGTTATTGGTGCCTGCCTTGACTGAGTGGTCATGCGAGCTCCACTGCCTGATGATCACTTAAATGTTCACCGCTGAAGTCTGTTAAAGCCCAGTTCTGTCCATTAACATTATGTGAGAAAGTTTGCTAGTTATGTGCCCAAACTGGATTTGGTTCTACTCAGATTCATTCTGAGGTCTCCACCAACTAAATGCCATATATAACCTTAAACATGCTGAAAATGGCATTTTTCATCTCTTTTTCTCAATACATACACCTTTTTATGTATGAAATACCTTTTAACAAGTACTTATATAGAAGGATAGGAAACTTGCATCTCCTGACTAAATGTTGGTAAAACAGCACACAAAGGATTCAAATTAATCTTTTTTCAGAATTCACAGGCAACCGCTTTCTTGTACATAAAATGTAAGTTGTATGTAATCGTAGATGTTTTTAAATGTTTGCATCATGCAAGAGTTATGTCCCTTTCATTCAGAATTGGCGTTAAATTAAGGGTCTGCAGAGTCTTCTGCATACTTAAGTATTTTAATTTCATATTTGCATCATGTAAATAATTTACAAACATTTGAAAATTGTGAAAAAAAAATAAAATATCCTTGTGTGTCCATTTATATACCTACTGAATATGGAATGTAAGATAAGAATATAAGAGAAATGGAAAACATTTTTAAAATTAAGTTGCTGGAAGATAACTGCTTATTAGGGAAAGTTTTTATAGTTGTTGAGAGATAAGTTTCACAGAAGAGTCTGTGTGTATGAGGTTTACAGTTTGAGGAATGTATTTTTCTACAGTCTGAAGATCCAGTATTTCCTCACACCATCAACACGGATGTGATCGGTGCCAGAATGGACCCCCAGCGGAGTCCCAACAATCCCGATCTCATTGCATTTGTACACAGTAATGACTTGTGGGTAGTTAATGTAAAATCTCGGCAAGAAGTACGACTCACATTCTCCAATAAAGGTATCTTTCAAAGTATTTATCTTACAAAGTACATGCATTTATCTTACAAAGTATTAATCTTATAAAATATTAAAATATTTATCTTATAAATATTAAACTATTTTTCTTATAAAATATTTACCTAACAAAGTATTTATCATAAATATTAAAATATTTATCTTATAAAATATTTACCTTACAAAATATTTATCTTATAAAATATTAAAATGTTTTTCTTATAAAATATTTACTTTACAAAATATTTACCTTACAAAGTATTTATCTTATAAAATATTAAAATATTTTTCTTATAAAATATTTACCTTACAAAGTATTTATCTTTTAAAGTATTTAATTTAGTTTATCCCGAATTATTTTAGCTCGATTGGTGAAGAAGCTCAGAGCTTATTTGAACTACTTTTGAGTCTGCTTCCTGGGTAGAACCAGTACTGAGCGTTGTTTATTTTAGATGGAAATTGTCAAGCTGGGGATCGAACCTGCAACCTCTGGCATGAGCAGCTAACAATCTATCCACTACACTACTGCGCTGCTTAATATTTATTTTGTTCAGGTGTTGTATGCAGCAGTGCTTTTACATTTTGGTTCATAATTTAAATTGGATGCCATAAATAACCATAAGAGTTTACTCCATAATAATGGACACTATTTATCTAGACAGTCTCTTTTACTTTGAATGGTTCCTTTGTCTTCTTTCTTCATCTTGCTTTGCAAATGGACTAATTGTTTGACACTTTTTCTCTCTGCAGCGAGTGGAAGTTTACAGGAAGATTCAGTGAGTTCCGGGGTACCATCCTTTGTGGTTCAGGAAGAGTTTGATCGCTACACTGGGTACTGGTGGGAACCAGCACGTACAGACGATGGAACGGATGTCTACCGCATTCTGTTTGAAGAGGTTGATGAATCAGATGTTGATATTATACAGGTACAAATAAAAATTTATATCACTTTTAAACCTCACTGTGATCATATATTACATGTATGTCTAGAATAACAGGTTAGACAATCTCCACTTCACATTTGCATAGAAAATGTTGATGTCAAAGAGAGATGTGTGCATGGTCCAGTTTGATATATGTCAACCGTGGTCAATTTTACAGGTATTGCAACCCTTTTTTGACATGAATTTGGGTTTCCAATCAACAGCGGGGGCATGTATTTTGACAGAATATACTGCAATAATTCAAAATTCTAACTTTTGATATGAGGTATAATAACAACAGATAACTGAATGTGCAAAATGGAAGATAAAATAATTATTATTCCAACTTTTCAATGCCTGTCTTTTATTGACTTAATTGATCCAGTACTGAAATAATGGATTTGTGCCTCACAGTGTTAAAAAAAAGGACAAAATCCATCCTAAGTAACTTTCCCTACATTTGTTATTATCCCCAGCCTACATGAAGTGGATGTTAATAATAGGAATGACATTGTCCCTTCATCTGTGTGTTTGCCACAACATTTTACAAGTGCTCTCCTCCTACATATTGATTATACTTTGTGGTCAGACATCGAGTGGATGTTAGTCTGTAGAACGAACCCAGCTCTCCCTATTGGGTCTGTTAAATAGCAATTGATTGGTCAGTTATTTCAGGGAATGTTTGAATCGTGTCACAGTTAAGTAAGCATTGTGGGACAGACGTAGGATTTCCTGCTTTTTCATTGGGGATTAATAGACCTGATTCGGGAGATATCAGGTTTTATACGTGAACAAAGTGGACACAGTGAGTAAGTTTGTGTATGCTCTGCCCAGGACAGGCTTTGGATACTTTCTTTCTTGTTGTTTTAAGTACCAAATTTGTGGATATTGTTAAAATAAAGTAATTCGTACACTATTGAATTTCCATTTTGTTTGATAAGATTCAGTGTTATTGTGGATTGGTTTACTTACAGATATTTTCCCCATTGGAGGAGAAAGGCGTAGATGAATATCGCTACCCTAGACCGGGAAAGGCTAACGCCAAAAGTTGTCTCAAAATGGTACAGTTTACAATAGATGAAAACGGACATGTGAGTATTAACAGCATTTCTACACTGGCAATAAAGTTAATAATAAATTTTCTTTGACCAAGTTGTCAGTTTTCATCTATTTCTAATTTGATTTCATATTTCTGTAAAAACAGACGTGTCTCTTCCTTATTGTGTTTATATTTAACTATTGGTATATGGATATTTGAGTTTATATTTAACTATTGGTATATAGATATTTGAGTTTATATTTAATTATTGGTATATAGATATTTGAGTTTATATTTAACTATAGATATTTGAGTTTATATTTAACTATTGGTATATAGATATTTGAGTTTATATTTATATTGTGTTTAAATTAATATTTATATATTCATGTAAATATTGGTGTTTATATTTAAATAAGAGTTTATAGTAATGTTACTTTCATACTGCTATTGGCTAGGGTTAGGTTTACTTTCATACTGTTATTGGTTAGGGTTAGGTTTAGTTTCATACTGCTATTGGTTAGGGTTAGGTTTAGTTTCATACTGCTATTGGTTAGGGTTAGGTTTAGTTTCATACTGCTATTGGTTAGGGTTAGGTTTAGTTTCATACTGCTATTGGTTAGGGTTAGGTTTAGTTTCATACTGCTATTGGTTAGGGTTAAGTTTAGTTTCATACTGCTATTGGTTAGGGTTAAGTTTAGTTTCATACTGCTATTGGTTAGGGTTAAGTTTAGTTTCATACTGCTATTGGTTAGGGTTAGGTTTAGTTTCATATTTATGTTGATGTTTAGTTTTGTATTTCTGTTGAATTGCAGATACCTGAGACTCCAGTGATTAAGTGTTTATATGAATCTCTGCATTCCTTGGTCCCCAGCATGGAGTACTTGGTGAGAGCTGGGTGGACACCAGATGCAAAATAGTAAGTTAACCGAGGTTTTATTTAGTCCACAAGTCTACATGAGGTATTGTCACTTCCTTGCATTCAGCATCATTAGCATTGCCATCTTTAAACTTTTAATGTTTTGTTTTTATGCCATTTTAAGAATGGCGAAGGGACATTAAATGTTACACCCATCCGTTTTTCCGTCTGTTCATTCGTCCGTCTGTTTGTTTGTCCAGTTACTCTGAAGAACAATTATCCTTTTTATCTCTTTTCAATTTATTGGAATTTTCCATTGTTTTGTTTTTTCTTAGCGTCCACTGCCAGTTGTTAAACAGGAAGCAGACACACCTGTCTTTGGTGCTGGTTCCTGTAGAGTGTTTTGTGGATGATGCAACATCTGAAGATGAAGAAATGCTGGAGACCGGTACACGGAAATACCCACCTATACATGTGTTGTACGAAGATGTATCAGAGATATGGGTCAATGTGAGTATACGTGTACTAGTAATTATATATGGACGACATCTTTGCGTTGGCTGAGCCTGGTTAGCTCTTTCGGTAGCCCGTCTCTGTGATGATTGATATACAACATTGCGTCTCATTGTCATTTGTCTCTCACTGCTGATTCAAGTGGGAAAGTTATCAGTTACTTGTGGAGATATGTATGCTTGACTAATGCATTGTATTCCCAGACATAGAATGTGCATTTGTACACACCATGCCTTTAGATGTCATTCTAACATTACAAAGGGTTCATCATACAGCTGATGTATTCTTTACCAGTACACGGATGCCATATATAACATGCACTTAAATATCCTGTTAATTACAAACAAAGTTATATTCAGATTTTTTTTGTTAATACAAAAACATATTGCTTACATTAGTTTTTCTTCATTGTGGTATATTATATCATATATCGTAAGAGGAAGAGAAATGCATGAAGCTCCTGATGTAATTGTTTCCCTCCCAACAGATAAACTGACATATGTAATTGTTTCCCTCCCAACAGATAAACTGACATATGTAGTTGTTTCCCTCCCAACAGATAAACTGACTTATGTAATTGTTTCCCTCCCAACAGATAAACTGACATATGTAATTGTTTCCCTCCCGACAAATAAACTGACATATGTAATTGTTTCCCTCCCAACAGATAAACTGACTTATGTAATTGTTTCCCTCCCAACAGATAAACTGACATATGTAATTATTTCCCTCCCAACAGATAAACTGACTTATGTAATTGTTTCCATCCCAACAGATAAACTGACATATGTAATTGTTTCCCTCCCAACAGATAAACAGACATATGTAATTGTTTCCCTCCCAACAGATAAACTGATATCTGTTATTGTTTCCCTCCCAACAGATATTTGCTACTACAATTGACTTGGCACAAGAGTGAGTATCACTATGGCCACGATGCGTTGTTTGTCCAAGTAAATGCAATGTGATACAATGTCACTCTGACCGCTGGCCACGTGGCATTTGTCCAAGTAAATACAATGTCACTCCGGCCACTTGCCACGTGACGTTGTTTGTCCAAGTAAATACAATGTGATACAATGTCACTCCGGCCACTGGCCATGTGGCGTTGTTTGTCCAAGTAAATACAATGTGATACAATGTATTGTTTACTAAGATACTGTTTGCTTATCTCAGGAAAATGGCAGGGTAGCAACTTATATTGATCGCTGATTGGATTATTGACTTGTTTACTTGACAGCTCGTATCAATTCAATTGGTTTAAATGAACTTGGTGTACATATCAACTGCATTTTATTGACCAATGGAAAACATTTGCACCTGGGTGGAGCTAAATACATGTATGCATTTCATTGGCTCCATGATTTTGTTTTCCTTGTGCAGCGTTACATTGTCTTGAATTTCATGTGATGTTTACTGTAAGTTTTCATTTTAACACGAGCATGTAGACAAAGTAATGTTATAGTTTTATGTATACTATCTAGAAGATATAATGTGTATATATAATGTGTATATGTAATGTATATATATATAAGGTGTATATAATGTGTTCATATGTGTATATATAATGTGTATATATAATGTGTATATAATATGTTCATATAATGTTTATATATAGTGTGTATATAATGTGTATATATAATGTGTATTTATAATGTGTATGTATAATGTGTTCATACAATATGTATATATAATGTGTATATATAATATGTTCATATGTTAAAATTATATCATGTGTATATAATGTATATGTATAATGTTTATGTATAATGTGTGTATATAATGTGTATATATTAAGGTATATAAGTAACGAAAGCACAATTTGGAGTTTTCATCGGATTATGAAAAACATCAGTAAAGTTTAATTTTACTGTGAAACCCATTGAACTAGCCTAATATTTTTCATCATCGAATAGAAAACTTTAAATTGTGCTTTCAATACTAAACACTGTGGCATTTTTGGACTGTTGTTCATTTCAGGTACATGACATTTTACACTTCTTTCCTCGAACTTCTGATGATGTAATCAACTTTTTATGGCTGTCAGAGAAGTCTGGTTTCCGCCATTTGTACAATGTGTCATCAAGGCTGACCTTGATCCCACAGTCAACCAGTGTGTCCGACTATCATGAAGGTATGAATTTACTGTTTTGTAACTCATCGCTCAACATACAGTAAAAACTGTGTTAAGCAGCCAGTCAATGGAAGGAGGAAAGGAAAGTGACCTTTTAAAACAGGTTGTTACTTAATACAGGTTAATATCTCTGAAAGAATAAACATGTCAAAATATTAAAACTGTCTTCAGCAGCCAGTCATTGGAAGGAGGAAAGGAAAGTGACCTTTTAAAACAAGTTGTTACTTAATACAGGTTAATTTGCTCTGAAAGCATAAACATGTCAAAAAATTAAAACTGGCTGCTAAAGTCAAGTGGCTTCTCAGTAGAGTTTGTCCCTTATACAGGTTTGCCTGTAAGTGTTGTGGTGGTCCCTTATACAGGTTTGCCTGTAAGTGTTGTGGTGGTCCCTTATACAGGTTTCCTGTTAGTGTTGCGGTGGTCCCTTATACAGGTTTGCCTGTAAGTGTTGTGGTGGTCCCTTATACAGGTTTGCCTGTAAGTGTTGTGGTGGTCCCTTATACAGGTTTGCCTGTAAGTGTTGTGGTGGTCCCTTATACAGGTTTACCTGTAAGTGTTGTGGTGGTCCCTTATACAGGTTTGCCTGTAAGTGTTGTGGTGGTCCCTTATAAGGTTTGCCTGTAAGTGTTGTGGTGGTCCCTTATACAGGTTTCCTGTAAGTGTTGTGGTGGTCCCTTATACAGGTTTACCTGTAAGTGTTGTGGTGGTCCCTTATACAGGTTTGCCTGTAAGTGTTGTGGTGGTCCCTTATACAGGTTTGCCTGTAAGTGTTGTTTTATGTTTTGAACTTAAGTGACATGTGTCTCTCACTAAGACAGTATTGCTGAACAGGAAATTTCATTTTATTCCAGGAGTTTGAAAGCTGACTCAAATTAAAACTGCCATTCCATCATCATGTTTCGATGCATTGACATCTGCCACAGTTACGTCCCTTTATTTATTTTTTATGGTTCATGTAACTCATGTTATACTTCATATCATTGTACAGTTAAGTCCCTTTATTTATTTTTAATGGTGCATGTAACTCATGTTATACTTTAAATCATTGTACAGTTACGTCCCTTTATTTGTTTTTAATGGTTCATGTAACTCATGTTATACTTCATATCATTGTACAGTTACGTCCCTTAATTTATTTTTAATGGTTCATGTAACTCATGTTATACTTCATATCATTGTACAGTTAAGTCCCTTTATTTATTTTTAATGGTGCATGTAACTCATGTTATACTTCATATCATTGTACAGTTAAGTCCCTTTATTTATTTTTAATGGTTCATGTAACTCATGTTATACTTCATATCATTGTACAGTTACGTCCCTTTATTTATTTTTAATGGTGCATGTTACTCATGTTATACTGTATATCATTGTACAGTTACGTCCCTTTATTTATTTTTAATGGTTCATGTTACTCATGTTATACTTCATATCATTGTACAGTTACGTCCCTTTATTTATTTTTAATGGTGCATGTAACTCATGTTATACTTCATATCATTGTACAGTTACGTCCCTTTATTTATTTTTAATGGTGCATGTAACTCATGTTATACTGTATATCATTGTACAGTTACGTCCCTTTATTTATTTTTAATGGTTCATGTTACTCATGTTATACTTCATATCATTGTACAGTTACGTCCCTTTATTTATTTTTAATGGTGCATGTAACTCATGTTATACTTCATATCATTGTACAGTTAAGTCCCTTTATTTATTTTTAATGGTGCATGTAACTCATGTTATACTTCATATCATTGTACAGTTACGTCCCTTTATTTATTTTTAATGGTTCATGTAACTCATGTTATACTTCATATCATTGTACAGTTACGTCCCTTTATTTATTTTTAATGGTGCATGTAACTCATGTTATACTTCATATCATTGTACAGTTACGTCCCTTTATTTATTTTTAATGGTTCATGTAACTCATGTTATACTTCATTATCATTGTACAGGGTTAGGGGTACAGGGCTTTTTACCTTATTAAACAGAGGCCACTATTCTGCTACTTCCCAATAGAAATATCATGTTTTCCCAAATTGAGGCAAAATAAATCCAATTTTTTGTTTTTGAGAATTTGTCTCCATGTGGGTCAGGCTGTACGTCATCACTTTAGCATTTAAAACTGGACTCTTTAGTCAGACGGGGGAGATTCAGACAGAGACTTGGAGAGGGAGTCTCTTACGGAGTCGGCACTCTGGTCTGTTGCTTGGCACCTTGCTATCTGTTGCTAAGAATTAAAAGTACTATTTGTAAAACCATGTGTTTGTTCTAAGTATTGCTATAGTAGACCAGTATAAAGCTTGCAGCAAGAGCATAACATTAGTTTGTATACTTAAGTTTTTGAATATTGGATATATTTTTTCCCAGACCTGGCATCATTTTTATTGTTTCACATATGTTATAATCTCAATTAATTTGTTAAATTTATGTTTTAAAGCGATGAAATTGTTGGAATGAAATTGCAAAACAAGATAAGACAGTTTTGTCATGGTTTATCAGTCATGTCTAGATTTGATACAATATCCACACTTGCATATATTAAGATCATTAGACCATATTATAACTTTAGGTTACTGTTTATGAGGAACAATTTGATGTTTTTCAGATGTGATGACATGTGAATGTTTATCCTGTATACCCGTCACTTCAGGGGACTGGGAAGTTTCACCAAAAGAGGTAATCATGCCTTAATACTGATACATATACATAGGCTAGGATATTTGTCATACTGTAATATGTAAGTTAATATACATAGGTTAGGATATTTGTCATACTGTAATATGTAAATTAATATACATAGGCTAGGATATTTGTCATACTGTAATATGTAAGTTAATATACATAGGTTAGGATATTTGTCATACTGTAATATGTAAGTTAATATACATAGGTTAGGATATTTGTCATACTGTAATATGTAAGTTAATTTTTTTTTTTTTTTTTTTTTTTTTTTTTTGAATGGGGTTTAACGCCATTTTCAACACATTTCAGGTTATATATGGCATATCCAGTTTTACTGGTGGAGGAAGACCTCAGACTGAGTCAGACTGAGTAGAACCACCGTCCTTCCGCAAGTAACTGGAAACTTTCTCACATAAAGTTTTTGGAGCGAGCGGGACTCGAACCTACGACCATAGCGGTGAGAGGTAAGTGATCTTGAGACGGCGCCTTAGACCACTCGGCCACGGAGGACCCTGTAAGTTAATGTACATAGGCTAAGATATTTGTCATACTGTAATATGTAAGTTAATATACATAGGCTAGGATATTTTGTCATACTGTTATATTGTAATTTTTTTTTTTTCGTTATTGGAGAGTTTTAGATATATGATTGGATCCGAAAATAACTTTTGTGTGTTATGGTGACAAGAACTTTTAGCATTTATACTGATTAATGTTATCATAGATTTATCTTTCACATAAAAACTTTAACCAAACTTTGAACAATTAAAAACATACATCACATAATTGTGAATTGTGTGCTAGGGTCCCAAAATTCATCATGCCATAGTCTGTGGATTCATTATTAATGCTTGTGCTCAAATAGTTGTTTTTTATGTACATGTATATGAATTATATCTATGCATGTCTGTTTTCAGATCTGGGTAGATGAGACAAGACAATTAGTTTATTTTATAGGATTAAAGGATACAGTATTAGAAACACATTTGTAAGTAACAAGAATTGCATACGATTCCTCTCTGACAATATCTTTCATGGGATCATATACTGAATAAACAGTTAACCCACCACCTGGCATGTATCAAAGGAATTTCAACTAACCCGTCCCCTGACATTTTATGTATTTTCTCAAAAAGAATCAGAGCAATTTTCTTGAATTTTGGACTTAAGTAAGAAAGAATATTTAGGATAACAATGACCAATCGGACTATGTAAAATAAAAGATAATTGTCTGTAAATGGTGTACACAATGTATAATGATGTTACGTAATAGTTTAACGAAGATATTGGAAATTCAAAAGTGGCAGGTTAGCTGTTCTGTTCAATATAATTCTACTTGTCTTGTAAAGGCGACATCTGAAGATCACTTACCTCTCATGCTAAGGTTTAGGCATCCTCTCAAGATCACTTGCCTCTCATGCTAAGGTTTAGGCATCATCTCAAGACCACTTGCCTCTCATGCTAAGGTTTAGGCATCATCTCAAGATCACTTACCTCTCATGCTAAGGTTTAGGCATCATCTCAAGATCACTTGCCTCTCATGCTAAGGTTTAGGCATCATCTCAAGATCACTTTCCTCTCATGCTAAGGTTTAGGCATCATCTCAAGATCACTTGCCTCTCATGCTAAGATTTAGGCATCATCTCAAGATCACTTACCTCTCATGCTAAGGTTTAGGCATCATCTCAAGACCACTTGCCTCTCATGCTAAGGTTTAGGCATCATCTCAAGATCACTTTCCTCCACTTGCCTCTCATGCTAAGGTTTAGGCATCATCTCAAGATCACTTGCCTCTCATGCTAAGGTTTAGGCATCATCTCAAGATCACTTACCTCTCATGCTAAGGTTTAGGCATCATCTCAAGACCACTTGCCTCTCATGCTAAGGTTTAGGCATCATCTCAAGATCACTTGCCTCTCATGCTAAGGTTTAGGCATCATCTCAAGACCACTTGCCTCTCATGCTAAGGTTTAGGCATCATCTCAAGATCACTTTCCTCTCATGCTAAGGTTTAGGCATCATCTCAAGATCACTTGCCTGTCATGCTAAGATTTAGGCATCATCTCAAGATCACTTACCTCTCATGCTAAGGTTTAGGCATCATCTCAAGACCACTTGCCTCTCATGCTAAGGTTTAGGCATCATCTCAAGATCACTTGCCTCTCATGCTAAGGTTTAGGCATCATCTCAAGATCACTTGCCTCTCATGCTAAGGTTTAGGCATCATCTCAAGATCACTTGCCTCTCATGCTAAGGTTTAGGCATCATCTCAAGATCACTTGCCTCTCATGCTAAGGTTTAGGCATCATCTCAAGGTCACTTGCCTCTCATGCTAAGGTTTAGGCATCATCTCAAGATCACTTACCTCTCATGCTAAGGTTTAGGCATCATCTCAAGATCACTTGCCTCTCATGCTAAGATTTAGGCATCATCTCAAGATCACTTGCCTCTCATGCTAAGGTTTAGGCATCATCTCAAGATCACTTGCCTCTCATGATAAGGTTTAGGCATCATTTCAAGATCACTTGCCTCTCATGCTAAGGTTTAGGCATCATCTCAAGGTCACTTGCCTCTCATGCTAAGGTTTAGGCATCATCTCAAGATCACTTGCCACTCATGCTAAGGTTTAGGCATCATCTCAAGATCACTTGCCTCTCATGCTAAGGTTTAGGCATCATCTCAAGGTCACTTGCCTCTCATGCTAAGGTTTAGGCATCATCTCAAGATCACTTGCCTCTCATGCTAAGGTTTAGGCATCATCTCAAGATCACTTGCCTCTCATGCTAAGGTTTAGGCATCATCTCAAGGTCACTTGCCTCTCATGCTAAGGTTTAGGCATCATCTCAAGATCACTTGCCTCTCATGCTAAGGTTTAGGCATCATCTCAAGATCACTTGCCTCTCATGCTTAGGTTTAGGCATCATTTCAAGATCACTAGTTATCTCATGATATCTGATTCTCATGATTCTATACAAGAATCATATGTGGCTACTTTATATGATTCTTGTATGAGAGGTTCCATACTATTCTCATATGCTACATGTGGATTTCATATAGTATAATTCATATAAAAATCTGCTAATATTGGGAAACAATGTGTCGTGCGGTTGCTTGTGTATATACTTCTTTTACTTATTTTTACATAAAATGCAGGTCAAGTTTGCCAACATCAATTAAAATTTAAAGGAGTTACGGTCCCTTTTCCACTTTATTTATAATTTACTTACTTAGAGCACGGGCATCCATGTCCTATGGAAGCATTGCTAGTTTTATATCTTCAGCCTTGATTAATGTTTCACAACTCATTGAGATTTTCTGTTGTGTATTTTCAGATATGTAGTATCATATAGTAATCCCGGTGAAGTGATACGTCTGACGGAGCTCGGGTATTCCTACACTGTATCATTTAACAAGGTAAGTCACTCTGCCATCATTCTACACTGCCATGATGTCACTAGCTGAAAATTAACTCACTAGCTGATTGTTGCTAGCTGTGAATAAACTGTTTAAACTCCCTGGCATGTTTAGGCTAGTTATTGTAGAGTGGGCCGTTATTGTAGAGTGGGCAGTTATTGTCGAGTGGGCAGTTATTGTAGAGTGGGCGGTTATTGTAGAGTGGGCAGTTATTGTAGAGTGGGCAGTTACAGGGCTTGAAATTTCTTATAAATGCAACTTGTCCTCCCTTTCCAATATTTGTTAATTGAATGCTTAAAATCAATGAAATAGTAAGGTCAGTTTCTTATATCTTACTCCTGACCAAATGTTCCCTCGTCATGGCCAGTGGACGAGTGGAATTTTCCAGCCCCGAGTTAAAATGTGTGGGCAATTTGAAAAGAAACATGATATTTACCTCTTAGGCCACCCTTAAAAAAGTGTGTTTTTTTTCAACTTCCAACCTACATGTATATCATTTAGGGGTATGTAGGTAGACTGCTCAACTAAATGTATATATTTACCTGTAATACACGGTGAACAACAGATCTGAAAAATTGAGCTTAGACAATCAAGATGTGATGAATGTAATCCCTACCAAACTCTGATTTCTCTGTTCAGTAAGTAAGAAAACATAATGGTGACTTTTTATGCTTTGTCAGTTTCAACTTGCAAAGCTTTTTTAGGTCACCTGAGACTATGTCTCAAGGGACCTTTTGAGATCGTTGTTGTGCGTCCGTAAACAATTGACATTTTCGACTTCTCAAAAACCATGAGCTCAATCATAATGAAATGTTGTATGCAGCTTTGGTACCTAAGAGTGAATCAAAATTGTGAATTGCATGATCCCGACCCCACTAGGGCCTTGGAGGCGGGGCAAAAACTGTCAAATTTAAGGTACACCTTAAAATCTTATTCTTCACTGGGAAACAAATGGTAAGATGATTATGGACGTATATGGGTCCTTTATGAAAATTGTGAATTGCATGTCCCTGGGTCTCACGGTTTGGCCCTGAGGGTGAGGCTTCGGTGGGGCCTACTTTACTAAATCTATATAAGAGAAATTGACAAAAAATATTATTTTTTATAACTGAATAGGCTTATGTGACTGTTTTTGGACAATCAGGTGACCGTAAGGCCCATTGGCCTTTTGTATTATTTTAAGTTTGTGATGTTATGTGTTTTATATCTTTCAGGAACGTTCACTATTTGTAAGTGTATATAGTTCAGTGGACACGACTCCTATGTCAACGTTGTACCAAATTTTGCATACAGATACAACGGTGAAAACTCAACCATTGGGAATCCTGATGCCATCAGCACGTGAGTACCTCCAATCTGATTCAATATCCTAAGGTGGTCCTATGTGGGCTAAGGTGTCATCTCAACATCACTTACCTCTTACTGTTGAGGCTGTAGGTTGGATGCACGCTCGGTCCAAAACCGTTTGTGTGAGAAAGTGTCAGTTATTTGAGGACAGTGGTTCTACTCCAATTCATACTGAGGTCTTCCTCCACCAATAAAACTGGTTTTGCCATATATAACCTGAAATGTGTTGAAAATGACGTTAAACCCATTCAATATCCTAAGGCCAGGTAATATTGTCTGTTTACTGTGATTCTCATGTGTTGCTTGGATTTATAAACGAGAAACTTGCTGCACAGTTGCTCTGAAATATTGAGAATTACATGTAGCTGCAAGACAGCAATACACAACATTGATCACACTGTTTATATTCCACAGCCTGTTATAAGTTGTTTAATATGGGACCACAACATTGATCACACTGTTTTTATTCCACAGCCTGCTATAAGTTGTTTAATACGGGACCACAACGTTGATCACACTGTTTATATTCCACAGCCTGTTATAAGTTGTTTAATACGGGACCACAACATTGATCACACTGTTTATATTCCACAGCCTGTTATAAGTTGTTTAATACGGGACCACAACATTGATCACACTGTTTATATTCCACAGCCTGCTATAAGTTGTTTAATATGGGACCACAACGTTGATCACACTGTTTATATTCCACAGACTGTTATAAGTTGTTTAATACGGGACCACAACGTTGATCACACTGTTTATATTCCACAGCCTGTTATAAGTTGTTTATTATGGGACCACAACGTTGATCACACTGTTTATATTCCACAGTCTGTTATAAGTTGTTTAATACGGGACCACAACATTGATCACACTGTTTATATTCCACAGACTGTTATAAGTTGTTTAATATGGGACCACAACGTTGATCACACTGTTTATATTCCACAGCCTGTTATAAGTTGTTTAATACAGGACCACAATGTTGATCACACTGTTTATATTCCACAGACTGTTATAAGTTGTTTAATACGGGACCACACCATTGATCACACTGTTTATATTCCACAGCCTGTTATAAGTTGTTTAATACAGGACCTCAACATTGATCTAACTGTTTATATTCCACAGCCTGTTATAAGTTGTTTAATACGGGACCACAACATTGATCACACTGTTTATATTTCACAGACTGTTATAAGTTGTTTAATACGGGACCACAACATTGATCACACTGTTTATATTCCACAGCCTGTTATAAGTTGTTTAATACGGGGCCACAACATTGATTACACTGTTTATATTCCACAGCCTGTCCAGACTATAATTCTCCGGAATTGTTCAATTACAAGAGCAAGTCTGGGTTCACGATGCACGGCATGTTCTACCGGCCCCACAACCAGCAACCAGACGTTAAATATCCGACTGTGTTGTTTGTGTATGGAGGACCACATGTGCAGTTAATCTCAAACTCATTCAAGGGATTGAAGTGAGTAGATTGATGATATTATCTCAAAGTTAATGGAGAATCTAACTACTCATTTATTTTTGAATATATTAAATGAGTTGGCAAGAATACATTTTGTGAGCCTCTGTTGAGATCAATTTTATCACATTACACAACAAACTGACATGTACCAATTGTTTTTCCTTAATCTTGATAAGGAAGGAGAGAGAAAATTGATTGTGGAGGTCTAGGGGCATTCAGAGGATAAGAATGTTGGTCCTTATAACCTGTCTTAAGTAGTCAGTCAAGGGAAGGAGCAAAAATAGCTTCTAAAGACAGGTTGTTGCTTAATGCAGGTTAATTTGCTCTGAAATCATAGAAATGGAAGTAGCAAAATTTGGCTGCTTAAGACAAGTGGCTGCTCAATATATGTAACTGCTCAATATAGGTAACTGCTCAATGTAGGTGCTTAATATAGATAACTGCTAAATAGGTAACTGCTCAATATATATAACTGCTCAATATAGGTGCTTAATATAGGTAACTGCTTAATATAGGTAACTGCTCAATATAGGTAACTGCTCAATGTAGGTGCTTAATATAGATAACTGCTAAATATAGGTAACTGCTCAATATAGGTAACTGCTCAATATAGGTGCTTAATATAGGTAACTACTTAATATAGGTAACTGCTCAATATAGGTAACTGCTCAATATAGGTGCTTAATATAGGTAACTGCTAAATATAGGTAACTGATCAATATAGGTAACTGCTCAATATAGGTGCTTAATATAGGTATAGGTAACTGCTCAATATAGGTATAGGTTACTGCTCAATATAGGTATAGGTAACTGCTCAATATAGGTATAGGTAACTGCTCAATATAGGTTACTGCTCAATATAGGTATAGGTAACTGCTCAATATAGGTGCTTAATATAGGTAACTGCTCAATATAGGTATTGGTAACTGCTCAATATAGGTAACTGCTCAATATAGGTGCTTAATATAGGTAACTACTTAATATAGGTAACTGCTCAATATAGGTAACTGCTCAATATAGGTGCTTAATATAGGTAACTGCTTAATATAGGTAACTGCTAAATATAGGTAACTGCTCAATATAGGTAACTGCTCAATATAGGTGCTTAATATAGGTATAGGTAACTGCTCAATATAGGTAACTGTTCAATATAGGTATAGGTAACTGCTCAATATAGGTATAGGTAACTGCTCAATATAGGTTACTGCTCAATATAGGTATAGGTAACTGCTCAATATAGGTGCTTAATATAGGTAACTGCTCAATATAGGTATTGGTAACTGCTCAATATAGGTAACTGCTCAATATAGGTATAGGTAACTGTTCAATATAGGTATAGGTAACTGCTCAATATAGGTTACTGCTCAATATAGGTATAGGTAACTGCTCAATATAGGTAACTGTTCAATATAAGTAACTGCTCAATATAGGTATAGGTAACTGCTCAATATAGGTAACTGTTCAATATAGGTAACTGCTTACACAGGTTTGACTGTATTTATTTATATTTTTTTTATGTTTAACAGCATTTGAAGTAAAAACTTAACTCAACCAAGCTTCCAGGTGATCATGTTTTCAGATCAAATAAAACTGGTTGCCATATATAACCTGTATTTTATTAAAAATGATGATAAACTCCATTCAAAAATGTTTTCATACTTGCTGCAATACAATGCATATGATATTATCAAAATTGAAAACAGAATAGTAGTAACCAGACAACAGTTCAGATTTTATGTATTTATGTAAAACTTGGGATTAGAAAACACTTGGCCTAGAAAACACTTGACCTGGGCCAAAAAAACACTTGACCTGGGCCAGGAAACACTTGGCCTTGAAAACACTTGGCCCTTGTTCATAAATTGTCTTAAGAAGAAATCTCCACTTTATTCAGATTTAAGATTTTCATATAAATTTCCATGTTATTTATTTGACTACTAGGCAGATTCTTATTGAATAGTAAGATCTACAAACGATCCAGTTAAAAATTATAATAGAAAATATAATATGAAAAATAGTTTGTAGATTTGTCATAAGATCTTACTAAGATGCTGTCTGAGTATGTGTATGTGAGGTTTGTGCATTTGAGGTTTGTGTATTTGAGGTTTGTGTATGTGAGGTTTGTATATGTGAGGTTTGTTCATTTGAGGTTTGTGTATTTGAGGTTTGTGTATGTGAGGTATGTGAGGTTTGTGTATGTGAGGTTTGTGTATGTGAGGTTTGTGTATGTGAGGTTTGTATATGTGAGGTTTGTGTATTTGAGGTTTGTGTATGTGAGGTTTGTATATGTGAGGTTTGTGTATGTGAGGTTTGTGTATGTGAGGTTTGTGTATTTGAGGTTTGTGTATGTGAGGTTTGTGTATGTGAGGTTTGTATATGTGAGGTTGTATATGTGAGGTTTGTGTATGTGAGGTTTGTATATGTGAGGTATGTGTATTTGAGGTTTGTGTATTTGAGGTTTGTGTATTTGAGGTTTGTGTATGTGAAGTTTGTGTATGTGAGGTTTGTCTATGTGAGGTTTGTCTATGTGAGGTTTGTGTATGTGAGGTATGTGTATGTGAGGTTTGTGTATGTGAGGTTTGTGTATGTGAGGTTTGTCTATGTGAGGTTTGTCTGTGAGGTTTGTGTATGTGAGGTTTGTGTATGTGAGGTTTGTGTATGTGAGGTTTGTATATGTGAGGTATGTATATTTGATGTTTGTGTATTTGAGGTTTGTGTATGTGAGGTTTGTGAATGTGAGGTTTGTATATGTGAGGTTTGTCTATGTGAGGTTTGTATATGTGAGGTATGTGTATGTGAGGTTTGTGCATTTGAGGTTTGTGTATTTGAGGTTTGTGTATGTGAGGTTTGTATATGTGAGGTTTGTTCATTTGAGGTTTGTGTATTTGAGGTTTGTGTATGTGAGGTATGTGAGGTTTGTGTATGTGAGGTTTGTGTATGTGAGGTTTGTGTATGTGAGGTTTGTATATGTGAGGTTTGTGTATTTGAGGTTTGTGTACGTGAGGTTTGTATATGTGAGGTTTGTGTATGTGAGGTTTGTGTATGTGAGGTTTGTGTATTTGAGGTTTGTGTATGTGAGGTTTGTGTATGTGAGGTTTGTATATGTGAGGTTGTATATGTGAGGTTTGTGTATGTGAGGTTTGTATATGTGAGGTATGTGTATTTGAGGTTTGTGTATTTGAGGTTTGTGTATTTGAGGTTTGTGTATGTGAAGTTTGTGTATGTGAGGTTTGTCTATGTGAGGTTTGTCTATGTGAGGTTTGTGTATGTGAGGTATGTGTATGTGAGGTTTGTGTATGTGAGGTTTGTGTATGTGAGGTTTGTCTATGTGAGGTTTGTCTGTGAGGTTTGTGTATGTGAGGTTTGTGTATGTGAGGTTTGTGTATGTGAGGTTTGTATATGTGAGGTATGTGTATTTGATGTTTGTGTATTTGAGGTTTGTGTATGTGAGGTTTGTGAATGTGAGGTTTGTATATGTGAGGTTTGTCTATGTGAGGTTTGTGTATGTGAGGTTTGTGTATGTGAGGTTTGTGTATGTGAGGTTTGTGTATGTGAGGTTTGTGTATGTGAGGTTTGTGTATGTGAGGTTTGTCTATGTGAGGTTTGTGTATGTTAGGTTTGTGTATGTGAGGTATGTGTATGTGAGGTTTGTATATGTGAGGTTTGTGTATTTGAGGTTTGTCTATGTGAGGTTTGTCTATGTGAGGTTTGTGTATGTGAGGTTTGTGTATGTGAGGTTTGTGTATGTGAGGTATGTGTATGTGAGGTTTGTGAATGTGAGGTTTGTGTATGTGAGGTTTGTCTATGTGAGGTTTGTGTATGTGAAGTTTGTCTATTTGAGGTTTGTGTATTTGAGGTTTGTGTATGTGAGGTTTGTATATGTGAAGTTTGTGTTATGTTTCAGGTTTCTAAGACTTCACACTCTAGCATCTCAAGGCTATGCAGTGGTAGCAATAGATGGCAGGGGTTCATGCAGCAGAGGTCTCAGGTTTGAGAGTCATATCAAACACAGAATGGTGAGCTCTCTCTTGCTTTCAGATTTCTTTTTCTACATTCTTTATTCTTCTTTATCTCATTTCTTATTCAATTTTGCCTAATATTATCATATTTTTAATATTTTCTTTCACGTTTTTTTTACTTTTCTTTTTTCTTCGCTTGGCCATGTTAGCTCTGTTGGTAGCATGTCTGACTATCATTCAAGGGGTCGTGAGTTGAAATCCCCATCTGACCACAGTGTCCATGAGGATTGATATATATGACATTGTATCTCTGTCATTAATCTTTTACTGCTGATTCAAGTGGAAAGTTATCAGTAACTTTCAGATGTACCCACATTCTGGTTAAACTTCTTGAATTCCTGGAAAGAGTGGGTAGTTTAATCCTTTACTCCATAGATACGCATTTTACCGCACCAATCACAGAAGGCCTTTGAAAACATTACAGGAAGAGTTCAGATTCAGTAATGAGCAATCTGAACACTTCCTGCACTGTTTGTTTTCTACTCTGTCAGTTAATATAAACATAATTCACCCAATAATTCAAAAGCTTTCTATATTAGAGGTGTCCAAAGGCATCTATATTAGGTGTCCAAAGGCGTATATATGAAGTAAAGGGTTAAATGATTGACTTTTAGCACTAAATGGTATGAAAATGACAAACACAATAAAACATCTAAGCAAGGCTCAATGTAAGCTATTCTGATCGACCTGTGTCTATCATCCTTCTGGCTGCTGTTTTAGCAACATATAGTTTAAAACTTAAAACAAAGATAAAAAAAACATTCAGATGATGCTTTTAGACTGGCTCCAGTAGAACTGCATTTGATTCATTGACATTGGTTAAAGAATATTAAAGTAAACACTGAAGACAACTAAGTTAATTTTCGAAGGTCTTCACCAAACTGATGCAGTAGTAACATATGATTATATGTTGCTCTCGTTATTTTTTTTAACATGTCTGATTTGATATAAATAAGATATTAGTGGCCCTCTTTTGTGATTGCCTGGTGTCCGTCATCTGTCGTCCGTCGTTAACTTTTAGTTTCTAACAACTTCTTCTCTGAAACCACCGGGTCAATTTTGATATAACAACATAGAAATGTTCCTTGGGTGACCCTCGGCCAAGTTTGTTCAAGCCATCTTGATTCGTCAAAAAACATGGCGGCCAGGGGTTGGGGTTCGTTAGCTATAGTAAAAACTTAAAAAATCTTCTTGTCAGAAACCAATGGGCCAATTTTGATATAATTTCACAGAAATGTTCCTTGGGTGACCCTCTACCAAGTTTGTTCAAGCCATCTTGATTCGTCAAAAAACACGGCCACAATGGCACGGGGCAAGTTTAATTAGTAAAAACTTAAAAATATTCTTGTCAGAAACTACTGGCTCGATTTTAAAATAATTTCACAGAAATGTTCCTTAGAGGACCCTTCACCAGGTTCGTCAAAAAACATGGTGGCCAGGGGGTGGGGTTAGTTTACTATATAAGCTATAGTAAAACTTAAAAAATCTTCTTGTTAGAAACCACCAGATCAATTTTAAAACAATATCGCAGAAATGTTCATTGGGTGACCGTTTACCAAGTTTATTCAAGCCGTTGTGATTTGTTAAAAAATATGACCTCCACAGTGAGGTGCTAGTTTACTATAAAGGCAGCTAAAGTAAAAACTTCAAAAGCCTTCTTGTCAGAATCCACTGACCTGATTTCAATGTAATTTCACTGACATTTACCATGGGTGAACCTCCACCAAGTTTGTTCCAGCCATTGCGATTCATTGAAAAACATAGTCGCCAGGAGGGGAGGCTGGTTTTCTTTATATGGATATATAGTGAAAACTTTCTTTTGATATCTGATTGCCAGATATCCGCACAAGGATACTATTGTTAATGCATAACTCTTCTACACATCTGTTACATCTTCAAAACAAATCAAAATTCTAAATACTCGCCTCAAGGTCACTTAGGTAAGCGATATAGGGCCATCTTGGCCCACTTGTTTTCTTTTTCCATATTTTGTTCTTCATCTTCTATTGCTTACAAGTATATTAAGTTCTTCTCAAGTAATGTCATAGCTCTTACATTAGTGCACACATTCCTTACTAGAAATAGCAACCATGTGCTGAAGTTGACTTCTGTGTTTATCTATGTAGGGGAGAAATTTTATAAACTGCTTAATTGTGTTACCAGGGAACCACTGAGATAGAAGACCAGGTGGAAGGATTGCAGTGGCTCATACCTCAGCTAGACTTTATAGACGAGGACAGGATAGCCATCCATGGCTGGTCTTATGGTAGGGTGACCTTATGTTTGCGGTTTTTGCTAGTTTACACTAATTTATTTTGTTATTATTTATTTATTATTTTGGGTAATACCAACACTGAGTGTTCTGGGTCTATGGATCAAACCCATAACGTCAAGCGTGAGCGGCCAACACTATCTACTGAACCATCACCACCCTTGTTGTTTATATTATCACTTATTTATTTTAAAATACAGTTTACTCACTCAAGAAATGATAAAACCTCATTACATTAACTGTTTACTCCATAGATACGCATTTTCCTGCACCAATCACAGAATGCCTTTGAAAACAGTGCAGAAAGAGTTCAGATTGCTTGTAACGACCAATCTGAACACTTCCTGCACCGTTTTCCACTCTCTCAGTTAATATAAACATAATTCACCCAATAATTCAAAAGCCTTCTATATTAGGTGTCAAAAGGCATCTATATGAAATAAAGGGTTAAAAACAAAATCCATTAACCATCTTTTTGTAAAGTTGTCTGAAAATAATTGGAAGTTAAGTTTATGCTATAATGGCAAACTCTTGTTGCCGTGTCCATAAATCTAGCTGAAAAACAAAAAATGATAATTAATCTGCTTGCTTTTATTGCTCCAAATGGCAAACATTTGCTGTTTTGCATAATGTGACTATGTTAATTTAGTATATCAAATTGTACAGTTTTCAACTTAATTTTCAGTAAAATAACGGTTTCCAATATATAACTGCTGAATGGTTTGTGTTTAATTAATATTTGGTGTGTAGCTGTATATTATACAATAAAATTTATTTTCTTTATTAGAAAAATAACTTGTGGCATCTTCTTACTGGTATCGTTCTTATAGTTTGCTTAATTTTAGTTTATTCTTATTTAATTTAGCTCAGTTGCAAAGAAAGCTCACTGCGTATAAAAAACGCTGTCGAGTCCACTTCCTGGGTAGGACCAGTACTGAGGTATTTTTTTCAGAGGCATTGGGTTGAGCTGGGGATCGAACCTGCAACTCAATGTAAGTAAAACTAGGATCACAGTTTATCATACCAAAGATTTGAAAAATGGTACTAGACACTTTCTGACAGGGTGAGGTATCATACCATGTGTCTGCAACATGATACTCCAGAGTGGCTGGGCTTTGAATACTGTTGCAAACTAAACACCATACAACATCAACAAAAACCTGTTGGTATCTCAGACCTTTGTGTGTTGGTATGCTATAAATCCCCAATTATATCCAGTTTGTTAGTTTAAATCTGCATGCACATTGAAAGGGAAGTATTTCTAGGCAGTGTGCTCCATTTGTGATATTGACGTTGCCATGACCAGTGTTGTGATTGGAGTGTGTGTGATTCATTGCCATTGATTTATCCAGCACGTCTATTTATTGAAAGTTGCTATTTACTCAATTTAAGATAATATTTTAACTTATTTATTATTTATTTTGCAGGAGGGTACCTCTCTTTAATGGGCCTAGCACAGAGACCGGATATTTTTAAGGTTAGTGCTTGGAAATGTATTTGTTGTAGTTTCTTTTTTCTGACATATTGGTTAATAATATTTTACTGGTGTGAGATATTTCTATCTTGGGTTGAGATTGAAAGTCTCACACAATTAATTTTGAATTGCTCTACATATACAGGAATTAATTTCTGGACCACTGAATACATTAGCAACGGTTCTAAAAGTGTTTTGTTTCCAGAGACCAGAGTCATCTGTTGGTTCCAAATACTGAGGTAAAAACGGGGTTGGCCAGATCGCATCATCACAATTTTAAATAGTTTAACGATAACCCCTTCATTCTGGAAGGAGTCTTGTATACAATGTATCTCTATGCACCTTCTAACTTTTAAGCATTTTAACATTTTCCATCTGTGCATCCATTTGTAGTCTGGTTAAAATTTGTTTTCCGGTCAATGACTTTTTTGAGTGGCATCGGTCGAGCTGAAGATTGAACCAGCAACCTCTGGTGTGAGCAGCTTCACAACCACCCTGCTTTTTATAAGGTTTTGTGTTAAATATGTTGTCAGGACCGAGGGTAGGTATGGAATCGCTTAACAGTGCAATAAAATTGTGTGTGTGTTTCTTACCACCAGGTAGCTATAGCTGGTGCACCTGTTGTTGACTGGAATTTATATGACACGGGCTATACGGAGCGCTACATGGACACTCCCGGCAACAATACCTACAGTTACCAGCAGGGAAATGTCCTCACGTACATCGATAGCTTCCCAGATGAGTGAGTCATGTTTTGTTTGTAATTGTTTTTAATGTATTTAATTGGTAGCCGGTTAATGGCTGGTGTAAATTCTGACTAAAATTCAAGGATCAGCGTTTATGTAATAATTGCAGTTTAGTATGTAATATTAATTGGAATCATGTATTTGAAGTTGCAGGGAACATGTACATAGGTAATCAGAAAGAGTACAAAATTGTAACTTCATTTTTGTACACATAATGTCACATATTCTGTATGTCTGGCTCGTATCACTACACTTAATATTCAATAAAACTTAGTATGCAGGGACAAACAATGATTGTAATACAGACTCGCTATGTTAAATTACAGCTTATTCATTATATTTGGATTTTTGTAAATATGTTCCAATGTACCTATAGATAAGTACAGTGACAATGAGTCCTTCTATAGAGATCATGTGAAGTACAATTTTGTTCTATAACCAGTGGTTCCTTCTATAGAGATCATGTGAAGTACAATTTTGTTCTATCGCCAGTAAATACTTCTATAGAGATCATGTGAAGTACAATTTTGTTCTATAACCAGTGAGTCCTTCTATAGAGATCATGTGAAGTACAATTTTGTTCTATAACCAGTGAGTCCTTCTATAGAGATCATGTGAAGTACAATTTTGTTCTATAACCAGTGAATCCTTCTATAGAGATCATGTGAAGAACAATTTTGTTCTATAACCAGTGAGTCCTTCTATAGAGATCATGTGAAACACAATTTTGTTCTATAACCTTTGTTTTACTGTTGACCTTGATTTTCTCTGACTGACAAAAAAAATTCCAAAAATTTCAAAATGCAATTGCCATAACAGAGACCTTGATAATTATTATACAACAAGAGATTCAAAATATTATTTTATTGCGGTTTGTCTTCTATCAAACAGAGAGTAAAAATTTCAAAGAAGCGCTAATGAAAGCACGCACTTTCCATTGATATGTATGTCACTGTGCCTTTATTTTTTGCTGATAAAACAATGACCTAATTAGTAACACTCTAGAAAGGTCTCCATTTGCACAGATATGTGAACAAAAATAATGAAGAGCACCCTTTGCAGATTGGAGATATATAAAGCTGAGATTTCATTGTTAAATCAATTCATAATTCATTTCCGAAAAGTTCTATATTCAATCAAAAATATATCAAAGCTATATGTAGGCTGGTTAACGATTTTTCGTCTTTCACATATGTTTAAAGTTTATGAAACAATTATAAACCAGTCATTGTTATTTTCAAAATAACAGTAGTAAATAAGCTCAGTATATCATAGCTCAGTATATCATAGCTCAGTATCATAGCTCAGTATATCATAGCTCAGTATATCATAGCTCAGTATATCATAGCTCAGTATATCATAGCTCAGTAAATCATAGCTCAGTTAATCATAGCTCAGTATATCATAGCTAAGTATATCATAGCTCAGTATATCATAGCTCAGTAAATCATAGCTCAGTAAATCATAACTAAGTATTTCATAGCTCAGTATATCATAGCTCAGTATATCATAGCTCAGTAAATCATTGCTCAGTATATCATATTTAGACAAGAAATTAAAAAAAAAGATGTTAGTGAATGATTATACATTGACTGATAAATAGTTAGTCATCGATATTTTTTTCATTCTTGTCAATTTGTTTGTGTATGATCATAGTTGGCTAATATTTTATGCTGATTAATAAAATGATGTTGTTTATTCTAGGATTCAATCTCGGACCAAACAACCAAACGGGGGACTTAGGATTTCTCTAAGATTCAATTGATATAACGTCGAAAAGTGTTACCATATTTTATTTTCACAATATTACATAATCAAGTATTCCCAAATTAAATCAAATCACTTAGTTTGTTTCAGTATAAGTGGAGCGCATGGTCATGTCCGTTGTGACTTCAACAGATAACTGTTATTGAAGCTAAAGGAAGCGCAAGGAAGCGACCGAGGGCATATATAACCAAAACTTTGTTGCGCTTAAGTATGATAGCCACACACCCCTTTGGTGTACTAAAAACCAAACCAGGTACCCCATTGGTACCATTATAGCAACAGGTACCCCATTGGTACCATAATATCTGGTACCCCCTTAGTACCAAATAAAAGCAGGTGCCCCTTTGACACCATAATACAACCAGGTGCCCCTTTGACACCATAATACAACCAGGTGCCCCTTTGACACCATAATACAACCAGGTGCCCCTTTGACACCATAATACAACCAGGTGCCCCTTTGACACCATATTACAACCAGGTGCCCCTTTGACACCATAATACAACCAGGTAACAGCGCAACTTCGCCTACTTCCTGTTTCAATATAAAGTAGTCTTACATAAACGGGTGAGACAATGTAAGAACGCCTAGCCCTTATCGCTCTCTGGCCAGTTCTTACATGCTCCGAAAACCACTCCCAAAAAACTAATTTTTTAGCCGCATGAGTCTCCTCCATATCACAGATGACTGCTATGGTATGTTGAAAGACCCATAGGCATGCAAAAGAATGAATTTGAAATATGCCAATACATAAGTAATATTTCGTTATGCCCCCGATCGCATCCAAACGTAAGAATTTTCCACAGACATGACAAAGAGAGATGAAAAGAAGAAATGGAAAGAAAGCAAAAGAATAATGAAGAAAAATAGGAGATAGCAACTTTCATAGGAGATAGCAACTTTCATAGATACATAACAATAAAATATACAGTTCAAACTATTTGTCATTATTACGTTTGCCTAAGACAGTCACTTTGTTAGCTCTCGTTGTTTTCACTTGGAACTATATCAACGTCAGTTCGTTTCCGCCACTGCTGGCACACTTGAAAATGTAACATGTTAACACTGAATTGTCACTATTACTCGTTTAAACCCGACGGTTCACAAACAACACCTGGACAGAAATGTTCATTGCCTGCTCAGTTCCGAAGACGAGATCGCCACATTTCGGACTGTTGTAGTGCGAAGCCTTTGTGTCTTTGAACGTGCCTCAAGTCCATGGTGTATAACATGTAGTTTGCCTAAGACAGTCACTTTGTTAGCTCTCGTTGTTTTCACTTGGAACTATATCAACGTCAGTTCGTTTCCGCCACTGCTGGCACACTTGAAAATGTAACATGTTAACACTGAATTGTCACTGTTAATCGTTTAAACTCGACGGTTCACAAACAACACCTGGACAGAAATGTTCATTGCCTGCTCAGTTCCGAAGACGAGATCGCCACATTTCAGACTGTTGTAGTGCGAATCCTTTGTGTCTTTGAACGTGCCTCAAGTCCATGGTGTATAACATGTAGTTTGCCTAAGACAGTCACTTTGTTAGCTCTCGTTGTTTTCACTTGGAACTATATCAACGTCAGTTCGTTTCCGCCACTGCTGGCACATTTGAAAATGTAACATGTTAACACTGAATTGTCACTGTTAATCGTTTAAACTCGACGGTTCACAAACAACACCTGGACAGAAATGTTCATTGCCTGCTCAGTTCCGAAGATGAGATCGCCACATTTCAGACTGTGGTAGTGCGAAGCCTTTGTGTCTTTGAACGTGCCTCAAGTCCATGGTGTATAACATGTACTGAAATTAAATAACTGACCAACAGTTAACATGTTAATTCTGTATGCATAAAATAGAGGAGATTTTTTAGAAAGTGTAACTTGGTTAAGGGTGCGGTGGGTGGGTTGATGTTTTGCTTTTACCTGTGCAATATGAAAGTGCGAGGGCGACGTGGCGGTCAAATGGCCTTATATACCCGACCAGTTCACGTCCGATCTCGCGAGGATTAGTTACTATAGAGAAACTAGCGTCTTTAAAATACAACTTGCTTCCGTAAAGCGTGTCCGAAAATATACGGAAATTGTTACCAGAATAACCAAGATTAATCTTTAAAATTAATCTCTATTATGCAGCATGTTTTATATTCCCTGTCTAAATAGTTAAATTTATTTAGGAGTCTAAACCAATGAGCAAAACACCATACCTCTAGTGGTATAGAACCATGAAGAAAAGAGAACAAACCTGGTAAACAAATCAACAAAGAGTGATTTACCAACAACTAGGATAAATAAATAAAAACATAAAACTTATAAAAATCAATCAAAGAACTCAAAAAACTACTGTCAGATATAATATTCTCTAAAGCATCAGGACCAGATATTATACCGAACCAAATACTTATGAATGTGCAACACAACGGGCACTGATATTAAAAACCATATTACAATGCTCAGTAGACACTGGAGAACTTCCCAAAAACTGGAGGGATGCAAATATATCTAGCATACATGTATTCAAAAGAGGAGATAAACTAAAAAAATTCATTATTTATCTGTAAATATGTACAGATTTACTTGTAAATATGTTAAATTTGCTTATAAATGTGTACAAGTTTACTTGTACTGATGTACAAGTTTACCTGCAGATGTATGAACCTGTATGTTCCGTTTACCTGTTCATGTACAACTTTCTGGCACAAATATGTATTTTAGAGAGAACCGTCTGCTGATTGTACACGGATTGATAGATGAGAATGTACACTTCCACCACACCAGTGTACTGGTGAACGCCCTCATCCGGGCATGTAAACCACATCAACTACAGGTACGTAACCATAAATTCCAGGTCTCTGATATAATATGTATTTAAACAGCCAAAAACAAGATTTGAATATGCTTTAGATACACAGAAACTGTGACATTCAATTTTTTCTAATAGTGAAATTGCAAAACTATTAATTTAAACAAAAGAAATCAGATTTGTTGAAGCATTGTAAAAGGGTCTAGTGGCTCCCTGGACCCCATCACCCCATCTCCGAACCAGGTAGGCTTGCACATCATTTTAGTGCCAGCTACGCCACTGTCAGTTATTGCAAAAAAGAAATAATTTTTTTGTTTACTTTATTCTTCTGTGTCTGTTAGTTAGACTAATTGCTACTGTAGGACCAGAAATCAGATTATTCTTCGTGTTGATTTCTTGTTTAATTTGTGCTATTTCCGACTTCATATCCTATGTAACAATTATTGTGGTAACACTATCTCAAAATACATCTGGAGTCATGAATGTAAATTTAGAAGAGCTAAACATCATACAACAAAACCTTTTGAATCCAGTTATTCAGACATCTGAGTGACCACTATTGACCACAACTGTTCACAAGTCTCACTCTCTTTTTCAGATCTATCCAAACGAGAGACATGGTATCCGCAACCACGAGGCAAGCGAGCATTACAAAACAATGGTGTTAAACTTCTTACAGAAGAATCTATAAACTGTGTAAGTCAGTAGGGAACCTTGCCGACAGTCGTGATGTCAGAGGGGAACCTCGCCGACAATCGTCGTGGAAACTATAGACAATCAGTTTGATGTGCTATGACCCATAATGACATAAGTCTGACCTCGGTAACTGTTAATGAATGTGTTTGTATGTGTACTGGATTCTAATCAGAAAATAGATACGCAAGACAATCGTATTAAATTTCCATGTAACACTTTTTATGAAAATGTTTATCTACATGATGCACATAATTTTATGAAATTAAATATACCAGTCCAGTTTTTCTGACCGAAGTGAAGGTGAATTAAGGTTGCTGCACAAAACATCAATAAATCTAAGAAAAGCAGCTAGGTGATCATTATTTTAGACTGGTTCCATTAAAACTGCATTTCATTGATATTGATTATAGAATAGAGAAATAACAGGTCAAAAACTTAGTTAAGTTTTTAAGTATTTAAGTAAACTGTTGGTTAAACAGAAGCCAGGGTATTATGTCAGCTCAAAATTCAAAAGCTTTACATTTACTGTTTTTCTATCAAGTCTGTTAAATGAAATTATTGGATTTGATTTTATTTAATTTGGAACCTCTGCATATAAAAGAAAATATATGAGGGTTTGTAATGTGGTGGATAGTGTTGTCTGCTGACACCAGAGGTCGCAGATAGAGTCCTCAGCTCTACCTGCGCCATCTCAACCAATAACACTCAGTACTGGTTTTACCCAGGAAACAGACTAGAGAGCAGTTTGTATACGCTTGTAGCTTTCTTCGTGTAAACTGAAGTTTGGAGGTAACATTTAAAATATTATTACATTTCATAAAGGTAAAAGGGGTTTTAGATACTATTCATGCATTAAAAATTGTACAAATGTTGGTTTCCTCCATGTCTTTAGAAAAGTTCTCAAATTGTATCATTTTAAAGAAGTGGTGATAGATAACAAGGCAGTATTTGCTGTTTGTGCATAATACATCTGATTGTTGAAATGCTGGTTCTCCCACCTATTCATACACATCATTATAAGGACTAGTGGTGATAGATAACAAGGCAGTATTTGCTGTTTGTGCATAATACATCTGATTGTAGAAATGCTGGTTCTCCCACCTATTCATACACATCATTATAAGGACTAGCGGTGATAGATAACAAGGCAGTATTTGCTGTTTGTGCATAATACATCTGATTGTAGAAATGCTGGTTCTCCCACCTATTCATACACATCATTATAAAGACTAGTGGTGATAGATAACAAGGCAGTACTTGCTGTTTGTGCATAATACATCTGATTGTAGAAATGCTGGTTCTCCCACGTATTCATACACATAATTATAAAGACTAGTGGTGATAGATAACAAGGCAGTATTTGCTGTTTGTGCATAATACATCTGATTGTAGAAATGCTGGTTCTCCCACGTATTCATACACATCATTATAAAGACTAGTGGTGATAGATAACAAGGCAGTATTTGCTGTTTGTGCATAATACATCTGATTGTAGAAATGCTGGTTCTCCCACGTATTCATACACATCATTATAAAGACTTGTGGTGATAGATAACAAGGCAGTATTTGCTGTTTGTGCATAATACATCTGATTGTAGAAATGCTGGTTCTCCCACGTATTCATACACATAATTATAAAGACTAGTGGTGATAGATAACAAGGCAGTATTTGCTGTTTGTGCATAATACATCTGATTGTAGAAATGCTGGTTCTCCCACCTATTCATACACATCATTATAAAGACTAGTGGTGATAGATAACAAGGCAGTATTTGATAGAAATACAGTCATAATGATTGATATTTATATTTTGTAAGAGTGTTGGATCAGTCTGAGTTGTTCATACATGATAAGAAAGTAGAAGGGTGGCAGACAACACGGCTGTTTTTGTCTCGCCGTGACGAAGGAGAGACGAGATTAAGGTGTTGCTTTTCCGTCGATTTAATTTATTTAAAAAAAATAGATTCTTTTTTTTTCTTTTTTTTTTTTTTCTTTTACTTTGAAATACCGGTTAAAGTTTTTTTGTTTTTTTTTAAATATGTTTTACTATGGTTAAAGTTTTGTGTGCAAATACCATCAAGTTCATACTCAAAAATAACTTTATGTATTTGATCGAAACTTCACACAATACTTATACAATATTTTTTAGTCATTAAACCTTAAAACTACTACATTAACCAAGTTAGATAACTCTTGCATGAATATAATATTTTAATTTTTTTCTCTCGCATGTGTGTATTAACGATCAAAGCGGACACGGCGAGACATATCATTCCGCGGAATTCTTGTTGTTAGTAGTGCATGCTGATTTGGCAATTGAATTTTCTTTGTTTTTGTAAGTCAATGGATTCATTCTGGTGTTTATACACATCATTTGAAAGTAGAGGGGGCAGTAGATAAGGAGAAGTATTTGAACCTTGTCAAATTGTGATACTTTATTTAATTCAGGATGGGAATTCTTCTTGACATTGGTAATTGATGGTGTTTGAGGGCATAAAGCAGAAAGCTGTCTGTATTCTTTACATATTCATATATATATATAATTATAAATAGCATCTTGTTGCTTTGCGTCCTTAAACCTTGTTTATTGTGTAATTTATTGTTGTGTAATATAATCTTAAATATATAACCATGGTAACAAAACTGACAGATGTAATAATTGTCTTTAATTTATGCATTTTATGTGACCCGAAAAATTTAGGGAAGCATAAACATTTAGTTGCCGTTTTGTCTTTTCTTTCATCTGTCCTTCTGTTCATCCTATCTGTTATCTTGCCCTGAGTGGAAGTTGAAAAGTCTGTAAGATTTTTTTTTTTTCAATATAAGTTGTTTAACCACTTATATAAAAAAAGTTAGTTTAGTCATCCATTTCAGGGGAGCATTGATTTGGCTGATTTTTTGGTTTATGAATTGTTGAGATTCCTCTGTGAAATATATTTAATATTTTTATTGTTCAAAACAGTGAAGTCATAACCAAAAGTTTCAGCTAAAAAGCCATTAATTTCCACTGGTGACAACTGAGATTGGCTCACTCAATAAAATAAGCAGAGGCGTTAGTGTACTGCATAGAATGTTGGCCGTTCACAACAGAGGTTGCAGGTTTGATCCCGGCTTGAGCCAATGCCTCTCATAAAATAACACTCAGTACTGGTTCTTCCCAGGAAGCGGACTCAAGAGAGGCTCACATAAGCTCTGAGCTTTCATGCAATTAAGCTGAAATAAATAAGTATAAACTAATGAAATAAAAATGATTTTCATTAAAACCAACAATATGTATTTCTCTGTCATCAGAGACAGAGATAAGTAACTGGAAGTGCTTGTGTAAATTTCGAGTGGCACATTTGGCATTTTCCAAATTTTTAAAACATAACTTTTTCTGAACCACCAACAGATTTTTCGGATTTCAGTATCAGAAGAAAGCGCTTGAATTTTAGTTTGGATTGTCAAGTTTCCTTGTTTGAATTTAAAGAAATGAAGAAATTTTATGTTTGCAGTAATTTTTATGTGATAATTTTTTCTCATTTTTAGTAAGAAACTTTGGTCCCAAAGTCATTAAATTCAGACAAAAGTTAAAATAGTTTCTGAAGAAATACAAAAGGTACCACTCAAAATTTTAGTCATGTATATTGAATTGATATTAAGTAACCATTGTTATATATTATTTGGAAAAGGAAACATGCATGCTTTGTTTATTGATATGTAGAGGTCAATACAATACTAGTAATGTGAAAAAGTTTCGTTGTTTTGCATTTAAAATGCTATTTTATAACTATGGAATTGACATGGCTATGTTCTGCCTATTTATTTTGGTTTGCTTGAATATTTTAGTGTAATTCTTATGCCATTGATGATTAACAGATCATCAGTTAACCTAACCACTCTCTTCTGGGCCCTTAGAAGGTTAACTCCTGCACGCCCATCTCCATAAGTAACTTATTACTTTCCCATTTGAATCAGCAGTGTTAGACGGTCGTCATCAAGACAATATGTCATTTATCAGTCATTACAGAGACTGTCGCCTGGCAGGAATTCAAACTTATTGATAGTCAGACATGCTACCGACTGAGCTAACCACCCTGGCCTGTCTATTCATTTTTATTTTGAATGGCATTTACTCATTTTTGCTATGCCACATTCGCTAAATAATTAAGTTTTATGTATAATTTTTCAGATCTAAATATAATCAGTTACATGGCAGTTTGTTTATATGTTTAAGGTTTACCAATGCAGCAATGTTGAATTTTCCTTCTATTCCTGTATCTAGTCAATCTTAACATTACTGGACATAAAACCATATGGAAATATAAACTTCACAGAATTATTATCCAGAACTTCCTATTTAAGAAATTATCAACATTTCCATGAAACTAGTGAAGTCATGATTGTTAGCTCTAAAAATATAAAAAAATAATTCTAAAAAAAATACATATTGATATTTTTTTAAATTTTATGTATGGTACTGATACAAGGTGATTAAAAGAAATGTTTGCTATACTTTGAATGATTTGTTTAGAAAATAAAAGTTATAGAAGGTTTGAGAATGTATATTGATATTATAAAATAAAGGTCAGTCATATTATATCAGGTGAAGGTTACAGGTTCTGACAACACAGTTTGTTGTATAAATGTAAATGGCCAGTTGTTCTGGTGGTATTATAGGCGCCACTTCAATCACTTGCCTGTGTGTCGCTACCATTCAGAATAGGTGATATTAGGTCATAAAATGGACAGTTTTTTAGTTTTTAACTTATTTAACATCGATTGTGAAATAAGTTTTTACAGCTATGACAACTCGCGCCTGAAGGATAGAATCATAGCTTAACCCTTTACTTCATATAGACGCCTTTGGACACCTCTAATATAGATGCCTTTTGACACCTAATATAGAAGGCTTTTGAATTATTGGTTGAATTATGTTTATATTAACTGACAGAGTGGAAAACAGTGCAGGAAGTGTTCAGATTGCTCGTTACGAGCAATCTGAACTCTTCCTGCACTGTTTTCAAAGGCCTTCAGTTATTGGTGCGGGAAAACGCGTATCTATGGAGTAAAGGGTTAACATATGCGAATAAAGTCTTTTTCTCAAGGATACCACACAAAGCTTCAGTGGAGGATCAAACCCATGATACCTGACCCTAAGTCCATGGCTCTACCACTCAACCACGTGCTGCACAAAAAAAAGTAGACTGGTATAGCTATCCCTATTCCCTTTTGGTCTGTTTATACCTCACCTGTATGTTGATTCAGGCACAGAGTAGTGGAACCAGCTATGGGTGGGATAAATGCAGTGGTTGAGTTTGAAATCTTTTGATGACCAACATTAGAACATTTGAGTCATTTGTGTTCATGCTCTGCTGTGTTATTTGTATTATACTAATAAATTGCGACATATTTTTATTTAACATTTTGTGTTTATAACCTGGTTCATGTACATTTGCTAGAATAAATTATTCTAATTATTATTATTATATGCCTTTACTCGTATTTGTGAATTTTTACACAATAAAGCTGTGTGTGTTTGTCTGTTACTCTTGATGCATTAGTTTGTCACATTTTAATCAAGTCTACTTATCTAACATTTAGTTATTTATTTCAGTGTACTGGTGTCAAATAGTTTTCACGTTTGAGCCGAGTTCAGTCCAAACTTTATGTGGGATTGTTGTATTTCGTTTAGTGTTGCTTTCAACAGTCATATCTTGACGGTGTCTTCTTGATTATCATGCTGTAATATCATACTGTAGTATCATGCTGTAGTATCATACTGTAGTATTATGCTTAGTATTATGCTGTAGTATCATGCTGTAGTATCATGCTGTAGTGTCATGCTGTAGTGTCACACTGTAGTGTCATACTGTAGTGTCATACTGTAGTGTCACGCTGTAGTATCACACTGTAGTATCACGCTGTAGTATCATACTATGGTATCACGCTGTAGTATCATACTGTAGTATCATGCTGTAGTATCATACTGTAGTATCACGCTGTAGTATCATACTGTAGTATCACGCTGTTGTATCATACTGTAGTATCACGCTGTAGTATCATACTGTAGTATCATGCTGTAGTATCATACTGTAGTATCACGCTGTAGTACTGTACTGTAGTATCATGCTGTAGTATCATAATGTAGTATCATGCCCATACAAATGGTCTGATACCCCACCTGGTATCGTAATGCTGAGCATCAAGCGAGGTAACTTCTAGGACCATTTTTCAAATTATTAATTTGACCCGGCCTGAGATCAAACCCATGACTTACTGCATGCGAGGCGAACGCTTTATGCCAGTAAGTTGCGGTAGGACAGGACAGTTGATCTACCGTAAGTAATCTACTGTCCAAGTAAATACAATGTAGCGTTCACTTGTCCACTTGTCTAAGGAAAATGGAGGACCTGGAAACAATATTGATCGCTGATTTGATTATCAACTTTTTTTTATTGACAGCCCACATCAAGTCAGTTGATATCAAGAGCACTGACAGCCCACGTCAAGTCAGTTGATATCAAGAGCACTGACAGCCCACATCAAGTCAGTTGATATCAAGAGCACTGACAGCCCACGTCAAGTCAGTTGATATCAAGAGCACTGACAGCCCACGTCAAGTCAGTTGATATCAAGAGCACTGACAGCCCACGTCAAGTCAGTTGATATCAAGAGCACGGGACAGTGTACTGGGCCTGGTTTCAGACCAATGTCCTTGGTCTGGTTAAACTTAATATTTCAAGCTGAGTTTTCACTCAACTCAAATATCTCAATTCTTCTATATGATATCATGACTCATTGCACATTAAATGACTAAACAGAATTGAATTCAAAACACATCTTTATGCATTAGTGTTGTTAACATGAAAATTGAATAATATAAATAAATCTTAGTATTTCAAGAAGTGGAGATGAGGAAAATATCAAGTTGAGATGATGAGATGTTTAGTGAAACTCGGGCCAGGGTCCATAATCATGAAGCATCTTCAAACCACAAATTTCAGAATTAGTCTATCATAGAACCTGATATCTAGCAAATCAGGTCTATTAACCCCAAATGAAAAAACAGGGAATTCTATGCCTATCCCACAATTCATAGCTGTTGAACGCTACTAAACTGTGACATCATCAAACTTTCTGTTGAAATAACTAACCAATCAATGTGCTCAAATGTGGCTTTCCCAATATTGCTATTTAACAGACCCAATCGGGAGACTAACTCAGAATTTAGGATTTTCTAACAATCCCAAAACCATTCTTTTGTATTGTATTAATTTTATATTTGCATGATTGATCATCTGCATACTTTTTAATAGGAAATGTTTTGAAACCATAAAAGTTGATGTGAAAAAATATTTAAAATTTGACTGGAGTTAATATTTGACTAAAAATCTTAATGAAATAGTCAGGTATTAATTATCATCTTCATTTTCCCCAAAATATCTTCATCTTGTTGCATTGATATTTTAATTGCTTTAAATTTGCTTATTTGTAAACATTAACCATTAATTAACTAAGTTATCATAATGTGAAGATAGATGAAGGATATTTCTAATTTCTTACAAATTTGAAATTTTGTAGAGAGAATGTCACTTTAAAGGTATTAAGAGCAAGCGCCTTTGAAGTCTTTTATATGAAATGACCAGGTCAGGTGATTGATGTCAATTATGCAAAATGTACATGAAAATGATTTTATGAAAGTGTGCGAGTTATAACATGTATTTATTATATAACAAATAATTTGATGCATTAAAAGATATCATACAGAGAAATCTCAGGGTTTGCTTCATCTGTTGCTGTCCTTATTTTGACACCTCTGCATGTGTTTTATGGTACGCTAACGGATCCAAAGTGGGGCTGTTAACCCTTTCCTTTTAGACTCGATAGCACCACAATTTTTCAACGAATCTTAAGCAAACTTGCACAGCAGATATATAACCACAAGATCTCGGACGAGTTCTTGAATCAGTTTGATTCGACCACAAATGTCGCCGCCACATGGTTTATAAGCACATTTTAAACTTTAAAACAGGTTTTCTCTGAAAGTTCCAGCCTAAGATCTTATAATTTAGCATTTTATGAAAGTCCCCTAAAATGGTTGTTGAAATCAGGTCCCCATGGTCAAATTTGGGTACGCCACAGGGATCACTGTTTTACATAGAATGATATAGGGACAATATTAAAATGTTTGTGGAGACACGATAGCAATCTCGTTTTTAGCTCTACTGGCCATAGGCCAGCAGCGCTTATGTCATGGTAAATTGTCCGCCGTCCGTTCTCTGTCGCTCGTCGTCTGTCTGTTAACATTTTACTTGTAGACGCGATATCACCCCCAGTGTTCAATGAATCATAACCAAACTTGTAGATGCGATATCACCCCCATTGTTCAAGGAATCATAACCAAACTTGTAGATGCGATATCACCCCCAGTGTTCAAGGAATCATAACCAAACTTGTAGACGCGATATCACCCCCAGTGTCCAAGGAATCATAACCAAACTTGTAGATGCGATATCACCCCCAGTGTCCCAGGAATCATAACCAAACTTTTACAATTGTTATTAAACCACACGATTTCTAGCGGTTTGTTTCCAGTAGAGCGGTCCATGCCTTCCTGAGCCTCTTGTTTAATGCATCTTACGTTTTTGTCGTTTAAATGAAAACGTTTAAAAGTAAACAATTATTTCGAGTAAATAGCAATCATTCTCCCCTAACTTAATAGAATGCAGCATTTGGTTCTTAAGATAACATAAATTTCCAAGTGAGTAACCCGTACCCCCACTAGCATGGGGACACCCCACTCCCACACACACACTCCCACCGACCACGTATTGCCTCCTGAGTATATGACGTACTTGATTTATAACGATGAAATTTCGCCTTTTATTACATTTATTTTTTGTTCTTAATAAAATATATTGAAGTAAATAACAAACCCCCATACTCCACCCCACCCCAACCCACGCATACTCTCCACCAGTTTGACCACCCCCAATAACTGAAACACTCCTACGCCTACGATAACATACTGATAAATGTACACTGGAGATACGACCAGAGGACCGTTTTCCTGCATTAAATGTGACTAATAGTATCATATGATAGCTTAGTTAACACGTGACAAGACACATGTATATTACACGCCACCTTAATAAATATATACATACAAACGAAAGATGAAGGATAACGGATTCAGCGGATATTACACTTTGTTCACTAACTTGTTATCTGTTGATAATTAATAGTTACGCACGATTGGCCGGTGTTATCGTTGTAATTTAGCATTACACATGTTAGAGAAAGTAAAAGTTGCAATATACAGTTATTTCGGATTACGTTTCATTCAATAACGTAAGTAAATATTTATTTTTTATTACGTAAGTAACCACGGTAGCGGTAATCCCACCGAGTGGGAAGGTTTGATAAAGTGAAACCTTTATTAGAGAAAGTGTATTGAGCGGACACCATTCAGTCCGCAACGGACGGACGCACCGACGGACGTACTTACGGACAGACATGGGTACAATTGTAACCCCTACCCCGCCGCCCTTTCCTTCTTTGATATATATAATTATGTGTGAGGGGGGGGGGGGGGGGGGGGGTTGTTCAATAAGAGTATATATTTGTCAAATGTAACATTTAAAAAAACAACTCCAGTTTTAAATAGGAAGAAGCAACCCGGAAGCAATTAATTATCTGCGTGTAAATAGTTCACATATTGCGGTGATCGACAATGTTGACTGGGACTTACTATTCATAACTATGATCGGCAATGTTGACTGGGACTTACTATTCATAATAATGATCGACAATGTTGACTGGGACTGCGAGTTAACGGCATACCGGCCGATCTGCTGCAAGTAGTTTTATTAATGTAGAAGTATATCGATTTATTATTCCCATCTGTGTTCATTGTGGATGGTACCCGGGGTCCGGATATCCTATAACGCTTTATCATGTCGAATTACAGTTTCAGTCGCGAGTGTTCAAATATTTACATCGTTTAGTATATGGAATCCCCACCCACCTTCTGAAAGAAAATAATGGACCCCACCTCTTACCCACAATTCTGGATGTGGCCATGAATATTGCTTATGTTTGGTGATTCTGGGATGCCATGAACTGAATATAATAAAAAGTATTCTATGTATATAAAGACAAATACCTTATATAACTATGATAGTAGTCTGTGGTTACCAAGCTCACCAGTTCAAATTTCAAATAATAATGCAGGTGCTCTATACAGATCAGGTGGTGTTTTCTAGATATAAAAGATATCCCTCTAAACAGATCAGGTGGCAATTCTAGATATGAAAGATACCCCGTCTATACAGACCAGGTGGCGTTTTCTAGATATAAAAGATATCCCTCTATACAGATCAGGTGGCGTTTTCTAGACATAAAAGATATCCCGTCTATACAGATCAGGTGGCGTTTTCTAGATATGAAAGATATCCCGTCTATACAGATCAGGTGGCGTTTTCTAGATATGATAGATACCCCGTCTATACAGATCAGGTGGCGTTTTTAGATATGAAAGATACCCCTCTATACAGATCAGGTGGCGTTTTCTAGATATGAAAGAAACACCACTATACAGATCAGGTGGCGTTTTCTAGATATGAAAGATACCCCTCTATACAGATCAGGTGGCGTTTTCTAGATATAAAAGATATCCGTTTTCTAGATATAAAAGATACCCCTCTATACAGACCAGGTGGCGTTTTCTAGGTATAAAAGATACCCCTCTATACAGATTAGGTGGCGTTTTCTAGATATAAAAGATACCCCTCTATACAGATCAGGTGGCGTTTTCTAGATATGAAAGATACCCCTCTATACAGATCAGGTGGCGTTTTCTAGATATAAAAGATATCCCTCTATACAGATCAGGTGGCGTTTTCTAGACATAAAAGATATCCCGTCTATACAGATCAGGTGGCGTTTTCTAGATATGAAAGATATCCCGTCTATACAGATCAGGTGGCGTTTTCTAGATATGAAAGATACCCCTCTATACAGATCAGGTGGCGTTTTCTAGATATGAAAGATACCCTTCTATACAGATCAGGTGGCGTTTTCTAGATATGAAAGATACCCCTCTATACAGATCAGGTGGCGTTTTCTAGATATGATAGATACCCCGTCTATACAGATCAGGTGGCGTTTTCTAGATATGAAAGATATCCCGTCTATACAGATCAGGTGGCGTTTTCTAGATATGAAAGATACCCCTCTATACAGATCAGGTGGCGTTTTCTAGATATGAAAGATACCCTTCTATACAGATCAGGTGGCGTTTTCTAGATATGAAAGATACCCCTCTATACAGATCAGGTGGCGTTTTCTAGATATGATAGATACCCCGTCTATACAGATCAGGTGGCGTTTTTAGATATGAAAGATACCCCTCTATACAGATCAGGTGGTGTTTTCTAGATATGGAAGATACACCACTATACAGATCAGGCGGTGTTTTCTAGATATGAAAGATACCCCTCTATACAGATCAGGTGGCGTTTTCTAGATATAAAAGATATCCGTTTTCTAGATATAAAAGATACCCCTCTATACAGATTAGGTGGCGTTTTCTAGATATAAAAGATACCCCTCTATACAGATCAGGTGGCGTTTTCTAGATATAAAAGATACCCCTCTATACAGATCAGGTGGCGTTTTCTAGATATGAAAGATACCCTTCTATACAGATCAGGTGGCGTTTTCTAGATATGAAAGATACCCCTCTATACAGATCAGGTGGCGTTTTCTAGATATGATAGATACCCCGTCTATACAGATCAGGTGGCGTTTTTAGATATGAAAGATACCCCTCTATACAGATCAGGTGGTGTTTTCTAGATATGGAAGATACACCACTATACAGATCAGGCGGTGTTTTCTAGATATGAAAGATACCCCTCTATACAGATCAGGTGGCGTTTTCTAGATATAAAAGATATCCGTTTTCTAGATATAAAAGATACCCCTCTATACAGATTAGGTGGCGTTTTCTAGATATAAAAGATACCCCTCTATACAGATCAGGTGGCGTTTTCTAGATATAAAAGATACCCCTCTATACAGATCAGGTGGCGTTTTCTAGATATGAAAGATACCCCCTCTATACAGATCAGGTGGCGTTTTCTAGATATGAAAGATACCCCCTCTATACAGATCAGGTGGCGTTTTCTAGATATAAAAGATACCCCTCTCTACAGATCAGGTGGCGTTTTCTAGATATGAAAGATATCCCTCTATACAGATCAAGGGGCGTTTTCTAGATATAAAAGATATCCCGTCTACAGATCAAGGGGCGTTTTCTAGATATGAAAGATACTTCTCTATACAGATCAGGTGGTGTTTTCTAAATATGAAAGATATCCCTCTATACAGATCAGGTGACGTTTTCTAGGTATAAAAGATATCCCGTCTACAGATCAAGGGGCGTTTTCTAGATATGAAAGATATCCATATCTGAGTGAGAAATACTAGTCTAAAATTTTAGATATTAGAAAAGTATGAGTCTAAGTTGGTTATTTTTCTTCTTGTTTTTATTAGGCAAGATAATTAGATATCGAATAGATATAACAAAAAATGTTTCTCTAGAAATAAAGATATGTATTAACAGGGTCGGGTTTCACTAAACATCTCAAGCTTAGATTTTCCTTAACTAACAAAATCATAACACAATAAATAACAACTCAGATGTTTAGTGAAACTGGGGCATGTTCAGTAGCAATGCTACTTAAAATCAGGTCTCATTTTGTTTTTCTATTCCCTAAATTGAAATGCTATGTAGATTTTGATAGTTTTAAAACGTATGTGTAAAGGTAAAACCGTCATAATCATTTAAAGATATAAATCACAGAGCACGTTATCATTTTGATAAAGAGTAGTATTGTCTTCAGTATATATACGACACGTGTTTTATACAAACTACACAGACCTACGATTTTATATAGAGTAGTGTCTTCAGTATATATACAACACGTGTTTTATACAAACTACACAGACCTACGATTTTATATAGAGTATTGTCTTCAGTATATATGCAACACGTGTTTTATACAAACTACACAGACCTACGATTTTATATAGAGTATTGTCTTCAGTATATATACAACACGTGTTTTATACAAACTACACAGACCTACGATTTTATATAGAGTGTTGTCTTCAGTATATATACGACACGTGTTTTATATAAACTACACAGAACTACGATTTTATATAGAGTATTGTCTTCAGTATATATACAACACATGTTTTATACAAACTACACAGACCTACGATTTTATATAGAGTGTTGTCTTCAGTATATATACGACACGTGTTTTATACAAACTACACAGAACTACGATTTTATATAGAGTGTTGTCTTCAGTATATATACAACACATGTTTTATACAAACTACACAGACCTACGATTTTATATAGAGTGTTGTCTTCAGTATATATACGACACGTGTTTTATACAAACTACACAGAACTACGATTTTATATAGAGTGTTGTCTTCAGTATATATACAACACGTGTTTTATACAAACTACACAGACCTACGATTTTATATAGAGTGTTGTCTTCAGTATATATACGACACGTGTTTTATACAAACTACACAGAACTACGATTTTATATAGAGTGTTGTCTTCAGTATATAAACAACACATGTTTTATACAAACTACACAGACGTACGATTTTATATAGAGTAGTGTCTTCAGTATATATACAACACGTGTTTTATACAAACTACACAGACCTACGATTTTATATAGAGTGTTGTCTTCAGTATATATACGACACGTGTTTTATACAAACTACACAGAACTACGATTTTATATAGAGTAGTGTCTTCAGTATATATACAACACATGTTTTATACAAACTACACAGACCTACGATTTTATATAGAGTATTGTCTTCAGTATATATACAACACCTGTTTTATACAAACTACACAGACCTACGATTTTATATAGAGTATTGTCTTCAGTATATATGCAACACGTGTTTTATACAAACTACACAGACGTACGATTTTATATAGAGTATTGTCTTCAGTATATATGCAACACGTGTTTTATACAAACTACACAGACCTACGATTTTATATAGAGTAGTGTCTTCAGTATATATACAACACGTGTTTTATACAAACTACATAGAACTACGATTTTATATAGAGTATTGTCTTCAGTATATATTCAACACATGTTTTATACAAACTACACAGACGTACGATTTTATATAGAGTATTGTCTTCAGTATATATACAACACGTGTTTTATACAAACTACACAGACGTACGATTTTATATAGAGTATTGTCTTCAGTATATATACAACACATGTTTCATACAAACTACACAGACGTACGATTTTATATAGAGTGTTGTCTTCAGTATATACAACACGTGTTTTATACAAACTACACAGACGTACGATTTTATATAGAGTAGTGTCTTCAGTATATATACAACACATGTTTCATACAAACTACACAGACGTACGATTTTATATAGAGTATTGTCTTCAGTATATATACAACACATGTTTCATACAAACTACACAGACGTACGATTTTATATAGAGTATTGTCTTCAGTATATATACAACACGTGTATTATACAAACTACACAGACCTACGATTTTATATAGAGTATTGTCTTCAGTATATATGCAACACGTGTTTTATACAAACTACACAGACCTACGATTTTATATAGAGTATTGTCTTCAGTATATATACAGCACGTGTTTTATACAAACTACACAGACCTACGATTTTATATAGAGTATTGTCTTCAGTATATATACAACACATGTTTTATACAAACTACACAGACGTACGATTTTATATAGAGTATTGTCTTCAGTATATATACAACACATGTTTCATACAAACTACACAGACGTACGATTTTATATAGAGTGTTGTCTTCAGTATATACAACACGTGTTTTATACAAACTACACAGACGTACGATTTTATATAGAGTAGTGTCTTCAGTATATATACAACACATGTTTCATACAAACTACACAGACGTACGATTTTATATAGAGTATTGTCTTCAGTATATATACAACACATGTTTCATACAAACTACACAGACGTACGATTTTATATAGAGTATTGTCTTCAGTATATATACAACACATGTTTCATACAAACTACACAGACGTACGATTTTATATAGAGTAGTGTCTTCAGTATATATACAACACATGTTTCATACAAACTACACAGACGTACGATTTTATATAGAGTATTGTCTTCAGTATATATACAACACATGTTTCATACAAACTACACAGACGTACGATTTTATATAGAGTATTGTCTTCAGTATATATGCAACACGTGTTTTATACAAACTACACAGACCTACGATTTTATATAGAGTATTGTCTTCAGTATATATACAGCACGTGTTTTATACAAACTACACAGACCTACGATTTTATATAGAGTATTGTCTTCAGTATATATACAACACATGTTTTATACAAACTACACAGACGTACGATTTTATATAGAGTATTGTCTTCAGTATATATACAACACATGTTTCATACAAACTACACAGACGTACGATTTTATATAGAGTGTTGTCTTCAGTATATACAACACGTGTTTTATACAAACTACACAGACCTACGATTTTATATAGAGTAGTGTCTTCAGTATATATACAACACATGTTTCATACAAACTACACAGACGTACGATTTTATATAGAGTATTGTCTTCAGTATATATACAACACATGTTTCATACAAACTACACAGACGTACGATTTTATATAGAGTGTTGTCTTCAGTATATACAACACGTGTTTTATACAAACTACACAGACGTACGATTTTATATAGAGTAGTGTCTTCAGTATATATACAACACATGTTTCATACAAACTACACAGACGTACGATTTTATATAGAGTATTGTCTTCAGTATATATACAACACATGTTTCATACAAACTACACAGACGTACGATTTTATATAGAGTATTGTCTTCAGTATATATACAACACGTGTATTATACAAACTACACAGACCTACGATTTTATATAGAGTATTGTCTTCAGTATATATGCAACACGTGTTTTATACAAACTACACAGACCTACGATTTTATATAGAGTATTGTCTTCAGTATATATACAGCACGTGTTTTATACAAACTACACAGACCTACGATTTTATATAGAGTATTGTCTTCAGTATATATACAGCACGTGTTTTATACAAACTACACAGACGTACGATTTTATATAGAGTGTTGTCTTCAGTATATATACAGCACGTGTATTATACAAACTACACAGACCTACGATTTTATATAGAGTATTGTCTTCAGTATATATACAGTACGTGTTTTATACAAACTACACAGACCTACGATTTTATATAGAGTATTGTCTTCAGTATATATGCAACACGTGTTTTATACAAACTACACAGACGTACGATTTTATATAGAGTATTGTCTTCAGTATATATACAGCACGTGTTTTATACAAACTACACAGACGTACGATTTTATATAGAGTATTGTCTTCAGTATATATACAACACATGTTTCATACAAACTACACAGACGTACGATTTTATATAGAGTATTGTCTTCAGTATATATACAACACGTGTATTATACAAACTACACAGACCTACGATTTTATATAGAGTATTGTCTTCAGTATATATGCAACACGTGTTTTATACAAACTACACAGACGTACGATTTTATATAGAGTATTGTCTTCAGTATATATACAGCACGTGTTTTATACAAACTACACAGACCTACGATTTTATATAGAGTATTGTCTTCAGTATATATACAACACGTGTTTTATACAAACTACACAGACCTACGATTTTATATAGAGTATTGTCTTCAGTATATATACAACACGTGTTTTATACAAACTACACAGACGTACGATTTTATATAGAGTATTGTCTTCAGTATATATACAGCACGTGTTTTATACAAACTACACAGACCTACGATTTTATATAGAGTATTGTCTTCAGTATATATGCAACACGTGTTTTATACAAACTACACAGACCTACGATTTTATATAGAGTATTGTCTTCAGTATATATGCAACACGTGTATTATACAAACTACACAGACCTACGATTTTATATAGAGTATTGTCTTCAGTATATATGCAACACGTGTTTTATACAAACTACACAGACGTACGATTTTATATAGAGTATTGTCTTCAGTATATATACAGCACGTGTTTTATACAAACTACACAGACGTACGATTTTATATAGAGTATTGTCTTCAGTATATATACAACACATGTTTCATACAAACTACACAGACGTACGATTTTATATAGAGTATTGTCTTCAGTATATATACAACACGTGTATTATACAAACTACACAGACCTACGATTTTATATAGAGTATTGTCTTCAGCATATATGCAACACGTGTTTTATACAAACTACACAGACCTACGATTTTATATAGAGTATTGTCTTCAGTATATATACAGCACGTGTTTAATACAAACTACACAGACCTACGATTTTATATAGAGTATTGTCTTCAGTATATATACAGCACGTGTATTATACAAACTACACAGACCAACGATTTTATATAGAGTATTGTCTTCAGTATATATGCAACACGTGTTTTATATAAACTACAATCGTTTTTGATGCAGAGTATAAAATGCCGTAATCTTATACGAATCAAGGAAACTGCTTGAATATTTACTTCAAATTTCAATATTTTAAATTCAATATCATTTTGCGTTTAAAAATGATAAAACATTTAAGGTGACATTTTATGTAAAAGAAATCAGCTGCCTGTGAAATTTGAATAATTAGGTTGCCAAATTACTTATTCTTCGCATGCTGTTTTATCATCATTTATCAGAGGGATGCAAGTTTCCTATCCTTCCATATATAAGTCTTTGGAGAAAGTAATCACTCGATAGTCATTATGTTGCATTATTTGTTTTTTAATAATTATATTATTACACCAGTTGAATTAAGGAATTTTTTTTTTCAGATAAAAATGGGAACTGGCGATGGCGGCGGTCACGGTGGCGTTAAAGTTCTTCTGGGGGATTCTGTGGTTCCTGACAATCTGGTTTATCGCATGGCCCATAGCGTTCTTTCTCGCGTGGCTCTATATATTTCTACTTCCGTTCAGCGCATGCATTGATCCGCTGAAAGACGTCTGCCAGTTCTTACAGAAATGTGTACAGCTGCCGTTAACTTGTGCAGAAAACATGATCGCAATGAAGCCAATGTGTTGAAAAATGATGAGAAATAATACTAGTACTCAGTATTACTCTATTGGGCAATCTGTTTGGTGATGTTAGTGAGAAAAAGTACTATTAACACGCATATGACGATATTCTAGACGAGAATACAGCCAGATGGACGATATAACGTGCTAGTAACACATTTATCTAATTCCTGTTTGTGACCTGTTTTTCCTGTGACACTTATTGACAAGTTGACATTATCATGTTATTGCTTTAATTACGAACATAGTCATTATTATACACAATTATTATATAAAATAAACTAAAACCAATGCAATTATTAAGAGTTCTTGTATATCGCACGCACGCACGCATTCATTAATATATGTGTATGTACACTGTTGTTACAGCGTTAAATATCAAGGAAAACATACACTATATCAACAAAATAGGCAATACAAATAATAATTGGACAATTTAAATGATGATTCTGACATCAATTAGATGCATTCGTAAATGATTTTATTATTTGTAATATTAATTCTAAGTATCAGGTGTGTGACCATATCGCCAATAGTTCAATGGTCTAAAGGAGACAACAAGGAAAGATATCCTAATATACTAATGTCACAGTTGTCTCTCTTCGTAGCGGCTAAATTATACAATATACGGAAATCACTTGTTTAACAGAGGTCAGTTCAAAGATGTTGTATGGTGTTTAGCGTCGCTTTCAACAATTTTTCAGTCATATCGCGACGGTGACTACTTGAGACAGTATTCTAAGCGCTGTCACACTGGAGTATCATGCCGCAGACACATGGTATGATACCCCACCCAGTCACATTATACTGACAACGAGCCGACCAGACCTAGAACTCTCCTCTAAATGCTGAGCGTCAAGCGAGGAAGCTTCTGGTACCATTTTTAAAGTCTTTGGTATGACCCGGCCGGGGATTGAACCCAAGACCTTCCGCATGCGAGGCGGACGCTCTACCACTAGACCACGCCACGGTCTTCAGTTCAAAGCACAAAAACACATAAATTATTCCTAACCTTCAAGCAAATTCAATTTGTTTGCCATCAGTATGAAGGACGTTTTGGAAGACTGTTAACGACCGGGCATACATTCTAGATATATGTTACACAGCCGGTTAGACGTTATAAATATATGTTACACAGACGAGCATGCATTCTAGCTGAATGTTACATCACCGGGTAGACGGCTGTTACACAGCCGGGCATGCATTCTAAATAGATGTTACATCACCGGGTAGATGGTTGTTACACAGCCGAGCATCTCTAGATTAATGTTAAACAGTCAGACATGCATTCTAGATGGATGTTACATAGCCGGGCATGCATTCTAGATGGGTGTTACACAGCCGGTCATGCACTCTAGATGGGTGTTACACAGCCGGTCATGCATTCTAGATGGGTGTTACACAGCCGGTCATGCACTCTAGATGGGTGTTACACAGCTGGTCATGCATTCTAGATGGGTGTTACACAGCCGGTCATGCACTCTAGATGGGTGTTACACAGCCGGTCATGCATTCTAGATGGGTGTTACACAGCCGGTCATGCATTCTAGATGGGCGTTACACAGCCGATCATGTATTCTAGATGAATGTAACACAGCCGGGTATGCATTCTAGATTGGTGTTACACAGCCAGGCATGCATTCTAGAGGAATGTTACACAGCCGGTCATGCATTCTAGATGGGTGTTACACAGCCGGTCATGCATTCTAGATGGGTGTAACACAGCCGGGCATGCATTCTAGATGAATGTTACACAGCCGGGCATGCATTCTAGATGGTTGTAACACAGCCGGGCATGCATTCTAGATGAATGTTACACAGCCGGGCATGCATTCTAGATGGTTGTAACACAGCCGGGCATGCATTCTAGATGAATGTTACACAGCTGGGCATGCATTCTAGATTCAACCGGTCATGCATTCTAGATGGGTGTTTCACAACCGAGCATGCATTCTAGATGAATGTTACACAGCCGGGCATGCATTCTACATGGATGTAACACAGCCGGGTATGCATTATAGATATGTGTTACACAGCCGGGCATGAATGCTAGACCAGTGTTACACAGCCGAACATACATTCTAGATGGATGTTACATATCCGGCCATGCATTCTAGATGAATGTTACACAGCCGGGCATGCATTCTAGATGGATGTTACATATCCGGCCATGCATTCTAGATGAATGTTACACAGCCGGGCATGCATTCTAGATGGATGTTACATAGCCGGCCATGCATTGAAGATGAATGTTACACAGCCAGGCATGCATTCTAGATGGATGTTACATAGCCGGCCATGCATTGAAGATGAATGTTACACAGCCGGGCATGCATTCTAGATGAGCGTCAGCCGGACAAGCATTCTAGATAGATATGACATCATCGGGTAGATGGTTGTTGCAAAGCCGATCGTACATTCTAGATGAATGTTACACAGCCGGGCATGCATTCTATATGGATGTTACACAGCCAGGTATGCATTCTAGATTTGTGTTACACAGCCGGGCATGCATGCTAGACCAATGTTACACAGCCGGTCATATACTCTATATGGATGTTACATATCCGGCCATGCATTCTAGATGAATGTTACACAGCCGGTCATGCATTCTAGATGGATGTTACATAGCCGGCCATGCATTGTAGATGAATGTTACACAGCCGGACATGCATTCTAGATAGATATGACATCATCGGGTAGATGGTTGTTGCACAGCCGATCGTGCATTCTAGATGAGTGTTACACAGCCGGATATGCATTTTAGATAAGTGTTACACAGCATGGCATGCATTCTAGCTGGGTGTTACGTAGCCGGGCATGCATTCTAGATTAATGTTACACAGCCGAGCATGCATTATAGATGGATGTTACAGGGCCTGGAATGTATTCTAGATGAATGATACACAGCCGGTCATTCTTTCAAGATGGATATTACATAGTCAGTCATGCATTATAGACGAGTGTTATTCAGCCGGTCATGTAATCAAGATGGATGTAAGAAGGCCGGCTAGATGGCTGTTACACATGCATTCTAGATGAGTGTTACAAAGCGGCGCTGTATTAAATTAAGATGGGTGCTACACAGTCGGGCATGCATTTTGGACAGGTTTTACACAGCTGATCACGCATTCTAGATGGGTGTTACAAAGTCGGGCATGCATTCTAGATAGATGTTACTGAACCGTGCATGCATTCTAGATGGATGTTACACAGCCGACATGCAATCTAGATTGGTATTACTCGGCCGGGTATACGTTATAGACAAGTGCTACACAGTCGGACATGCATTATAGATGGATGTTACACGGCCGGGCAGGTGATTGTTACACAGCCGACATGCAATCTAGATTGGTATTACTGGGCCGGGTATACGTTATAGACAAGTGCTACACAGTCGGACATGCATTATAGATGGATGTTACACAGTCGGACATGCATTATAGATGGATGTTACACGGCCGGGCATCCATTTTATATGGGTGTTACACAGCCGGGGATACGAATTCATTCTAGATCAGGGCTCTCGTTTGGCCACTTTTTGGGGCCGTTATTACGCCCCATTCTCAATGGCAAATGATATATTTTTCCCCAATCCAAAGTAAAAAAATCCCCAATTTCAAAATGCATATAACCAAAAGAAATATTTGCGGGAAATATACAGTACACATATATTGTTACGTATATTGAAGGAACTGTGCTTTTTAATTTTTCCAATTTCTTAAAAAATAACGCTTATTTTCCCAAAGTCAGGGGCCCGACCCCATTCCCAAGAGTGCGAGCAAGAGTCCTGTAAATGGATGTTACATCGTCTAGTAGACGGGTGTTACACTGCCGGGCATTCTTGTAGATGGATGACACATAGCTAGGCATGCATTCTAGATGAGTGTTACACAGCCATGCATGTATTCTAGATAAGCGTTTCACAACCGGCTGCATTCTAGATGGGTGTTTCACAACCAGGCATGCATTATAGATGGATGTTACACAACTAACATGCATTATATATGGGTGTTACACAACCAGGCATGCATTACAGATGAATGTTACACAGTCAGGCATGCATTCTAGATGAATGTTTCACAGCCGATATGCATTCTAGACGGGTGTTATACAGCCAGGCATACATTATAGATGGGTGTTACACGGCCAGACATGCATTATAGATGGGTGTTACACAACCAGTCATGCATTGTAGGTGAGTGTTTCACAGCCAGTCGACATGCATTCTAGATGGATGTTACACGGCCGGACATACATACTAGATGGATGTTATACAGCCGACATGCATTCTAGACGGATGTTACATCGCCGTGTAGTTGGTTGTTACACAGCCGACATGTATTCTAGATGGATGTTATACAGCGGACATGCATTCTAGATGGATGTTACAGAGCCAGGCAGATATACTAGACGGGTGTTGCGACATGCATTCTAGATGGATGTTACAGAGCCAGGCAGATATACTAGACGGGTGTTACACAGCCAGACATGTATCCTAGATAGGTTTTACACAGCTGATCACGCATTCTAGATGGATGTTACATCGCCGGGTAGTTGGTTGTTACACATCCGACATGCATTCTAGATGGATGTTACAGAGCCAGGCAGACATACTAGACGGGTGTTACACAGCCAGACATGTATCCTAGATAGGTTTTACACAGCTGATCACGCATTCTAGATGGATGTTATACAGCGGACATGCATTGTAGGTGAGTGTTTCACAGCCAGTCGACATGCATTCTAGATGGATGTTACACGGCCGGACATACATACTAGATGGATGTTATACAACCGACATGCATTCTAGATGGATGTTACATCGCCGTGTAGTTGGTTGTTACAAAGCCGACATGCATTCTAGATGGATGTTACAGAGCCAGGCAGACATACTAGACGGGTGTTACACAGCCAGACATGTATCCTAGATAGGTTTTACACAGCTGATCACGCATTCTAGATGGATGTTATACAGCGGACATGCATTCTAGATGGATGTTACAGAGCCAGGCAGATATACTAGACGGGTGTTAAACAGCCAGACATGTATCCTAGATAGGTTTTACACAGCTGATCACGCATTCTAGATGGATGTTACATAGCCGTGTAGTTGGTTGTTACACAGCCGACATGCATTCTAGATGGATGTTACAGAGCCAGGCAGACATACTAAACGGGTGTTACACAGCCAGACATGTATCCTAGATAGGTTTTACACAGCTGATCACGCATTCTAGATGGATGTTACATAGCCGTGTAGTTGGTTGTTACACAGCCGACATGCATTCTAGATGGATGTTACAGAGCCAGGCAGACATACTAAACGGGTGTTACACAGCCAGACATGTATCCTAGATAGGTTTTACACAGCTGATCACGCATTCTAGATGGATGTTACATAGCCGTGTAGTTGGTTGTTACACAGCCGACATGCATTCTAGATGGATGTTACAGAGCCAGGCAGACATACTAAACGGGTGTTACACAGTCAGACATGTATCCTAGATAGGTTTTACACAGCTGATCACGCATTCTAGATGGATGTTACATAGCTGTGTAGTTGGTTGTTACACAGCCGACATGCATTCTAGATGGATGTTACATAGCTTGGCATGTATTCTATATGGGTGTTACGCAGCCGGGCATGCATTATAGATAGGTGTTACGTAGCCGGTCATGCATTATAGATGAATGTTACACAGCCAGGCATACATTCTATATGGGTGTTACACAGCCTGGGATACATTCTAGATGAATGTTACATTGCCAGATGGACCCTACATCACCGGGCATGCATTCTATATGAGTGTTATACCCTGGTAGATGGCTGTTAAACAGTGGGGCATTCATTCTAGATCAGGGCTCTCGTTTGGCAATTTTTGGTGCCATTAGTCTGCCCTATTCCCAATGGCAAATAGTATCTTATTTCCCAATCCAAAATAACACAATTCTCAATTTCAAAATGCAAAGAAGTAAAAAAAACTAAATTGGGAAAATGTTTTGAGATTTTTTAATATTATAGCAGGAATGGTAAGTTGTAGTATCAACTATAATTTATCATCTGCATTATTTACCTTTATGAAAGACACATTAGAAATAAGATGATTTGAAGGAATTCTTTCGGTGATTCACTCCAATGAAATCAGTGTTATTGTTATTTTATGGTTAAGTGTGTCCAATAAACAATGATTGTAGTAGAAATGAAGACTTAAATGCAAAGATTGACCATCGTAAGTTACACAGCCAGGCATGCATTATAGATAGGTGTTACATAGCCGGTCATGCATTATAGATGAATGTTACACAGCCAGGCATACATTCTATATGGGTGTTACACAGCCTGTGATACATTCTAGATCCCCCCCCCCCCCCCCCCCCCCCCTTGTGGCTTCAGCACTGGTTTACATTACCACAAGCATACGAAACACGCTTCTTTCCATCATTTTCAAGAGTTATGCCCTTTCCAAAACACCGCTAGGAATTGCATATATTTTGGGATAGTTTGAAAAATGCATGTAAATGGAAATTTACCAAAATATTATTAACTAAATGTCTACTCAAGACTTTTCATAAGATGAATCCATATTTTATATTTCGGGAATAAAAATTGCCTCAATGTTATTTTAATTTTCCATAATCTTTAGCTAAGGACAGATGTGATTTTACTCTTATACTCCAAAAATATAATCCTGAACAACGTGAACCGGTAAAGTTAATTTACGCATAATTTACTACTGTTCATTGATAAACAAAACCACGTGTTTCTCTGTGTTTACATTCTATTTCACAAGTGCCCGCGCAAATGACGTCATGCCATTTAAACGAGGCGAATGGTCGATTGGTAAAGTAGGTCATGAATATTCAGTATATTGTTCACGTGTGCACTGCAATCTGATTGGTTAATTCGCTCCACAGCAATCAGCCCGCGCGGAGAGCAGATTTTACTTCAGTTTGTCTATATTGAAAACAAGGAGGTGAAGTGACCGAAGTGTTTATTTCAGCGAATTTCTATAACTAAAACATCAGGATGGAGATGGCCAAAAGGATTCAGTTGGAGATGAGAGGGAGGAAGGAGAATGAGGTAAGAGATTGTGCTATAAGTTATGTTTATCGTGCGTATGTGTCGTTCTGTCATCAACACAAGACTGCAGTTTCAGGCGTGTGTCCATCTTTTTTTTTTTTGGAAGTTCAACACAACTGTAACCAATGTATCGTGACCCATGAGTGGCACTGAGGTCATGTTATGGTTCTGGTCGTAGAATTTATTTGCATGGTAACAATGCATAAAATATGTAAATAAAATTAGATTATTTACTTTAGTAGACGTAAAATTTATTTTCTGAACCCTTGTCTTTGGAGGAGGGGGGTTTGAAATTGATGGCGCCATTTCAATTTCTGAGAGCTGGGTTCTTTATAAATACAAATCATAGACAGTGCTCCTTGTAAAACAAAAAATAATGCATTTCGGACAATTTGATGTTGATTTTAATGGTAAATTTTGAGGAAAATATACAATGGCATTTAAAAATGACCACTTCATTGTGATTAATTTACCCCAAGTTGATGGACACAAAAACGGTCTACTAGTATTATTGACAACCGTTGTATTATTCGGAAATACGTTAAGTTAGCATAATAATTTGTAGCAATCACTAATGAGGGAATCGAGGATCTTGATTTCAAGAGGTAGCTTCATGTACATAGTCGCCATGTTTGACGTGTGTTATCCATTGTGTAACACTGAATAAACAAACGGACATTGGGGTCGCAATTAGCTTCAGCTTTATTGGTTATTAATTCGTCAATGACAATCACGATCGCCTTCCTCGCATACTGTAAAGAATCTCCACAACATGCGCCTTTGACCGCCCACCCTCATCTGCGCTATTTCTTCAATCACAAATCGGCAGCCATGTTGAATTTCTGTAATGAATCTGTGATTATTGTGTAATTAACAGTTTGACGGTGTTCCATTGATGCATAGACAATACTTAATTCGTTTGCGTTATAAGAAACATTTCAAAAAGAAAATTTTAAAGCCATAAAATACAAAGTTTCCATTTGAAAGATGCCGCATGCTTTTGCGTCATGTGACCTACTTTATCGTCAGGCTAAAATTCGGTCATGTTTCTAAGCATTTTTAGACAATGACCGTTATAAAATAGAATGGAATATACAAATTCCTATCTTGTACTGAACAATTCATAAGTAAAATTCGTTTCCTGCTGCGAAGAACGTCTATGAAATGCTAAAATTTGGAAAGAGCAACTTTTTTTACGTTGGCACAACGAGGAAACTGTCGTTGTCCGCCATATTGCTTTTGTGGTGAAAATCACTGGAGTGAATCGCCGAAAGAATTCCTTCAAATCATCCTATTTCTAATGTATCTTTCTTAAAAGTAAATAATGCAGATGATAAATTATAGTTGACACTACAACTTACCATTCCTGCAATTGGAATTAAGTAAGCCGATTATGTGAATTGAACGCGAAAGTTGCACAGAAGATGGCGTGCGGTCCGTTACTGGCGGTTCGTTTGTAACTTTGTGATGAAGATCGCACACATTTCTTCGTTCGATGGCGGAGTGATTTGTTACTCGCTTATCATTACAGGTGTCATTTATGTCAATTTAATATTGTTTGGTCAGTGTTATTGTTATTATATGGTTAAATGTGTCCAATAAACAATGATTGTAATAGAAATGAATACTTCAATGCAAAGATTGTCCATCGTATTGGATCTATGTTTTGCCGCGTGATGATTGTAACTTTATAGCGGTTATTCGGTTAATTATGAATATGCTAATTTTCACGTAAGCAGGTGCACGAAAATGTAAACAAATGCTTCTTGATAGCGAAAGACATTTTTTTGTTGTCGGTTATAAATAATGAAGAATACAAATGTAGAAGAATTGAAGTATAAAGTAGCAGATTGAACAGCTCATATTAATATTTTCTGGTGATGTTCTACTAAATAATGAAAGCCATCTTATTGAGCACAGTGCATATATCCATATCATTCAGTTATTACTGTCTGTTGATATTATTGGTTGTTACTTGAGATATAACTGAATAGCCTGGTACCTCTTGCATTTGGTGTCCTTTCTTTCATACCCGCCAAGTAATTGCAAGTATGTATCCTCTAAACTTTGTACATACAGAGGGGGTCCTGCACTTACTGGGAAGAATAACTGTGTGTTGTGTTTTCATATCGCTTGTGTGTAGTGTAAGGTGAGCTCTAAATCAAGATTTTTAAAACAAAATATTGTGGGTGTCCGTATTAATGTAATGTTATTGGAGTACATGGTCCAGTTGTAGACCACCAGATGTGTCTTATTCCTCCGCTGATCCTATTTGTGGTAACTGTGTGCATGATACTTTATTCACTTATGCTTAGTTCAGGTTTTAATCAGTTTAAGCATGATGCTTAGTACCGGATTTAATCAATTTAAACATGCTTATCTAAGTTGTAATTTATTACACAACCAAAGTAAATTATGTAATTAGAACAATTGTTTTACACTTTTCCAGATCAAGGAGCTAAACCTGGATAACTGTCGTTCCATTCAAATTGACGGCCTCACAGACTCCTTTGCAGAATTAGAATCACTCAGTATCATCAATGTTGGACTCACGATGCTGAAAGGATTCCCAAAATTGCCCAATCTGAAAAAGGTAAATTTCCTTGTAATGGATTTTCAAATGTCACATAATAGCGTTAAAGTATGACTCATTGTCAAAACTTTTTTCACAGTCACCTAGTAGTATTAAAATATTTTGGACTTTTAACTTACCGGGTAAAAGTTTTGTTGGTCGGTATATATTCTGTTATGTGTTAGAAAACAGGGTTAAACCCAAGGTATATATTTAAAATTATCTGGGTTCTGCCAATAAGTTTGATGAATGCTACCTTTTTACCACTTGCTCTTTTCTATAAGAAAACGTCTGTTTTTAAACAAATTTCATACTCGCTGTCATTGTTTAGAAATAATGCATGTTGAAAGAGCTGGTTTATTGCATGAAACTTGATCACAAATGAAGTGTCAATAATTTCAAATGTAAAACTGACTCCCAATGGTACTGCCATGTCTACCCCTGCAGGTGGGTGAAAGATTTGTGGGGGTGGTCCATTGCTTCTTGCTCAGAAACTTGACTGTGCAGTATACATTTTAATGTCTTTTTAACTTTGTTATTTCTATTTACAGTTGGAATTGAGTGACAACAGAATTTCATCAGGTCTGAACAACCTTGCTGGCTGTGCCAACCTCACACAGCTGAGTTTGAGTGGCAATAAGATAAAGGACCTTGAACCATTGGAGTCCCTGGTAAGTCAAGTAAACTTATTCTGTCAAATACAATACTGACTTGTAAGTGTGGTAACATTAAACTGTCAAGTACAATACTGACTTGTAAGTGTGGTAACATTATACTGTCAAATACAATACTGACTTGTAAGTGTGGTAACATTATACTGTCAAGTACAATACTGACTTGTAAGTGTGGTTACATTATACTGTCAAGTACAATACTGACTTGTAAGTGTGGTTACATTATACTGTCAAGTACAATACTGACTTGTAAGTGTAGTAACATTATACTGTCAAGTTCAATACTGACTTGTAAGTCTAGTAACATATAGTACATCTTATTACAGTCAGTGCTAGAAATTAACACCAGTCAAGTACTCGGGGCTCACTCTTGGCTGTGATTTGAGGAAGTTCCCAATGAAAATCATTAAAACCTCGTTTTGGCTTATTTCCAATGGACTAATCTGATTCCTTTTTTATGGCAATTGGATTGCTTCGGGTTTCTACATTACAATAAGCTTTAAAATCAGGCGTCTGGTGAAACATTTGGTTCAGGTTCATTAGTTGCAGCTTCTGCGAATTTTATACAAAGCCTTAAAAAACAACAATAACTTAATAATCCAAAGTCTAAGGCTAATTTATTCACTTTCTTCACAAGAGAAAGAGTCGACACGTGTGAGGTTTCGTCCCAGAGCTGTGATGAGGGTGTCTGTGACGTCCATTTCTTCAGTATTAATAACAGCGTCATGTTTTCTAAGAGAACTGGTTGAAAATATATGGCCCTTGGTTGCAGTTCGATAATGAGCAGTTTGATTATGAACATTGTTACCAGCTAATGAGGGTCATGATTGAAGGACTTCGTGAGAGAAAAAAATTGTCAAATGTTGTGAAGGCAGGCTATCTAATTCAGAAGGCTCTATGCTCTTTCATTTAATGCCTAAAACTGAGTCATTGTTACAGATGTTATACAATTTCATACAGATTTAATACAAAAGTATTGAAGTCTTTATGTGCATTGAACTGATTTTTTTATTTACAGCATACTATAATGTAAATGACAAAATTTGATAAAACAGAAAATATTATATGCAAAACAAGAAAATTTCAACCACATGTCTGATAAAAAATGAAATGACTGATTAATTCAGGTATATGGGGCCATCCTCAAAAAATACTTGTTTGCTGTGTCCTCACCCAATATTTTTCATGTGGGTAGGTAGGTAGCATTTTTTTTTGATTATTCAATCTTTTTAAAGAAAAATGGACAGAAAGGGGGTGGGGGGATTAAATGATTTGAAAGTCGATTTTAAAAAAGCTGCAATTTTGAGTGAGTATAGCTAGGAGCAGGGCGAACAATTTATTTTTTAAGGATGACATATTGTCCCATGAAAAAGTTTGGGAGATCCCTGCAATATTGACTGGTATATCTTATTCCAATCAGGACTAGAAATTAACACCAGTCTTATAGTGTGAGGGCAGGAGAATTACACAGTAAATCATTTGTATAAGACAATTCTGATTTATTAATAACTCTTGATAATTTACTACTGTGTTTTGACAAAACTTGCTGTGAATGTTTGATTTGACGCCACTTTGCTTTTAAGTACTGTTGTAGTTTTTCATGCAGTCCCATCAACAGTCCTAAAACTTTCCACTTTTGAACGTTTACAATAACATTTAAGCTGATTCGCGTTCTTATGTGAGGTGTTGATAAAAAAAAATTTCTGGAAAAAAAACAATTTCTAGTTTTAAGTGAAATTATTGAGATTGTTCCTTAACAAAGGGATATATTGTTTTTCTCTGGAAGTGACTATTTTCTTCCCAAAATTATTCAGAAGGTTGAACAACTGAATTGACTTGTGATGAAAATTTTGATGAGAATGATCTTTTGTTTCCGCTTCACAGAAAGATTTGCCATCTCTGGAGAGTTTAGATTTGTTCAACTGCGAGGTGACCAATGCGGAAGATTACCGGGAGAAAGTGTTTGAGTTGTTACCAAATCTTAAATATCTCGACGGTTATGATAGAGATGACAATGAGGCAGAGGACGACGATGATGAAGGTATTTATTGACTTGTAATGTCGGGGGTCTTAGATGCACAAGCTGATAGTTAGGGAGACCTGAGAAAATATGGAGAAGTGAGAGAAATTCGGGTTGTTGTGTCTAAATCTTGCGTCATCAATACAACCTGAACAGATAAGCACTATTCAGGTATTTAAGCATTGAAATTTAAATTAAGGGGTAAAATAAGCATTTGTTATTCTCAGTTTAAGTGCTGGGCTGTCAGAAGCCAGCGGCTGGGGTTTAATGGGACATGGCCCCGCTGGGCGAGGACCAAAAGAACCCCTTCTACTTTTTCCTTTCACCCTCCTACTTCAAACTTTAATGAAAGCCCTGCCGCTCAGTGTTTTGTTCTTCATCAGATAACCAGTCTGTTGTTACCTCTGTAGGAGCATAAATATATCTGTTGTACGGAGGTTAACCTAGTATACAGTTGAATCACGTTCTCAGTCATGTCAAGTCAGATTGAAGTATTGAATGGTCTTATTTTGTAAGGAATATGTGGTTATAAAAATAATGTATACAAGAAACTTTTTATATTTTATAGTAAATGTATGCATGTATATAAATTATTATCAATTAGTGCTCAGTTAACTTTGCTACCAGGAGGAGCGTACAGATTAACTTTGGTTATTTGGTGATGAATTATTGTCTGTTCTTGAAATGACATGATATTGTGCACAATGATCCTTAATGTTAAAGGGTACCGCACGTCAGAATATAAATGGCTATTTATCGTTAAATAGACATGTAAATAACACAAAAATCAACAAATTTTAATTGTACGAAATTTATCAAATGAGAAAAATGACATTAAATATCATGATTTCAAGCGTTTCCTAAATGCTATGGGCGCCGCCATTTTGTAGCTCTTTTGTGATGGAGGTATTCGGTGACGTCATAACTGCACTTCCGTTCTAGTTATCGCGCAAATTGTATTGTGTCGTTAGTGACTGCTCTCTACTGAAACTCTTATGTATATACACTAATATACGTAATCAGTTTATATACAGATATACAGTGCATTAGTGAACATCGAAGGTAGACAATTAAACGCGAAAACGATTCTGAATTGAAGGACTTAACCCATTAAACATTGTTTTCTCCAGCGGAATAAGTGGGTGGAGTAATGCGATATGTTTTGTGGGCAGTGTTGTTTTTAGTTTTCCTAATATGTGATTTCACATTGCCTCAGTGTCAAGCTTCTGGTGACATCACGCGCAAAACGCCTTTATACTTTGGGGTAGGACTTAAGATTGTAGAATGAAGCGTACCAATGCCTTGGCGTACTACTATCCAAGGATACAATTTCTGATGATTTCAGTACGAAGATGACCATATGCGACATACATAGAAACTTAGTGTATATTATCCAGTGGGAAGCTCTTAAAAAATGTGCTTATAACATATAGCTCAGCTGATTTCTGAAATTTAATTTGTAATTTTATATACTCTTCCAAAATATTGTGAAATTGATATATCAAACTTTCACAATATTATAATTGCAGGCTGTTTGAACAGGTGTGATAATCCAATTAACAATAAAAACAACAGGTTAATGCCAAAACATAAGGTGTGAAAACGACATGGTATCTAAAAGTTGTTATTAAAATACAAATTAAGGCCAATTAATTGTGACAGGCCCGATTAGCTCAGTCAGTTACGTGTCTAACTATCAATCCTGGTGTCTCGAGTTCGAATCCCAACCCGGCGACAGTCTCTGTGATGACTGACATACAACATTGTGTCTCAATATCATTTGTCTCTCACTGCTGATTCGAGTGGAAAAATTATCAGTTACTTGCGGTTGTTGGGTGTGCTCAAGTACTGGTTAACTTTTGCAGGAAACAGTGGTTAGGTTAACTGAACATCTGAACAGTAAACCCTCGATGACAAAAATTGATGCTAAATATTCAGTCAACCATTAATTGTTCATAAACTCATTTTATTAATTTTATAATCAATAGGCAATTTAGTTTATTGATATATGGCTTTTTCACAGTCAACTAGGTCATTATTCTTGAATAGACATTTGAACTACCTCTACTTCGCAATGAAAAAAGATAAAGTAAAACCTTTGTTCCTTTATTTATTCATTAATACATGAAAAGTTTTTTTTACTGTTAAAATAGTGTTCTGGTATACAATTTATGAAAAATATTCATAAAATCATATAACATAATTTTTTTACTTGTAAGTTTGCATTGATATTGAAACCCTAATTCACTGAAAATGTTTAAATTAGTAATAAGACATAATACTATGTGATATAACATCCTGTCATAAACCCTGGGGTCATTAAACCTGGGGTGATCACGCTTATTAGGGTACAATATGCACAATGTGGCAGGGTATTTCTCATTACCACATGGTGTGAATGTGGTGTTGGTGAATTATGAAAGCTCAGCAGGGTGCCAGTAGATGGACAGTAACATACACTTTGTGCAATATGCCTGTAGACATTATATTTCATATGACACTCCCTACAAGGAGACACATTCATATATGTTCAGAGAACTGGTAGAATAGATAATCATCATATATCAAATTGGGTTGTAACACCATTTGAATAACCAAAAGACAGTGCCAGTTATGTAAAACAACATAAAAAAAAAACCCAACTCATTCATGCTTCATCTAAATTTACTAAAAAGGATATGAAATCAAAATTTTATCAGCCATTTCTCAATTCGCAACAATGGCCGCACCAGCTAAACACGATAAGAAAAGAGATATAATATTATTTCTTATTCTCTCTTAGACAGGTAAATATATGTAACAAAACATTTTCCCTTAAATTCCATTCTTGGTCTAATTAGTGTTTTTTTTTTGATAATGTATTGACTGAGTAGCAAACAGTATATACCCTGATAGTACAGCATGAATGTGCAGGCTCGCCTGGATCTACATCAACACTGACGGCAATAATTACTTTTTTTATCAAGCTAAGGGTAATTTTACTATTTTGAAAAATTCAATCATCAATGTCAGGCTACATGATAAGATGTCAGAGTTGTGATTGATGGGTTTCGGGTTTGATCTCTGGTTCATGATCGGTGTGACTGTTTAACAGTTATCATCTTTTTGGGTGAAAACTTCATAAGACATTGCTGTGACATCTCTGTATTATTTCTGTGATACATTCTAAATCTTCTAAATTTCCAATAGTGTGAAATTGCATCTGCAGCACGTATTTTCGTCAAACGAACGCATCATTACAGTTTTCGCAGCTGCAAAAATCTTTCACGTGTGTGAACAACTGTGCCGTCTCACTATTTCTCTCGTCTTCTAATTCATTTAACTCTGGTTCTGAAAATTCTGGTTCAAAGTTGTAGGCCACAAGTCCTTCTCCGTTACTAAAATCCATTTTATTATTCTTGCGAGTACTTTTGCCGGTGACTATAATTGCACGTTTCTACATCTGCTGTAGCGTATAAATCAATTATGTTTTAAACCGGAAGTGCAGTTATGACGTCACACAGGTATCCAATATGGCGACTTCCACCATAAAGTCGATGTGCGAAAATGACCGTTACAAAACGAGCTGATATATCTTTATGGACTCGAATTTATGCATAATAATACTATTAATAGAAAGCTGAACTCATAGCTATTCATATTATCCTGTTTTATACACAGCGTTGCGTTCCCCTTTAAGAAACAGATTGTGTAAATATTATACTCATTACAAGTACATTTTCAAATATGGCCATCTTTAAAAAAGTAGTTGTTTGCTGTGCTCCAACCCAGTATTTTTTATGTGGGTAGGTAGGTAGCTAAAAAAATTTTTGTGCCAGATTTTGATTTTGCATGGTCATTTTAAAGAAAAATGGACAGAAGGCTTAAATAAAAAAAAAACACTTTGAAAGTCAATACAATGTTTTGAGAAGTTGCAGTTTTGAGTGAGTAGGTAGGAGCATGGCAAACAAATCTTTTTTAAGGACAGCCTAGATTAGTAAATGCTCGATGAAAAATGATCTTATCTGGTGTATAACATTCAATTTGTGCTGGTAAATTCCTGTTTGACAGGGGAAGTGTGCTTTGCTGCAGAACTATTTTGAAATGAGAAGAAATATTGTGAAATTAAATTTTTTTTCATCACTATAATTTTAATTAAAAAAACTTAATCGCTCAAAGCTTGCGAAACGAATATTTCAACCTAGCTGTTGTACAAATATGAAATTTGTAAACCAGTCCACCAAGTAGAATTTTTTCTTCTTGTGCCGTAGTCCTACAATTTATCTGCCATCATTGTATCTGTTTAAGCATGGAGAAGATTTATACTTTCAATCAATTCCATTTTCTGTCTTTCAGTTAATAAAAATATTACATGTTATTGTATTGTAACATTATAACATATAGACATTGAACAAAGATATGTTAAAACTAGTCATACAGGAGTGTTTCTTTAAAACATTCACAAGCCTGTGTAAGACCATCCTTAAAAAATATTTGTTTGCTGTGCTCAGTCTCAGTATTTTTCATGTGAGTAGGTAGGTAGATACTATTTTTTTATTTATTTTTTTGATAAGTTTTGATTTTCATAGTCATTTTAAAGGAAAATGAACAGGAATCATAAAAATAAAATTAAACACTTTGAAAGTCAATAAAGTTGGGGTAGCTGCTATTTTGAGTGAGTACATGTAGGTAGGAGCACAACAAACAATTTTTATGGACGACCTTAAATCTGGATGATTTATTTTCAGAGTGTGCCGATGAAGATGACCTGGAAGACGAGGAGGAAGACGGACTTGGAGATGAAGACGGTAATCCACAAATGATCAAAGTGTGTAATCGCGCGGAGGAAAGTAGGTGCATTTTTCCCCCATCTGAGTCAATGTTGTGTGCTTCCTTACATTTTCATTCAGTTCCACCCGTCAACTCTATTTTTATATTTTTATTTTCTATGCGCTTTCAAAGTATCTTCCAAAAGGTTTTTGTTTTGCTTGATGTTGTAGTCAACTGTCATCATCTGTTTTTTTGCGAAGTGTTTGAAGTTGTGATATTCCACTCGTTTTAGCTATCACTTTTACCATTGTGTTAAGTGCATCAATTCATCAAAACAACAGGTTACATGTTCCATGAATTCTTCAACTACTCGGGTAACAAAGTCCACTTGTGCTTTACGCAGTTGTTTTAAATATCATTTTTTTTTAACATGCATGCTACAGTTGCTACTGCTTGTATATCCTGAACTCTTATTGTGCTATGACGAGATATTGCTGCTGCATTGCATTTTTATCTCCTGTAGGACTAACTCTGTCCACACCACACCGATGTTGTCATTGTGGAGCATGACCTGCAGAAGTTGTGTTTTGAGGGTCATGTTGCTTCTCGTTTTCAATTTGAAATGCTGGGTCACCCATAAAAATGTTTTTTCGCTGCTTCCGACCTATACCATGTAAGGGTGGGTAGATAGGAAGGTAATTTCTTTTTTCAATTTGAGAATTTTTTTGCACCTAAAAATGCTGACTGAATCATCAGTAGAGAAAGGACATGCAAAGACCGACCACGATCATTTTAAATGATCAACAATATTTTTTTTTTTTTTGCTAAAAGAGTTTCCGACAAGGTTTCTCTTCATCACTTGGGACTATTTAGGGAACTGAATCGGAAGTTATAGAAGAATAAAGTTATTGGTATATAGAATTAAATCTTAGTGTTTTTACACATATTTCTGACAAATTTCCCCCTCAATTATAAGGATTTACACCAACATAGCTGGTTGGGGGAGAGTGACGCACTCCCTTATATACAATCTCATTAGAGAGCTGTACACTTTTCCTGCTTGGATTACACACCCGGTCATTTCTTGCTTTATTTTGTAACTATGATTTGTTTGACATGATGTAATGGTTGAGCTATGCCAGCTGTTACTGTTATCATGGGTATCTATGTTGTACGTGGGGTGACAGATACCCTGTGTATCTATGTTGTACAATGTGTGACAGATACCCTGTGTATCTATGTTGTATGTTGTGTATCATATTGATAATTACTGTTGCACTGTCAGATTTGTTAAAATGGGTCATATGATGCTCTTAGAAAAGTCATAGACTTGCTAGGAGGGAAAGAAGAGCACAGAAAATTTGAATAAACAGAAAAATATTTCTCTGATCATATTCTGCCTCGTGTCTTTCTGCTGGAATAATTTAATATTCTGGAACATACTGCCGTTTTCACCAACATTTTCCTAAAAATTTACTTCAACGAAAAGTATCCAGATGTTTATGATTAAAGACTGGTTCCAGTAAATCTGGTTTCATTTGTATATATTATATAAATTAATAACCAGTCAAAACTGAGTTTTAAGTTTTTTCAGAAAATGTCGGTGAAACAGAATTGTGCTTGAATATCCTGATAACTGTCGGCTGTATTTTGCTATGGCATACTCTGGAAAGTTTTGTATTTTAATCTAAAATTCATTCTAGTTATTTCAGGACATTAAAAACAAAAATGTTCATTCTAGCTTTTTTAGTGCATGTTCCCTGCTGAATCTACATGTGTTTGGATGTCATCATTAGACCTCGTCACCTCCATTTACAACTGTCGTTGTGAACATGTAGTTAGTTTATCACTTTTCATTCTATGTAGTAATTGTGTTAGTCATTTTTATCGGGTTTATTACATATTTCTATCTCGTTAAATTCTTGCTCTGTGGTGTTAGAACCAGCTGTGGAGTGAATATAAAAAAAAAATATGATGTAAATTACATAATTAGTCTTGAATGAGATCGAGATAAACAATTTAATGATGAATTAAATTAAAATAACTTTTCAATAATGTGTTTGGTATACAAATAAAATTCCGTACCTTGGGTTACTAGGCAGAGTCTCATTTCTGCTTAAACATTTCCTTGGGGACAGAATTTCCTATCTGGACATGTAAACCATGTCAAATTTTTGTATTGAAATGTTACCAGCTTGTATCATAGGCATATTGATTAGATGTTATGTAAAATAATATAAATTTGATATAAATATGATTTAATCATGTAATAAAGAACAATTTGGATCTGACGGAGCTCAGCATTAGAACAAAAAGTAGGTAAGGAAAAAAGTGCTTTTTTTAAAAAACAATAATTTTTCCTGACAGTAAATTTTTCAATTGTATTATTTTAATTTTCTGTTGTAGAAATCATTGTTCAATTTCATCTATTTATGGAAAGAATAGATTAAGGTCCAAGATGCTGTCTCTATTGGTTCTACTATCCAGTCTATTGGGACTACTATCCCGTCTCTATCGGGACTACTATCCCGTCTCTATCGAAACTACTATCTGTCTCTATCAGGACTATCTTTGTCTATCGGGACAACTATCCCATCTCTATCAGGACTATCCTTGTCTATCGGGACTACTATCCTGTCTCTATCGGGACTACTATCCGTCTCTATCGGGACTACTATCCGTCTCTATCAGGTCTATCCTTGTCTATCGGGACAACTATCCCATCTCTATCAGGACTATCCTTGTCTATTGGTACTACTATCCCGTCTCTATCAGGACTATCCTTGTCTATCTGGACTACTATCCGTCTCTATCAGGACTATCCTTGTCTATGGGGACTACTATCCGTCTCTATCAGGACTATCCTTGTCTATGGGGACTACTATCCCGTTTCTATCAGGTATCAGGACTATCCTTGTCTATCGGGACTACTGTCTGTCTCTATCAGGACTATCCTTGTCTATTGGGACTACTATCTGTCTCTATCAGGTATCAGGACTATCCTTGTCTATTGGGACTACTATCCGTCTCTATCAGGACTATCCTTGTCTATGGGGACTACTATCCCGTTTCTATCAGGTATCAGGACTATCCTTGTCTATTGGGACTACTATAAATCTCTATCAGGACTATATCCTGCCGCTGCTGAGGTTGTGGATTTGAGTCCATTTTCCATTAAGTTGATGCCAGTTGCTGGAGGAAGGATGGTGGCTCTACTCCAATTCATTCTGAAGTTTAGATGCAACATAAAACCTGTAATTAGTTCAAAACGGCACTTAACCCCATTAAAAACAAAAAATTCCCAAATATTTAAAATATGAATATGTTTTATCTCACAGGTGATGATGATGACGGAGAGGGTGAGGAAGATGATGATGATGACGATGATGATGAACTTGATGATGATGATGATGAAGAGGTTGATGATGAAGATGAGGCAGATGTACCATCAAATCTGAAATTGTTGCAACAGTCAGGAGAATTGGAGGTATGGGATTTCACCAATATCTCCATCGAAATTCCATGATAAATAAATGATACAAAAAATGGTGTTTTTTTTGTTGCAACCAAGCCCGTGTGGTTCTGGCTAAGCATAGAAACACTGCCGATCTCTGCAGAGGGGTAGGAATCCTCCGAATAGGTGTCGTGTTCATTTTATCATTTTTTATCATGTTCATGTTCGCGGTTAAGTAATCAACCCCTGTGTTGTTTCAGGGAGCCATATGAGTGATGGAAAGAATAGGACGATTGTGGCTCATACATGTCGTAAGAAGCGACATTTTGAGTAATACGGTAGAATTTGCTGAAACTAAGCATTTCTGTAGGTATCAAGGTTCTAGGTTCAGTCTGCATATTCATTTGTTGGTGTATTTTTTTTAAATGTGTATGTTAATTTGTTGTTTTTGTACATGTAGAGTGAACCTGGAATCTTCCTTCCTATTGGCATCGAATAACCTTTAATGTTTAGGTACGCCGTATTCATTCATTGTTGCAACCATGATTGTGTTTAGATTGTACTGTTATTTGCCAACACTCATCATGTTCTCCATCTTCTTTTGTACTTATACAAATTGAGAGACCATTTTTGAGACCAAAATTGCAAGCATGTATGGACACCCGCTATAAATATGATTTTCAAGCTTAAGTCGTATGGTGTGTGAATAAGGCCTCTGACATTGAAATGTCTGCTGTTGTTTTTGCTGGCTTTTACAATATAGTTACTTGTGCTTGATATTATACCGTATTAATTTATAACAAGAATGAACAAGAGGTCAGGCCATCCTTTAAAATATGTGTGTTTGCTGTGCTCTGACTCGGTATTTTTCATGTGGGTAGGTAGATAGCATTTTCTTTGCCAGATTTTGATTTAACATAGTCATTTGAAAAAATTTTTTTGAGTGAACAGGTTGGAGCACAGTAAAATATTTTTTAAGAATGGCCTCGGTAGTTTTAAGTTAAGAAGTGAGAGGGAATATTGATATTGTTGTTATTAAAATACTGTATTAGTTTGGTGAAGATCCAATGAAAACTGCAGGGACTATTTTTTATAACCTCAATTTTATTTTTTCATGTATTTTATTTAAGCAACAAATCAAACAATAATAAAAATATATTGAGGACTTTGTAATATGTCATTTATTAAAAATGTTTCATAAATTAACCAAATGCTATAATAATATGAATTGAATTAGGAAGGTATATGAATGATCAAAGTTGGTCTACCAGAACTTTTAATACTTTAAATAATATTTTCTAATTGTACAAATTTGTCCCTATTTATCTCCAATTTGGATTTGGAAGAAGGGCCTTTTCCAAATATATCTGGATAAAGACTTGTTGGTTGATAAGATAATTATTGTTTTTTTTTACTTTCTGTATCCAGGATGAAGAGGATGATGAGGACTTTGATGGGGAAGATGACGATGAAGATGACCTCATTGAGGAGGAGGAGGACGGAGCAGGTATGTGTCTTACATAGTGTTGTTGCAGGAACATTGTGCAATGGCAGTGTCCCAGTGCTCAAGATAAGCACTTCCCAGTGCTCAAGATAAGCACTATTTGGGGTATTTAAGCATTGATATTTCGGAATAAAGCATTGAAATTTAAATTAATGGATAAAATAAGCATTGGTTATTCTCAATTTCAGTTTGATTAGTTTGTTTTAAATGGCAATTTGATAAGAATTTTCATTTTTACTGTTAACATTTTGAAAATAAGCATTGCATACCAAGTACAGGGAATATTTATTCAGGACTTCTAATCAATGGTTCAGATTGTTAATTTATAAATGTACACACTTTATTTATTGCACAACTTTGATGTTGAATATAAATAGGGAAAATAGCAATTTGACCAGTTAAAATCTATTTGACAACGAGTAATACACTCCAACCTTTGTACTGTAACCTAGATTAAGCAGCCACTTGTCTAAAGCAGCTTTGTTAACTTGCTTAAAGAATACCAAATCACGGGGTGTGAATCTCCATCAGGTCACAGGTCATGTGCCTGACTGTCAGTTCATGGAGCGTGAATCTCTGTCTGATCATGAGTCATGTGTCAGTTCATGGAGCGTGAATCTCCGTCTAGTCACGGGTAATGTGTCTGACTGTAAGTTCATGGAGCATGAATCTCCGTCTGGTCATATGTCCGAGTGTCAGTTCACGGGGCGTGAATCTCAGTCTGGTCATGTGTATTGCATCTGACTGTCAATTTACGGTGTAAGAATCTCCGTCTGGTCACGAATCATGTGTCTGACTGTCAATTCATGAAGCATGAATCTCCTTCTGGTCAGGAGTCGTGCATCTGACTTGTCAATTCATGGGGCATGAATATCCGTCTGTTCACGAGTCATGTGTCTGACTGTCAGTTCACGGGGCGTGAATCTGTCTGATCACGCATCATGCATCTGATTGTCAGTTCACGGGGCGTGAATCTCCTTCTGGTCACGAGTCATGCATCTGACTTGTCAATTCACAGAGCATGAATCTCCCTCTGTGCACGAGTCCTGTGTCTTGAATGTCAATTCACAGGGCATGAATCTCCTTCTAATCACAAGTCATGCATCCGACTGTCAATTAACGGGGCATGAATCTCCGTCTGGTCATATGTCATGTGTCTGACTGCCAGTTCATGGGACGTGAATCTCCTTCTGGTCACAAGCCATGCATCTGACTGACAATTCACGGGGGATGAATTTCTGTCTTGTGTGTTATATTTCTGACTGTCAATTCACTGGGCACGAATATCTGTCTGGTCATATGTCATGTGTCTGACTGTCAGTTCACAGGGTGTGAATCTCTGTCTGATCACGTGTCGTGTCTGACTGTCAGTTCATTGGGCGTGTATCTGTCTGGTCACGGGTCATGTGTCTGACTGTCAATTCACGGGGCGTGAATCTCCGTCTGGTCATGAGTCATGTGTCTGACTGTCAGTTTACAGGACATGAATTCTGTCTGGTCACAGATCATATGTCTGAGTATCAGTTCACGGGGCATGAATCTCCGTCTGTTCACAAGTCATGTGTCTGAGTGTCAGTTCACAGGGCATGAATCTCCGTCTGTTCACAAGTCATGTGTCTGAGTGTCAGTTCACAGGGCATGAATCTCCGTCTGTTCACAAGTCATGTGTCTGAGTGTCAGTTCACAGGGCATGAATCACCGTTTGGTCATGTGTCTGACTGCCAGTTACGGGGCATGAGTATCCGTCTTGTCACAAGTCCTGTGTCTGACTGTCAGTTCAATTGGCATGAATCTCCGTATGGTCACGAGTCCCACCTCAGACATTGGGGAAGTAATGAGTAACTTGCGGGTTGGGCCACAATTTCAGCCAACATTAGATTTGGCCCTTCCCCTATAGATTACACAATCGTTTGCTTAACTATGGCATAAAATACATTACAGAATGACAATCATTTTCAAATATTTAATATGGACAAGAGAAAAAAACACAATATTTAACAAGTGGTTTTTTTTCCAGCCTTTTTTATAGCCATTGTTGGGTCATATTAGTATCTTTTTTTCCCAAATGAGTATGAACAATTCCCAATTGAAAGCTTCAATAATTGTAATTAAAAAATTGATAAAATAAACTAAGTTTTCCCCATTCTAAATTGAGTATGAAATTGCTTTTTCAATTAAATGGTCAGTTAAGCAAGTGTAGAAGTTTTAAATAATAAAGTTGAACAAATAAATTCAACTCAAAAGTTTTCCCACTTTTGATTTAAAACACTGCTAAAATTCCAAATTTCAAGGGTATAGGTTAGTCTTCCCAAAATGATGAAAGGACAAAAGTCTTAGAAGCGATCTAGTGGATCTAGTACTGAATAATTGCTTAATGGAATTTTAGATATGGTGTGTAGATGAACTGTTAGTTGTAACAGATATACTGGTGAAAATTCAAAATTATTTGTTTTAGTTGCACCCTGCTTCAGAATGAAGTTGTAATTAAATTTCACTTTTTTACCAACAGAGGATGAGTCCGATGTTCGAGGGACAAAAAGGAAACACGACGATGAAGAGGAGGAGTCGTGAGCTTGAAAACATTCATTTCATTGGACAATATATCATGCATTTTCATACATTAAATGAAACTATCCAATCACAGATCATTTTACATTTCATCTCGGGACCTGTTTGAAAACCATGAGGAAAGTGTAAACTTAAATTAAATTCTGTGTAAAGAGTGCAGGATGTTAGAATTCACTGCCATGATGAAAGTAATGCAGCAAAAAATAAACAATTCATTTGTTATCAGAACATGAAATGCCGTTTCATACACAATTCAGGATACCACAGACACAAGTGTTATACAGTGTTTACATAATGCTGACAGCAATTCAACTTTTAAAGATTTTAATGACTGAATATTTTTGTCTTCTTTTTTGCAATTCGATAACAAAGTGTCTGTTTTTGTGCATACACTGGGGTTGGTGGGGTGGGGAAGCAGCGAGATAATATCCACAATGAAATGTGATTCTGTACGGCTTGATCATTCTCCATTTGTAAATTGTTCATGTTTATACATAATCATTGGTGTTAAAGTAACAGTAAGTTTGTAAGGAACATCTCTGGGCATTGTTGAATAATCCCCGTCATCTACTGTTTATCCACGATTAAGTTCTTTAACTTGTTTTGTTCTCCATTCTAACATTCCTGAGAAAGAAAAAGAAATGTTTTATATCAAGTGAAAAACACAATTAGGTTGCTGTCTGATATTAACAGGAAAAATAAAAATACAGCTCTTTATATCCACTAAGTCTGAATGGTTCACAACCAAAGAAATATATTGTGTAATCTTTACTGCTTCATTACCTAAATTATATTTGAGTTTTGTTCCATTTTGTTTGTTTCATTCGTATTGTATTTAAACATTTGACAAAACCATCGAAGAAAGTTTATCTTCATGTATAGATAATCAGGTCTGTATAATGAAGAATGGTATCTCCATTTAGTCTGAGTGCTATTTAAAAAACATTACACATGTAAAATCTACTGGGAATACGGTTGGCTGAAAACTTCAATAATTTAAATTTGTGGAAGAAATATTTTCAATACATTAACAAACGGTCATAACACGTCAGGTCCACTGAAAGCATAAGTAAATGGCGTCAGATTGCAAATCCTAATTTTAAAACAAGGTGATGATGACTTTTGTTTGTGTTTTTTTTTAAAAATGTTTTGTTTAGTAAATATTTATATACAAGAAGATGATAATTACCTTTAACAACATCAAGATGAAAAGACAGTAAGCCATTCCTGTTTGTATATTATAATTACTGTTTTTGTGTTTAAAAAAATCCAACATACCTTGACTTGAATGTGTAATGTCTGTTTGTACATCATCTTTGGAATGTTTTATCTGATATTCTGGTCCATAAAGTGTGTTTCTGTTTGTAAGAATGTTAACGTCACAGTGAGAAAGTCCAGCACATCTGTAGTTTTGTGTCTACATTTGATTCATACGGTACTGATCTCAAACATAGTATCAGATTTATATTTATTACATGCATTGCCCCCACACAGGGCCCTGAATGTCGGCCAACTAGTTTGAGGTCTCAGCTTGACACTTTCATATCATAACTATAGTTTTTAAGAAAAAGGTTTCATATACAGTCTTGTAATATAGAGCAAGAGAGACACTAAAATCTTACCCTCCGCCTTCCACAAGGCACCCCAAAATGGGTTCGGGTCCCATGATTGGTGTGTTGTTTGTTCTATGAAGGCTATTTCTTTCTATTACAAAATAAACCTGCCCTTAGCTGCAGTGGTCACCAAGCATTGAGATTTTATGTTTGTTGAGATCATCAGTTTATTTAAGGATGAGTTTCTGGAAGATTTTTACAAGTTAATTATTTGGAACCATGAAATGTTGGGTAATAACTCAAGAATTGTTTAAAAGTGTATTGGATATATATTTTTTTACACATACAAGCAATAAAATAAAGGTAAAGAAAAAAAAGCAGCCAAACTTTGATTACACCAAGCACTGGGCAGGTATAAGGAAGGAGGGTGAAGTTGAAAATGTTCATCTGTAAAATTTAGAATTGAATGTACTTGGATAATATAGGGAAGCAATTTTACAGAAATGCCTTATTGGGCTGCATGTGTATATAGGACCAGTATAAGAGGTCACACATTGAGCACAGAGTATACATATTACTCTATTAATATTCGGTTATGAACAGATACGTGTGTGACGTTGTTAAGATGCATTGCCTGCCATGGTAGAATAGTTTTCAAATTGTCTGCTGTTCCCTCATTACTTAATAAACTGTCTCCAGGTTTTTGTTTTCTAACAATGTATTGTGTGCTTATAGAAATAAAATTTGCAAAGTTGTAAATATTGGAATGTGATTTGTTTTAATTAAGGGAAACAACCTGTACAATCTGAATGATAAATATTAATTACACAATAACTTACCTTGCTGTTTTGTTAACATTGACAGAGGTGGAGCGTATATCTACATCAATTCCTATATTCTGTTGCGTTACCGTTGTCTGAGTGTTTTATGATTCTGTTAAAGTAACATTATATGTACTAAGAAATGAAAGAAGAATACGTGAAACTTGCTGTCAATTTGTGTTCCAGTCTACTTTATGTTTTATGAGAACAAAATTTATACTTGAAAAAAATCAGAGTCTGTTTATCAGCCATATTTTATAAATATGTGATAGTTGTCATGTGCTGGCTTTAGTTTTTCATACATCAATATGATTGTTCAATGCATAAAACAATAAAGAATCAAAGAAAGCACAATAGGGAATGCTTTCATTTGTGGAATGAAATTAAATGATATAGATCCTAATCTGTCCTGACTTCCCCTTGTTGGTAAATGATAACACAGGCCCAATGCATGTTCTGTTAAGTTTGTATGAAATCAGTTAACCCTTTACTTCATAGATACGCGTTTTCCCGCACCAATCACAGAAGGTTATTGAAAACAGTGCAGGAAGAGTTCAGATTGCTCGTGACGAGCAATCTGAACACTTCCTGCACTGTTTTCTGCTCTGTCAGTTGATATAAACATAATTCACCCATTGCTGATCCGTGGTGAATTAATGCTTTCAATATTAGAGGTGTCAAAAGGCGTCTATATGAAGTAAAGGGTTAAGAGATTGTGATTTTGAGATATTGTCTTTAATTTTCTTGATTCAGAAATTTGATTTCTGCATTTTGATTGGTCGATACTGTTTGTATTACATGCGTTTCATTGGACGATACTGTTTGAAAGTTATACTACCATGGTTGATAATAAAGTTTTTAAATGTGACGGAAGAATTTGTTGTTTTTCTGAATAGTCCAAGATTTGAACACTTTCAATATTGATGTTTTTTCGGTTAATTTAACATTTTCGGTATTCATGTACATGTACAGTCAAATCTGTGTAAGTGGCCATCTCTATTAACCCTTTACTTCATATAGACGCCTTTGGACACTTCTAATATTGACGCCTTTGGACACCTCTAATATAGAAGGCTTTCGAATAATTTGGTAATAATTTTTATATTAACTGACAGTGAAAAACAGTGCGCTGTTTTCAAAGGCCTTATGTGATTGGTATCTATGGAGTAAAGGGTTAAACAGCTACTTGTCTTAAGCAGTAACATTGGTATTTCCCATTTTAAGAAAATTAATCTGTATTAAGCAACAACCTGTGTTAAAAGGCTACTTTTGCTCCTTCGCTTGAATGGCTACTCAAAACAGGTTTCACTGTATATACCTGTCTTAACCCTTTACTCCATAGATACGCGTTTCCCACACCAATCACAGAATGCCTTTGAAAACAGTGCAGGAAGAGTTCAGATTGCTCGTTACGAGCAATCTGAACACTAACTGCACTGTTTTCCACTCTGTCAGTTAATATAAACATAATTTACCCACTGCTGATACGTGGTGAATTAATTCTTTCAATATTAGAGGTGTCCAAAGGCGTCTATATGAAGTAAAGGGTTAAAAGGCCACTTTTGCTCCTTCGCTTGAATGGCTACTCAAAACAGGTTTCACTGTATATATAATTTTCTCTGTACACCCAAATTGTTAGTTTTTAGCTCTACTGGCCAAAGCCAGCAGGGCTTATGCCATGGTAAATTGTCTGTTGTTTGTCCATCTTCATTCCGTTGACCTTTTTCTTGTAGATGCGATAGCACCACTATTTTTCATTGAATCTTAACCAAACTTGCACAGCAGTTATATAACCACAAGATCTCCAACAAGTTCTTGAACCAGTGTGATTCAACCACAAATGGCCCTGCCACAGGGCTTATATGCATATTTTTATAGGACACTTTAAAAATCATTTTCTCTGAGCATTCGATGCCTAGACCTAAGATATTTTTGCATGGAGGTCTCCTAAAAGGTTTGTTGTTCCCTTGTGTCAAATTTGTTACTGTCACATTGTTCACTGTTTTACATAAAGGTATATAGGGAAAATGTAGACGCAATAGCACCCCCATTTTTCATTGAATCAACCAAACATGCACCGAAGTTATATAACCACAAGATCTGAGACAAATTTTTGAACCAGAGTGATTTGACCACAAATGCCAACGACACAGCACTAATTAGCACATTTTAAGTTAACTTGACAACGTAATAAACTTATGTTTTTAAATTAACACGGTGATAGAATGCAGTGAGGAGATAATGCAGGTCATTTTAAATTTTAACTTGAATGTTTAAAAAAAGGAATAATTGTACACGCATTAGCATTGACGTTGGCATATTTTTTTATGAACACCCCGCCCCCCTCCCATTTTGGGGTGGCATATTGTAATCGCAGCATCCATCTGTCTGTCCGTCATTCTTACTAATATTTCGTGTCCACCCTGTAACTTTGTCATGCATAGATGGATTTTGTTAATTCTTGCTACAAATGATCAACATAACATGACGACGTGTCGCGAGAAAGACCCACACCCGTACCTCAAAGGTCAAGGTCACACTTTATTCACTGCATTTACCTGTAGAAATACCCAGACTGTTACATCAGAGGTCAAGGTTATACAAAGGTCAAGGTCACGCTTTAATGTAAAAAAAACCAATAAAATTGCATTTCTATTCTGAAACGTCAGTCCATTACTCTTGATATTCATGGATACATTGCTACTTATTATAACATATATTGTTTTATTAACAGCCATTTGGGGGGCATGCAACACTTACAAATGACTTTTCTTGTTTTTTAAAAATATTTTTTAGGCATGCTCGTATCTCAGTAACTACTACCCTTGCTTCAATGAAACTTCTTGTGAATGTTTACTGTCACTGAGGGGAATTAATAGGACAAATGAAAAAGTCTGTTTTGATTTTAGGTAGAATGACGGTCCTTTTATAGACAAACGATCTGTTGAAGTATTTTGACAAACTCATTTTTTCACATGACTTGTTTTGATGGAACTTCACATGTGATTCCATACAATCAAAGGAACTCCAGTGGGACCCTTGTCTCTTTTTATGCCCCACAAAATTTTTTTTGGGTGGCATATAGTAATCGCAGCGTCCGTCCGTCCTTGAGTCTGGTATTTCATTTCCGGCCTGCAACTTGGTCATGCATAGATGGATTTTGTTGATACTTGTTACAAATGATCGACATAACATAACGACGTGTCGCGAGTAAGACCCACACCCGTATCTCAAAGGTCAAGGTCAAGGTCACAATTTGAGTTTGTTTGACAACACTTTGAGTTTGTTTGACAACACTTTGAGTTTGTGTGAGATTTCGTTTCCGGCCTGTAACTTTGTCATGCATAAATTGATTTTGTTGATACTTGCTACAAATGATCAACATAACATGACGACGTGTCGCGAGTAAGACCCACACCCGTACCTCAAAGGTCAAGGTCACAATTCAAGTTTGACAACACTGAGTTTGTGTGAGATTTCGTTTCCGGCCTGTAACTTTGTCATGCATATATGAATTTTAATGATACTTGCTACAAATGATCAACATAACATCATGACATGTCGCGAGTAAGATCCAACACCAGTACCTCAAAGGTCAAGGTCACAATTTGAGTTTGTTTGACAACACTTTCAGTCTGTTTGAAATTTCGTGGCCAGCCTGTAACTTTGTCATGCATAGATGGATTTTGTTAATACTAGCTACAAATGACCAACATAACATGACGATGTGTCGTGGTTACACCAAGAATCCAACTTCAAAGGTCAAGGTCACAATTTACCTTTGGTTCATGACACTTACAGTCTGATTGAGATTTCGTGTCCTGTCTGAAACTTTGTCAACTATGGATATATTTTAAAAACACTTGGCTCAGTTGATTAACATGACATAATTAAGTGACGCATGTAAGACCCAGAACCTTTCCTCAAAGGTCAAGGTCACACTTTCAATTTGTTTGATATTGCGTGTCTGGTCTGTGACTTTGTCTTTAACTTGGCTAAATTTATCAAGATGACATGACGACGTGTCATAAGTAAAACCTAGACACGGTCACACTTTGAGTATGTATGGCAACACTTTGAATCTGTTTGAGATTTTAAGTCTGTCCTTTAACTTTATTATACATGGATGGATTTCAAAAACACTTGGCTCAATTTATCAGCTGATCAACAACTGATCTGTTACTTACATTTAGGGATTTTAAAATAGCTTGACACAACTGATCAGCATGTCATGATAATGTTTCACCTGCATTTAACTGTTGAAATACCCAGACCATTACATCAGATGTCAAGGTCAAGGTTACACAAAGGTCAAGGTCATGATTGTAAAAAAAACATGAAATTGCATGTCTAGTCTGAAACATAAGTCCATTACTCTTGATATTCACTGATACTTCGCTACCTATCATATCATATATTGTTATGTTTCACTGACCATTTGGGGGGGGGGGGGGGGGGGGGTGACACTTAACAGTGACATTTCTTGTTTTAATTATGTTTCATATTGATATAAATAATTTACTTTTTTTAACATTAACTTTGTACAAATCATGACCCTGAGGTCAAATTTGGCCTTGTCGTTTTCAAATATTCTAACTTCCATTCAGAAATACAAATCAAAATCCTTTCTTTGCACATTAAAATCATCTATGGCACGAGACTATTTCTCAGCGAGTTGTCTTTAAAATTGTTGAAGTACGTATGATTATAAAATGTGTATCCTGTAACTAAAAATCAAGAAACATACTTCAAATTGTACTACAATGGTTTTAATCCATAAGCATTTTGTGTTTTTTAAGAACAAAACATCTAAGGTTACATTTAACTAACCTATATAGAAGAAATCAGTTGCCTATGGAATCTAAATTGTTAATGTGTCAAAATATTAATTCCATGCGTGCTATTTTATAAAACTTTAGTAGAGAGATGCAAGTCCCCTATACTTCCCTATAAGTACTTAATGAATAGAATGACGACTTTTTCATTTTGGGCCGGGCCCGATTAGCTCAGTCGGTTACGCGTCTGACTATCAGTCCAGGGGTCGTGAGTTCGAATCCCCCGCCCGGCAACAGTCTCCGTGATGATTGATATACGACATTGTATTTCATTATCATTCGTCTCTCACCACTGATTCAAGTGGGAAAGTTATCAGTTACTTGCGGAGATGGGGTGTGCTCGAGTACTGGTTAATCCCAGGAAATAGTGGTTAGGTTAACTGATCGTCTGTTAGCCCTCGAATGGCATAAAAATGACGCTAAATATGCAATCAATCAATCAATTTTCATTTTGGGATACACATTTTCTATAATATCCCACTTGACGCTGGAACTCTTCAGTACCCTGTAGGAGGCGTGGGTGGACAGCTTTTATTATTATTTGGATATTAAATTTGTTGTCCGTAACACCGTCTCGGAAGACGTAAAAAATTGCTTTATAAGACTCCTTGGAGACTCCTTGGTGTTTAGCGTCGCTTTCAACAATTTTTCAGTCATATCGCGACGGTGTCTACTTGAGACAGTATTCTGAGCGCTGTCACACTGGAGTATCATGCCGCAGACACATGGTATGATACACCACCCAGTCACATTATACTGACACCCGGCCAAGACCTAGAACTCTCCTCTAAATGCTGAGCGTCAAGCGAGGAGGCTTCTAGTACCATTTTTAAAGTCTTTGGTATGACCCGGCCGGGGATCGAACCCACGACCTTCCGCATGCGAGGCGGACGCTCTACCGCTAGATCACGCCGCGGTCTTGAATGTTTGAACCGGAAGACCTGCGTTTTCACTTTTTGCAAACTGCAGCAAGGGCGTGTCTTAAAATGTCTGTCATCAAGAAGTCGAATTAATAAAGTATGTAAGATCAATAAATAATCATAGAATGAATTTGTTGCAGATTATTAACAAAACACACAAACAACAACAACAACAACAACAACAACAACAACAACAACAACAACAACAACAACAACAACAACAACAACAACAACAACAACAACAACAACAAAATAACAACAACAACAACAAAAATAACAACAATGTTACAGTACCAGATTCTTTTTTCTACTGTGTTTTTGCCCTTACAAGCGGCGTTTTAGAACAGAAGTAAGGTCCACATATATATATACAAAATATTGTTTTGTGAAAAGTAACAAAATGTCGTATGTGTTTTTAAGAAACATTTTATACACATTCCTTGAATAGCTGTAAAAGACAGACATAACTTTCTAATATTGAATTTAAAACGCCGAAGTTCCTGACATGGAATCGCGGGTGCTGTTCGAGTTATCCGAATGTTGAGCACGCGGGCACACGATGTAAAACCAAGATTTCACTTCCGCTTTGACGTCTGCACGAAATTTCGTACCACTCATGAAATACAGGTAAAAATTCAAAACTGCATTGAGATTTGATAATGTTTTTGTAAGCGAGAACCAAAAGTAAAACTGCGTGTCTAATGCGGGATCACAAGAAATGTTTAATGGAGAAATCAGCAAAAGTATCATCATGGGAGACACGGTAACGAGGAATACAATATTAACCACAACCAAAATAGTTGTTACGGATGTTCCCGCCTTTCTTATTTGGCTGCTTACAGACGATCTACGGTTTTCACGTTTGGTAAGTTTGTAGATAATGGTTCCGTTCCCAAGTGCAATAATCACGAACGGAACAATAAACGTAATGAAGATGTCAACCCACGGCACTATCAGTTTCACAAGATGCATGTATGAGTACAGTTCCGGTTCACATTTCACGTTTCCGGTGACAGACGATTCTAGTCCAAACAGGAAGTGGGAGTTGATACCATACAGCACACACCAAATGGTAAAAGTCACAGCTAATGCATGTTTGGGAGAGCAGACTACTTTCAGCCGGTGTGGATGCGTTACACTGATTACTCGTTCCGTAGTCAAGGCAACAAGCAGAACCGACTGAAGTCTCGCTGCTTGAGTAAGTAAGGAAGAAATTCAATCTGCAAGACGCTATGTCGATACTTCGGAGATCAACATTCAGTGCGTCATGCAGGTAGCCATACAGGGCACTGCTCAGTAATATCATTATGTCGGACGCAGCGAGGGCACTCAGGTATACCGCAGTCGAGGTTAGCGCCCTGTGTGTCTTTATCAAAATCAGAATTGTCAAACTGTTACCTAGGCAACCAAATATCACAAATAATAAATTGAGGTATCCTAGAAAAACGAGTGACGATGTTCCTGTTATGGCGGTATAATTGTCTAACGTATAACACGACTTGATTGTACTGTTACTTGGCAACAGAGAAGCGTTACCTTCGAGTTCTAGATTCACCATGTTTTTGTTGTTTTATTATTATTTGTAAAATAAAGGTCAGCTCTTACCGCAACGCCGTAACGTTTTCGCTTTAATTTGTCTGTTTATGTCGTGACAAAAAGTTTGTTTTCTTAAATTAGCCTTTCTTTTTTTACTCAGTTTAAATGTTGTTTTTTTTAATATTATTATAGTCTCATCCTCTGAGATTAGCCTTTCTTCTGTTGTTATCCAGTTGAACTATGTTTTAATAAAATGCTCCAACTTATAACTGTTATCCTTCAACACCCAACTTTTCACGATAATTTTGCTCACTCTTACCCTACTTATAGAAACGTTTGATTTGTAACCGTCTTCTCTGTGTACTGGGTATCCTTGTGTACTACACAACCTGGGTACATTTCATGATTAAGTTGATCAAGTTAAATTATTTTAGAGGTAATCCGATCACCACACGTTTTGAAATGGAAAAAAAATCCTTATTTTATTGCTGCATTTAAGATTAAGACATTCAGAGTTTTGGTTATTTCGTTCTGCACAAGAACAGGTACTATCCTAGCCGTATATCTCTCATCTATGGTCTTTATTTAGTTTAAAACACAGTCGGCTGCTTTGTTAAGTATTTCATCATCAATCGACATGATAAAATTTATCTGATCCTTTTATTCATTCTATATAATTTAGTGTACATACACATAAGCAGATCTAGAAGTTTCAACCGTGGGGCAGTGGAGATGGGTCCAACCAGTGCGCGTCTCTTTAATCTTAGATGGGATCCTCACATCACAGCGGGCGGGGTGTCCATGTATCCGTTTATGTTTCCATTGTAATAAATACTTGTTTTGAAATTCAGAAAATCTAGAAATGGGTGTGATCGCGGTCCTGGGTGATCTCATGTTCCCCCGTTTAAATACACAAGTTATGCTAATTTTCATTATGACGTTATTTGTCTTAATGTATGCAGCACATGTACGCGAAACTCCACCTGATCGTAGCGTTCGTACTCTTATATTATGCATGCTCACACTTTTACGTGAGTAACTCGTTCTTCTATATACAGCTATATATTAAGGTCCCTTACTAACTATAAGGTTTTTGTTTTACAGTTTCATATTGCATATTACAAAGTTTTCAGAACGGTAGTCTTTGCAAAGGTATAAAACCAGTTCACAAAAGTGAACACATTTACGGACAAACAAGAGGACGAATAACGCCACGATGCGACCACAACATGTGCGAAATAGCATGTACTACAATCATTTGCAAGGCTTATGTCCCTTTCCAAAAATAATCTAAGAATATAAAGTTATTTGCATCATGCAGATGCCCTGTATATTATTTTCAGAAAGAGTATTAAAGGAGCCTCACGTATATAATCGCCGATGTTTTTTCGATATTAGCATTATTTATGTGAAACATCATATATTATAGATATTCCGTTCAACAACTTGTACTGTATTTTATATCTGTAGTGTAGATTTCTTTAATTTTGTTGACCAAATACTAAATCGAGGCCCGCGATACAGTCACTAATTGGCCAATATCGGGTTATACTAACACATTGAGGAATAAAACGGAAAGTGCCGACCTGTGCACATCGTCAAATCGTCGTTTGAACGGTGTCTCGGTGTTTTACAAGAGTCGAGTTATATGGACAATACGGAACTGCGAGGATAAACTCATTATACTTCGATTGTGAATCAAATATTTCAACTAAAACAAATCATACTCTGAGACTGTCTTGATAGAACCAGAACTAAACATATGCGGAAAAAGTGACACCATACATAGCCATAGGGGAGGATCGAACCCACGACTCTCCAATCCTGAGGCCGATGCTCTACCACTGGACAATGCGCTCTGCGTGACAATATCAACAAGTGAAAATATGGGGAAATATGAATGTGTGTTTCTCGTTACGTATTACAGACCATAACGTTTCATTGAGTTTTTATAGTTGGATGAACGCATGACATGTTGATCAGATAACATGTAAGACTACAGTTCATTGTCCAGTATTTGAATTAAACGGTGTGTAGGCCTTACGTAGGTCATTTATTGGGCTCGTGGTTTATTTGTGTGGTTGGTGTGTGAAATATACATCTGTACATATATATTAGTAGCAAACAGCCTTAAAGCTGTGTCTTCAGTCACCATATATAAAACTATGTGATATTGTACAGTATTGTTGTTGGCCAACATAAATCTGAGGTGAGACCACATTTGTAAGGATGGCCGTTACAAATCTGGTGAGCACTTGTGGCTAGAACAGTTTGTCTTATTTATTTCAATGTTCATTGTATGTTTTATATGTATATGTGTATATATTTGGCAATAAAATATGATTAAACTGTATTTGTTCAATTTGTTTAAAACCAAATATATTTTGAGAGCAAACATAACCTTAATTAATAATTCAATTACTAATCATATAAACATATGAAAGTAGATAACACATATAGTCATTGAATGCTGTATGACGTACAGGACTCATACCACTATTATCTCCCTTGAGTACTCCGGACGGATGAAGGAGGTAGAAAAAAACTTTAGTTCTCTTTTTTTTTCTTTTTTCAGGGCTTTGTACTGCAATGGTTTGTTTTTTGCTAGCATGAGTTAAATGGTCAGTATTTTAGAAATCACTACTGAAAATTTGATGCCGATACCAGCTTTCTGGACAATTCTGTTTCATTTCAGAATTGTTGGTTCGAACTGCATCTAGGGCGAATAGTTGACATATTATTACACTGGAAATTGATAGGTCTCACAAAAGCATTGAATTAAAAAAAACCTGGTCAAGGTATGCAATTTTTCCTTTATACTCGCATATCTTGAAGCCTACGGAGCCCTATGGGAAATGTAATAGTGGCGTGAGACGTACAGGATCCGTGCCGTCAATATCACGAGCATCACAATTAATATCACTAACTTTCCAGAGCGTGCAATCTCAGAAAATAGGGCTCTGTTGCTATGTAGATGCCGACTATAAACAAAGAGTACAAAGGTAGAAAATACAACTTTGCCTATATGGTTAGAAACTACAACCAAAGGGATGAAAATGCATTGAACAAAGGGAAGAATAGAAACTATTATGACTAATCGCTTTAACGCGTACACGCTATGTGGATAAACTCCGTTAAGAGACCAAGGAAAAAATTCCAAGTAAAATATGAGAAAAAAAACCAACACGGCTGCAGTGAACGCCCATTTATTTCGTCTTATTTTGAACACACATTTTTTGCAGTTTGAAATAATTGTCATTTAATTTGCTGACAAACAACAAAGTGACTCACTGCGTTCTCGTTTATAACATTGATGTACCAATTGAAATGTTATTCATGCCGATACAAAGAGGTCGCGTGCATAAGTTTTATGGTGCATCAAAATACGTGCCCGACAATTAAATAGGCATTTTTTACAGTCGCATCCATCTCCGAATGGTACATTCATGCATTTCGTGCTTTACGAATGTTTTTCTTTTTTACCTACAGTATACATGTAGCATTTCGTGTTCTTTATTACTTAAAGGGAGTATATCAGGGGGAAAACGGTAAATATGGTTAAAAATATAAAATAATTATTAACATGGATAGAAAGCTTCTTATTATCATTAATAAAATAAAATGTGAATGGTTTGGTATGTTAAATCCACCAACACGTGTCAAGATCGATATTTAGATTAAATTGGAGTGGTAGCCTTGAAACGAAATTCCCATTCTAAAAATAGACAGTACTTAACTACTGCTTGACAACCTTTGTATCGCCATTCGGTACCTTTCTGCTTAAGATATTAAACATTCTTTACGTGTAAAACTGTATAACAGATCAAACTTGAGATCAAAATGAAATCACGTGACTCACATAATACATCACAAAATATGTCTATATGTACCCTGGGTGCGTAGCTCATATTAGGAAATCCCTTTTCAATTTATTATTTTGGCATGTTTAAATTGGTAACCTTTTGGCAATACAGGGTCATTGAGTATATATAAGCATGGTATATTGGAAAAATTGTTTTTAGCTGGATCTAAATCTAAAATGTTGAAAACTTCTGATAAATTCCCTTTAATACAATAATATCACTACCGATTCGGCTCAACGTTTTCCGTGTTACTCGGCTCGTACTTACTTAACCCCCTTCATCCCTAGTGGGACATAAGGCATCGACGATCCGTCACATCTTGGTCTGTCTTTGGCAATATGGGCAGCTTCGCCCCATAATATCCAATCTCCGCTAACTCTGCCATGTCTGTTCTACGCTAAGTGTCCTTGGTTTTCTCGTCCCATGATCAGTCTTGGTGACGCAGTACTGGTTCATACGCAGGACGTGACTCGGCGTATGTATTTATATTACCGAGCTGCTTTCTGGCTTGTCGTAGTAGGTTGCCATGCGACACAGCGAGCGTATGAAATGTTAAGGGGAGACAACGCAATTTGAATTATTGTAGTTTATTTCCTTAAGTTGTCTTTCCAAATTGAATAATTATTTTTTCTTTCCCTCAGAGAGAAAGAAAAAGTAAATTAAAGGCCTGGAGACAATTTATAATAATCTTCCATCCAGAAACAACAAACGTTGCACAGTTCCCTAACATTATTTTGAAACGTTACTTCACACCAAGGACTACATTCCAAGACGGACAGAAGCTCAACGAAGACATGTATACATAATAGTCACAAAGATAATGATGATGATGATGTTGATAATGATGATGGTAATGATGAAGATGATGGTGGTGGTGATGATGATATTGATAATGATAAAACTGATGATGCTGCTTCTGATGATGATGATAAAAATGAAGATGATGATAAAAAATGCTGCTGCTGCTGCTGATGATGATGATGATAACGATGCAAGTAATAATGATAATAAGAATAATGAAAGTGATGATGATGGTGATGAAAATGATGATGATGATGATGATGATGATGATGATGATGATGATGATGATGATGATGATGATGATGATGATATTGATGCTAGTGATGATTATGATAAAAATGATGATAATGATGATGATGATGATGATGATGATGATGATGATAATGATGCTAGTGATGATAAAAACGATGATAATGATGATGATGATGCTAGTGATGCTGATGATAAAATGATGATGATGGATGATAAATATGATGATGGTGATGAAGATGATAATGATGGTGGTGATGATGGTAATTCCTTCCTTCCTTCCTTTCCCTTTACGAAAGGATACAACTTCCTTCTTCTATATTTTCACTGTTTGGGTAATGCAATGCACATTATGTTATAGCGTATGCCGTGAAAGATTGCCTAATATCACTTCACAATGTGCCACATATTGTATCTAAATTGCCAATTAGACCAAGTATTCTGTTTCGCGAGCTCTTAATTGACCCAGCCGCACGAACTCTTGATTTCAATCAAGTTTTTATCACGTTACAGCGTACGAGCACCGTCAGTTATACTGTATCACAAGCCATGGATTGTTTTACTATCGTTCGCACGTGTGGACTAATCTTGACTGTTTTCATCATATCTGCTGGTGAGTGGTATTTATATTTTCGCTTTATTGTTTAAATACAGTAAAAGTTATTGTATTCATCTGCACCGAATCAATATGGGGCTACTTGCTTTATTGAGGAAATATAACATCCGGATGACATATACAGTATGTTATAATCTTTCCAAGTTTAAACAAAAATGGAACCACCATTCTTTACACGCACTTTTGTTATTCTTCGTAAATGACCTGTATCGAGTTGCTGATAAACGTTGACCTTTTAGTGTATAAACGTTGACCTTTGAGTGTATAAACGTTGATCTTTGGTTGCCTTTGTTCGAATGAGGTTAAACGCCATTTCAGCACATTTCACGTTATTTATCAGTAACCGGCATTTCAGTTTTATTGGTTCTGGAAGACATCAGAATGAATATGATTGGATCAACCGCCCTTCCGCAAATAAATAGCACATCAGGCTTTTTCGGCCGAGCAGAACTCAAATCTCAATGGTGAATGTTTTGTTGACATTTAACTTTGAGTATATAAACGTTGAACAAAATGACATAAAAAGGGACATTTTGAGTATGAATATATTATAAACGTTGAAATCTGAGTATATAAACGTTGAAATCTGAGTATATAAACGTTGAAATTTAAGTTTATAAATGTTGAAATCTGAATATGTAAACGTTGAAATCTGAGTTTATAAACGTTGAAATCTGAGTATATAAACGTTGAAATCTGAGTATGTCAACGTTGAAATCTGAGTATATTAACGTTGAAATCTATAAACGTTGAAATCTGAGTATATAAACGTTGAAATCTATGTATATAAACGTTGAAATATGAGTATATAAACGTTGAAATCTGAGTATGTAAACGTTGAACTCGGAGTATATTAACGTTGAAATCTGAGTATATAAACGTTAAAATCTGAGTTTATAAACGTTGAAATCTGAGTATATAAACGTTGAAATCTGAGTATATAAACGTTGAAATCTGAGTATATAAACGTTGAAATCTGAGTTTATAAACGTTGAAATCTGAGTGTATAAACGTTGAAATCTAAGTTTGTAAACGTTGAAATCGGAGTATGTAAACGTTGAAATCTGAGTTTATAAACGTTGAAATCTAAGTTTGTAAACGTTGAAATCGGAGTATGTAAACGTTGAAATCTGAGTTTATAAACGTTGAAATCTAAGTATATAAACGTTGAAATATGAGTATGTAAACGTTGAAATCTGAGTATGTAAACGTTGAAATCTATAAACGTTGAAATCTGAGTATATAAACGTTGAAATCTAAGTATATAAACGTTGAAATATGAGTATATAAACGTTGAAATCTAAGTATATAAAACGTAGAAATCTGAGTATATAAACGTTAAAATCTGAGTATATAAACGTTGAAATAGTATATAAACGTTGAAATCTGAGTATGTAAACGTTGAACTCGGAGTTTATAAACGATGAAATCTGAGTATATTAACGTTGAAATCTGAGTATGTAAACGTTGATATCTGAGTATATAAACGTTGAAATCTGAGTATGTAAACGTTGAACTCGGAGTTTATAAACGATGAAATCTGAGTATATTAACGTTGAAATCTGAGTATGTAAACGTTGATATCTGAGTATATAAACGTTGAAATCTGAGTATATTAACGTTGAAATCTGAGTATATAAACGTTGAAATCTGAGTATGTATACGTTGAATTTAAGTATATAAACATTGAACCTTGAGTGTATATTTTTAATACACACACACATATATATATATAAGTGTTGATATTTGAATATTTAACCGTTGAACTTTAAGTGAATAAACGTTAAATACTGATTACATTATCTATAAATGTTAAATATCGATTACATTATCTATAAACGTTAAATACTGATTACATTATCTATAAACGTTAAACATTTGAATATTTTGTTATACACGTTGAATACTAAGTAAACACACGTTGAACTTTGAATAAAGAATACACAAACATTGGCATACTTCAAGTGTATACATTTGTTCAAACTTTTAGTTCGATTTTGTAATCGATTTGGTTTATAACTTTATATAAAAAAAACGTTCCTAACATGAACGTAATCGACTTCTGGGTGGAGTGTATGATCCAGTGGTAAAGGATGATTGGAGAATTGTGAATTCAATCCTCCGCCAAGGTTAGAATGGTATCCTTGAACAAGAAAATTTTTACGCATATGCTTAATACTGGTTCTGCCAAGGATGACTCCGACCGTGACTTGTATCAGTTGTAATAACTTGTTAACAATCCAAGCAAAACAAAAAAAAAAGAATTAACTAATAATTTCACATATAAAAGTGTCTTTTTATGTGAAATTGTTAGTTGAATCAATTTCCATGTGTCCCTTTAGCATTGCATCTGTTATTTATAAATATATTGTTTTAATTGTTATAGAACTCCAGGTTGTCAAGCTATCCGAGTAATTGTGCATACATACTGTTTTAATTGTTATAGACCTCCAGGTTGCCAAGGTATCCCAGTAATAATGCATACATATTGTTTTAATTGTTATAGAACTCCAGGTTGTCAAGCTATCCGAGTCGTTATAGACCTCCAGGTTGCCAAGGTATCCCAGTAATTGTGCATACATATTGTTTTAATTGTTATAGAACTCCAGGTTGTCAAGCTATCCGAGTTATTGTGCATACATATTGTTTTAATTGTTATAGAACTTCATGTTGCCAAGCTTCCCGAGTAATTGTACATACATATTGTTTTAATTGTTATAGAAATCCAGGTTGCCAAGCTACCCAAGTAATTACCCATGTAATTGTGCATACATATTGTTTAAATTGTTATAGAACTCCAGGTTGCCAAGCTACCCAAGTAATTGTGCATACGTATTGTTTTAATTATGATAGAACTCCAGGTTGCCAAGCTACGAATAATTATGCATTCATATTGTTTTAATTGTTATAGAACTCGAGGTTGCCAAGCTACCCGAGTAATTGTGCATACATATTGTTTTAATTGTTATAGAACTCCAGGTTGCCAGGCTACCCGAGTAATTGTACACACATATTGTTTTAGTTGGTACAGAACTCCAGGTTGCCAAGCTATCCGAGTAATTGTGCACACATATTGTTTTAATTGTTATAGAACTCCAGATTGCCAAGTTATCCGAGTAATTGTGCACACATATTGTTTTAATTACTATAGAACTTCAGGTTTACGAGATACCCGAGTAAGTGTACATACATATTGTTTTAATTGTTATTGCTAAACTACCCGAGTAATTGTGCATACATATTGTTTTAACTGTTATAGAACTCCAGGTTGCGAAACTATCCGAGTAATTGTGCGTACATATTGTTTCAACTGTTATAGAACTCCATGTTGCCAAGATACCCGAGTAATTGTACATATATATTGTTTTAATTGTTATTGCCAGGCTACCCGAGTAATTGTACACACATATTGTTTTAGTTGGTACAGAACTCCAGGTTGCCAAGCTATCCCAGTAATTGTGCACACATATTGTTTTAATTGTTATAGAACTCCAGATTGCCAAGTTATCCGAGTAATTGTGCACACATATTGTTTTAATTACTATAGAACTTCAGGTTGCCGAGATACCCGAGTAAGTGTACATACATATTGTTTTAATTGTTATTGCTAAACTACCCGAGTAATTGTGCATACATATTGTTTTAACTGTTATAGAACTCCAGTTTGCCAAGCTATCCGAGTAATTGTGCACACATATTGTTTTACTTGTTATAGAACTCCAGGTTGCCAAGATACCCGAGTAATTGTACATACATATTGTTTTAATTGTTATAGAACTCCAGGTTGCCAAGAGACCCGAGTAATTGTACATATATATTGTTTTAATTGTAATTGCCAAGCTACCCGAGTAATTGTGCATACATATTGTTTTAACTGTTATAGAACTCCAGGTTGCCAAGCTATCCAAGTAATTGTGCACACATATTGTTTAATTGTTATAGAACTCCAGGTTGCCAAGCTACCCGAGTAATTGTACATACATATTGTTTTAATTGTTATTGAACTCCAGGTTGCCAAGCTACCCGAGTAATTGTAAATACTTATTGTTTTAATTGTTATAGAACTCCAGGTTGCCAAGCTACCCGAGATAGAAATAATAACTGCCGTTGCAGTTGTCGTCCAGTGAAATATCGCTGATATGGAAGTCCATACCCGTTCTAAAAAGAGGAAAGATGAAATACGTGGTGAGGTAAGTTTTCCAGCATTCTTAATACGTGGCATTTTTGTTACATGGCATTCTTGTTACACTAGTATTTTGACATTCTTGTTCCATATTATTCTCGGTACATGATATTTTCGTTACACAATATTCTCGTTATAAGAAATTCTCGGTACACGATATTTTCGTTACACAATATTCTCGTTATAAGAGAATTTCTCGGTACACCGATATTTTTGTTACACAATATTCTCGCTTATAAGAAATTCTCGGTACACGATATTCTCGTTACACAATATTCTCGTTACACAATATTCTCATTACATGCTATTCTCGTTACACGATATTCTTGTTACATGTTATTCTAAGATGTTACACGGTATTATCGTCAAACGATATTCTGGTTACATGATATTCTTGTTACACGATATTCTGGTTACATGATATTCTGGTTACACGATATTCTCGTTATACGATATTCTGGTTACATAATATTCTTGTTACAAGATACTCTCGTAACATGATATTTTTCTTACACGATATTCTTGTTAGACGATATTCTTGTTACACGATATTCTCGTTACACGATATTCTATTAACGATATTCTCTATTAACACGATATTCTCGTTACACGATATTCTCCTAACACGATATTCTCGTTACACGATATACTTGTTACACGATATTCTCGTTACATGTTTTTCTCTTAAAACGATATTCTCGTTACACGATATTTTCCTAACACGATATTCTCGTTTCACGATATTCTCGTTACACGATAATCTCGTTTCAAGATATTCTCGTTACACGATATTCTCGTTACACGATATTCTCAATACATTCTGCCGGGCATTTTGCTTTTACATCAGATTCATGTCCTTAGTGTTGCATGCTTGTAAAATTGCATTCTGAAACTCTTGTTACTTGTCGTTGATGTTACATACCATACTTGTTACATGTCATTCTAGTTAAAATATATTCTGATATTCATGTTACTTGTCATACGGTTACATGTCATTTTAATTACACTGGCAATCTTGTTACATGTTATTCTAGTTACATGTCATTCTAGCAATATGTCATTCTAGTGACATGGCGTTCTTGTTACGTACCACCCTTGTTAATGTCATACTCGGGACATGACATCCTTAATACATGAAAATTCTGAAATTTTGTTAAATACCATTATTGTTGTTATGACGTTCCTGTTTCGTGGTATCTTTGTTATAGAATTATTGTGACACGTTTTTATTACATTTTATTTTAGTTATATTCAATCCTAACATTTGTGTTACTTGACATACATGTTACATGTAATTCTTGTAACGACCGACTAATAGGAACTATTTTCTTTGACAAATCACTTTATATGAACTTTTCGTTTCTCGATGTGTATATTTTAATTCTTGGTATCTACTAATATTATTCAATAGTTAACATGGATAAACTATTGACGATATCAGAAATCACTTTCCAGTATATGTCGAATAGTAGCCTTGATCAGTCTGCGACACTTACTTTTCTAAAAGCAAGAAAAGCAAGTGCGCAGATGATAAAGACTAGTCCGACGCGTGTAACCGGTGGTAATATTTCTTGCACGGCATCACAATACATTGCTTTACCCATATGCAGAATGGTAGTTGGCAGCTGTTGTCTGTCTTAACGTTACATTTCAAACATACAGGTACAAAGCGAAAGGAGAAAGTTCGCAAAGAGTCTATACAGAAAAGCCGGAAGTGACTTTGAAAAAAATGTCCAAAAATAGTACTTACGTCATCACCGTCCGAGCGTCCAAAGGAAAGACTCGAGGGGACTGGTCAAGCCCGGTTGAGGTCAAAACAAAGGCAAGGGTTAAAGAACCCCAACGTATGTTATTACAACATTTCTATATATAGATCTATAAATAAAAGTTCAACATTTTCAATAATTTACTAATTTTTTTTCGATTATTTTAATTTTAAAATTCAAACTATTTCAAAATCTTCAAGTCATTTGTTAGTTGCGTTCAAACAAGAATACTCAGACACCGTTACTATTAATAGATAAACATGTGTATATCCTATATACAAGTAGAGAAAATTATACTTAAAACAATGAACTGTTTGAATAGATTGGTTGTCGAAAATAACTGGTGTGCAAGTAGATCTATGCCGATTTGTATATACACAAGTGTTATTTATTTAATTAATCACACAAAGTTCCCACATGGCTATCATATATCTTTTATAGTAACCAGCAATGATTTCATGCTTTCATATCACTGGGGTTGGGTCGTAGACTTCGGTAAATTTTTATTTTATGGTGTGGGATTTTATGTTGCATTTAGTAATTTTTTTTTTCCATTTGGCTACTTGCCAACTTTTAAATGGGCTAGAAGTATGCCGCTTGTGATAACTATTTTGTTTTTGTTTAATGTTTTGCAGGTGTGACGTCGTCAGATTTACAAAGCAATGTTACAGTAGACAGCGTGCAGACGACCAGCGTTCTCATTTCCTGGTCACTGGAGAACCAGCCGATAAAAGGATTTAAAGGTAGGTATATCTACACGGTGGCGAACCCACGTGACATTATGCAATGGAGTGGTGCAACAATCTCAGGAATATGTGCCTGCTTCACGTAAAATTTTGCAGATAACTTATTTACTATTTCATGAAAATTCACAGACAAAGACGAACTGTAACCGGTGATATCAAGTATAAAGTGGCCATGAAAAAAGTGCAACAACGGTTTTTTGTGTAAATTGCACCGTTCCATACATAATTGTCCCAAATGAGCACAAAATGTCGTTGTCCCTTTTACAAAATAAATACAAGTTTTCCTATGGTCACTTCACATAATCGGCGTTTCATCTCTACACAGACGACAAGTGGTCGTCTTTGTTTTGTTAATTTTCATGAAATATTAAGAAATTTATCTACAAAAGTGTTACGTTAGCAGGCACTTTTCCTCCGATTATTTCACCACTCCATAGCATAACATCACGTCGCTAATGTAAACACTACCAATACATGTAATTGGTTTCTTTTATAAAACTGTTGCACCCCTATGCCAGATGAGTTAAGAACAAAATGTTCTAATAGTGATTTAACACTACTTAGGATCACATGATATGCTGGCAGTATGTTGCGGTTATTATCAACCGCATCAGTAAAACGATGTTACATTTTTAAGTGCATTTATGCATCTGCACTCTCTGGGGTGGCTGCGCTTCGGAGTGCAGTTTTTATCTGTACTGTTAAGAGCAAGCATTTCGGAGTGCAACGGACCGCAAGGATGCTAACGAATTTAATTTTGATTGTAAACGGAACATAATTATTGGGAACTTGAATGGTATAGCGTCTGGACGTTTATCAGTGCGTTAGTTTTTACTAATCTATTTTAGCTCGATTACAAAGAGAGCTCAAAACTTAAATGAACCGCTCTCGAGTCCGCTTCCTAGCTAGAACCAATGCTGAGTGTTGTTTTTGAGTCACTGGGTCACAGTGAGCTTAGGATCGAACCTGTAACCTCTGGCGTGAACGGACAGCACTCTAGCCATTACACTATTATTATAAATAGTTTTAGAATATTGATACTAATAGTAACAACAACGACAACGACAACGACAACGACAACGACAACGACAACGACAACGACAACGACAACGACAACAACAACAACAACAACAACAACAACAACAACAACAACAAATACAACAACAACAACAACAACAACAACAACAACAACAACAACAACCACCACCACCACCACCACCACCACCACAACCACCACCACCACCACCACCACCAACAACAACAACAACAACAACAACAACAACCACCACTACCACCAACACCACTACCACCACCACCACCAACAACTAACAACATTTAATAATTATTGCTTATTACATTCAAGGTTTTCGAGTATAGTTAAAAACAAGAAAGGTGCGGCAGAATTCAATACAGACCAGTCCGACATGATGGTAGAAGGCTTGCACCAGGGTACTAAATACACAGCCAATGTTTTTATGCTCAAAAAATCTGGTGAGGCTCATTTTCTTTACATTGAATTTCACAACTTCAGCATTCGTAAACTTTCGAGATATTGAGATATTCGGCCAGTGTATTCCCCCGGAGACGTCACTAGCTCCAACTGATCTGCGTTCCTAGACATCCTCACTAACATTTTGATTATTTCTAATAACGCGGGGTGGTATGAAGTCATGGCTACTTTAATAGAAGTATGCTCATCAAATACGTTTCGTAATTCACATTCCCTTGAAATAAGTATTAATACACTTATAAATATTTTTATTAAAGATATATTTCTTTATTTCTAAAATTTTTAAATATTTCGTTCTTTATTCTGTAGTAAATAATATAAGTTTGAAGGCTTGTCATTTGTAGAGAGACCCAAGTGAAAGAAGTGAAACTTAAATTTTACTGTTTGTCAACCTCTGCACTACCAAAATATGATGAGTAAAGTAGGGGTCATGTGTCCTATAAGAGATTTATTTCTGTTCAGTGTGTACACCGTTGACTTTACCGTCATATTTCACAATAAGTGTTCGGCGAAAATTTATTAAAATCGTCAGGTGTCTCTTTAAAAGTTATTTTTGGTTTAAACTTTCTTCCAGGAAGTAAAATAAGGCTCGGGGCTGTTAGATTTACCACCCTTGAGGAGGCAATCCAAGCGCCCAAGAATCTTAGAATTAAATCAATGTCGAATATGGTAAGTCTTTATACGTAACATACTATGATTTATTGTGTTTATAAACTGAATGTTACAGATTAACCCGTCACCTGGCGTTTTATGTACATGATACTGTGTGTAATTTCTCAAGAAATATCAAAGCAATTTTCAATTTTATTTTAAAATAACGCTTGCTCAATATTTTGACGAACTTCTGGAATACCAAAAGTGACGGTTTAGCTGTTCCGTTCAGCATGCAGTCAAACCTGTGTAAGCGGTCACCTCTGTTGATCAACCTTTCTCTCAGGCAGCCAGATTTCCCATTTCTATGCTGTATTAAGCAACAACCTGTCTTAAAAAGTCATTTTGCTCCTTCATTTGACTGGCTGCTTAAGACAGGTTTGACTGTATATACTGGAATGCGAGAATTTAGATTTTGTATAGTCCTTTTGATGGAATAACAATATTTGACCTTTTACGGAGCCGTTTGGATAATATTGTTATTCCAAACCTCGCCGTCTTCTCTAATTCCGAAGGATGACGGAATTGGCCAAATATATACGAATATGAATTGTAAGCTTTTGATAGCAATCGTGAAACATCGGTTATTTCCGTATCCTCCGTGTAATACACTATTGCGTAGCATAAAGATTGCTTTTAATAGCTTTCTCGAGTTTACTAAAAGCGGGTGACAGTCACTGGCGCAATAAACGCTTAGTTTGTTATTCTTTGACAACAAATTGCCGTCCATCATGATGGCAAAACTTTGTTGGTTGACACGTTTGTTTATAAGAACTGTTAAAAATCAATTCGATTAGATAGTATAACATTTAATTTCTCGTTTCGCTGTCTCCAGGCGGTTGAGGTGAAGTGGCGCCATCTACCCCAGAATGATCCAGACGCTCAGCTCCAAGGTTACGTGCTGCAGTACAAACGCAGAGTGGTGACTGTACCGGAAATCTGCAAACTTCATATTGATAACTCTACCAAGACACAGCTCATCGACGGTGGGCATATACTTGTTATACTACTACATAATGGCGGTGATAAATATTCATTGTGTCTCCTCATTTAAAAATACATTTCCCCTTTTTAAAGCTTATTTAGTGATTTGAATGGCATTCTTGATGCATTTAGAACATTTTGAAAGATATTGTCATAATTGATGCTTGGAAATTTGCGAATGAATACATGATTTCTGACGCCTACTTTCACTTTGTCAACAACAGTGTACACACTGAACAAAAACAGTTGTTTAGGTGAACACGATCCCTAATTTTCTAATGATTGTTCGGCACGGAAGATACCAACAAACAATGAAATGTCAGTTTCCATTCTTTGCTTTGAATGACAAGCCTTCAAAATGTTTCATTCACTATATATATAGAAACAAGAAGGAACATCAATGGTAGGTTTACGCCTATAAAAACATATCTTGGGCGATAACACATATAAAGATAATAGGAAACGTGCATCTCCTGACTAAGTGTCGTCAGTTAAACTAGCAATTAACTTTTGTTGTTTTTAGCTGCAGTTTACACATTTTGTAAACAGAAATAGTGCAACAATTTTAAACATCAATGTAACAAATTTTAAACAGGTCTGCTGCCGATATCAAAATACGCAATACGCGTCGCGGGTCGATATGAAAATGTAACTGGACCGTATACAGAGTGGCTGACCGTCCGGACAGAGGAAATGCAGAACAACATGACCAGCATCAGCACTTACCACGTGTCACCATTCGAGGTGTTGCTACTATGGCAACCGTTCAAGGAAAATTCAAGGTCTTCCCTGGAACTAATAGAAATTAGCTCAATCGGTCGATCATGGGGATTTTACAAAAGTGTGTATTTCATCACTAATTTGTCATAGACACTATATTTCCAAACCACAGTAGGTGTTTACATTTCACGTTTGCTTTAAATTCAACCACACAATTAGACTTGCAGATATGCTTTGCATAACGTAGATTGTATTTAAATTTTTGCATAAAAGTCTATTAATAATTGATTTTATATATTGCGCCGACTTTTTTTCTGGTAATTGACCGTTTTGACGGCATTATAAACATATATTTCTAAATGATAAATGTTAAAAGAAACATTTAATGTTAAAACTTTCTGTAAATGTTATAAACTTTAATAAAGGATTAAATTAATTTTTTCTGGGGTTTATGCATGTGTAAAGGATGTGCGGACTTTATTTGATTTGTGCGTGATTCGACATTCTTTACACAGGAATTAAAACAGGAAAAATGAATTTAATCCTTATAATTCCAATCCAGATGATGATTGATATAATTTTAGACTCTTCAAATGAATGTAAAAAAATAAAACTATACGCTGCAAAGCAAACGCGTAAGAATTCATCACTTCTGTGCTGGTTGAAGAGTTGACATTAAATTCACTAGATCTAATATCCAATAATATTATCACGGCTATTACCAGCTGAACTCTGCAGCAATAGTTGGTTTATTGTAATATGGAGAATCCGAATTTTGAACGTTTCAAACGACTTTTAAGTCCAAGAGTTGTGTATTTACATGGTCTCACGATCGTCTGTTTCTGAAATTCAACTACATGTACATTTTTTCATGTCGAATAAATTGGTCTGTGGGAATTTTTGTCAACGGCTAGCAACAAGGGTTGTGTTCATTGATACAAGATATCAAATCTGGACATTTTATGACCTACTTCATTGTTTCTCAAATCTATTTATGGTCTCGGTTGTGGCACCCGGTTAAAATCGCCTGAACCAAATAAATCAATAAAACAATAAACCGAAGAAAATAACTACCATGTTTTTGTTGTATTTTATTACGTGTATAACAATAACTGCAGAACCGTTGTGCACGTCATTTTCGTTCTTACAATATTAAAACAGAAGAGAGACTTTGTACACGCTAGAAATAGCTTTCTTCTCAATTCTGTTGTTATTTATCGCTGTATATCGAATATATGTTTATGTTATATGCTGATAACAAATTAAAATTTAATATTGTTTAAACTAATATTAAACCGCCCATCACAATGTCGATTCGTCTTTGCGCAATAAACGTAAAAATAGTCCGGTGCCAAGGTTTCTATCCAAAAATAAAAGTCTCTTAAAAAAATTGACCTTAGGTTAACGTATCACTGTAATTTACTGTAAATTTTACCGGAATGTTAAACATTAAGCAGAATTTAACCATTAATCGTTCCTACAGTCGCGTTACGTCTTTAGAAATTAGTCGCAACAAAGATATATAGATTAAGACTATTTTATGTTACAAATAGGTAAATATGGAATTGTAAAACACTGCGTATGGACTGTGTACTATATTTTTATTTCAGAAAGTTTTAGGTCATATCGCAGTCAACGACACTGGTGTGGTCATTTTCAAAGATCTAACTCCGGACACTCCCTACAGAGTTCTCGTGAAAGAACACGTGTACCAGCCGCTGTGTAAAGTACAAGGCTGTTGAGTTTAAAACATCTAAAGGTATATTGACATATAATCGTAGTGTCATCCGGGTGTCCACACAGGTAACAACTAAATACGCAATCTGATTGGCTTAGTAGTTAGAGCGCCTGCTTAATCAATCCAGGAGTCGTGAGTTTGAATCCCCGCCCAGCCTCAGTATCCATTTACGACATTGCGTTCCATTGACATTTGCCTCTCACCGCTGATATAGGTCGGAAAGTTGTCGGTAACTTGCAGAGATGGGGTGTGCTTGAGTACTTGTTAACCTCCCAGGATCCCAGGAAAAATGAGTAGCTATCGATGGCATATAACAATCAAATACGCAATATTGCGAGTAATGCAGACTGCATGTATTTAGACACTGTGTCCACTTCTGGGATTTTTTTCAGAAGCAAACAGGGAACCTTTTTGCCAATTTATGTCCATACGCGTGCGTCTGAGCAGACCCTTCGTCCGTCTGTGAGCACCTGACACACTTTCTCAGCTATTGTTTAATATCCAAGACTCGAACCTTATACTCGGTAGTCAGAGGTGACGGCTCGGCCAAGGGAAACATGGTTCTTGTTCTAAAACAAAAGCAACACGTGATTAGTGTGTATGTTGAATAAATATCTTTGATACAAGCAATGTGTTCAGTAGGATGTTTATTGTATATATTGGTACCGTTGTAGAGGTTGCTGCCGATTGTTTTGACGATTGTCTGCAGGAGGCGAATGTTACACAGGATAGAGATCCAGAATCTAGCCAGTCGTTGCTTCTGAGAATTGATTCCACTTCCGGAAGGGAAACATCTAAGTTACGTGGTTACCATATTTTGATAACGAGAAAAACGGAACATATTTTTATGTCGTAAGAGTATTCGGTAAGAATGTTTATAGTTTATGATAATTTTAAGTTTTAAATATATTTAATGAAGCACACGATAATGGGACTCGCGGCGAATTTTATAATTTGTCACCCAGACTGCTTTTGAAAATATCATCTACGTGAGATGTATGCAGATTAACATCGGTACTAATGTGAGAGAGGGACATAACTCCGGTGCTTTGAACGAAATCCCGTTGATTTACGTCCAGTGCAATGTGATACCCAGTGTAGTGTGACACAGTGTAGTGTTGTGACACAGTGTCGTGTTGTTGTGACACAGTGTAGTGTTGTGACACAGTGTTGTGTTATTGTGACACCGTGTAGTGTTGTGACACAGTGTAGTGTTATTGTGACACCGTGTAGTGTTGTGACACAGTGTTGTGTTGTTACACAGTGTAGTGTTATTGTGACACCGTGTAGTGTTGTGACACAGTGTAGAGTTGTGACACAGTGTAGTGTTGTTGTGAAAAAGTGTAGTGTTGTGACACAGTGTAGTGCTGTTGTGACACAGTGTAGTGTTGTGACACAGTGTAGTGCTGTTGTGACATAGTGTAGTGCTGTTTTGACACAGTGTAGTGTTGTGACACAGTGTAGTGCTGTTGTGACACAGTGTAGTGTTGTTGTGACACAGTGTAGTGTTGTGACACAATGTAGTGTTGTTGTGACACACAGTGTAATGTTGTTGTGACACAGTGTAGTGTTGTGACATAGTGTAGTGTAATTGTGACACAGTGTAGTGTTGTTGTGATACAGTGTAGTGTTATTGTGACACAGTGTAGTGTTGTGACACAGTGTAGTGTTATTGTGACACAGTGTAGTGTTGTTGTGACACAGTATCGTGTTGTTGTGACACAATGTAGTTGTGACACAGTGTAGTGTTGTGACACAGTGTAGTGTTATTGTGACACAGTGTAGTGTTGTTGTGACACAGTGTAGTGTTGTGACACAGTGTAGTGTTGTTGTGACACAGTGCAGTGTTATTGTGACACAGTGTAGTGTTGTTGTGACACAGTGCATTGATACAATGTAGTCTTGTGACACAGTGTAGTGGTGTGACACAGTGTAGTGTTGTGACACAGTGTAGTGTTGTGACACAGTGTAGTGTTGTTGTGACACAGTGTAGTGTTGTGACACAGTGTAGTGTTGTGACACAGTGTAGTGTTGTGACACAGTGTAGTGCTGTTGTGACACAGTGTAGTGTTGTTGTGACACAGTGTAGTGTTGTGACACAGTGTAGTGTTGTGACACAGTGTAGTGCTGTTGTGACACAGTGTAGTGTTGTTGTGACACAGTGTAGTGTTACAGTACAAAGTACAGTACAGGGTGCAGTATAAAATGCAGTACATTGTAGTGCAGTACAGTACAATGCAGTACATTGTAATACAGTACAGTACAAAGTACAGTACAGAGTGCAGTATAGAGTGCAGTACATAATACAGTACATTGTGCAGTACAAAGTGCAGTACAGATTGCATTACAGAGTGCAGTACAGCGTGCAGTACAGAGTACAGTACAGAGTGCAGTTCATAGTGCAGTACAGAGTGCAGTACAGAGTGCAGTACAGAGTGCAGTACAGAGTACAGTCAGAGTGCAGTACAGAGTGCAGTACATAGTGCAGTACCGGTGAAAGTGCAGTACAAAGTGCAATTTAGTGCAGCACAGAGTGCAGTACAGAGTGCAGTACTAAGTGTAGTACAGAGTGCAGTACAGAGTGCAGTACAGAGTGCAGTTAGTACAAAGTGCAGTACAGAGTGCAGTTTAGTGCAGTACATTGCAATACATTGAACCATTCATTGCTATATTTTGTATCATGTTTATGTTTTGTTTGCAGGTGAACCGTTCATGTCACAAATGTACACGTTCTACATTCCTATTGGCCGAACATATCACGTTATAAATGACCTTGACCTCAGGAAAACCTACTCGATTAGTCTACAAGTGTTCGATACCCAACTAGAACACTACGTTTACTCGTCGCGGTTCTTGTTGGTGCTACCTACAAAAGGTAAGTAAATATATATATTTATCCATCAACAAATATGATTTGCACAAACAGGTGTGCTCAACGCAAACATCACGGAAATAGAAACCGTGAGATTTCTTAGGCATCGTGTTCACTCTACCTCTAGCTGGCGTTGTCGGGCAGGACTGAACCTCATATGAGCAAATCTGCCAGTTTCTTGCGGAAAGACATTGGTTCTACTCAGATTCATTCTAAGTATGTTTTCCTCCAACTAATAAAACTGGATATGCCATATATAACCTGAAATAGGGTCGGGTTTCAAGTGACAACTACTCTTTGACACAAAGACACAAACGTCTTGAAACTGGCAGGAAAAATGTACCAGAAAGTTAGATTTGATTGGATGAGGAAAATCACACAAGCGGTTATGTTTAAATAAGAAACATTTTATTCCGACGAAAGTCATCGTAGACATATTGTCTAAGATATATTAATAATCCAAGAAAGTCTATAATTATACAGAAATAAAAATCTAAGCTTACGGATGCTGCAATACTATGGAGGTAGTCGAGGTAGTCCGATTGGTTCAATCAACCAATCAAAAACATTATCAGAAACTTATCAAAATCCCGCTTCACTTATTTTTGAAAGAAAAATAGTAGTCGATTTAAAAAATCAAGCGTCTAAAGGACCTAGACTATTGACAATGGATGACATCTAGAAGTTAAGTTCATTATTGTGATTAAAATAAATTATTACAATACCTTCTTATATCAGTGGTAAACATTTGTTTAAAGCGACACAATTATGTATTATGACATGAATAGTTGAAACTCTCCAAACATGCTGCTATCAAACAACATTAATTTTACACAGACATTGTTCGTCTGTCGTTTAAATATATTCTTTTAAAGCGAAAACTTTAGATTCTTTTTTCTTTGCATCTTCATATTTGTATTGCTGTATACCTTTTGGTTTTATACTCCTTATATTATCATTGAGTTTAGTTCATTTCAGATTTGGTTCCCAGAACTGACTATCCAAGTACAATAGATCTGGACGACGTCTGGGCACCAAACAGTATGGACATGCTAGTGAAACACTCGTACTTGAAAGAATCACAGCCTAATACAACATTCGGTAAACAACACAATAATGTTATTAGTATTTTTCTACTATTATCCGAACTGCCCATAAGCCATAGTGGAAGTCCAGTATACACTGAACAAGCCGCCAGCACTTGTAGTTCGTTTGTTTCTGTGGTAAAGTGGCAGACCCATGCTCGGTTAGAGACACGGGTTCTATCCCCAGGTGCCATTAATAACAGGAAGGCATCGTGTTTTGTGCTGTTTGTATAAGTTGCCTACACTTTCTCGATATTTCTAAAAATGTTGTTTAACAGAAACAAATGATTTCTTGAAAGCATCAATAAAAACTAAATTGTCTACTAGATAGTTTATATACTAGCTACTCGGGATCAAACAATAAGAATAGTATTTCTATAACTTGTAAAAATGCCAATTAAGTGAAGCATTTTAAAACTTTATATATACAATGGATTAAAACGTCCAGGGCCCAGGCTGATAACTTACTTTACACCACTGTTTGTATTACACGCATTGTCAAAATAACATTTATAATTCATATTCTTGCATCTAAAATCGAGGAATAATTTATCATGCTGATTGTTTTTTATGTGACAGTGTTAATTTGCAAACTGATGTAAATACTGTATATATGTTTGAGGACTCCATGGAAGATTGTCTTGTTCAAAATACTTCTCTCGTTAAATAATGACTTCATGATAATTATTGTTATGACTAGATGTACCTGGCGTTCAGGCGGTGAATGGAACAAACTGGGTTATGCTATCAAAGTTAGAACCGGACGAGGACTGGAAGAACGAGATCAATAAAGAACTGTTGTTACACAGTGCCCCGGCCAGTATGGATAATGATTCACTCCGGCTGTATGGACAAGAACAAGGTAATGCTTAATACTTTATTAAAGGGATTTTATTGGTATATTACACATAAAAGCTGCAAAATGGAGACTTTTTCTATTTTTAGGCACATAAAATATTGCTTATGTGCCGATTCAATAACATAATTAACACAAGAGATATTAAATTAACACTAATGAAAATATTGACAATAATTAATCACGGTACGCAAAAAATTTTGCGTAATATGTTCATTTACATATCTTTTAATTGTATTTTCAAAACTATTTTTTATAAACACTGAACGAAACTGAATCAAGATGAATATTCCCATTCATGCGGACGTTTTATGCGATGAAATACTGACACTTAAATATTAACGAATACGATATTTCTGTTCTTTTTAAAGACCCACCTTCCATCAAAGTTATACCAAATATAACAGTGACCGAGGGACACACCGTGCACGTCACGTGCCTGTCTAGTGGCGACCCCTACCCTATCATAACCTGGATAAACGCCACTATGGCAGAAAATCAGACCCTGTTGAACGACATAAGAGTAATGGTTCGTATATACAAACTAATACATATAAGCATTTTCTTTTTATATAATTTCTATAATGTATCATAACTGTAATAAAAACTGTTTTTTGTGAGCAAATTAAAAAAATATACATACACATAAAGCTGTTGAATGAGAGAGAGAGAGAGAGAGAGAGAGAGAGGAGAGAGAGAGAGAGAGGGGGGGGAGAGAGAGAGAAAGAGAGAGAGGAGGAAGAAAAAGACAGCGGAGAAACAGACAGAGGAAGAGAGAGAGAGAGAGAGAGAGAGAGAGAGATGAGGGAGGGAGAGACAGACAAACTCCCAACCGTTACGTCAAATCCGATTATAGGTACGTGTAATACGCATGCATGAAAGAACGTTTTTATTGCGTGTGTGCCCTATAGTCTTCTTAAACTTATTTTACGTCGATTGTGAAACGACTTAGACAAATCACGTTCGAAGTCTTTATTGATTAAACCAGTACTTAGAACATGCAGGAAAATTTTCTTGTTCAAGGACACCACGTATAGCCGAGGTGGAGAAAGATGCTCTACCACTGCACCACACACTCAACTCAGTTCCCTTCAGTTTTCTGAGGCCAATTTGTATGAAAACTTACTCCCTTTATTAACATTTGTAAATATCCACATGTATGGCATTTAGACGCTTACAGTAAAAAAGAAAATGAAAAATATCTTATGTATAATTCCGGAAGATTGGGCAAACGTTGTTTATGACTTGTTTATTTTATCTTATATTTGCCAGGTTACGTCACCAAGACATGTCGGAAGCACGTCTTACGTAAACCACAGGGCTTATTTAGGAACAAATAGTTTTCTTGACATAGATCCTGTTGAATTATGGGATAGTGGCAAGTACGCATGCGCATCAGAGAATATGGCTGGACACAAAATCTATTACTTCCATGTAAACGTTTTACGTAAGTTTTAACATTTGTTATCAATATCGGCAATAAATAGAAAATTTTGAGTTTCATTGACACATTTTAGCCGGTTTTCTACATATTGAGATTGTATAGTCATGGCCGTAGGACGAAGTTTACAATCATCACAGAGACTGCAGCCGGACGGGGATTCGAGCTAACGATCCCTGATTTGACAGTCAGATACGTTAACAACTGAGTTATTTTATAATCCATCGTTATCATTGTTATCGTTACTGTCACTGTCATAGTCTCTGTTATTGTTATTGACACTGCCATAGTCTCTGTTATTGTTATTGACACTGTCATAGTCTCTGTTATTGTTATTGACACTGTCATAGTCTCTGTTATCGTTACTGTCACTGTCATAGTCTCTATTATTGTTATTGACACTGCCATAGTCTCTGTTATTGACACTGTCATAGTCTCTGTTATCGTTACTGTCACTGTCATAGTCTCTGTTATCGTTACTGTAACTGTCATAGTCTCTGTTATCGTTACTGTCACTGTCATAGTCTCTGTTATTGTTATTGACACTGCCATAGTCTCTTTTATTGTTATTGACAATGTCATGGTCTCTGTTATCGTTACTGTCACTGTCATAGTCTCTGTTATTGTTATTGACACTGTCATAGTGTCTGTTATCGTTACTGTCACTGTCATAGTCTCTGTTATTGTTATTGACACTGCCATAGTCTCTGTTATTGACACTGTCATAGTCTCTGTTATCGTTACTGTCACTGTCATAGTCTCTGTTATCGTTACTGTAACTGTCATAGTCTCTGTTATCGTTACTGTCACTGTCATAGTCTCTGTTATTGTTATTGACACTGCCATAGTCTCTGTTATTGTTATTGACACTGTCATGGTCTCTGTTATCGTTACTGTCACTGTCATAGTCTCTGTTATTGTTATTGACACTGCCATAGTCTCTGTTATTGACACTGTCATAGTCTCTGTTATCGTTACTGTCACTGTCATAGTCTCTGTTATCGTTACTGTAACTGTCATAGTCTCTGTTATCGTTACTGTCACTGTCATAGTCTCTGTTATTGTTATTGACACTGTCATAGTCTCTGTTATTGTTATTGACACTGTCATAGTCACTGTTATCGTTACTGTCACTGTCATAGTCACTGTTATTGTTATTGACATTTTTGAATATATATCTTAAATTTGCTTTGTTAAACCTGTAAGACCTCGATTCACAGGGTACGAAAACAATAATAAATTCCAAATAAACGCCTACTTTAAAAAAATGTTGATTTTTCCAAAATTTTGAGACAGACATGAGCATTATCTGATTGACATTTCTGTATGACAATGATCAAGTGTTCCCGGTGCTTGTAACGCCATTACAATGAAACTTGTCTTACAGTATTATTTTGAAGTTATGAATTTTGTTACAACTAATTTGTTGTTGGGAAGGGCCGATTTTAATGTTGGAAAACTTGTGGCCCAACCCTTTTGCTACTACATGTATACAAAAAAGCAATAAAATATATTTAAAGTAAGGTAAACAACTAAAATCTCCTTGGAGCCAATATCAAACTGATATTTGTATGCTCTCTGGTAATCATAGATTTCACATTTTGTGAGAGGAACCCAGTATTGAAATGAAAACGGGGATTGGTAGAAGGCTAACATATATTACTTTTGTTTTTGGCCTTAAGGTACACTTAATGCACGAAAACATTTGAATAACGCATACATATTGTGTACTTGTACTCCATGTGTACGACAGGCGCATGTACAATGTTTTGAAATGTGAAAGGGGGTCTCAAAATGTTTGATATCGACCTTTTCATTAACTCATTAAAACTCACATGGATAAGACGCCTTTTAAACTCAAATAAATAATAACTAGATATATTTCATTCAATGTACCCATTCATGTCAAATATTGGCGCATATGGCCTGGATTTTATAAGTAGACACATAATACATAATCCCTTCTGGAAAGATATTTTTAGAAGTTATCAAACATATTCAAACCTACTAAAGCCTGAAAATTGGTACACTTTTCAAAAAAATCAATTTGGTTTAACCCAAACATTAAGGTCGGAGGCACAAGTATATTTTATAACCATTGGTTCTCTAATGGTGTTTTATTGATAAATATTATCAATACAAATTGTAATTTCTACCCAATGAATGATTTAATCAATAGGTAAAACATAAATACAAACTTCATAGAATATGAAGGATTGCTAGCATCTGTTAAAAGGTACTTATCTAAACTTTTAATTGTTCATTTAGTTAGTAATGGAGGGGCACCTACATGCCAATTATCAATATCAATATCAATAATTATGAAAGATATAAAAGGATGTAGAGCAATTTATCAGTCTTGTATACAAGAAAATATAATCCCTTTATCCGCTGCTAAATGGGAAAATGATTTGGATACAAGAACCAATTTAGTTGAAACCAAATTTTACTGCTTTCCATTTAACATAACACATGACACAAATTTACAATGGTTTCAGTACAGAGTAAACCACCAAATATTAGGAACCAACTCTCTTCTTAAAAAATGAAAATAAAGGATTATTATATTTGCACTTTATGTAAGAGAGAAATAGAAACAATTAAATAGTGTTTTTTATCGAATGTGACGTTTGTAAATAATTGATCTCGTGTTTGATGAACCATATTCGCGAAAAATGTATAGGCATTTATTTAAATTGGACAAATGCAGACATTATGTCCGGAAATAAAAAAAATGACAAAGCCTTGAATAAAATAATATTAATTGCAAAGACATTTATTTACACTCAGAAACTTAAAAAAGTTAAACCTACACTTGACAACTTTAAAAAACATATTATAAACCTGTATAATACAGAACGGTATCTTGCAACAATAAATTGTAAAATATACGCTTTTGATATTATTTGGAATGTTTATAAGCCACTAATATCTTGATACCAGTTTGAAACATTTTACATGTTACTTTTCAGTTTTAATTTAGACACATTTGTTTGATTACAAATACATTTATATTTTGTATATAAATAATTATATCAATCCCCATCCCCACCCCAGAGTGTTTATACTTTTTCCTTTTTTTCTTTTCTCCAATCAACTATACTATTTAACTGATCATTATCAAGACTAGACCTGCAATAAGAATAATTATTTAATGTTTATATACATCATTAAAGCATTACTTTCTTTTCAAAAAAATAAGTTTACAGTCAGATAAAAGATTCAAAGCAGAATGTTTTATGACAATTGGATGTTTTTTTATGCACTTATCTATCATAAATAAATGAACTCCAACATTCAATTTAACATGTATTGTTGCTTTATAGTTTATACATTACAATAAGTGCAAAGCATTTTGATAACGTAACAAGGTTGACTTCATCAATGTTTGTTAAACTGGATGAATACTTATTAAGGAATTGTAGGTGATTTTTTGCACTTTTTAAGTTGTGTAGTATTTGCTCAGGAATTTGCAGAGCTTAAGCTTATACACTTATTGTTTCAAAATACCTCTAAAACAAATGATTATCCTGCCAGATGTTTAATGATATCCCACTATATATACTACATGTAACCACTTTATATTAAATTGTGAAAACTGATTACAATTACATGTATATTGTTCTGCGCGTCTACAAATGCATATATGTACACGTTATCTTAGTGTTTGGTAGCCATTGGGTTGTTGATCCCGGTTTCACTGATTAAACATATTTTGAATTGTTTCTTCAGCGATAGTTTTAAATGCTAAAACATCAAACTTACTGATTATGTTGCAAGTTATACTTTGTCATAAAGTACAGAGGTGTTATGATTGTATGTGGTAATGTAACTGTGAAGTATTTCAAATAATAATTAAAAGAGAAACTGAAAAATAAAATGGTTTGGGAGGATTTCTGTTTGAACATTTTTATTAATTACGATAATACGACCTTTGAGATTTAAACTACACAAATAAATTATCTGGATTAAGTGGGCACTGTTTGTTACTCATTCAATTCCCACAAACGGTGAGACACTCAATGGCTTTTAAAAATTTCTAAATGTATATATAATTGTCATGGAATATTTTGTATCAATATGTCTGTTTTTGTACAATTAAATTGAAACGAAATATTTCGGTTAACGTAACGACCCTTCCATTTCAGCCAAACCACCAGGGCCTGTAACACATTTGATCTCGCAAGTGACGACACCATTCGAAGTTTTTGTAAAATGGCTGCAACCGAATTCCGATCGGGTCTCAAATAATCCGGCGACTGGTTATCGGATAGTTGTCTTAGATGAATATGACGTCACTCTGAGAGAAATGAACACCACGGCAACAAAAATGAATATCCAAAACCTGGAACCAGACACGTTCTACCAGGTAATACTTTTGTCCACATCTTTCTCATAGCAAATCTGAGACAATGTATGAGAATATTTCTATTAAAATAGTCCTTGCCTTCTAACTACCCGCCCTACAATAACTAATCAAACTCAGTTAGTGAAGTGTCTTAGCTCACATATTAAACGGAGCTAGTCGTCTCACACCACTATTACATTTCCCATGGGGCACCATTGTAACATTTTGTAAAAAAACACACTGAAATAACAAAACCTGCAGCATGAGTCGTGGCTCATATTGTTCACTGATTCAAGATATGCAATTAAGGGAAAACACATACTTTGACCAGATTTTGTTTCAATTCAATGGTTTTAAGATACTTTTGTGATCAAGAATAATACTATGTTAATTATTCGCCCACTGATACAGGTTCGAACTAACAATTCTGAAATGACACAGCATAAAATATTTTGAGTGGTGATTTCTAAAATACTGACCATTTACCACATGGCAGGAAAAAATAAATCGCTACAATACACAGCCCTGAAGCCGGAATACTCAAAAGAGATAATAGTGGTGTGAGTCCTAGTGACGTCATGGCTCATATTAGTAAAAATATTAGTAAATATTAAATAAAGAATAAAGACGTAATATTTACATATTTGTTTCTTTGATTCAGTTTGCCGTGAGTGCGTACCACGATTTAGGCGAGGGTGACTACTTGACGACAACAGTGAGGACAATCAGAATACCGGTTCTCGGACCTCCAGAAAACGTGACCGTCACAACTTACAACGGATCGGTATGACTTGTGGTTATATTTACTGGCATGGGAATGAAAACTTTGGGAACTGGTTCCTGTTTCACCAACATTTTACCTAAAACTTAACTTAAATTCGATTGTTCACTTAAATATGCTTTAACCAATGTCAATGAAACCAAATGTATTTCTTTCTGGAGCCAATCTAAAATCATGATCACTTGGAATGATTGTTTTTACAATTTGATTTAAGGTTTCTAGTATTTAAGTATATACTTAATTATAATGGTGAAACAGCGCCCAGAACTAATTATTAAACAGTTTACCTTGTTAAGATTGAAAGCTTGTACAACGTTGTGCTTGTAAAGCAACTTACCTTGGTCCATACGAGCGGTTTCTGTCGTACCTGAAGCCAGTTCGATACTGAGTACGTGTTACTTACCCGAGGTAAGAACTTTGGTATACACTGTCAACCTCAGAACCTGAACATTGATTATATATTATAAAAAAACCCGCCCCGCTGTATTATTTTAATCGCATGCATGGCCTTTTTCCCAATCGAATCTCAATGAATATCATATAATTTACATAAATTTCCAACGGCTCGTAAAATTTTCGCTCTAAACTGATAAAATAATGAGACATTAAATTGAACTTTTTTTGTATTGACCTAGCTGGAAATACATTAAATGTGTTAAAAAATATCACGGACCCACAGAAGGACAAAATGAGGCATTTAACTCTATTATGGATATATTCAATTGATATGAACACACATTTTACAAACAAGAGTGCGCAGTGAAAATTACACATATATTACTATACTGCAGACCTCTGCAAGTGGCGTGGTTACCACCAGGGAATGTCCGGACACGTCAGGTCAAACTGAGGACGTATTTATTTCGCCATCGGAAACTCGGGGACAGAAAAGCGGAGGAGATGCCGCTGGACAAGTTTACGAACATCTCAATAATAGGTACGTGTGTCTACTATTCTCGTTCCCTCATTTCGCTTCCTTCCTCTTTCCCTTCTTTCATTTACTTACTTCTGTCATTTTATCTCCTCAGTTCTCTCAGGTCACTTACTTATTCCATCTTTTGATCTCGCAATTCCCTCATTTTACCTCCCAATTCCCTCATTTTATCTCCCCATTCCTTCATTGTATCTCCTCATTCCAGTTACTAATTTTATCTTCTTATATCACCCCATTCTCTCATTTTATCTTCCCATTCCCTCTTTTTATCTCCCCATTCCCTCATTTTATTTCCCCATTCCCTCATTTTTTCTCCCCATTCTCTCAGTTCATCTCCCCATTCTCTCAGTTCATCTCCCCATTCCCTCATTTTATCGCCCCATTCTCACAGTTCATCTCCCCATTCTCTCTTTTTATCTCCCCATTCCCTCATTTTATCTCCCCATTCCCTCATTTTATTCATTTCCCCATTCTCTCATTTTATCTCCCCATTCCCTCATGTTTATTCTCTCATTTTATCTCCCCATTCTCTCATTTTATTTCCCCATTCCCTCATTTTATCTCCCCATTCTCTCAGTTCATCTCCCCATTCTCTCATTTTATCTCCCCATTCCCTCATTTTATCTCCCCATTCCCTCATTTTATCTCCCCATTCCCTCATTTTATCTCACCATTTTCTTATTTTATCTCCCCATTCTCTCAGTTCATCTCCCCATTCTCTCATTTTATCTCCCTATTCTCTCATTTTATTTCCCCATTCCCTCATTTTATCTCCCCATTCTCTTAGATCATCTCCAATTCTCTCATTTTATTTCCCCATTCCCTCATTTTATCTCACCATTCCCTCAGTTCATCTCCCCATTATCTCATTTTATCTCCCATTTCCCTCATTTTATCTCCCCATTCGCTCATTTTATCTCACCATTCCCTCAGTTCATTTCCCCATTTTTTATTTTATCTCCCCATTCCCTCATTTTATCTCCCCATACTCTCAGTTCATCTCCCCATTCTCTCAGTTCATCTCCTCATTCCCTCATTTCATTCATTTCCCCATTCTCTCCTTTTATCTCCCCATTCCCTCATTTTATCTCACCATTCCCTCAGTTCATTTCCCCATTTTCTTATTTTATCTCCCCATTCTCTCAGTTCATCTCCCCATTCTCTCATTTTATCTCCCCATTCTCTCATTTTATTTCCCCATTCCCTCATTTTATCTCCCCATTCTCTGAGTTCATCTCCAATTCTCTCATTTTATCTCCACATTCCCTCATTTTATCTCAACATTCCCTCAGTTCATTTCCCCATTTTCTTATTTTATCTCCCCATTCCTTCATTTTATCTCTCCATTCTCTAAGTTCATCTCCCCATTCTCTCATTTTATCTCACCATTCCCTCTGTTCATCTCCTCATTCTCTCATTTTATCTTCCCTTTCCCTCATTTTATCTCCCCATTCTCTCATTTTATCTCACCATTCCCTCGTTTTATCTCCTCATTCCCTCATTTTATCTCCCCATTCCCTCATTTTACCTCCTCATTCCCTCATTTTATCTCCCCATTCCCTCAGTTCATCTCCTCGTTTCCACCTTTATTAAAGCGTGAATATACTAATCTTAATAAATCTTCCCTCTGCCTGCACTCATCCGGGAATATGGCTGGATGATGCTCGTTGTCAGAAAGAGTAAATATGCTGAGATATGAGAAAATTATTCACGGAAATGGCGACCAAGATTCGGACATGCTGTGATAAGTGATCACTCGGTGAGCGAGAACTGACTTGGTACTGTGAGTTAAATTGTTATCAGCCTCTTTTTCTGCATAGTTATATATGGACAGGTGGAGTTTTCTGTTAAGGTCTTCATAGACCAATCATGCGTCTGTTGTAGTATGACACATGGGTGAATATTGATATTTTCACAGCTCTGGGTCTCTTCTTTCGCCATTCCTTTTAAGGCTGTCCTGCAAGTTCTTGGAAGACAGTATAGTGTTTCCATCTGTATCGCCCTTGTGCCAGGGTTACACAGCAATATATCAAAATGTGCTCTATGGGCCATCTTTGATTACACAGTGTGCTTTCAAGATTTTCTTCATCTGAAAGATTATCGAAGACTGAAGGATTTCATGAGGTGATAAAAGAAGACACTGTAGCCGGAATGGTTCATACCTCCAGATGTTACTTCAGGAAAAAAGTTTATTGTCTGGTACAGTTTGTATGGTCCAAGCTCCCTAAGTAACTCCAATATCTGCGTAGTGGCATTTATCTTCTTTGTTGCGGGCCTGCGCTTTCCCACTCGGTGCGGGTTTTCATTCCCAATCACTGCCTCCTTCACATGTTGTCCATGTATCAAATTGGTCTCTGACTGACATACAGGATTGGTAGTCTGACCATTTCCTTCTGGTTCTCGTTTCAAATCCGGCTCGACGGACTGTCTGATTATTGCATTGTCTTCACCATTCTTGTTCATCTTGCCAAAGAGGTCGGTATGGTGAAAGCTGGGATATCGCTAGCCAACGCTGCAATCTCTTGTTTGCGGTCCTATCTAATGTACCAACTGTTGTGGTTGCAATGTAAAGTCTAAATGGACAAATCACTCTTGGTAAAAGGCAATGCTGATACAACCAGATTTGTATTTGACACAGAGTCCTGTCTTATCCATATTCTCAAACCTTCATCAACTTCGTATTGACGTCTCTGGATGTTCTGGTCCTCAATCTATTTGCCTAGTCATTTTACAGAGCTGTCGACCACACATGGTATTTCCTTATTCTAAATGTGCAGAGGGACCCTTGTGACGATTAGACCACTCTTTATTACAAAACATCTTGATTTCCTTGGCTGGACCACCATACGTGCTCAGATGATTGTCAGTGCGTTCAGGACCCGTAGGGTTTCAATGGTTGTCTCCAGAGTGGATATTATCAGGTCTATGTGATGTATGGTGTGCAATTTAGCCCGTATTCAATTGATATTGATTCAATTTTAAATCGTCATGAACTGCGTTTTAAAAAAAAAAAAATGTACAGTTTGAAAATCAAGGCAATCTGGCAGGTTAAGCACTAAATCGGATTGACTGCCGCCCTGAGCATTTCACAGCTTAAGTGTTTAACTAAGGCTCGTTAGTTAGTTAGTTAGTTAGTTACTTTGTGTGTGTGTGTGTGTGTGTGTGTGTGTGTGTGTGTGTGTGTGTGTGTGTGTGTGTGTGTGTGTGTGTGTGTGTGTGTGTGTGTGTGTGTGTGTGTGTGTGTCCAACTATTTAACACTTCAAATATCAACGATTTTCAAATTTTGTCAAAATTTAGTGTCCTACAATTCCAACTATCCGTGTAATTTAGCTAAGAATCTGAGTAAAATGCGCATTTGCGAAAAATTATGCCACTTGTAAAAGCCTTTGTTTGTCTCTGTTATGTGATACGTGCACCTCCATCCTGCAGATCTCGAAGCGGAACAAAGGTACGAGATACAAGTACTGGCAATGTCGGAGGATGCCCAAGTGTCGTATTCAGAATGGATTCAGGGGTCAACGTTCAGGGAAAACTATATGGACGGTAAATACATAAACTTTTTTCTGCAGCTGATGTTAGCCATAATTTAGTGTTTTACTTATGTAGAGATAGAAAATCATTTTGGAAACTCCCTGAGATATGGCAGCTATTCTCTAAGGAACTTAAATAAAATTTAGAAAATCTCAGATCTGAGTTTGAGAAGTTTTAACTGAAATCTGAGTTGTAACGTTCCTTTACTTTGTAAACTTGTGTTTTATCTGACTAAATCAATTGCTGGTAATTTCAGAATCACGTCCTCCGCCGCCGCCACATAATGTTTATCTTCGACAGGAAAGCGGGAACATGATTGTGTCGTGGTTACCTCCCTTTCCAGACGAAAATATACTGGTCCGAGCCTATGCGATTGATGTTTTAAATAACGGAACAAAGCGCGAATCGATGGAGGTGGGGTATAAAGAAAGCAGCGTGATAGTGTACGATGCAGGTATGTTCCGTCGCCATATCTTACACGTTTGTTCTAAATGTGCCCGAGACCTCTCGTATAGCACATGCAAGTTTTTGCAAAATTCAATTTTTGTTTATAAACAGGGCATGCGCATTGAAAATGTGTTCCAAGATATTTAGAATGTTTGAAAACAACATAGGTCCGATAAAGAGTTATGTTTAGGCTATATGAACATTCAAGCAGACCTTAATCTAGGTGGAGGCGCGAGGTTGGGGGAGGAGCGAGGTTCGGGGAGGATTGATGACGGGGGAGGAGCGATGACGGGGAAGAGTGAGGTTTGGGGAGGAGCGATGACGGAGAAAAGCGGGGTTGGGGGAGGAGCGATGATGGGGGAGAAGCGAGGTTGGGGAGGAGCGATGACGGAGGAGGAGCGATGATAGGGGAGAAGCGATGTTGGGGAGGAGCGATGACGGAGGAGGAGCGATGACGGGGAGGAGCGAGGTTGGGGAGGAGCGATGACGGGGAGGATTGATGACGGGGGAGGAGCGATGACGGGGAAGAGTGAGGTTTGGGGAGGAGCGATGACGGAGAGAAGCGAGGTTGGGGGAGGAGCGATGATGGGGGAGAAGCGAGGTTGGGGAGGAGCGATGACGGAGGAGGAGCGATGATAGGGGAGAAGCGATGTTGGGGAGGAGCGTTGACGGAGGAGGAGCGATGACGGGAGGAGCGAGGTTGGGGAGGAGCGATGACGGGGAGGAGCGAGGTTGGGGGAGGAGCGATGACGGAGGAGGAGCGAGGTTGGGGGAGGAGCGATGACGGGGAGGAGCGAGGTTGGGGAGGAGCGATGACGGGGAGGAGCGAGGTTGGGGGAGGAGCGATGACGGAGGAGGAGCGAGGTTTGGGGAGGAGCGATGACGGGGAGGAGCGAGGTTGGGGAGGAGCGATGACGGGGAGGAGCGAGGTTGGGGGAGGAGCGATGACGGAGGCGGAGCGATAACGGAGGAGGGGCGATATTGGGGGAGGAGCGAGGCTGGGGAGGAGCGATGACGGGAAGGAGTGAAGTTGGGAAGGAGCGATGACGGGGGAGGAGAGAGGTTGGGGGAATCCTTTATCCAGGGTCAAGCTCCCCAGTGGCGGTTGTGCTACTAATCGTCCCAAGGGGCTGAACTCTGTCGTCACTTCTTCTGTACGTAATTATGAGTGCATATATAGATTATGATTTTGTTGTCGTGGGGGCAGTCTCCTGGTGGACACATATTTTATTATTTTGAGAAATATGTATGTTTATCTTTTTTTTTATAGATAACCACAATATATTGTAAAAACATTATACTTTTTTTTAATACACTTGTTTATCTAAAGCTTCTGGCGGTTAATTGATGTTCACTGTGGATTGTTTGATGGCATGGATTATCTGCTTTTCAACTTGAGTTTTATATATATGATGGGATAATTGGGTAATGTCTGTCTCTTTCTCGAATTATGTGTTGAAATTTGTTGAAAATTAACGCCCCCATTTCAAAACATGATCTCCTGAGTGGGCCACTGTTTATGTACGTTAGAGACGGTAGAGACGGTAGAGATGGTGACATTTTACATTTCAGAGATGGGTATTTTATATCAAATATCTGTGAAAGCGAAGAACAATGCCGGAACAAGTATAGACGAGTGGGCCGAAATATACATTCCAGAGAAATGTACGTATATATAAAACATAGTTTTAGAGAATAACATGTTGGTATCTGGTAATATCAAATTTATCAGGTGATGTTTAGAAAAAACAACAAGAAGAGGCTCGTGTCAAGCTTGGTGGAGTTGGTAATATTAGACACTAACATGGTATTCTCTTTATCATGCCAATATCTCTAAACAGTCTTTATATGAAACTAATAATCAGCTCAGTTCTTTATATCCTGAAGAGATTCCGTCAAAATGTATAATTATACATAATGACGACATGTGCCTGATAAACTTGCAATGACATGATAAACCTATGTTTATAAGGCAGGCTGTTTATAAAATAGTATAGCGGCATTACCCTATAACGAGATGAACCCCGTCCTCTCTTTATCCTGTCAGTGTATATGCAGTGTCCATTTACAAATGTAGGATTCGTTAGTCTATAGATTTTAAACCCCCAACTTTTCTATAAAATGAAATGGGAGGAGCCTAATTTCAAATGGTGGCACTTTCTTGCAACAATGTTGAACTGGGAGATGTTTTTCTGTAAAACATAGAAACAAAGTTGTCATTATTTTCAAAAAGAAGTGCAGTTGTAGGGACATACTTTGGCTTTATAAAAATGCCCTTTATTCACAAAAGCTCCCTGAAACTAAGTTGTAGTAGTCATTACAAAATTGAGATATCAAGGAAAATTTGCTAAATATTTGAATTTTGAACCCGTTTGACCCTTGTCACGTGGTGTAAACAGCAACACTTGCTTGGAGATGTGTATAACCCACTTTGAGAAGCCATGCAGTGTTTGATATCTCAGAGTAGAATAATGTGTTTGACTTTCAGTTCGGAATTACATGTTTATGAAGATTAATCTTCATAATATATCTGCCTTTTTCATATTATAAACAAATGATTATACATTGTAGTTTATGGCTTATCTTAGATACATGCATACATGCTTTTTTTATTTGAATGCAAATAAGTAACCATTCACACTAACCTTGTTTGATCATTATTCTGGATCCCATAATTCACAATAGCTTCCTTTTGGAAATGTTTTTTTTTAAGCAAATAAATGTCATTTTATTGTTTTTACAGTTCTTATATCACAGCCTTCAATGAAAACCATTTAGTGTTATATAGGCGACATTGGATGTTTGTGTATGAACCATGAACTAGGTTCAAAACACAACTTGGCATAATTTAGATCTTGGTTGATTCAATATTCTTTGCTTTTTTCTTACATAATTAAGTAGGAACCAAACTCCTACATTTAAAAACAAATTCCAGTATTTTCTGTATCTAGCCTACGTTTTGGTAAATGACTGTTTCTTTGATAAGGAAATGAAAAATCACTTAGCCAAAACTGATGTTGAAATGTTATTAACGGACATGAAACAATATCCATAACTGTTCTACAGGAATGTATTTATTTTCATCATCATCATCATCAGCATCATAATCACTTCCCCACTTTCCCCATCTGTGCCTCAATTTTTGTCCTGAATGCCATCTGACAATAAATATTCCTTTAAGTTCTGTGTCTAACTATAGTTATTTTCATCAACATTAATTGACCAGTCTGGTGTAACAAAATGATCTTGAAATCACACTCATTATAATCAAATAAATGAAATAATATACGAAATTGTTCCCTCGAAACCTTCAAAGTATTTCCACATTTTCTTCCATTTGTAAGTTTTGCCAGGGAAATTGTGAACCTAAATGGAATGGGTCATTCTATTATGTTAAAGGGGTTTCTGTATTTCAATCTTTTTATGTTTTGTCTCACAAATAATTGTTTGCCCTTTACTTGTGTCCAAGCAATTTATTTACAATTCATTACAACATGTATGCCTGTTTTATATGTCCATAATAAATACGATAAACCATTTGTCATAAATAGTTTCATTCTCTCTCAGTAAATAATGTACTAACCCATGGAACTTGACCCAAATAATTTCACTTTATCTCTTTGATCATGACCAGAGATGTGTTATATGTAGCCCAGCAGCATGAAACTGTAAATTGGATGTATCTAATTAGCAATTTTGTTTATTATGCATGCAGATAAGATGTCCATTGCAATATATTTGAGTGCTGTGTTTGCTGTACTTAATCTGGGGAAACCTTTATTTTAATCCATAATACTGAGGAACCTGCATGTACAATAAACATTGTTGCTTAGATTAACTTCCATAATATCAATCAATTATATTTACAAGAAATTTAGTGTGTATTATCTTGCAATAGGCAGTATCATCTATGGCTATACTGGTAGTTACAGCTTATGTTGGACATGAGTATTATCAAATAACTGTAGTAAACTTGTCGGCTGCTAGTGATAAGCCCCGCCTATAATACTGTGTGTAGGAGCTACCGGCGATGGGCCTTTAAGTCTAGTTCATTGGTTGCGATGGTAGATGGACCGAGGTTACACGTGGATATTGCAAGAGGCGCCTACTTACAAAACAACGAGGCCATGAATCGCATATGAACGGAAAATGTTAACATAACTATACTATTTTATTTTTATTTTGTTCTAAACAAAAACATTAAAAAGTTTTATAAGGTCTCACTACACAGTTATGGTCCGTTATAGTCACGATAACAAGACGCTTGCTCTTAAAAAGTCCTAAATATATAATTTGGTTTGAATTATTTTCTAAATGGTTCGTTAGGGAATATAATTTCTTACTGCAGATGAGTAAAGCAAAAGCTGACATAGCATATTCTGCAATAAGACATGACTGGTATTAAAGAAAGTGTCTGGTATAAGGTTTTAACAGGTGCATGTATTTATGATCATTTAAGGACTTCTTTTTTTTAAAAAAAAAAAAATCTTAGGATGACAATGCACTTTAAAAATAAGAAGCTGGTCAACCTACCAGTTATTGTGCATTTTTATGTTCGGTTACATTCTTATCTTGAAAAAAAATACTTTAAAAAAGATTTTAAGTGGAAATGTTTTTACCATGAAAATCCGACAAAATACAACTGTGTAATGAGGCCCGAGTTTAGTCGTTTTCTGTGAATAGGTGTGACACCAAACTTGCTCGTTTATACCGGCAAAATATGTGATTACCCGGTATTAAGAGAAATACAGTTACATTCCGCACTAGGGATACTAACCTTATTATGTGTGTTTGTTTTGTAATATCTGCTAGATGTGTCCCAGAATCCCGTACAGAACTTCCAGGGCAGTGCCCTGTCGTCCACCAAACTGGAACTTCAGTGGCAACCCCCTGTTAAGGGAGAAGGGGTTTACACACACTATGTGCTGTCGTATATAATATCTGGGGAGACGGGGCCAGCCCTTCCCGGCGGGGGAGATTTACCGGCTACTATACAGAACTACGTTGTCAGGTGGGTACATGTATATCAAACATCTACAACTCGCATTTAGGGAAAATGGCAGATATCAGTTATGGTTGACAATGAATTATCTACATTCTACAAGACCAAACGAAGGTAACTCTAAAGCCAAACAAATGCATGCACAGTTTGTTTACACGTTATCTCATTGTGAAACAATCAGATAGCTTGTGCTTAGACGATCGTATTTATATTGTGACGTACATATTTGCAAAGAGTGCCATTTGAATATTTAAACGATAATGATTTTGAATAGACCGGAACTGTAATTAAATATTAACCATGTTGGGAATGTTCGATTGTTTAGCAATCAAAATATTAAATCTAAAAAAAAATAGTTATACTTGTTTTAAATGAACTTGGACATTTCACCAAGGTATCATTTTGATATTTAGTTTGGAGAATATTAGTACTCATCAGACACATGGTTTAAGGCTCCGTTTAAATATCACTTATATTTCATCACTGAGGTCATGGGTTTGAGTGCATCTGGATCCATACATATGACCGTCATGCATGCGAGCAAGACAGCTGGGTAGATCTGCTTACAGATGTTGTTCCAATCAGATCAGATGTATATTCATTTGGGTCTTCATCCACCAATAAACATTATTGCCACAAAATATAACCTTCTTTGTTCTGAAAATACCATTACACTCTGTCCGATTACACACACACCATTACACTCTGCCCGATTACACACACACCGTGGCACACACACGTACATGTTGGTAATATCTTTCAGGTCGTTGAAGCCGTATACGGACTACTTTTTTAAAATCACTCCGTACCTAAAACGAACCAAGGGTGTGTCTGCCAATACGACGGTAAAAACTTTGTCCGACAAACCGGCCAATCCACCAGGCAATATTACGCTGGAGCCGATAAATTCTACAGTAAGTTACTGCCTCCAAGACCTACACTAAAAACTTATTAAAAAATAATTATCCCATATATAAATGACAATTAAATACTCAAATATCCCTAAATATTCCAACAGAGATCAACAACAAACCAAATTACTGATGATTAATTCTATCAACAACGATTAAATTTGTTTTACTTTAAATAATTGGGGGTAAAATATTTGTAATTGGTGCTGCTTAACTATATCCGTCTTTGTTAATTGAGGGAGTTTAGCCTGTGATTTGCCCCAAAGGCCATAGTACCAGAGACATGTCTCTGATAGTACCAATGCCTGATGCCTGATACTAAACACTTTTGGCTGCCAACCCAAAAGTGCAAAGTACTCATCCATAAAAATAAATGCGCGATGAAAAGTAGTTCAGCGCTTGGATCCAACTTAACAGCATTTAAATGCTTAATATTGTGAATATTTATTAAAAAAAAACAGTAAATGCAAACGGATTTGACGTTATATACGAAGCTCCTTCTACCACAGTTATTTTATTTTTACTTTTATTGACAGGCGATTGTTGTCCGATGCGATCCACCAAACACGGAAAGGAACGGCGTGATTGTGACGTACAAGATCTCGTACAGAACCAAACATACATTTAGAAGTGACGTCATTGTTCCGGCAGGGGAGAATGAAAAATTGAAAGGATATATGACAGGTAATCATATGAAATTGACTTTGCGAAACAAACTGATGATATTTTGTGAAAAATTAAACGTACAAAAATACCTCCGCTAATAAACACTTATAAAATAATAGTACATGGATATTGTTAAGGATTTTATTATGTAATGGGCCTACTGTATTTTATTATTGTTTTTTTATTGGTTTTATAAATGTATTTACCTTAGTATCCAGTATAAGTTTACAGGTCTCTACTTATGTATTAAACATACATCAGGTTTTATGATTCCCGTAAAAATATAGGGGTTATATTTGCTTTCCGGAGCATATCATTAAAAGTAAAATAAGGGAAGCTGACGCAACTTGGATAATGAATAAAAATCGATGTGTGAAAATGCAGAGAAAAAAAGAGGACATGACTGACAGATGATCTTCCGTTTTATGTTCCTTATTTCTTTTTTTTTTCAGAATATATTTTCAAAAGTATGGAAGGGAAACATGGATAGTGGTTAATGTTTGAAAGTGCAGAGTGCAAGAATGAAAACTTTCAGAATGAACTCCCCTTTACAAACAATGTAGCGTCTGTCCAGTCAAGCACTTGTGCAATGTACGAGCAGCATGCATTGATTCCACCTAAATGTTTTTTTTTCAGAACTGTTACCGTCTACTATATACGAGTTCCGTATTCGATCCATGACAGTCAACGGATCAGGTCCTTGGTCCAGCTGGTATCAAACACAGACACTGGCACCAGGTGGGTTGTCACATAACCATATTTATAGTTATAACATATCGAGTTGTCCTATAAACATCATATTGTTCATATTATTACCGATACATTTTATCAAGTTGTCGTATAAACTTGTTTGTATCATTACCGATACAACATATCGAGTTGCGGTATAAACCTGTTTGTATCATTACCGATACAACATATCGAGTTGCCGATAAAACATATCGAATTGCCGATACAACATATCGAATTGCCGTATAAACATGTTTGTATCATTACCGATACAACATATCGAGTTGCGGTATAAACCTGTTTGTATCATTACCGATACAACATATCGAGTTGCCGATAAAACATATCGAATTGCCGATACAACATATCGAATTGCCGTATAAACATGTTTGTATCATTACCGATACAACATATCGAGTTGCCGTATAAACCTGTTTATAATTATAACATATCGAGTTGTCGTTTCAGCTTATTTGTTATTACTAATAGAACATATCGAGTTGACTTGTAAGTCAACGTTACACCGAGGTAAATGGCAGATCATGCGATGGGGCGGTTCCTTTTATCTATATAATCTCATTTTAATAGGTCGATAACTCCTGTTTCCATTTCTTATGTGTATTTTACTTATTATGTATTGACTGTTTGACAGGTAAACATGCTTTAATTATGCCCCGCCATTCAAATGGTGAAGACGTGTTAAGTGTAACATGTGTCCGTCCGTCCGCTCATCCGTTCATACGTGCGTCCGGTAATAAAATGGTTTCCAATCTACAACTTTTGAAAGGGTCTATTTATTCACTGAATGGTATTTTGTGTGAACCTTATAATTTTAAAATACTGGTCAAGTTTGATATTTATCAACGTTGCTGAAAATTTTACAGGAGTTATGGTCCCCTTAATTTACGTAGAAAATGATTTCAGATTGGTAGCTGGGGCTTCGTATCGAATTACACATTTCTAGTTTTTGATCTTGTTTCTGGTAACTGTCACGCTTCGACAGATGCATTGAAACAATAACAATATAAATATTTCACTGGTTCCCATTAAGTCACTGCTGGTACCGATTACAGTTTCAACTATAATTTCAGTTCCTGTCTTGCCGAAACCACCACGTGACCTGGATACTCAATCGCGAACAACTTCAATAAGAGTATCATGGTCGCCTCCCAGTCAAGATTTAGATCATATAACGGGCTACATCATTGGCTACGGCAGGTTTATACCCGAGGTGTACAGAGACAGTGTCACAAAGGAACATCATAAATTTTCCTTGGAACATTTAGGTAATACGTGTATGTTTACTCTGCTAATGTAGCTAGGTCAATACGAACCTGGACTGGGCCAAAAACGAACCTGGACCAATACGAATCAGAAATGGGTCGATACTTACTTTACAACTTGCCGCCAGAAGACCTGCGTCTGACTGAGTTAACTCACACAGTTACTGCGCATCCTTAACAACCGGAAGCATAGAAATGATCATGGGTAATCAATTTCGATACTCTCAATTCATTATGATGGATGGAGACTATCGGAATTAACATCCGGGGGTATCCGACGATGAGAAATGATTGGATTTTGGAAACGGGCACATATTTGAGGCAGTTAAATAATGACATTTACCCACTTTTAGCTCGCCGGGACGAAGTCCAAAGGACTCGCACCACTATTATCTCCCTTGAGTACTCCGGACCTACAGATGAAGGAGGTAGAAATAAAACTTTAGTTCTCTTTTTCTTCTTTTTTTCAGGGCTTTGTACTGCAGTGTTTTGTTTTTTGCTAACATGAGTTAAATGGTCAGTATTTTAGAAATCACCACTAAAAAATTCGATGCTGATACCAGCTTTCTGGACAATTCTGTGTCATTTCAGAATTGTTGGTTCGAACCGCATCTAGGGCGAATAGTTGACATATTGTTACTCTGGAAATTGATAGGTCTCACAAAAGCATTGAATTTAAAAAAAACCCAACCTGGTCAAGGTATACTTTTTTTTCTTTATAATTGCATATCTTGAACCAATGAAGAATTTGAGCCCAGACACATGCTGCAGAATTTAATTTTTCACTCTGTTTTGGACATAAATGTTACAATGGAGCCCTATGGGAAATGTAATAGTGGTGTGAGACGCAAAGAGAGCTATTGCTTTGACCCCGGCGTCGTCGTCGTTGTCGGCGTCGTTGTCGTCTGTAGACACCCAGGTTAAACTTTTGCGTTAAAGTAAGATATCTATGCAACCACTCATTGGATGTGAATGGAATTTCGCTTGTGTGTCCACTATCATCAATGGAACACACACAGACAAGAACCATAACTCTGAATTGCATTTTGACACATTTATGGCCCTTTTTGGACTTAGTGACCCAGAAGCGAGCTTTGTTGTCTTCTGACAACTCTTGTTCTGTTATGTTTCAGACACAAGCAGCGTGTACACTGCAAATGTTCGTTCATTTACACACTGTTTCTGTTTCAGATTCGGGCAGCATGTACACTGTAAGTGTTCGCTCATTTACCCACTGTTTCTGTTATGTTTCAGATCCGGGCAACGTGTACATTGTAAGTGTTCGCTCATTTGCCCACTGTTTCTGTCATGTTTCAGACCCGGACAGCGTGTACAGTGTAAGTGTTCGCTCATTTACCCACTGTTTCTGTAATGTTTCAGATCCGGGCAGCGTGTACATTGTAAGTGTTCGCTCATTTACCCACTGTTTCTGTTGTGTTTCAGACACAGGTTGCATGTACATTATAAGTGTTCGTTCATTTACCCACTATTTCTGTTATGTTTCAGATCCAGGTTGCATGTACATTATAAGTGTTCGTTCATTTACCCACTATTTCTGTTATGTTTCAGACCCGGACAGCGTGTACATTATAAGTGTTCGCTCATTTACCCACTGTTTCTGTTATGTTTCAGATCCAGGTTGCATGTACATTGTAAGTGTTCGTTCATTTACCCACTATTTCTGTTATGTTTCAGATCCAGGTTGCATGTACATTGTAAGTGTTCGTTCATTTACCCACTATTTCTGTTATGTTTCAGATCTAGGTTGCATGTACATTGTAAGTGTTCGTTCATTTACCCACTATTTCTGTTATGTTTCAGATCCAGGTTGCATGTATATTGTATGTTTTCGCTCATTTACCCACTATTTCTGTTATGTTTCAGATCCAGGCAGCGTGTACATTGTAAGTGTTCGTTCATTTAACGATTACGGCGAAAGCGAGGCTATATTTGAAATCACCAATACTTTAAGCGACGACCATGGTAACACGTAGACGTTCAGATGAGCTGCTGCCACGTGCGCGTATATGCCACATAAGATGATTCGAACATTTGAAATACTTTAGAAGCAGAAGTGTGCCGAATACATATGTAATCGTAGATATAAACGACTGTTTACATTCATGAAATAAAATGAAAATAAAAAATAGAAATACTAAATTGCATTCCCAAATATTGAAGTTGGCACGCTAAGCCGTGACACCCCATTGATAGTGTTCACTCGATGACGTAGCAATTATATATAACTAAACTTACAATAAGTCGATACAGCCAAACCTGTCTTAAGCAGCAAGTAATGAAAAGAAGGAAAAGTGACCTCTTAAGACAGGTTGTTACCTAATACAGGCTCTGAAACTATAGAAGTGGAAAATAGCAAAGGCGTCTGCTTAAGACAATGTGGCTGCTTAATAGAGATGGCCGCTTACACAGGTTTGACTGTATTAAATGTAATTAATGTAATAGAAATATACATATTGAAAATGTTACATATGTTCGATAATGGACTTGTAATTGGCCAGCGACACGACGTCACTTTGCTCTGTGATTAAATCACCCGGATTGTACGATTAACTCTAAACACAGTCAACCCTGTCTTAAGCAGCCAGTAATGAGAAGGTACAAAAGTGACATCTTAAGACAGGTGGTTACTTAATACAGGTTAATTTGCTCTGGAAACATAGAAATGGAAAATAGCAAATGTGGTTTCTTGAGACAAGTGGCTGCTTAATAGAGGTGGCCGCTTACACAGATCAGATAATGGTGGTTGTATTAAATTTGCATTTATTACTGAATTAATCAAGTTTTTTATGAACATTAAAAAATAAAAGCAAATTTAATACAGTATATATGTAAACGTAAACGTAAACATGTTCTATTTTCACCTGTTTTTATAGGTATGATAAAAGTCCAAAGAAAATATCTATTTGTATATCTATCTAACATTTTTTTCTAACTTTTTCAAAATTTGCGTGACAGCAATAGTTTTATAACAATGGTTATAATGGTTTCAAGTTGATATTAAGTATTGTAGTCAAAATTTATTGTTGTATTGAAATAACACCGGTTAGATATCTCCGCGTCATAGACGACACTTTGGTAGCTATACGACCTTGTGGAATGTTGTTCCACTCATGAACAAGGACGTGGCGCAACTTCGAGCTCATCCCAGGCGTGCAGGAGCCATGTCTGCATCCCAGGCATGCTATAGGAGCCATGTCTGCATCCCAGGCATGCTATAGGAGCCATGTCTGCACCCCAGGCATGCTATAGGAGCCATGTCTGCACCCCATGCATGCTATAGGAGCCATGTCTGCACCCCAGGCATGCTATAGGAGCCATGTCTGCATCCCAGGCATGCTATAGGAGCCATGTCTGCATCCAAATCATGCTATAGGAGCCATGTCTGCATCCCAGGCATGCTATAGGAGCCATGTCTGCATCCAAATCATGCTATAGGAGCCATGTCTGCATCCCAGGCATGCTATAGGAGCCATGTCTGCATCCCAATCATGCTATAGGAGCCATGTCTGCATCCCAGGCATGCTATAGGAGCCATGTCTGCATCCGAGGCATGCTATAGGAGCCATGTCTGCATCCCAATCATGCTATAGGAGACATGTCTGCATCCCAATCATGCTATAGGAGCCATGTCTGCATCCCAATCATGCTATAGGAGCCATGTCTGCATCCCAATCATGCTATAGGAGACATGTCTGCATCCCAATCATGCTATAGGAGACATGTCTGCATCCCAGCATGCTATAGGAGCCATGTCTGCATCCCAAGCATGCTATAGGAGCCATGTCTGCATCCCAATCATGCTATAGGAGACATGTCTGCACCCAAGGCATGCTATAGGAGCCATGTCTGCATCCCAATCATGCTATAGGAGCCATGTCTGCATCCCAATCATGCTATAGGAGACATGTCTGCATCCCAATCATGCTATAGGAGACATGTCTGCATCCCAATCATGCTATAGGAGCCATGTCTGCATCCCAGGCATGCTATAGGAGACATGTCTGCATCCCAATCATGCTATAGGAGACATGTCTGCATCCCAATCATGCTATAGGAGACATGTCTGCATCCCAGGCATGCTATAGGAGCCATGTCTCCATCCCAGGCATGATATAGGAGCCATGTCTGCATCCCAATCATGCTATAGGAGCCATGTCTGCATCCCAGGCATGCTATAGGAGCCATGTCTGCATCCCAATCATGCTATAGGAGCCATGTCTGCATCCAATCATGCTATAGGAGCCATGTCTGCATCCCAGGCATGCTATAGGAGCCATGTCTGCATCCCAGTCATGATATAGGAGCCATGTCTGCATCCCAGGCATGCTATAGGAGCCATGTCTGCATCCCAGGCATGATATAGGAGCCATGTCTGCATTCTAGGCATGATATAGGAGCCATGTCTGCATCCCAGGCATGATATAGGAGCCATGTCTGGGGACAACGTAAGCCAATCCATCACTTGAACATTGTTTGTATAAAGGTCAACAGTCGTCAGCCGCACACGGTGTGCAGGGGCATTTATCAAGTTGGTAAAGAGACTTGGGTTCAGTTCCCTTTACTGACGAGACTACTTTTAACGTCATTAACTCTGATGGCCGTAAATGAGTGTATCGTGTAATAAATGAACATGTTGGCTGAAAGTTAAGAGGTAGGGAAGAGTGAGTGTCCGTGTTTGAATTACACGTCATTCTAAAACGGTCTTAGTTGTCTTGGACAGGAATGTGAAAGACGAGTCGTGTATTAACGACGTGCTGGTTCCCGTTACCATGCCAGTCGTGAGGCGCCATTTTCCACGTGCTGTTGAGCTGGGACAGCAGGTCCGTGCACGAGCGCCTCCGCCAAGAAACGTCAGATAATTATGCCACATCTTTGTTGGTGAGTGGAACAATATTCTTCAAGGTCGTATAGCTACCATACTGTCGTCTGTGAGGAGTAGATGCCCAGCCGGTATTGCGAGTGGGAGATCATTTACGCAGTATTAATTGAAGCCCCGATGGTATCCAGGACGTAGTTATGTGCCCATTTATTGCGATATATCAATGAAATTTGCACAAATTATGCATGCTATACTTTTATTGTAGTGTATAAAATTTGAATAAATTTGAAACTTGCTAACATGGTTAAAATCATCATTGTATACAACCTTTGCGTTTTTAAACCGATTTAGTGTAAACAATATATAAAATAATCCTGGGTGTGTGATGCATATTACACCCAAGGGTTCCATTAAGTAAATGCAATTGATCATTTTAACAATATAATATGGGTAACCGTATTTCTTTAATTCATATATTCATTATTTCATGAAGTATTCAAAAAGTCATTAAAGTATTAAGCGTTACCGTTTAAGCGTTACCATGGTAACGCAGACCATGTTAAATTGGTTGTAGAAGTATGTATACATGAAGCAGGGGGAACTACTAAGCATGTTTATATACGCAAAACAGAGTTAAATATCCTTTATTCATTTTTTTACATCAAAGGAATTCCGAAATGTGTTTGCTGAAATTCAATAAGTTCACGATTTCACATGTTCCTTCCTTTCCTTCTTGTAAATTAAAACAATAAGCATTATTCGTTTATAATGAACTGTATTTTCTGATGAAATACACATACTTTGGGTTATAGATACACATACTTTGGCTATAAATATACATACTTTGGGTTATATATAAACATACTTTGGGTTATAGATACACATACTTTGGGTTATACATACTTTGGGTTATAAATACACATACTTTGGGTTATATATAAACATACTTTGGGTTATAGATACACATACTTTGGGTTATAGATATACATACTTTGGGTTATAAATACACATACTTTGGGTTATAGATACACAAAATTTGGGTAATAAATACACATACTTTGGGTTACAAATATACAAAATTTGGGTTATAAATACACATACTTTGGGTTATAAATACACATAATTTTGGTTATTAATATACATACGTTTGGTTATAAATATACATACTTTGGGTTATGGATGCAAATACTTTGGGTTATATATATACATACTTTGGGTTATAAATATACATAATTTGGGTTATAAATATACATACTTTGGGTTATAAATATACATACTTTGGGTTATAAATACACATACTTTGGGTTAAAGATACACATACTTTGGGTTATAAATATACATACTTTGGGTTATAAATACACATACTAAGGGTTATAGATACACATACTTTGGTTTATAGATACACATACTTTGGGTTATAAATATACATACTTTGGGTTATAGATACACATAATTTGGGTTATAAATATACATACTTTGGGTTATAAATACACATACTTTGGGTTAAAGATACACATACTTTGGGTTATAAATATACATACTTTGGGTTATAAATACACATACTTAGGGTTAAAGATACACATACTTAGGGTTATAGATACACATACTTTGGGTTATAGATACACATATTTTAAGTCATAAATACACATACGTTGGGTTATAAATATATATACTTCGGGTTATAATTTAGACATTTGGAAAGCGTGTTTGTATAAGATAAGATTTTGCTGTATAATGCTTTTAATGAAAACCAAATAAAGAGTTAAATCGTAGTAATTTTCTATTTACAACGTGGTATCAAGTTACGTTTAAATTAAACTTATATCATAATAAAAAAATACGCGTATTGATTTTACTGTACAAGGTACACACTATGCGAAAAAAAGTTCGCCTGTGAAAACTGAATTGTTTTACTTTGAATGGGATTTAACGCCATTTTCAACACGTTTCAGGTTATAAATGGCAAATCCAGTTTTACTGGTGGAGGAAGACCTCAGATTAAGTCAGATTCAGTAGAACCACCGTAACTGGCGAATTATCTCACAAAGTTATTGAAGTGAGCGGGACTCGAACCTACGACCTTAGCGCTGGGAGGTCAGTGATCTTGAGACGACAATTTAAACCACAAGCAAATAGAATCAGACAGATTAAACAGTGTTTATAGCAATTTAAGCAATAAGGAAATGTTGTTGTTGTTGTTGTAGTATGGTGTTAAGCGTCGCTTTCAACAATTTTTCAGTCATATCGCGACGGTGTCTACTTGAGACAGTATTCTGAGCGCTGTCACACTGGAGTATCATGCCACAGACACATGGTATGATACCCCACCCAGTCACATTATACTGACACCGGGCCGACCAGACCTAGAACTCTCCTCTAAATGCTGAGCGTCAAGCGAGGACACTTCTAGTACCATTTTTAAAGTCTTTTGTATGACCCGGCCGGGGACCGAACCCACGACCTTCCGCGTGCGAGGCGGACGCTCTACCACTAGACCACGCCGCGGTCTTCAATAAGGACATAAGTCGTGTCAAAACCAAATCGTACATTCTCGGCCAAATCCGTCTGCCTTCGGTATTAGAATAATTGACGAGATGGCCCGAATGGTCAAAATCTAGTCGTTACATTGATATGCATATTTCAACGCCAGCCAGCCAGCAAGTCAGCCAGCCAGCCAGCCAGCATACATGACAAAGAAACATGATACAAAAAGATAAATAAATAGCATCTATAAGTCGCCTACAATTATATAGTAATTGTTACACTTAAAAATATATACAATGTACTCATGAATGGGTTGAGTGGTAATAGTTATATAATGTGTGACTATAATTGACTTCATTAAATCATTCTTATATATTTTATATAGTTGTGTATGAATGAAATCGATTTAAAAGAGCAAATAGCACGAATGAGTAATACATCAATGTCATATATCAATGTTCATAAATAAATAATAATTCGTTTAATATTATAAGCGTTGAACATATATTTTGCAACTTTTCTTGGATATGTATGCATCATCAAAATATGACACTTTTTCATGAAAAAGTATTAAGAGAGGTTTTGCTTTCTTGTTAGACTGTTCAAAATAAAACGAGTCAATCTTCATATTAGCGCCAATACCGACAAGAACCGACAAGAACCGAGAATATGCTTTAATTACTATGCGTGTCACTTGTCTTTGCATATTTCAGTGATACATCATTATAGATGCATAATGGATACATTTGTAAATAATAAATTGCATTTAATCTGAAAATTTAAGTTATTTTACAATGAATGTCAATATCGCAAAAACCAACTACCCTGCGCGTGTACCGTTCTGGTTATAAAATGTGTGTTAAATACATGTTTACACATCATAACAAATAAACATGTTTAAATACATTCAAGAATAACTTCACAACAGTTCGGGGTTAAATAATTCGGACCATCAATTCCACACGACACAGAATCGCCTAGAAATCTGGCATCAACATCAGTTTTCAGTGGTGATTTCTAAAATACTGAGCATCTAACACATTGTAGGATTGATTGATTGATTGAATATTTAGCGTCATTTTTATGCCATCGAGGGCTAACAGAAGATCAGTTAACCTAACCACTGTTTCCTGGGATTAACCAGTACTCGAGCACACCGTGTCTCCGCAAGTAACTGATAACTTTCCCACTTGGATCAGTGGTGAGAGACGAATGATAATGAGACGCAATGTCGTATACCAGTCATCACGGAGACTGTTGCCGGACGGGGGATTCGAACTCACGACCCCTGGATTGATAGTCAGACGCGTAACCGACTAAGCTAATCGGGCCCGGCACACACACACACACACATTGTAGGAAAAAGGAAAAAAATCGCTGCAACATAAAGCCTTGAAAAAAAAGAAGAAAAGTTTTACATCTATTCAAGGGAGATAATAGTGGTGTGAGTCCTGAAACTTCACAGCTGAACATGAATAAAACACCATAATACCGCCTATATTCATCAGACAAAAATCAATTTTCGTCTACATACAATGGGGGCAAATACTGTGTTAATATCGAGTAGCCGCCAGCCATCCGTGCACGGCAAGATTTAATCCTTAGACGGAAATACCAGTATGTGTATAGCGCAGTAAAATACCGAATACGTGGATAATTGTAGATGTTTCTTTCAAATCAGTCTATGCTTTCTTTCTATCGAGTATACAACCTATAAATAACATTAATAACATTCGTGATTATATATATGTGTATTGGAAACGTACTGGATAGTGGTTAGTGCTGTGAATCATCAATGGAACACACACCTACAAGAACCATAACTCTGAATTGCATTTTGACACATTTATGGCCCTTTTTGGACTTAGACACCCAGGAGCGAGCTTTGTTGTCATCTGACAGCTCTTGTTCCATTATGTTTCAGACACAAGCAGTGTGTACACTGCAAATGTTCGTTCATTTACACACTGTTTCTGTTTCAGATTCGGGCAGCGTGTACACTGTAAGTGTTCGCTCATTAACACACTGTTTATGTCATGTTTCAGACCCGCACAGCGTGTACATTGTAAGTGTTCGCTCATTTGCCCACTGTTTCTGTCATGTTTCAGACCCGCACAGCGTGTACATTGTAAGTGTTCGCTCATTTGCCCACTGTTTCTGTCATGTTTCAGACCCGCACAGCGTGTACATTGTAAGTGTTCGCTCATTTACCCACTGTTTCTGTAATGTTTCAGACCCGCACAGCGTGTACATTGTAAGTGTTCGCTCATTTACCCACTGTTTCTGTAATGTTTCAGACCCGGACAGCGTGTACATTGTAAGTGTTCGCTCATTTACCCACTGTTTGATTGAATATTTAGCGTCATTTTATGCCATCGAGGGCTAACAGACGATCAGTTAACCTAACCACTGTTTCCTAGGATTAACCAGTACTCGAGCACACCGCGTCTCCGCAAGTAACTGATAACTTTCCCACTTGGATCAGTGGTGAGAGACGAATGATAATGAGACGCAATGTCGTATACCAATCATCACGGAGACTGTTGCCGGGCGGGGGATTCGAACTCACGACCCCTGGATTGATAGTCAGACGCGTAACCGACTAAGCTAATCGGGCCCGGCACACACACACACACATTGTAGGAAAAAGGAAAAAATCACTGCAACATAAAGCCTTGAAAAAAAAGAAGAAAAGTTTTACATCTATTCAAGGGAGATAATAGTGGTGTGAGTCCTGAAACTTCACAGCTGAACATGAATAAAACCTCATAATACCGCCTATATTCATCAGACAAAAATCAATTTTCGTCTACATACAATGGGGGCAAATACCGTGTTAATATCGGGTAGCCGCCAGCCATCCGTGCACGGCAAGATTTAATCCTTAGACGGATATACCAGTATGTGTATAGCGCAGTAAAATACCGAATACGTGGATAATTGTAGATGTTTCTTTCAAATCAGTCTATGCTTTCTTTCTATCGAGTATACAACCTATAAATAACATTAATAACATTCGTGATTATATATATATGTGTATTGGAAACGTACTGGATAGTGGTTAGTGCTGTGAATCATCAATGGAACACACACCGACAAGAACCATAACTCTGAATTGCATTTTGACACATTTATGGCCCTTTTTGGACTTAGACACCCAGGAGCGAGCTTTGTTGTCATCTGACAACTCTTGTTCTATTATGTTTCAGACACAAGCAGTGTGTACACTGCAAATGTTCGTTCATTTACACACTGTTTCTGTTTCAGATTCGGGCAGCGTGTACACTGTAAGTGTTCGCTCATTAACACACTGTTTCTGATATGTTTCAGATCCGGGCAGCGTGTACATTGTAAGTGTTCGGTCATTTGCCCACTGTTTCTGTCATGTTTCAGACCCGCACGGCGTGTACATTGTAAGTGTTCGCTCATTTGCCCACTGTTTCTGTCATGTTTCAGACCCGCACAGCGTGTACATTGTAAGTGTTCGCTCATTTGCCCACTGTTTCTGTCATGTTTCAGACCCGCACAGCGTGTACATTGTAAGTGTTCGCTCATTTGCCCACTGTTTCTGTCATGTTTCAGACCCGCACAGCGTGTACATTGTAAGTGTTCGCTCATTTGCCCACTGTTTCTGTCATGTTTCAGACCCGCACAGCGTGTACATTGTAAGTGTTCGCTCATTTGCCCACTGTTTCTGTCATGTTTCAGACCCGCACGGCGTGTACATTGTAAGTGTTCGCTCATTTGCCCACTGTTTCTGTCATGTTTCAGACCCGCACGGCGTGTACATTGTAAGTGTTCGCTCATTTGCCCACTGTTTCTGTCATGTTTCAGACCCGCACGGCGTGTACATTGTAAGTGTTCGCTCATTTGCCCACTGTTTCTGTCATGTTTCAGACCCGCACAGCGTGTACATTGTAAGTGTTCGCTCATTTGCCCACTGTTTCTGTCATGTTTCAGACCCGCACAGCGTGTACATTGTAAGTGTTCGCTCATTTACCCACTGTTTCTGTCATGTTTCAGACCCGCACAGCGTGTACATTGTAAGTGTTCGCTCATTTGCCCACTGTTTCTGTAATGTTTCAGACCCGGACAGCGTGTACATTGTAAGTGTTCGCTCATTTACCCACTGTTTGATTGAATATTAAGCGCCATTTTTATGCCATCGAGGGCTAACAGACGATCAGTTAACCTAACCATTGTTTCCTGGGATTAACCAGTACTCGAGCACACCGTGTCTCCGCAAGTAACTGATAACTTTCCCACTTGGATCAGTGGTGAGAGACGAATGATAATGAGACGCAATGTCGTATACCAATCATCACGGAGACTGTTGCCGGGCGGGGGATTCGAACTCACGACCCCTGGATTGATAGTCAGACGCGTAACCGACTAAGCTAATCGGGCCCGGCACACACACACACACATTGTAGGAAAAAAGAAAAAAATCACTGCAACATAAAGCCTTGAAAAAAAAGAAGAAAAGTTTTACATCTATTCAAGGGAGATAATAGTGGTGTGAGTCCTGAAACTTCACAGCTGAACATGAATAAAACCTCATAATACCGCCTATATTCATCAGACAAAAATCAATTTTCGTCTACATACAATGGGGGCAAATACCGTGTTAATATCGGGTAGCCGCCAGCCATCCGTGCACGGCAAGATTTAATCCTTAGACGGATATACCAGTATGTGTATAGCGCAGTAAAATACCGAATACGTGGATAATTGTAGATGTTTCTTTCAAATCAGTCTATGCTTTCTTTCTATCGAGTATACAACCTATAAATAACATTAATAACATTCGTGATTATATATATGTGTATTGGAAACGTACTGGATTAGTGGTTAGTGCTGTGAAATTCGATAAAAGGACGCGTCAGAACCACCGAGCACCCAATAAACTCAGCAGACTCGGTGTTACTAAGTCAACGGGTAAGTTTTAAATTGATTTATTTTATTAACTTGATTGATTGAATTGATTGAGATGGGGTGTGCTCGAGAACTGGTTAACCTTTCAGGATCCCAGGAAACAGAGGTTAGGTTGACTGATCGTCTGTTAGCCCTCGATGGCATAAAATGACGCTAAATAATCAATCATTCAATCAATAAAAAACAGTAGCCTGCAATGTACAATTTTACATTAAAACTTGTCCCAGTTAAAAATAATAAGCAAAAATAAAAGATTGAAAATTGACTGTACACACAACGTGATATAAAATAGCGATAAAATATAAAACGAAACTTGCGCCACAATTTATGTTTGGTACACTTTACATTTTCAATAGACACTGCACAGCAAATAAAACGCATATTTATATAATATACGTATCTCTTCACATAGTGACAATGGTATAGTATAATTTTAATATACTCGATTCAATGTTAGTTGATAAGTGTATTAGTTCATTATTGCACAGATCAGGTGCAGGTAAGTGGGTAACTACAATTTTTTATGCAACCAACTTACTTGGGCTGCGTTCAGTTTGATGTTAACCAACATATTTTCCTGGTCACCGACTCATCCTCATATGAGTATACAGAACTCGATAATTTAGGGAACCAGGCATTGAGCGTGTTGAACGGACTGTACATAACGAGTGTGTGTGTGTGTGTGTGTGTGTGTGTGTGTGTGTGTGTGATATGTCTGTTCGAAAGTAAATGTAAACGTTTGTATAAACTTATTGGTGGGTTTCTCGATTTATCATATGAACATATTGAAACTTGAAACTTGCTAATCAGTTCTCAAATGGCCTGATCAAAAACGATAATCGTTTTTAAAGATATTTTAAAATATGTGCAATAGTGCTCTTTTTCTTCTTCATCTTTTTGATTAAAAACTTAGTTTATTGCATATTTTAGTATAAAGATTAGCAGTATTTTACATGGAGCTTTATCATGTAAAAAATGTGCTTTGTATTGAAATTCATAAAATGTTTCTTATACTTCTTTTAGAATGGCAATGTACAAATTTAAACGTTCATGTATCATTTATGTTTTGTTATATGATGTGTAGATGAGACGAAAAGAAAGATAATACATATGAAATGAATGGTGTTTTGCGGCACGAAAATAAAATTATTTAATTATTTAAAGAAATGGAATGGTACTGAGATTACTTCCTAAAGTTTGATAATCCGAAACATGTTTCATTTTGTGCATGTTTATGTTCTTTTTGTAGTCATATCATAGATATCGTGTAATTAACTTTTAAAACAAGTTAGTTAAGAAAAACCAATATCAAATGTCTATAAATATTACAGAATTTTTAATTTTAACGTTTTCCTAAGATCAGTGAAATAATATTGAAATCTAATAATCCTTGTACAAAAAAAACAGAGCCCCATCCCCCACCCCCCTCTGTCTGTGTTTTAAGTCTCAGACAATGCGATAAGCCAGTGTTGTTTATGAACTTAATTACCCCCTTCCCCTGCCTCGGAGGCAACACTTGTAATTTTATTGGGGGTTATAATATAATCTGCTAGAATGTAATCGAGTAATTATATTTCAACACAAGTTTGTTGTTCAGCTTTTTAAAATTAGCTATTTGATTTAACATCGATATTCAGATAAAATGATAATAAATTCAAATTTTATAAACAGTTAATAAAATGGGGGGAAAAAGAAATATTAGCGGTTTTCAACAAAATTGTGAATATCTCAATTATACGATTGCTTTACCAATTAAATGTGTTGGTAATAATTCTTTAAACAACTTATTTTTTTTATCTAACTTCGTACATGTATAATCACCTTTCGTAAGTTACTTATTCAAATGATTGTGACAACATCTGTAAATGACTAACTGGCTAAAAATGCAAATCTCTACAATAACATAATTGACTTGTTTACAAGTTACAACCATTACCGCCAGCGTTAACTATGTACTTTACTGCAATGAGGGAAGTCTTGATATTGATATGAGTGACTTTGCACATTGTATTGTTAAATGTCTATTTTAAAACATATCGCGTGTTTCAATAGAGAACTAACATGACATGATCTGTAAGAAATATTATGTGAATGTTTTATGTTTAATTTGTTAAACATGAAACACTAGAAGGAATATAAAGCTTGAAATAATTGCGGTATTACTAATCAAAGCAAAGTGATTTGTAAAACTGCTGCGTAATACATCAGCTAGTCACATTTATTAGCTTACACGCTGCAATTTTCACTTAAAACTATTTCTAAAAAATATATATACTTATTATGTAAAGTTACATTACCATAGCATATGTTACGACTATTTTTGTTCCTGTGTTGAAAAAACCTTCTAAATGGTTGAATGAATATCGGAATGATATAACTTATTCCAAGTATATAAAGATGAATACAGTAGAACTTTGATGGATCGAACCCGACGGGACTGAACAAAATAGTTCGAACGAAGAGTGTCAAAATACAGGTAAATATGTTGACTGGACCTAATTTCTAGTTCGACTCTAGATAACTCTTGGGAAATGTCTGAAATAGTCCAGTATGTGCCAATTGCTTCGGGAGTTCCATCTAACCGGGGTTTCACTCTCTCTATAGAGTCTTGGTCATTTGATTTACAACTTGATACTTTCTTCATAATATATTTTTATTGTCACATATTTTATCCGTCACATTTTTATCACTGAAAATACATATGACATTACATAAATACAGAGTAACAATTTATCACATGTATTACACATACAATACACATTTAAAAACATTATGATAAACATTACTACACATACAATACACATTTAAAATACATTATGATAAAGATTACAATGATTTTAACAATAGCTTGCTTTTTCTTACGATTTAATAAATTATGCTGATTGAAAACTGAGTTCATCGTTTGCTTATAATTCTTTACATTCTTACATAATTTAACATTTTATCATATTTAAATTATCATTATAGCTAAGTGCAATAATGCATGGTACAATAACTAAGATAAACATTGCAATAAAGAGTACATGTCACTTACATGTATATGGTACTATGATGATGAACTGTTTTAAACATTTTCACACACATTATATCTTTATCCTATACATGTATATATAAAAAGAAACAATTGTCATATTTGTACATCGTGTACATATATAAAGTAAATCTACATTTGCCTTATAAATTTTATATGGAAATACAACATTACAATATATAAATATTTACTCTATAAATATTTCTTACAGATTTCCATCAGTGTCTTAAAATTCAGATACGAGGACGCATGAGCACACAACAATAATAATTACTTCGTTATTTACATAGATATACGTACTGACACACGTACATGTTAAAAACTCACATTTACATATATTCTGTGAAACGTATTCAACAATTAACTATAAGTTAATAATTAGTTGTAGAGTACATTATGGTAAAACAATATTCAAGCTTTATGATTTTAATGCAAGTGTATTAACAAACTGATTAATAACACAAATCCGGTAATATTCATTCTGCTTCACTTACATGCAACAATATATAATAACATAGACATAGTTTAATATAGATGAGTACATGACAGTTGTCATCTTTGGATAAGTTACATATATAGTGATAATCAGATCAACACATATAGTTGAGAAAATTGTATATAAAAAGAAATTTTTTGTTATTTTTGAAAATTGACTTTATTAATCAAGATTTTTTTTTTGAAATTTTTGAAAAAATGATTTTTTTTTAATTTTTATTTTTTGAATTGACTTTATTACTTGAGAAAATTTATTTCAATTTATATTTAGAGAATTGACTTCAGTTTTTTAGTGCCAAACAGCTAACAATTAATTATAAATTATTGTTTTGGAAGATTGACCTCAGATGTCCGAGTCACAACATAAAAGCTTGTGTACTCTTAGTAAATAGTCAACGTGTTGTTTCTTGTGTTCAATTATATTGAAGCTAAATTACTTTGTCTATTTATTTACAGTAGTGACCGCGGCGTGGTCTAGTGGTAGAGCGTCCGCCTCGCATGCGGAAGGTCGTGGGTTCAATCCCCGTCCGGGGACTTTAAAAATGGTACTAGAAGCTTCCTCACTTGACGCTCAGCATTTAGAGGAGAGTTCTAGGTCTGGTCGGCCCGGTGTCAGTATAATGCGACTGGGTGGGGTATCATACCATGTGTTGCGGCATGATACTCCAGTGTGACAGCGCTTAGAATACTGTCTCTAGTAGACACCGTCGCGATATGACTGAAAAATTGTTGAAAGCGACGCTAAACACCATACAACATTATTTACAGTAGATAGTTATGGACTAATTTGATAGTATTTGTGAGGGAATATGTCAAAGTGTACGTAATGTACTTCGAGAGGAATTTTTGTAGGCGGTCCGGTTAGCTCAGACGGTAGAGCGTTCGCCCTGTAAGCGAAGGGTCCCGGGTTCGAGTCCCAGATTGGTTGCATATTTTTCACGTCATATAACATTGGCACTCATTTCAGACAAAGAAATTCTAACTTATGTCCTGAATAGTTATTTTCACTCTGCAGATTTTTCTCTTCTATTTGAACTGCACACTGACGATTCTAGAAATGGGTTGGGTGCAATTTAATATCAGATACAGAATGGCGAGAAGAGAGTTTTGAGTTATGCTAGCAAAGAGTGAAAAGAACTATTCAGGACATAAGTTAGAATTTCTTTGTCTGGAACGGGCGCCAATGTTACATGACGAGAAACATATGCAACCAGGCCGAGACTCGAACACTACAGTGGGGACAACGGCAACACACACTAGACTCCGTTATGGGACATTCAGAAGTTTTGCACACCATGCAGGTGGTTAAATACTCGTGTCTTCCTGTTGTATTGTACTGTTTCAAACAACGCTCGCAAAAATATCTGCTGCTGAAGAAGCCCGTTATGTTGGTAATGGCGTGAAAGTGACTGACACCGTCGTGGTCCACCAAATACAAATAGAGAAGAGGCCATTCTGGATGTTCGTTGCGAGGAACTCTAATGAACTTGTTCCCTAACGAGGCTGCAATGACGGCTATTCGCACTTGTAGAACTTCTTCGAACTTAAGAATAGCATTTAAAGTAGAGTGGCTATCCGTGGACACTGTGTGCCGTATATCACATATAACTGCTTCAATTAAATTCATGTGTATGATGTTTAAGTTATTTTTCCTCTAAAATATAATTAACACGTGTATATAGCTTGAACATTGAAAACACCAATGACAAACTTAAGCTTGGGTTTGATCTTAAATACGCCTGTTAAATCCACGCGCTAAAACAGAATCTGCGCCAAAATAAATCGGTTTAGCCTTTATAAAGGAACTAACTTCATACAGTTAAAATAACGTTATGAAACAACTGCATTTTTTATAATTATTTTGTTATCCTTTTAACGCAACGCATTAGTATTTTAAACACCTTTATTCATATCAAACTGTATACACGTTTTTATTTCATCGCTCAGGTCGACTGCCTACATATAGAATAACTAACGTAAAAAAAAAAAAAAATTAAACGAGATTAACGGGGTATTCATTGTCACGCTATTTTGATTAACTCGCATAAACATCAGTTGAAAATGTACATTTATCTGACACACTTATATATACCTTCTTTCACCTGTATTAAAACGGTGAAACTAGGATAAACGTTAACCTTTTAATATTACATAGGCCATTTAAAAAAGAAAAGAGAAAGAAAGAGATACACATAAAGTACTGCTTTTATTCTTACATGTTTCAAAATTGATAATAATGTGGATGTAATGCGACTTGCGTATACTATAGGTTGTTAGAAAAATTATTTCAAAATGTAAGATTGAATATGATTGAAAAATAGTTGTGGCTTTTTTAATTTAATTAAACATAAGTGACGATACTGTTTATAAGTTTACCCGTCCGTCTTAATCAACGTTATCAGTTTACAAATGAGACAGGTATGGACTTCAGAGTGGATATCTAATACATTTTAACACTGTACGATTTATAATTAGTCCTACCTTACCACAGAAATGTGTTCTAATGTTGTAACATTATACTAGCAAACAAAAATAGCTTTTTTATTTCTTCTATCTGTTAACGAAATCATTTTACAATAAACTGTTTTAAGTTTTTGCAATAGAAAAGGAGATTTAAACACTCCTTATGTTTCTCGATTAAATATAAAACATTACCTTCTTTCCCCGTATGTCCCAATTTGGATAATGCGCTTCAGGTTTAAAAAACACGTCCTTATAGCAAAATAAAGTCTCGTCAGCAATCATTTAAAAATCTCGAACGTGTTCGGGGATTTCCGACATTATTCAATATAGCGAAACGTGTCTGAACATGTTGATAACGTCATCACATTCCAGACACTCTTTGAACCCAAACCGACCCCACTGTAGTTCGAACCCGAGACCCTTCGCTTACAGGGCGAATGCTCTACCGTCTGAGCAAACCGGACCGCTTACTTAAATTCCTCTCCTAGTAGGTTACGTACACACTGTGACAAGAATATGTCCTAAGACCGTTTTTATATTTGAGAGAGATACCAATGGTTAATATTTTGTCATGGAAAATACTACTAATTATATTTATGCAGATGGCACAACTTTGTCTACATTTAATACATCGGCAAATTATATTGTTGACCTTATCAATGCTTATACTATGTGTAATGTGAATGACAGGCCTATCAGTGCAATGAATAGAGGTGGCCACATACACAGATTTGACTGTTTATGAAAATTATAGCCAATATACATCCATTTAAATGGTGAAGAAATATATCACAGTAAAACTGAACGCTGATTTATTATTATATCTTTCATCACGCATTAACATCTTTATCTAAGTTCTTATGCATGAATTGCTTTACATTACCTGAATTTGATTATTGCTCTATTATTTTACAGAACTGTATTGGATTATTTTCCATGAAAGGGTACGATTTAAAAAAATAGTTATCTGTATAAAACGTTAAATAATCTGTCTCCGTCGTGTTTTAGGGATGCATTTACTCTAAAACAAATATTCATTCAAAAAATTTAATATATTCAGCTAACGTAAATGTATATTATCCCCGAATATCATGGATTATTTACAATCGTGAAACATCGGGTATTTCCGTATCTTCTCGTGTATAGCTCAAGAATACAGCAACGCTATTCGCCTGTGCAGAGACATAATGTATATTATGTTTCTGGCCTGTGTTACAAGTCTGTGTTCATTCGTGTAAAAGTAACAAATTATGTATCGGTATATGGAATTTTTATACAGGTATGAAAGGTAATCACATTTAAAACATCAGTGTTTTTCTTCCTCCCAGACAGTAAATAAAAGCATCTGGCACAACTTCCACAAAGATGGCATAAGGGGGCCGCCATTTTATTTTATCATGTGACTGAAAGTAGTTCCAATATGGCGCCTTATTATGTTAGAGGTCTATTGCGAAGAATAAAGGCCGAGGTGATCAGATTGAGATAATTTTGAAGATATTGTTTTATATATAGGATAGCAAATTTTGATTTGTTTTCAAAAAGAGTTAAAACTGTCAATTCAGTGAACCGTTGAGTCAAAACGTTGTTGTGTTTGCGATTATCTATCTCTCCCGAATCAGGTCTATTAACCCCCAATGAAAAAGCAGGAAATTCTATGCATGTCCCACAATTCATAGCAATTGAACGCTTACTAAACAGTGACGTCATTCGAACGGTCAATTGAAGCAACTGGCCAATCAACGTGCTCAAATGTGGCTTCCCCAAGTTTGTGTTTGCGATAAAGTATAAGTGAAACCCCCCAGGGGATGGGTGGGGTGTTTGGGAGGGGTCCCTGTTCCCTGGCTCTATTAAAGTAATGGCCATTGTTTCCCAGATCACCAAAGTTTTTGCCATAGTTCACCAAAAGCATTTTCCCCAGTTGTCTAAAATTTGATCTTTGATCCCTGAATCCCTGAAACTAATGGACAATGTCCCCAATATCCCTAAATATAATTGGTCATGTTCCCCAGATCTCCAAAACCCCTGGGAGGTTCTCATATTAAGTTTCAGAGCCCAAATTCATAAAAAAATCATAACTTACATGTCACTGTAAGTATTATACGTATTGCCAAAAACACATTTACTTACTTAGTATGATTTGTGTTCTTGTACCCAAAAGCTACCTAAACTCCATTCACTGTTATTGTTTCTCATGTTGTTATTAAGCCCACTAGTGTAAATAATGTAAATATATGCATGTATGTTTGACGGTCTCATTGAAAGTAGACTTTTTCAAATGAGTTGTATCGTTAAATGAAAACTTATTATCATGATTTATATATATTATTTTCAGCGTAATGAAGCGACATTTACGTTCGGTAATTGCTGTAGCATGTTTGCTGTCATGTGTTTTTGCTGTACTCCACGTGTTCTTTGCCAACAAAACAATACTCAGGAACAATTCCAACAGTTGGAACGATGGGGGGCAGGATAAACATGAAACAAGTGACCTCCTCACAAATGATGCATCGAGTCTCAAAAACTATGAACATACATTAAATATAGATTACAACATAGAACGTGTCTTTTCCTTTGGTCGTGTCCGAAATTCCACAAAGGATCGCATTCCTAAAATCATTCATTTAACGTGGAAAGATGAAACAATACCTGGTAAATTTGTCGAAAATGTGAAATCATTTTATGAGAAAAATCCAGATTGGAAGTTTTATTTCTGGACGGATGCATCAGCCAGACATTATATAAATATTCATCGTCCGGATCTTTCATGGGTTTTCGACGGTTACAGATCCAATGTCTCCAAGTCTGACGCACTTCGATACATTGTTATGTACTTTTTTGGTGGCGCGTATTTTGACCTAGATACTGTTTGCTTAAAACCGCTTGACACTGTTGTCGAAACAGAGCAATGCATCATGGGACCGGAACCAGTAGAGCATACAGCCATTGCGCATGGCATGACGTCACTTTTAGCAAGCTCGGCATTCATGTGTAAACCACGACACGGCTTCTTCAAGCAACTCGTAGACAACCTTCCGTTTACGTTCAACCACTGGGACATACTCGAGGCAGCCGGTCCAAAGTTTGTGAGCAAACAGTTTAATGCTTATATAAAACACATGCAAGGTGGCACTGACAGTGATAAGTACGAAACGTTCCATATTGCGTCTCTTGAGCTATTTGAAGGTGACAGTCTAAATTATAAATCATACATACGACGTATGTGTACACGTCGGTACCATGCCGAGTCTATTGAGTTTAAGGCCTGCAAAGTGTTGAAGGGGAGGACCACAGACGCCAACAGCACGGGAGCATTGACTAAACATGACCATTTCAACACATACAACAAGATGCATGAGCTGAAATTCATTCGCGATAATCAGATTAAAAATATAATACCCACGGCAAAAATATACCCGGAATTTTAAAGTTTAAATAGTGGAATGTTTCTTTCACCGTACTTAGTCACAATGTTTAAGTTTTAGTGTATGTTTTTTTTTTCAGAAGAAAGTCTAGATAATTGATATACATGTAGTCAGAAGAATAACCTCATAGTTATGTTTTTTGTTCAGTATCACTTGACTACACATGTTCATTTTTTTTGTTCTCGGGTTTGACCCAAAGTTTGGAAAATAGGCGCCAAACTACTCGGAATAAGATGATTCGGTTTGTTCTAGAATTGTACAATAGGTTGCACCTAGCCTCTCTTCTAGACTTGGACAATAGGTCACATATTGCACCTCGCCTCTCGTCTAGACTTGGACAATCGGACACATATTGCACCTAGCCTCTGTTCTAGACTTGGACAATAGGTTGCATCTAGCCTCTGTTCTAGACTTGGACAATAGGTCACATATTGCACCTAGCCTCTGTTCTAGACTTGGACAATAGGTCACATATTGCACATATAACCTGTGTTCTAGACTTAGACAATCGGTCACATATTGCACCTAGTCTCTGTTCTATACTTGGACAATAGGTCACATATTGCACCTAGCCTCTGTTCTAGATTTGGACAATAGGTCACATATTGCATCTTGCCTCTGTTCTAGACTTGGACAATAGGTTGCACCTAGCCTCTGTTCTAGACTTGGACAATAGGGCACATATTGCACCTAGCCTCTGTTCTAGACTTGGACAATAGGTCATATATTGCACATAGCTTCTGTTCTAGACTTGGACAATAGGTCACATAGTGCACCTAGCCTCTGTTCTAGACTTGGACAATAGGTCACATATTGCACCTAGCCTCTGTTCTGGACTTGGACAATAGGTCACATATTGCACATAGCCTCTGTTCTGGATTTGGACAATAGGTCACATATTGCACCTAGCCTCTGTTCAAGACTTGGACAATAGGTCACATATTGCACCAAGCCTCTGTTCTAGACTTGGACAATAGGTCACATATTGCACATAGCTTCTGTTCTAGACTTGGACAATAGGTCACATATTGCACAAAACATCTGCTTTTGACTTGGACAATATGTCACATATTGCACATAGCCTCTGTTCTAGACTTAAACAATAGGTCACATATAGCACATAGCCTCTGTTCTAGACTTTGACAATAAGTTGCACCTAGCCTCTGTTCTAGACTTGGACAATAGGTCACATATTGCACATAGCCTCTGTTCTAGACTTGGACAATAGGTCACACATTGCACCTAGCCTCTGTTCTAGACTTAGACAGAAGGTCACATAGTGCACATAGCCTCTGTTCTAGACTTGAAAAATAGGTCACATATTGCACCTAGCCTCTGTTCTAGACTTGGACAATAGGTCAAATATTGGACCTAGCCATGTGAAATATCTTAACTGTCTTAACTGGTTACCTGTTGAAAATGAGTTCAGCAAATAGCTCTTTGTCATGATCTGCTCTAGAATATATCGTGATCATTTAGTTCCAGTAAGTTCATTGCATGATCGTTTTACATAGGTTTCGCATGACTGTCTGTCCCATTACTGGGTTCCCATCTAGATTTACTTTGAGTTAACTATTACGCAAAGTCAAAGGGTTTTGCAAAAAGACATTTGCCTATTTGGGTTGAAATCTTTGAAATTGCCCAAAAAAGTCAAACACGTCGGTACTTCCAACGTTACTCAATAGTGATGGCCAATCGTACCTGTTGGGAGTGCTGGCAACTGATGTTTTCCATGAAAGTATTATTTAAATGGTGATTATAGCTTTAATTTTTTAATAATATATACAGTATTCATTTGGTAATACTACCGGCTTGTTTGTACTGTATATAATAAATATGTGTGGAGCGCGTGATCACGTGGTAGAGCATCGGGATCGAAGGGTCGCGGGTTCCATCCTCCCACACGGCTATGTGTGGTGTCCTTGACAAAGACATTTTTTCCACATGTGTTTATAGTACTGGTTCTACCCGGGAATACTTCAAGGGTGATTTGTCCAAATTGTAACAACTAGTTTCACAATCGTGGTAAAATAAATAAGTTTTTAACATGTGTTTCAGTTATTAGAATCACGTTTATATTTTGTGTGATTTTGTCATTTTCTCCTAAGGATAGTATTTAACCCTTTACTCCATAGATACGCGTTTTCCTGCACCAATCACAGAAGGCCTTTGAAAATAATGCAGGAACAGTTCCTGCACTGTTTTCCACTCTGTCAGTTAATATAAACATAATTCACCCACTAATTCAAAAGCCTTCTATATTGGGTGTCTAAAGGCGTCTATATGAAGTAAAGGGTTAAAGAACCCCACAGTATTAATGATTAATGTATGTTTAGGCAATGTCAGAAATTAAAAAAATAATAATTTAACGTCCAGAGTTATTTTTGTTATAACCTCATCTGTCTTTACACTGAGTGGGGTTTACGGTATTAACATTTATAATCTAATTAAAATAATATGGCATATCCAGTTTTACTGAGTCAGACTGAACCTACGACCTTAACGATGAGAGGTAAGTGATCGTGAGACGGCGCCTTAAATCACTCGGACACGGAGGACGCAGTTTCAATGGTTTGTTTGCATGCATAAAAATATGCACAAAGATTAAAAAAGACGTATATGTAATGATATTTTGGAAATTCCCTTACTTGATTATCAAAATAACAAATATTAGATTTGTTTGAATTATGATTGAATATTAAATAAATGTACCAGGCTTCTGTTTCATCAACATTTTACTTAAATACTTAAAAACTTTACTTACAGTTTGACTTGTTATCAATATATTATATAATCAATGAATCCATATACAATTTTAATGGAACCAGTCTGAAATCATGTTTACTTGGTTGATTTTCTTATATTTAGTTTTTTTAGTATCTAAGTATATGCTTAAATATGTTGGTGAAAGAGAAGTCTGGTCACATGTCTATTGTATCATCAATATCAATGAGACCATATGCAGTTTTACCGGAACCAGTCTGAAATCATGGCTGCTTTTCTTAGATTTAACGTTTTGAGATAAATAAATAAAACATACATCAAATGAGTAGATTTTGGATGTAGTTTTATGATAAAACAGGGACTAAGCTTTTGACATGCACTTTAATTACTTTATTTACTATTAAATTCACTGTGTTTTAATATAGTTGAAAAATGAATTGATATATTGATTTTGATCGAAATGCGCAATTTTTGTGTATTTGATCGGTGAAATTTACGAGAATCTGTAAATAGCCGATGTCTTTCCGTACACATGAAAATATAATGTCCTGCAATTTCAAATTCATCTCTTCAGACACAAACCGGATTTCAATATTAACGCAATGTGGTATACGTTCTATGGGAAACAACTCGTACAACTTTATTTCTTATAGTCCATACACAGTTACACAGCCTGTATACTTTATCATATGTACCGTATGGTTATTGGAACAAAAAACACAACAACCTATTGTGTTATATCTCTCATCTCATTGCTCACTGTATTCTATTTGGAACAAAAAATAAATACTCCAGTGCAAGATAACACGACACCGTTATGTTATTTTTATATGTAATTACATGAGATAAATGTAACTAATGGTATTGTAACGTGTAGTTCAATACATTTGGGTATGCTATAGGCCTATATAAATATGACGTTCTAGTTACAAAATATGTTTAAACTATTTTTTGTACGGTTTGTAGAGGGATGGCCCACTCACAGACCTATTACGGGGCGATTAAATGGATCACTTTTTAGTAATTGAAATTACAAAAAAAGATAGCGTTGTTCTATAGCTGCAGCCGACAATGACACGACGATGACGACGACGACGCTTCTTTGTTCCACGAATAGTATTTGTCTTGTGAATTAGTTATGAAAGACAGTAAACTTCCGGTGAAGTCCTTGAGAGCTGCATTTTATTTTATATTTTTGCGTCACTTCTTTGTAAAAGAGCACTGCACTAAAGTTTTGAACAGGTACACACGTAAATTGTTTGTTCTCCTATTTTTCCTGTGGAAGACCATGATTCTGAGAAATTGCCCTATATATTTTTTCACACTAAGTAAAGCCTGAAAATTTGACCACTGCGACATGGTGGTGTAAAACTAATTTTCTGGTCGTCGTTGTGGTCTGGATGTACAGTATTCGCAAACGAAAATTGACCTTATCTTTGAGAATATTTACATCGAGCATGACTCCATACTAGAGACAGCTATAGCTCTTCATCCAATTCAAGTGGTCTCTTGGGAATGAGGTCTGTGTTCCTGACCGATTACAGCTAAATGTGCGCGGTATACCCATGCACATACACCTACTCCCTCTATCGGAGACTCTGATATACAAGGGAAATTTTTTTCTTCTCAATTCAAATTTTCAAACGAAGAAAATTACATATCTCTCCAAATACACAGTGCTACAGATTGTCCCAATTTATAATATGAATGTTTGAGAAGTGCAACATAATGAAGTTTGCTGTTGTTAATGCAGGAATTCTTCATACTTTCAGGTTGCTGTAGAATGATGCAGTTGCAGGATCTAGATCTGCTGAAGGACATTCCTGGGTACAGAGCGATACTGCGGGCTGTCCTGAAGTCACAGATACAGCTTCTGGTATGCAACAACAACTGAAAAACATGGTTCATATACATACAGCTGTTATTAACAGTCTTTGGCAATTATTTAATCCTTTAGTTCATATAGACACCTTTGGACGCCTCTGATAAAGACACTTTTGGACACCTCATATAGAAGGCTTTTGAATTTTTGGGTGAATTATGTTTATATTAACTGACAGAATGGAAAACAGTGCAGGAAAAGTTCAGATTGCTCGTAACCTTCCTGCACTGTTTTCACAGGCCTTCTGTGATTGGTGCATCAAAACGCGTATCTATGGAGTAAAGAGTTAATGAGAATAATAAGGTTGCACTTTTTGGTGATTCCAGACTAAACTGTTTACATATATCTGTATCCATTAGTGCATCCAAACTTTAGCAAACTTCAATATCTTCTGCAGGTTTTTGTAAAAATTCCGATCATTTATGAAAATCTCTTGCTATTCATCTGTCAAGTCATTTATTGTTATATGCTAGAAGCACTGCAGATCGTCACATGTTTAAATGATCAAGGCTTTGGTCATGACAACATTGTTATAACAATGTCTTTTAAAAGTAATACATTGATAGGGTTTAACCCTTTACTCCATAGATATGCGTTATCCTGCACTGTTTTCCACTCTGTCAGTTAATATAAACATAATTCACCTAATAATTCAAAAGCCCTTTATATTGGGTGTCAAAAGGCGTTTATATTAAGAGGTGTCCAAAGGCGTCTATATGAAGTAAAGGGATAAATTAGACTTAGAGTATGGTAATATGAGAAAAAAGTACAATCATTGTATACCACAATTTCTAGTGAGTATCGTGGTATGTAACATGGTATACTGTGTCATTTCTTAAGGCCAAGATGTCTCCAAATATAAGATATTCTGTTTGTGAACAATTTCCCACTGTCTGCCATTTTTGTTATGTTCAATTTGGTCTATGATATCAAGTGTGATGGTTTGTTTTCAATAGTAACATAAATACCAAGTTAAACTGGTCTGATAATGTGTTACTTTTACAATTAAGACACTAAAAACTGTTAAAAGACATTACTATCTTAAGTGAATCTAGACTAAAAATAAACACCTTTTCACTTTGATTCTGTCCGTAAACACTCAGTCACAGAAATTGCAGAATACATTATAGTACCTCTGTGTGACAATCGTACTGGTGCAACTAAAAACAGCGGTATACCGGTTTGATGATGCAGCTGTAGCTATAAATAGAATACTATTTCATTACATTTACATATGTACCATAATCATTATAAAATTTACCAGTAACCAAATTATACTCAGACCAGCTACTTGTTGTGGAGTCATTTTTGGGGAGCTATATACGTTTGTTAATTTTTGTCTTCCCTCCTTAAATTATTTTAAAAATTGTACAGAATAACTTAATTCTTCTAGGTACCAAACAGAGCAATAGGCATAAATTTATGGCATTTTTATAAGTATTGTACATGTAGCTCTTTAACAGCAATTTTGCTCATTTAAGAATACATTAAAGCTGATATATACTAAAGTATAAATGACATGTAAATTCTATTTTAAACAGGTAGAGCAGTTATGTGAACAAACTGGAGAAGAGAGTGTCATTCTCACAGCTAGTGTTTCTGACGGGACACTATGTCACCTGGGATCATTTTCCGGCAAGGACTTTCTTGAAGGACGAGAAGAGATAAAATCCCAGTTTCTTCGTCACTGTCTAAAAAGTAAATGTTTTTATTTGATTGTAAATACTTCACCGGTAGCAGGATGATCTAAGACATCAAGGCTGGATCACTAGCAATCCACCGCTGAGGTTCACACCAGACTTGGTGCCACCCAACCCTCTAAAAAACACTGAAAACCACAACAAAACAACAACATGGGTCTTCAATAGTGATCTTTTCCCACCACCAAATCTTAAAAGTGGATATCATATATACATGTGTTGAAAATATTATGAAAACCCATTTTCTAATGCTACATAGTTTGCATTTCAACCTTGTCAGACAAATTTTTGCCTTTCAAGATGGTGAAGGGGCATGAAGTGTTGCCTCTGTCCGTACGTTCATTACCTCTGTCCGTACGTTTATTACCTCTGTCCGTATATTTATTACCTCTGTCCGTACATTTATTACCTCTGTCCGTATATTTATTACCTCTGTCCCTATATTTGTTACCTCTGTCTGTACATTTGTTACCTCTTTCCGTATATTTATTACCTCTGTCCGTACATTTGTTACCTCTGTTCATACATTGATTACCTCTGTCCGTATATTTGTTACCTCTGTCCGTACATTTGTTACCTCTGTCCGTATATTTATTACCTCTGTCCGTACATTTGTTACCTATGTCCGTACATTTGTAACCTCTGTTCATACATTGATTACCTCTGTCCGTACATTTGTTACCTCTGTCCGTACATTGGTTACCTCTGTTCGTACGTTTTACCTCTGTCCATACATTTATTACCTCTGTCCGTACGATTATTACCTCTGTCCGTATATTTATTACCTCTGTCGGTATATTTATTACCTCTGTTTGTACATTTGTTACCTCTGTCCCAGGGCTCGAATTTAAGCACTCGCCACTCGCAAAATGCAAGCTTTATTTTGAAAAATGCGAGTTGAAATTACTTAAGCTGGCATTTTTTTGTGAGTGGATTTCAAGTTGAGAAAATTACTTATTGCATTCATTTTATTGATTTTTGAAAATAAACAAGTATTATCCTGGTAAAAATAACGAGTTATTGTCAATTTTACCAAATTTCTTTTGCTTCTCGCGCCAAATTACCCACTAGCAGCAAGATTGTCAATGACATGTATTAAATATTTATATGTGTAGACTGCGTCCAATTGTTTTTGATCTCAAGTTCATTCTGCAAAAAGGAAGTAAAGTTAACACCCATCAACAACATAATGAGTAGACTGCGTCTAGTTTGATCGATCGCGCACTCACTCTATAAAATAAAAGTAAAGTTGAAACCCGTCAAATTTATTGTTTACATATTTTGTCAGCTGTTAAAATGGCTGATAAAATAACATATTTTCTCCATTGAACCGACGAATGAAAGTGAGTCCCAACAAGAAAAAAGAGAAATAATCCTTCCGTTAATACTGTAATGAAATGGGAGCGACAGCTCAATATCACACAGGGCTATTAACTTGACAATGACAAAATGGTGTGTCAATTGTAGAAACAACCGCGATCGACAGATCATCCATATTAATTAAACTCTTGTTATTGTTGAATCCATGATTCATATTTTGGTTTAGTTAAAGGTGTTTATTAATGATATATCATTGTATGCATTTATTTATGGTAGTATAATAAATAACAAAGACAATTTTATTTTTTTAAATATTTTGTTTTGTAAATTACTGCTTTGAATTGTACCTTAACATATATAAAAACCTTGATACCATTGTCTATAAATAAAAAAAAGCTAATAATGCATATTAAATAACATGCAAGCTTTGAAACAATTAATTTTGGGTTTATTTAGACATTTAGGACTACAAGTTTCTGCGAAAATTGGTTTGGCTAGCTGGTTTCAAATTTGGCCAGTTGAAATTTTAGGCACTGGCCAAAATTGCCAGTGCACAAAAAAGTTAAATTCTAGCCCTGTGTCTATACATTGATTACCTCTGTCCGTATATTTATTACCTCTGTTTGTACATTGATCACCTCTGTTCGTACATTTATTACCTCTGTCCAATATTGGTTACCTCTGTTCGTACGTTTTTACCTCTGTCTGTAGATTGGTTACCTCTCTCCGTACATTTGTTACCTCTGTCCGTATATTTATTACGACTGTCCGTACATGAATGTCTGAAACTGGGAACATTCAAATTATTAAATCAAGGAACCACAGTGCATGGCATTTATTGTTGCGACATTAAATTACCTGTATGTACAATCAAACCTTTGTTAGCGGCCACTCCTATAAAGCAACTACTTGCCTCACACAGTCACATTTTCTGTTTTTGCTTTTTTTTTATAATTTTAGTTTTAATCAACCTGTATTAAGCAGTCACCTGCCTTAAATGGTCATCTTTGCTTTTTCCTTTGAGTGGCTGCTTAAGACAGGTTTGACAGTACATGTACTTGAGGTATCTCTTGCAAACACTTTATACTTTATCTGCATTCAAAAATGTTTTCAAATATGTTCTAACTAAATTGTACTTGTATTTTTAGAACAACATAGAAACCAAAGAGAAGAAATAGCAGCTCCTTATCGGCCAAAAGAGAGACGTTTAAGCTCACAGTGTGAGACAGGCTCATCTGCTACTAGCACATACTTACATGGTAACCATGGTAATCATGCCCGACCAATGAAGACACAGTTTAAGCAAAGACAAAAGCTGTCACAAAGTTATCCATCCAGGGGAGATCCAGGCTTCGATATTCCTTCTGTTCAGACTGGTACTGAAGTTTTAAACTCAGACTTGGGTTTTGGTACGAGTAATAACGTGAATCAGTCAAAGCAGGATGTCTTTCAGACTGGTTCTTTTGTGACAAATGATTTTGTAGTTAAACCAGAGAATGATCACAGTAACAGTTTACCACAGAGCTCCTCTCATTCATCACCAAGCACTGCTGATACCAGTCAGACAGCAGACGAGTTGCCTAGTGACAAGGTAGCTGCTGATGCTGGCTCAAATGGATCTGGCCACAATGAAGACAATTTTACAGAGGGGTCTCAGTCTGGTGCCACAATTATTGTGAAACAGGAACCAGCTGACGATGATATAAGCATTACTGGTGTTGAGACTGCTGTGGCACCAGACATGGGTGTAAACCAGTCTGTGTATGGCTCAGACTGGGTCCCTCCCTTGTCAGATGGGCAAGATTTTTCTTCACAATTAGCGGCGGGGAGCAATCCGTATGGAAACACATCATTTGGTGCAGGGGATCAGTCATTTTCAGGATATAGTAAGTGATCTATTTTTCTAGTACACTGAGATTACCTGAGCCATGGACATGTCTGTATTTATGCTTTTCTTTCCTACAAGACGGGGATATTCAGGTCACATGGGGATGTGAGACAAAGTCATTCTGTAACTACGTTACATTGTGGATAAGTAAATGATGATACTAAATCCCGGCCAAGGGTTAAAGATGTTTTAAAGAATGAGTCTACACGCCGAGTCTACACAGGCGGTGTCTACACGCTGTGTCTACATTCCGAGTCTACACGCTGAGTCTACACGCCAAGTTACTTGCTCTTATCTTGACCCAAGGGTTGGATTTTCTTATCCATAACATGTAGGCTAAACAAGTCATTATAGATTAACCTTCTGCCTACAAAAGCGTATTGCATCTTACATTTGTTGTAGAGAATGTTAAATAGAGCTAGACACTACATCAGAATCAACATATGATTCTGTGACAGTGATACTTGCGAGTACAGATAAGATGATCCCACATTCGCACTTGACTAGGATATCCCTGTCTGGTTGATGAACAAAACTGAATCTGTAATGACAGAGCATTGTGGATCAGGAAATCCCATCTGAGTGTTAAAGATGCTTGAAAGAACTGTGCCAAGTTCTTTGCATATATCCTTTCCCAGGGGGTTTGATATTTTATCCACAACTGATAGTTGTTACCTACAAGAATAACATTAAATAGAGCTAGACTGTATTATAGTTTATATGAAAGTGTTGGTGTATGATTTTATGTCATGTTTTACACATGCATGTTATATTGTTTTCTTGCATACTGGACATAGATTTCCGTGTAATTTTACTGGATATTGATTTCCACGTAATTTTACCAGGTATGGATTTCCACGTAATTTTACCAGGTATGGATTTCCACGTAATTTGACCGATGTGAATTTCCATGTAATTTTACCAGGTATGGACAACCCTTTCACTCACTTATCCTTCACTCCTGTGACATAAATGATGGGACATACGCTGTTACATATCTGATTTGAACTCTTTAAAGCAATCATAAAATTTTTTCTCTGTTGTTGGTATGCAAGAAAAATAATCTTATATGCCTGGTTTGGTTCAGAGTGTCGTTCCCACCAAAACAGTTTCTTCGAGACATAATTTTCTTTCTGAATCTCAAACACTTGTAAGAATCTTATAATAACCCTCTGATGGGATTTCCCTGTCCACAATGTAACATGGGATTTACCTGTCCACAACGTAACATGGGATTGCCCTGTCCGCAACATAACATGGGATTTCCCTGTCCACAACGTAACATGGGATTTCCCTGTCCACAATGTAACATGGGATTTCCCTGTCCACAACGTAACATGGGATTTCCCTGTCCACTATGTAACATCAATACACATTCACTAACTGTATCAGTTTTTCTCACATTGGTACCTCCATGTCATAAAATTATATGTTGGTGTTGTTTTTCTGACATAACTTCTGTTTACTATTTAACTGTTATCTTGAATATTTTGCATCATTAGCTGTACTGGCCAGAAGTGCTTATGCGATGGCGCATTGTCTGTCGTCTGACGTCTGTTAGACATCTGTTAGCAGCACTTTCTCTGAAACCACTAGGCCAATTAAACTGAAACTTCACATGGATGTTTCTATTGCATAGGAGACTACACAAAAGATTTATATTTTCTATCTAAAATTCAAGATGGCCACTGTTACTAAAATTAGTCCAAAACTGAAAAAATCTTCTTCTCATGAACGGTCCAACAGATTTTCAAAATGTTTATGTAGTAATGATGACCAACTATAGTTTTGTTAGATTTGTTCAAATGGTGTCCCTAGAGTTAAAAATGACCCTGCCCCGATGTTTCTATTGTTAAAAATGACCCTGCCCCGATGTTTCTATTGCATAGTAGAATTTCAAAAAGGGCTATGGCCACTATGAGTCAGTAGAGCATCCTCATGCCCTCTTGGGCCTCTTATTTTTATGCCATCACAGGCTTACAGGTGATCAAGTCAGTCTAACTTTTTTTTTATCCTGGAATGTTAACCAGTACTCCAGCACATCCATCTCAACAAGTAGCTGATAACTTTCCTGAAATCCTGGAAGGTTAATCAGTTCTTGACATGCCCATCTCAACAAGTAACTGATAACTTTCCTGATATCCAGGAAGGTTAATCAGTTCTTGACATGCCCATCTCACCAAGTAACTGATAACTTTCCTGATATCCTGGAAGGTTAATCAGTTCTCGACATGCCCATCTCAACAAGTAACTGATAACTTTCCTGATATCCTGGAAGGTTAATCTGTTCTCCAGCATGCCCATCTCACCAAGTAACTGATAACTTTCCTGATATCCAGGAAGGTTAATCAGTTCTCCAGCATGCCCATCTCACCAAGTAACTGATAACTTTCCTGATATCCTGGAAGTTTAATCTGTTCTCCAGCATGCCCATCTCACCAAGTAACTGATAACTTTCCTGATATCCTGGAAGGTTAATCAGTTCTCCAGCATGCCCGTCTCAACAAGTAACTGATAACTTTCCTGATATCCTGGAAGGTTAATCAGTTCTCAACATGCCCATCTCACCAAGTAACTGATAACTTTCCTGATATCCTGGAAGGTTAATCAGTTCTCCAGCATGCCCATCTCACCAAGTAACTGATAACTTTCCTGATATCCAGGAAGGTTAATCAGTTCTCCAGCATGCCCGTCTCAACAAGTAACTGATAACTTTCCTGATATCCTGGAAGGTTAATCAGTTCTCGACATGCCCATCTCACCAAGTAACTGATAACTTTCCTGATATCCTGGAAGGTTAATCAGTTCTCGACATGCCCGTCTCACCAAGTAACTGATAACTTTCCTGATATCCAGGAAGGTTAATCAGTTCTCCAGCATGCCCATCTCACCAAGTAACTGATAACTTTCCTGATATCCTGGAAGGTTAATCAGTTCTCCAGCATGCCCATCTCACCAAGTAACTGATAACTTTCCTGATATCCTGGAAGGTTAATCAGTTCTCCAGCATGCCCGTCTCAACAAGTAACTGATAACTTTCCTGATATTCTGGAAGGTTAATCAGTTCTTGAGATGCCCATCTCAACAAGTAATTGATAACTTTCCTGATATCCTGGAAGGTTAATCAGTTCTCCAGCATGCCCGTCTCAACAAGTAACTGATAACTTTCCTGATATCCTGGAAGGTTAATCAGTTCTCGACATGCCCATCTCAACAAGTAACTGATAACTTTCCTGATATCCTGGAAGGTTAATCAGTTTTCGACATGCCCATCTCAACAAGTAACTGATATCTTTCCTGATATCCTGGAAGGTTAAACAGTTCTCGACATGCCCATCTCACCAAGTAACTGATAACTTTCCTGATATTCTGGAAGGTTAATCAGTTCTCGACATGCCCATCTCACCAAGTAACTGATAACTTTCCTGATATCCTGGAAGGTTAATCAGTTCTCCAGCATGCCCGTCTCAACAAGTAACTGATAACTTTCCTGATATCCTGGAAGGTTAATCAGTTCTCGACATGCCCATCTCAACAAGTAACTGATAACTTTCCTGATATCCTGGAAGGTTAATCAGTTTTCGACATGCCCATCTCAACAAGTAACTGATAACTTTCCTGATATCCTGGAAGGTTAAACAGTTCTCGACATGCCCATCTCACCAAGTAACTGATAACTTTCCTGATATTCTGGAAGGTTAATCAGTTCTCGACATGCCCATCTCACCAAGTAACTGATAACTTTCCTGATATCCTGGAAGGTTAATCAGTTCTCGACATGCCCATCTCAACAAGTAACTGATAACTTTCCTGATATCCTGGAAGGTTAATCAGTTCTTGACATGCCCATCTCACCAAGTAACTGATAACTTTCTCGCTTGAATCAGTGACAATCAGACACAATACCATACATGTATATCAATCATCACAGTGACTGTGGTTGGGCAGATATTCGAATTCATGACCCCTGAATTGATAGTCGGAATGGCTACCAACTGAGCTGACTGGGCCCGGCTACTGTTCCACAAGTAATTATATATATAATACGCGAAACTAATCAAGGACATGAGCAAGTACATAGGAGTGCCTTGTTCTTTGGCAAACTACATGTATCTTAAACTCTTGGATGTATTTTTTTATGTCGCAGGAATGTACACGCCTATAAAAATGTTATTCATGCCAGTGACTATGCTATACCGGCTTTTCTTTTGCTCATTTGCAGTTAGAAAGCACAGCTCATTTCGACCATTTTGAAAATATTTTAAACCAAATTCCGTAGGACTTTTTTTAAGAGCAAGATTCATGTTATCTTGACAAAAAAGGGGCGCAACTGTGTAGTGAGATGTGTACTGTCATTGTGTAAACTAATCAAGATGAGGTCCGGGATGGTCACGTGACATGTTCGGTTTACTACTCATACAACAAGTAGAGCAGTTTGTCTTTACAAGAAACTGGTATTTGGAATGTTAGGTTTTAATTGTTTCTTGAACATTGGTGAGATAGAAGACCTCTGAAGGAGGAATCTTTAACCACTTACAACATTTAAAACAAAGGGCATGACCGTCAGTTTGATGTCAAGATTATCAGAAGTCAGACTGATAGTGGTGTTAGAAGGGTACCTGCAGCTGGGTCACTTTGTCGCAGTGTTTGATCAGTAATACAGCATCGGCTTGTTATGATGTCAAGTGGTGCAGTAGATGTGTTTAATCCAATGTTCAGCTTAATGACATCAACAACAACACTCAGTACTGGCTCTACATAGGAAATCAACTAAGCTATTACTATACGGAGCAATCAAGCTACAATGTTAAATAATGTTATACACTTTATCAACATTACACCTGTCTGGCTGTGTTTTACCAGCGGCTTGGTTCAAGTCAAAAATGTTTACCAAGTTTACCATGTGTAGTGCATGGGTCAGTGTTAGAGCATCCGGTCCAGGATTTGGGGGTTTCAGGTTGTCCTATATATTGTGTCCTTAAGCAAGACTTTATCTGTATATACAGTCAAACCTGTCTTAAGCAGCCAGTCAAGGGAAGGAACAAAAGTGGCCTTTAAAGACAGGTTGTTGCTTAATACAGGTTAATATGCTCTGAAAGCATAGAAATGGGAATAAGAAAATGTGGCTGATTAAGACAGGTGGCTGCTAAATAGAGGTGACCGCTAACACATGTTTGATTGTACTTAGTACTTGTTCTACCGCAGGAAGACATCAAGCGTCTAATTTGTAAGAACTTCCCAGTTTTTTTTCACAATTGCATTAAAATAAATATGTTTAAAAAAAAAGTAAAAACCATCATGTCATCAAATTATTTTTCAAAAAAATTAGACAAATAAAATGAATGTTGTATTTAGAGATAATACACTTAAGCAAACATTCCCATAAGTTCAGTAAGTTGTGAACCAATGTTAAAAAAATTGGAAGAAATTCATTGACCATATGTAATGTAACTTGCTAGATGTGTGCCATTAATACCATTGGTAACCTACAGGAGGTCTTGATGCTTCATCAACGAAAAAGCTTACTATAAACTTTAAAGCACAAACCAAAGATTAATTTAAGAGTAGGGCAGTAGTTGAAGGGATAGAGTGTTGATCTCTCACGCCAGACACTGTGGGTTCAGTTCCCCAAATTTGACCCGATGCATCTCAAAAACAAGACTCAAATACTGGTTCTACTAAGGGACAGACTTGAGAGCTCCATGTAAGCTCCAAGCCTAGGAGCATTCAAGCTTAAATAAATTAGTATAAACTTACCAAGGAAGATTCTGGAACACGCTTACAGAAATGCTTCAAGTTAAGAATAAAGATTGATAAACTTTGTTGGTTTCATGTTCAAGATGTTACTTCAAAGATTTCATTTAAGTCACCACTGTTGTCTTAAAAACAGTCAGCATCATAGTTTGTTCCTAGCTGTTACAATAACGAAAGTGCATTTGTAGTTGCCAGGTTCCTTGCTGTTACAATAACGAAAGTGCATTTGTAGTTGCCTGGTTCCCTGCTGTTACAATAAAGAAAGTGCATTTGTAGTTGCCTGGTTCCCAGCTGTTACAATAAAGAAAGTGCATTTGTAGTTGCCTGGTTCCCAGCTGTTACAATAAAGAAAGTGCATTTGTAGTTGCCTGGTTCCCAGCTGTTACAATAAAGAAAGTGCATTTGTAGTTGCCTGGTTCCCTGATGTGATTTCTGTTGGAGCTTATCCTCTTGTTATTTTCTCTTGCAGCTCCTGCAAGATTAAATGCCAAGGGAGATAACTCCATCTACCACCCTGACAGCAATGACCATCTAAGTGATGCTGACCTTGACCTTGCCACAGTGCATGCCATCTGCAACACCTCAGTTCCCGGGGAACAGCATTCCTTGCACTTACAACGGCACCAAAAGATCAGTAAAAAGTTCCCATGCAATCTGTGCGGGAAGTCCTTCAGTCAGAAATGTGACTTGAAACGCCACCTAGTGATACACACTGGAGAGAGGTTTTTCTGCTCTTTGTGTCCCAAATCTTTTTCTCAAAAACATCAACGAAACTTACATGAACTGACGCACAAAATAGCAGTGATGTGAAATGTGTAATAATGTGGTGCGTCTCAGCGTGTGATGGAAATGTTCTTGTGATCGGATTGCTGACATGTAAAACATAGCATTGGAGTGACCATGTTTTTGTGATAGAAACATTAACATATAACAAAGCTTCAGATTGACCACCTTGCCTCCTGTAAATCTGGCCTATATAAGTTAATCTGTGTGAAACTTGTGATGTTCAGCTCTCCAGTTATCCTTGAACATGGTTGATTCTGGATATGCCATGATAGTAGTTGTAGTTCTTCATCATTCTGAACTTGTTGTAACATAATTAGAATGTTCATGACCATGAATTTTGAAGGAGGCTTTGAATTGGTCAGATTGGGTTGAAAACAATGGCTGATTGATTTTTAGCTGGACTATTCGGAGAATGAAGAGAGCTATTCTACTCACCCAGGCGTCAGTGTCGCACTTTGATTAAAGTTTTGCATGCAAGTCCCTATCACAGTAACCATTGCATGTATTGACTTGAAACTTTACACAGGCCTTCCTCGTCATCAACTCTACTACAATAACTAAGTTAGATAACGCTTGCGTGAATATAATACAAATTATTGCCTTTCTATGACTTATAATTTTTGGTTAAAGTTTTACGTGCAAGTACTGTGAAGTCCATATCACATCAACCACTCAATGTATTTGATTGAAACGTTACATATGGCTTTGTAGTCATGAGACCTACTGAATTACTCAAGTGGGATAACTCTTGCCAGAATTGTTGCAAATAAGGGCCTTTGTTTGGCTTAGAAACATTATACCTCACCAGTCACTGCATGTACTGGATTGAAACTTCATTCAAGGTATTGCAGTTAAAAGACCTACTCAATTTTGTCAATTTTGTAAGTTAGTTAACTCTTGTTTGCTTGGAGTTGTCATCAGTTTCAATGAAATTTGTACTTTTGTAACAAATATTCAAATAGTCGAGCGTGCTGTCCCTCCAGCTGCTCTTGTTTTCTTTTTTAACACCAAGGCAGTTTTGGTTGTGTTCAGATCAGAATGTTTATTTAAGCATGAGAGGAAACTGCTGAATGACAAGAGTTATTGCCCTTAAATGATTAAAAAAACTGCTTTGTGTTAACATGATAAGAACTTCATTTTTCATCCGATCTAGACTAAACCTGCATATGTATATATAAACAGAGTAAAGGATGTCTTCTTGATGAAGGCAGAATGAACAAAGTTGTTGTACTTGATTGATAGTAAAGTACCGTTTCTATGGCAACACATTAAGTTGATCATAAATGCTTGGTCAGAATATTTATAACCATGACAACATCAATTTAGTCAGAAAGGATCGAGTAATTATGTTATGGTTGCTAAACATAGAAAACAATTGAATGTTGATTTATCATAAAACAACTGGACCAATTTTCCCTAAACATATTCCCCACCAATACCCTGACTTTGCATCAGCTGCAATTGCCATCACACATTGCCATCACACATCACACATTGCCATCACACATTGCCATCACACATTACCACCACAAATCACACATTGCCACCACACATTGCCATCACACATTGCCATCACACATCACATATTGCCATCACACATTGCCATCACACATCACACATTGCCATCACACATCACATATTGCCATCACACATTGCCATCACACATTGCCATCACACATCACATATTGCCATCACACATTGCCATCACACATCACATATTGCCATCACACATTGCCATCACACATCACACATTGCCATCACACATTGCCATCATACATTGTTGCTTGGAAGCCTGAATGTTCTCCAATGTATCAAATATGCATGACATTTTGGGCTAACTATTCATGCTATCAAAAACAATGTAAATGTCGTCTGCTATATAGAAGAGACTACATGTGATTTTTTTTTTAAATATACACAAAACAATGGTGGCCTAGTGGTAGATCTTCCGAACTTTTATACGAATGATTGTCGGTTCCGTTCAACCCCTTGTGGCATTATACCAAGTACTGGACGATTGGTACTATAAGCTTCCTTGTTTGATGCTCAGCAATTGGAGGATAGTTCTAGGTATGGTGAAATGTGACTGGGTGGGGTATCATACCATGTATCTGCACCATGATGCACCTGTGTAGCAGTGCTCAGATTACTGTCTCAAGCAGACACTGTCCTGATATGACTGAACAATTGTTGAAAATGATACTAAAATAATAATAGTATTAAATTTACATTTGATGACAACTTTTGCTTTTTTTTAATAAATTACAGTTAAATTATGAATAGAAGTCAAGTTTATTATCCCTCCTCCACACCTCCTAAAAATTTTGTATGTCCACTAAGTCTTATACCCTTGCATGTTTGAGTAGCTACCATGCAGTCGTATAGACAACTTATGTTCAGAGAGGACAGATATTATGAAAAGAACATTTCTTATTTACCTTGTTATAAGTAACAAGTTCGGGATAAACGAAGTGTTTGATATTCCTTATAACCAGTAATTGTTGACAGAGGCAGGGAGACATTGGCAGTGTGTTAAACTTTAGTAACGCTTTGACGTTAAGAACTTAGATTACCCATCTTGAGATTGGGATCATTTGTAATGTTTCTTCTAGTAATTCTGGAATTCCATCTATTTACAGATGAAGAATTTACTGGGCACAACGCACTAACTGCAAATGATCGGCCTCCCACAGTGAAAAAAATGGCTTGTCACCTCTGTTCAAAGCTGATCTCGTATAACAACATGCGTAAACACCTAAACATTCACACTGGTGTGAGGAAACATAAGTGCAACATTTGCGACAAAGCATTCTCTCAAGGGCCTGATTTGAGACGTCATCTAGTTGGGGTGCACAAAACATTGGATTATGATGCCAACTAATCCCTGATTGGATGGCTTATGTTGAACATTATGTCATCTTACCGTTCATTGGATACTTGATTGGACTTTAATGGCAACTGGCCTCTGATTGGCTGGTTTATGTTGAATATGTTAACTTACCCGTGATTGGTTACTTGCATTGGACTTTGATGTCAAATACTCTGTCATTGGTTTGTTTATGCTGGAACTAGATATTGGTTACACTACATTCACTGAAGAACAATAGATTTATCCAGCAAATTAACATTTACAGAACACTAGTATTAAATATTACGTTCTTGATTTAAAGTGTATTTATACAGATATTCACCATTTACAAATAAACTTGTACATTTTTTGCACAATTGACCATTAACTGAATACCAAAATGAATATAATTCCGCCTACTAGCCACGTGACTGTTTGTCCAAGTAATTAAAATGAAGTGTTTACTTAAACATAGTTAACCTGTTCAAGGAAAATGGTGGAGTAGCAATAAATATCGATTGCTGATTGGAATATCAACTTGTTAATTATGCAATTGTTTAATCCAGCTTGTTTATAATTTTGCTGCGATAAAAATCCATTTTTACCATTGAACCTCTTGATTGCCCTGGCTCTGCTAATTCAACGAAACATCGGAAAATCTTCTACATTCCATCTCATTCCATCTCATTTAAAGTTTGTCTTTTTAAAAAAACAACTGAAGAGCTATTCTTGTGACCGTGGCGTTGTTGTTAATGATCCACCGTTGTTGTTAATGATCCACCGGTAAAAGTTTTATGTTTTTTTTTCTGTTTCTGAATAAACTATATATGTTATTGTGACTTAATTTTATAAACAATTTCATATTATGTTATACTAACAACTTATAAATTTATAAACATGTAGCTTAGTTACCTAACTTTTGACTCTGTAGCCTCTAAAACCTTAGATTTAAGTTTATATTAAACAAGTCACATCTCTGACCTTGACCTTCTTAATATACATTAATCAAGAGAGCGTCTGCACCACTTGTCAAATTCTTCTTGCTGAATGCTGGGAGGGTAATTTGACAATTTTCATGTTAACGTTTTAGCTCACCTGACCGAAGGTTAACAGGTGAGCTTTTATGATTGCATTGTGTCTGTTGTCTGTCGTCAGTAACTGTTACTTTAAGCAACTTCTTTCTTGAAGCCACTTGACAAATTTCCAACAAATTTAGTGTGAATAACTCTTTTATGAAAGTTGCGTTTAAATCATTACCATGGGGTCAACATTGCCACCACCCCAGGTGCTCATTCCTTTATTAACTAACAATCTTTTCAAAAGCTACAAGGTCTAGGGCCTTGATATTTTGCATGTAGTATCACCTAATGATTTATTCTCAGATTTATGCAAGACACGACACTAGGATAAAAATTTACCGTATTTTAGGGGCTTAGCAGTTTAATATAGGAACATTTTTTATTGCTCATTTTCAGGAACAAACCAGGTAAATTTGTCTGTATTTGGTATAAATTATCCCTATGAGGTTTCAAGTTCAAGTTAAGTGATACGGCTCACCAAGTCCGAGTTTATTAAATGAATTATTTTAATTCTATTTTAATATTGAGATATGGAGCATTGTTTACTCACAACACTTGTGATTTAGTCGTTTATCCGTAAAGGCCCAGCAAGGGGTGGGTGCAAAAATGTGATAAAAATGTGAATTTCAATCTTCCTCTGAAGAATTAATGAATTCTCAAATATACCCTCTCTTTAACCCCTTCCCATTTCTCTCGGTCTTTACGGAAATACCCACTGTTTCACGATTGTGTTAATATCCTTAAGGGACCAGCTAAGGTCCAGGAAATGAATTTTTGAACCAGCCAGACTGGAGTAGACAGAGTGATTGTCCCTCGTTGATTGATACACGCTGGATTTTGGATTGCAAACATGGCCATAACCCCACATTCGGATTACATCAGAGTTAGCGTTAGCCCTATTGTGACCTTGAAATATGATTGAGTTGCAATCTGATCACCTCGGTCTTTGTGTATTATACGGAGGATACGGAAATACACGATGTTTCACGATTGGATTGAGGTGATGAACCTGACTAGGGTTAGAAGAGTTATTGCCCTTTGGTGAATGGAAATTGAAAATGCAGATTTTTGTTTTGTAACACATACATTTATTTTTGGCTGATCTTGATAAAAAGTAATGTTATAAAAGCAAGGTAAAATATTTAACGGCACTGTCGGAGTGTATTTTGAATGTATAACTTTAAAATAGTATTTCTACTACACGAACGAAATGAGATTTTTTTAATTGAAATGCTTAATATATAAATTACAGGTGCACATTGTGTATGTACAATATGCACGCTATTTATTTTCCCACTAAAACTGCATCGGGGGCTTTACAGAATTAATGAGGACACGGGTATGAACTATGTGTTGAGCAACCGCGCGAAACAAGACAACAATGAAAAGAAAACAAATAACCACCCCGTCCCTAAAACAATAACAACACCCCCACACAAAAACAACAACAAAACAAACAACAACTCACAGGTTAAAATAAAATCTAAACACCGTCCATTTCAGGGATTAGCTAAACAATCTTATGCCAGTCTGTGATTATGCGTGCACAGGCGGTGAGGTTAAGAACATTTTATTGATTTGTTGCTTCTCGCAAGGGTTTTCTGTTGCCGAGTGTCCTATGACGTCGTCTAAAGATCACTTACTAGTACCTCTCAGCGCTAAGGTCGAAGGTTCGAGTCCCACTCGCTCCACAATCTTCTTTATGTGAGAAAGTTAACTAGTTATTTGTGGTTCTACTCCGATTCATTATGAGGTTTCCTACCGATATGCCATGCATAATCTGGAATGTGTTGAAAATGGCGTTTATGCTTCTTGCACAGTTTTAGGTAGCCCTAATTCTGGATTTCGTGTCTCTTTACAGATCCAGCAATACCTGGTCAGTTTCCAACGAATAAAACACCGTCGCGTAAGAAAATTCCTTGCAAGTTGTGTTCGCGACTGATATCCAGCGCAAACATGCACAAACACTTAATTATCCACTCAGGAGTAAGGAACTTTAAATGTGAAATCTGCTGTAGGACCTTCTCCCAGGGACCAAACTTAAGGCGGCATATAGTCTCAGCGCACGGACTGGCGGGTTTCTTGTAGGTATTACGAGGCCGTCAGGAACGGGAACATACTTGGATGGGTAGTTGCATATTTGCTGTCATTAATCATGTGTACTTTTATTTCGAGCTACCTTTTTCCTGTGATTTTAATGGCATCATATAATACAGATATATTGTAAACATGGTCAAATATCAAGTTGAATTTTTAAATATATTTTACTAGGACACTGTTAGTTTTATGGAAAAAAACCACTTAATTATTTTTGTATATGAAATTTCAGATAGTAAAACGTACTTGGATACGGTTATGTATTCAATGTGTAGATAAAGGTTTGCTGATTTAGAAAGTTATGTATATAATATCCGTATTTGTTTAATCCAGATCAGGTGAAAACTAGAGGTGTGTAACAAATGTTCACGGCAGATAAAACTATAGGTGTGTAACAAATGTTCACGGCAGATAAAACTATAGGTGTGTAACAAATGTTCACGGCAGAAAATCTGCCTTTTTTCAATCACCAAAGGTCAACAATCCAGGTTCAACTACCCGTATACATTCTCGACGTTACTAACATTGGGTTGAAAGTAATGGAAGAAAGAAAAAAAAGAAACATTACTTCCAGGTGTCCAGGATGTCATGTTTGTTTTTCTTGAATCTATTTTAGCTTGATTGCGAAGTAAACTCGGAGCTTTCGTAAATCGGTCTCGAGTCCGTCTCTTTGTAGAACCAGTACAGGACAATATTTATAATGTGTCAGCTGATCGATCTTATATTAGTTTTAAACTTATTTATTTTACATCGATTTAAAACAAGTTCTTACAATTAAGACAAATTACGCTCAGAATCTTCCTGGGTAGAACCAACTAAACATGCGGATAAAGTTTGTTGCTCAAGGACACTGTCCATAGTCGTGGTGGAGGATGGAACCCACGATCCCCAATCTTTGGTCCGATGTTCTACCACTGGACTATGCACTCCACATGTCAACACCTGGCTGAATCGCTAAGTACCATCACACACCAACACAAATACACATGTTCCCATGAGCACATGCACACGCGCACGCGCGCACACACATTTTCATATGGAACTCTATAATCCCAGGTGCAAATAATATTAAAGAATTCAACTTTATTTTACACAACAAGTCAATCTAACGGATACAGTGGTAGATAAAAATTCTCAATATTTCTATAAGGAATATAATATCTTTGCTATATAATTGTCATAACATATTCATGAATATCTATTGCTGAAACTCTGCAGTTCTGCATGTATCATGGTTCTAGGTTCATTCTGTATATTCATTTGTTGCTGTATTTTTTTAATCTGTGTGTTAATTTGTTGTTTTTGAACATGTAGAGTGAACCTTGAATCTTCCTTCCTGTTGGCGTCGAATAACCTATAATGTGTAGGTACGCCGTAAAACCCTATTCATTCATTCATTCATTCATTCATTCATTCATTCATTCATTCATTCATTCATTCATTCATTCATTTATTCATTCATTCATTCATTCATTCATTCATTCATTCATAAATATCTTGGAAATGCAATGACTTTAATTAATTGTATGACTGTATGTTTGTTTAGTATTTGAATGTATTTGTTATAATCATGATTTGCTTTGTTGATGGCCTGAATGGAGAACAGTTATTGTAATTAATTAAGTTACCACCGTTGAGTAAAGAATTGTTTATTATTTTCATATATTATCTTCTGAATGGGTGCCTTATTCATTTTATGTTCATTATTGTGGTTAAATTTCCGACCACTGTGTGGTTCCAGGGAGCCATATGAGTGATGGCAAGAATAGGATCATTGTGGCTAATGCATGTCGTAAGAAGCGACAACTTGAGTAATACTATATAATTTGCTAAAACTCTGCGGTTCTGCAGGTATCAAGGGTCGAGGTTTATTCTACATATTCATTTGTTGATTTTTGGGGTGGCATATAGTAATCACAGCGTCCGTCCGTCTTTCCGTCTGGTATTTTTTGTCCGGCCTGTAACTTTGTCATGCATAGATGTATTATGGTAATACTTGATACAAATGATCAACATAACATGAGATGTGTCGTGAGTAAGACCCACACCGTACCTCAAAGGTCAAGGTCACACTTTGAGTTTGTTTGACAACACTTTGAGTCTTTGTGAGATTTCGTGTCCAGCCTGTAACTTTGTCATGCAAACATGGATTTTATAAATACTTGCAACAAATGATCAATATAACATGATGACGTGTCGCACGTAACACCCAGACTTCCACTTCAAAGGTCAAGGTCACAATTTAACTTTATTTGACAACACTTTCAGTATGCTGGAGATTTTGTGTCCGGTCTGTAACTTTGTCACCTATGGATAAAATTAAAAAAAAACACGTGTTTCAATTCATCAGCATGACATGACGACATTTCGCACGTAACGCATAAGACCCAGAACCTTTCCTTAAAGGTCAAGGTCACACTTTCAATTTGTTTGATATTTTGTATCTGGTCTTTAACTTGGCTCATTTTATCAAGATGACATGACGAGGTGTCACACGTAAAACCCAGACCCTTACTTCAAAGGCCAAGGTCTCACTTTGAGTTTGTTCATCAACACTTTGAGTTTGTTTGAGATTTAAAGTCCAGTCTGTAACTTTATCATACATGGATGGATTTCAAAAACACTTCACTCAATTTATCAATTGATCAACATGGCATGACAAAGGGTCGCTTTAAGACCTAGAACCTTACATCAAAGGTCAATGTCACACTTACAGTTTGTTTGATATTTGTTTTAGGGATTTTTGATGTAGGGATTTTAAAATAGCTTGATACAAGTGATCAACATGTCATGATGATGTGTCATCTGCGTTTACCTGTAGAAATACCCAGACCTTTACATTAGATGCCATGGTCAAGGTTAAACAAAGGTCAATGTCACACTTTAATGTAAAAAATAAAATAAAATTGCATTCTAGTCTAAAACGTCAGTCCATGACTCTTAAATATTCATGGATACATCGCTACCTATTATAAAATATATCGTTATTTTTACAGACCCAGTAACATTTCTTGTTTTTATCTGCATTCTAATTTGTTTTTTTTTACATGTTGAGTGAACCTTGAATTGTCCTTCCTGTTTGCGTCGAATAACCTACAATGTGTTGGTACAGCGTAAACCCCTTCATTCATTTATTTATTCATTATTATTATAACTATTTATTTCCTTTAATTGTAGGCCTGAAGCAGAAGAAATGCATTGAGAAGGTCGAGTGCAGCCTGTGTTTCAAGTCCATATCGAAGATGAACATGTTTAATTATTTATTTCCTATAATTCTAGGCCCTAAGCAGACGAAATGCATTGAGAAGGTGCAATGCCGCCTGTGTTTCATGTCCATACCGAAGATGAACATGTTTAATTATTTATTTCCTATAATTCTAGGCCCTAAGCAGACGAAATGCATTGAAAAGGTGCAGTGCAGCCTGTGTTTCAAGTCCATATCCAAGATGAACATGAAGAAGCATATGCGGATCCACGCGGGTGTCCGACCTTACGTCTGCTTGGTGTGCAACAAGGCGTTCTCTCAGAGGCCGAACCTAAAGGCCCATGAACTGACTCATTTAAACAAGTCAACTCTGTACGGAAATATCAGTGTCGTAGATGAAGTCAAACACAACTTTGGAGTTTAACTATTGTTTGGTACAAAGAAGAATTGAACATTTAGTGTGGTTGAGACATTTTCTTTATTGAAAGCGGTGCCCAGCAAATTAGTCATTGTTTTGTACCGTATGTTTGAGTCGGGTAAGAGAAAAACAGTGATGTCTATTTTGTACACCTGCGTGTACTAATGACTACAGTGGATTTATCAAACCCAATCGCATTATCTCGGCAGCACTGTTTTGTAGTAAGATGTATACTAGGCTATACTTATAGTCTATCCCAGTTCCTGATGTCTGTCTAATCAGGTCTGTCAAACCCAAATGCAAAACAACTTGTGGGACTTAGAATTTTACATAGGGATACTATATGAAAATAGAAAATTCTAAATTTTTCATCCATTTTGGCAAAATTATTCAAATTGACTTCTGAAGCATCATTTGGTCTTATGAAATAAGATGAACGACTACATCAAAGGTCAAGGTCACGTACTGGACTTAAGGTCATGGACGCTGTGTATTTCCATATACTGTATTGTTGCTCGTGTCCAACCCGTCACTTTAAAATGCATAACTTTGATCAATATATTGGAGACTTTGTATTGCATGCCAAACATAATTGACTTCTATAATACTGGATCATGGAATTTGGTGTTATTTGCATGGCGACCGTTTTCATTATGTATCGGCTAGTCTCCATAGACTGTTTTGTAAAACATTTGTATTTGAACGTTCATCTAGCTTCTAACTGATATTGATTTTTTTTCACATTGTATAAAATTGCTATTCTCGTCTAAAAATTGAACATTTTGCTAATTTTTTTATTTACTAAAACTTTTTATTTTACTATTTGATATATGGATACTGGGTCACGAGACATGCATCTTTTACAGGGATGCCCAAACTGAATTCCAAGAAAGTAAAAACTCTAATTCCTTTTCCTGCAGCGTTCAGTGCGGAGATTACTATGCAGATTTTCATGTAGTGTAAAATTTTATGGAGGAACAAATTAAATATTTAAAAAAATCGCACGAACATAAACAAGAACCTAATATGAAGTTTGTCATTGGCGTAATAAGAAACATTTTATTTTAAACTTGTATATACAACTAAAACTGTTGTATGCATCGTATCATTGAAATAAAATGTTGCTTGACCGTTTGAGGCGTTTTTTTTACTAATTTAAAGGTCATCTGAGCCAAAGTTCACGATGAGCAATAATGGTGATCACTTTGCGTCCATCCAGACGTCCATCCGTCCGTCCGTTCTTCCTTTGTCGTAAATATTTGCTCCGAACGACTTTCTGGTACAAACTGTGTCTACCCTAATTTGAAGAAGCAATTGGGGATTCCAATTTTTTTCAATACACACATTTATTTTCTACACAGGTGAGTTTGCATATGGAATATCCCGTTTAAGGTAACTGTGTGCCAACCAGAGAACAGAACACTCAAAGGCATAGCCGCCACGACAGTTTAAAGTCATTGCAAACTGTAACACCACTTAATTGGTTCCAAAGATATGTCAAGGAAGGGAGTGAAACAACTTGTTACAAAAAATAAAGTTGATGCATGCGTTGCCTCCCTTCAGTATACCGAGTAACATGTACGCAATCGGAGCATTGTGAAGGTTCGGCTTACAGTTCTATGTAAGCTGTGTTCGGCTTACATTTCTATGTAAGCTGTGTTTGTTAGCTTATATATTGCATGTTATAATTTTTTTTTTCTGTCTAGTAAAACTTCAAAGTAAAGCACAACTTAAATTATATTAATACTCAAAGTAATAAAATAACTTAAAGGGCTTAAATAAATTTTCATACGCCTGCATGAAAATGACGCTAAATATTTAATCGATCAATATTTAATTTAATTTGAATGATATAATTGCATCATTGTTTATTTTATGCAACACTTTTAAAAGTGACATAACACAATGTCCACGACACCGTTTTATTGTTTGATTGCTAAGCCTCCTATTGGGTGATATATTTGTGTTGCTTTGACAAGCTTCCATTATCAAATATACAACATGTTCTATGATTGACGTTTCATGCAACTAATTTTCTATTTTACAGAATAATTATGCATCTTTGTTACAAGCACATTATTAACTAGTCTTACACAGTCACACATGCCCGAACTTTCATTCTTCCTCGATGAAATCTTTTTAACTGCTCTTAGTACTTTTGTAGGCGATATGCCGCATATAATTGTTTCGGAAGTAAATCTTTGTTTATAGGCGATCCAAGCTTTATGCCAAATGAATGTCAGCGTGATTATGCATCAAGGCTTACATAATCTCTTGACTACTTTTTATTCGTCGAATTTCATTTTTTTCCATACTGAATAAGCAAATGTATTGTTATGGCAACTTACAGCAAACGTTAGATGAAACTCTAAGCAATGTGATATTGCGCCATGTAACACTTTCGTGGCACCTATGAAATATCAACTGCTCTGAAAAAACAAACCTCCGTGGGTATGCCGTTATTTACATACATACATAGCGGTCGTGTCACACCAGTATTTACAGGTTTCATATTACTTATGAAATAAATAACTACAATGAATACAAAACACGACTGCCATTGTTGAACAATACCACGTGTGCACATTTCTGTGTTTTACTGATGATATAAGCGATGTATCCACGTGTGCACATTTCTGCGTTTTACTGATGATAAAAGCGATGTATCGCAGAAAATAATGCTGCCATTTGGCAGCGTTGTTACTTATGCAACAAAAATTATCGAGGTATAAACCATACAGCGCTCTCATAACCATTGCATTTTGTTATTATAGGACATATCTATTACTTTGGGGAAAGGATTAACAGTTCATAATGTAGTTCTGAACCATTCATACGTACCCCTTGTTCTTCTTCGTTTTTTTTGTGTAAACACAGAATGTGAAAATGCTTCTCTTTACAATATTCCCGATGTTTGGGATATTACATAAGCTTTTATATTCATATCGTTTTGGTTAGAAATAAAACGGTTGCTCTTTGTATTTACTGACATATTTATGTCTATATGTGCTAGAGTAACCGTTTCTTACATATTGTTTTAACACGTGACCTGCTCTATGGCGCTTCCTCGTTATTACCTACTGACATTTTGTGGGACAGCAAATATAAAGTTAGTTTATACTTGGGCAAGTTCATCATTACAGTATACACAATGAATGAAACATTTTTGTTATGAGAGATTAATGTATGTCAATGACTAAAGTGTGTGAGTGGGGAAGTGGTTAGTAACTGATTGTTGAAATGTTTTAGTGACTTTATAGTTATTGAATGCGCAGTCGTACCAATGCATGATCTATAAACATCTCACCCGGCACGTACTGTTCCCGATCACTGAGCACATTACCAATCTACTGTTTTGTTTTCATAGATATTCATCTATTGGTCTTAATATGCAGTGGAAAAACAGAGTGAAATAGATTTCTTTTTCACAATTTCAAATTGTTTAATGACACCTCATTTCTGGATGTCTAGCCCTTGTCATGTCTTGTAGTGCGTCACTACGCATTTTCAAACCGGCTCATCTTCATTCATTAATTACAAAGGAACACACGGCAACAATGCTTAATTATCGAATGACTTGTTAACACAGTTTGGTTCAATGCTATTGAGTGATTTTGTAAAATTAGATTTTTAAACATTCAACCTATCAGGTTGTATTATTCTAATTTATCTACACGAAACACAAACCACATAAAACCTGCAGGGAACCGTCGATCTACGCGAAACACAAACCACATACAACCTGCAGACCGTCTATCTACACGAAACACAAACCACATACAACCTTCAGGGAACCGTCGATCTACACGAAACACAAACCACATACAACCTGCAGGGAACCATCGACCTACGCGAAACACAAACCACATACAACCTGCAGGGAACCGTCGATCTACGCGAAACACAAACCACATACATCCTGCAGGGAACCGTCGAGGAAACATGCTTCAATTTGTGTAACTAAGACACGACTTTGTGTTGGCTTCTATTTATGTAACTAACTATTTTATTTTCAAAAACCTTAATTTTGACTTAAACGTAAAGAAATACGACCGATGAATTTATACTAGCGCAAAATGGTTGAAACAAACGTGTAGGTAAGTATCAGTACGCAGTATGTGGCACATCGCTAGACAGAACGTTTCGGACATTTAAAAATCACATAGTTGTAAGCCCACCATTGAGTTTTGTTCTTTATTCTATAGAATATAAAATAAGTTTGCACGATTGCCATTCATAGAGAGATCCAAATGATAAAAGTAGTTTCATTGTTTTTCAACCTCTGCACTACCAAAACATGATTCCGCTCAGTGTGTATACTGCTGGCAAAGTGATGTATTCATACCCCAATTTCCAAGCATCATTTTCTTTTCTAAATTCACAATTTAAACATAAAAATGCTTTCAAAATGTTCAAAATACATCAATAATGGCATTCAAGTAATAAAAGAGTATAAAACAAGGAAAATGCATTTTAAAGAAGAAAAAACAATGATTATTTATAACCTCCATTATGCGACAACACCACGGAAGCATTTTCTGTTTCCATGGTGGTACTTAACCTATATTCTCCCAAATGACAATTCTCATACAGTTAACGGTATAATATGTAAATAGTGAGACAAAACATGCAGTTGATAACGTTAAATGTAGTTTTGTAAAGCTGCATTTACTTCAAGGACGTAAAATGGCATTTCATTGTGAAAATGTCTGATATTCAAATTAGTTGAAATAAAACGCTCTATTAGTCTGTGCAAATATATTTATAATGAAAGGCGGAACTAATCTCGTCTTTATTGCTGCCGCGAACACCCACTTACGGAATAATGATCAGGTTTATACGGTGGCTCAGTAGGGCTATCGCAGCATACATATATAATTAAGTCGAAACAGCGAAATAACGAAACTACGATGGTAAAAAGTCGACACAACGGTGGTGAAAAAGCCGAAACAAGTATCTACGATAGTGAACATCTTATCACCATCGTAGTTTCGTTGTTTCGACTTTTCACCGTCGTTGTGTCGACTTTTCACCATCGTAGTTTCGTTGTTTCGACTTTTCATCATTTCGAGTGAACTTAATTTATGAAATATGTCGCGAATGCCGCAATGGGAAACCGTAAGTTTATACTAGTTTAGAATGTGATTTGTTTGTTATTCGTGGAATGCGTGGTCAAGTGGTAGGGCATGAACGGAGGATCTTGGAGCGCGTGGTCCATTGGTGGAACATGAACGGAGGGTCGTTGAACGCGTGGTCTAGCGGTAGAACATAAATTGAGGGTCGTGTAGTGCGTGGTCCTGTGGTAGAGCATGAACGGAGGGTCGTTGAACGCGTGGTCTAGCGGTAGAACATAAATTGAGGGTCGTGTAGTGCGTGGTCCTGTGGTAGAGCATGAACGGAGGGTCGTGGAGTGCGTGGCCCAGTGGTAGAGCATGAACGGAGGGTCGTGGAGTGCGTGGTCCAGTGGTAGAGCATGAACGGAGGGTCGTGGAGTGCGTGGCCCAGTGGTAGAGCATGAACGGAGGGTCGTGGAGTGCGTGGTCCAGTGGAAGAGCATGAACGGAGGGTCGTGGAGTGCGTGGCCCAATGGTAGAGCATGAACGGAGGGTCGTGGAGCGCGTGGTCTAGCGGTAGAACATAAATTGAGGGTCGTGTAGTGCGTGGCCCAGTGGTAGAGCATGAACGGAGGGTCGTGGAGTGCCTGGCCCAGTGGTAGAGAATGAACGGAGGATCGTAGATTGCGTGGCCCAGTGGTAGAGCATGAACGGAGGGTCTTGGAGCGCGTGGTCCAGTGGTAGAGCATGAACGGAGGGTCATGGAGTGCGTGGCCCAGTGGTAGAGCATGAACGGAGGGTCGTGGAGTGCGTGGCCCAGTGGTAGAGCATGAACAGAGGGTCGTGGAGTGCGTGGCCCAGTGGTAGAGCATGAACAGAAGGTCGTGTAGTGCATGGCCCAGTGGTAGAGCATGAATGGAGGGTCTTGGAGCGCGTGGTCCAGTGGTAGAGCATGAACGGAGGGTCGTGGAGTGCCTGGCCCAGTGGTAGAGAATGAACGGAGGATCGTAGATTGCGTGGCCCAGTGGTAGAGCATGAACGGAGGGTCTTGGAGCGCGTGGTCCAGTGGTAGAGCATGAACGGAGGGTCATGGAGTGCGTGGCCCAGTGGTAGAGCATGAACGGAGGGTCGTGGAGTGCGTGGCCCAGTGGTAGAGCATGAACAGAGGGTCGTGGAATGCGTGGCCCAGTGGTAGAGCATGAACGGAGGGTCGTGGAATGTGTGGTCCTGTTGTAGAGCGTGAACGGAGTGTCGTGGAATGCGTGGTCCAGTAGTAGAGCATGGACGGAGTGTCGTGGAGTGCGTGGCCCAGTAGTTGAGCATGAATTGAGAGTCGTGGAACGCATAGTCCAATAGTTGAACGTGGTATGCGTGGTCCAGTGGTAGAGCATGAATGGAGGGTCATGGAATGCGTGGTCCTGTTGTAGAGCATAAACAGATGGTCGTGGAGCGCGTGGTGCAGTGGTAGAGCATGAACGGAGGGTCGTCGAACGCGTAGTCCAGTGGTGGAGCATGAACGGAGGGTCATGGAGTGCGTGGCCCAGTGGTAGAGCATGAGCGGAGGGTCGTGGAGTGTGTGGCCCAGTGGTAGAGCATGAACAGAGGGTCGTTTTATTCCAGGTCCTGTGGTAGAGCATGAACGGAGTGTCGTGGAATGCGTGGTCCAGTAGTAGAGATGTCCAGGGGTAGAGCATGAACGGAGGGTCGTGGAATGCGTGGTCCAGTAGTAGAGCACGAATTGAGAGTCGTGGAACGCATAGTCCAATGGTTGAGCGTGGTATGCGTGGTCCAGTGGTAGAGCATGAACGGAGGGTCGTGGAATGCGTGGTCCTGTTGTAAAGCATGAACGGATGGTCATGGAGCGCGTGGTGCAGTGGTAGAACATGAACGGAGGGTCGCAGAGCACGTGGTCCAGTGGTAGAGCATGAATGGAGGGTCGTGGAACGCGTGGTCTAGTGGAAGAGCATGAACGGAGAGTCGTGGAACGCTTGGTCCAGCGGTAGAGCATGAACGGAGGGTCGTGGAATGCGTGGTCCCGTGGTAGAGCATGAACGGAGGGTCGTGGAGTGCGTGGTCCAGTGGTAGAGCATGAACGGAGGGTCGTGGAACGCGTGGTCCAGTGGTAGAGCATGATCGGAGGGTCTTGGAACGCGTGGTCCGGTGGTGGAGCATGAGCGGAGGGTCGTGAAATGCATGGTCCAGTGGTAGAGTATGAAGGGAGAGTTGTGGAAAGCGTGGTCTAGTGGTAGAGCATGAACGGAAGGTCGTGGAACGCGTGGTCCGGTGGTTGAGCATGAACGGAGGTCGTGGAATGTGTTGTCCTCCGGTAGAGCATGAACGGAGGGTCGTGGAATGCGTGGACCAGTGGTAGAGCATGAACGGAGGGTCGTGGAGTTCTTGGCCTAGTGGTAGAGCATGAACAGAGGGTCTTGGAGCGCGTGGTCCAGTGGTAGAGCATGAACGGATGGTCTTGGAACGCGTGGTCCGTTGGTTGAGCATAAACGGAAGGTCGTGGAGTGCATGGTCCAGTGGTAGAGCTTGAACGGAGAATTATGGAAAGCGTGGTCCAGTGGTAAAGCATGAACGGAGGGTCGTGGAACTCGTGGTCTGGTGGTGGAGCGTGAACGGAGGGTCGTGGAATGCGTGGTCCAGTTGTAGAGCATGAACGGAGGGTCGTGGAACGCGTGGTCTGGTGGTGGAGCATGAACGGAGGGTCGTGGAATGCGTGGTCCAGTGGTAGAGCATGAACGGAGAGTTGTGGAATGCGTGGTCCTGTGGTAGAGCATGAACGGAGAGTCGTGGAACGTATGGTCCAGTGGTAGAGCATGAACGGAGAGTCGTGGAGCGCGTGGTCTAGTGATAAAGCATGAACGGAGGATCGTGGAGTGCATGGTCCTGTGGTGGAGCATGAATACACATTTCTGTATATGCTTTGTATTGGTTATACCCAGGCAGACTTCGACTCGTTTATATAGTTTGTTTTTGTCATCTTTTCCTGAATTTAAACTTAACTATTCGTGTTGTCCGGTGACAAAATGGACACAACAGCTATGTTTGCGACTTCTCAGTAATAACGTTTGTTTCTGATTTAAGAGAAATCGCCGAGGTAGTCCGAGTTTTGGTTTAACCAATCAACAACTTTATCCGAATCTCAGTACAATTGTTTGCAAAAGGAATTGTCAAAAAGATATTAGACATATCATATGGAAAATAATGCATTTACTTGACTAAATATTATGTTTTGTTTTCTGTTAATCATAAGTATAAGAACTATTTTATCGACTTTTTATCTTTATACTAAGAATATATTTTAAACTATTATCCTGTGAATCATATGAAAATGATTTGAAAGTTTACTCGAATTAGAATTAATTAAATACACGTTGTGTTGATATTGCATTTTATTACACCAGTCTTCAGTCAAACATAAAACGTCAATCTTGATTATAAAGTGAACAGTTTTACTTAATAAAAGAAGAATTTTGACATTAAAATCGCACGAGCCTTGCAATCCGTATAGTAAACGTGTAATAAACAGACAAATTAAACCGTTGTACCCAGACTTAATACACACTAACTATCTTTTGTTAAGTTAAATACGTGAATAATTATTGTAGAACAACTGCTTTCGGAAATGAAAATATTGCGTTCGCTAATTCTCAATCGCCACACAAACGATATCGTGGATTGTTTAGAAACTAAAATTCTATAAAATCATCTTTAGAATCTGTTCCGTTGCGCTTAATATTGCACTATGACAAAAAACAACTTAAAATATGTAATATACAGTGACGATCTTACACGCTCCTGACATACAGAACATGCAGGGAATGAATCCTAAAATGTTACAGACTGAAAAACATTATACATTTGCTGATATTAATATATAAAAATACAGAAGTCAAAATATAACTACTTTTTTGAACTATTCAACATACACAAAACATTAAAAATAGGTAAAAAATCATGAGTTGACATACTGTATAATACACTCATTTCAAATAAAAACATATTACCAAACAGTTGATATCTAATAATTGACTATCATGGATTGTTGTTGTTGTTGTATAGTGTAAAGTGTCACTTTTAACACTATTTCAGTTACATTGCGACGGTGCCTAGTGGAGCGCTGCCGCTGTTGCAGACACATGTTATGATACCCCGGTCACATTATACTGACACGGTGCCTACTGGAGCGCTGCCGCTGTTGCAGACACATGTTATGATACCCCAGTCACATTATACTGACACGGTGCCTACTGGAGCGCTGCCGCTGTTGCAGACACATGTTATGATACCCCAGTCACATTATACTGACACGGTGCCTACTGGAGCGCTGCCGCTGTTGCAGACACATGGTATGATACCCCAGTCACATTATACTGACACGGTGCCTACTGGAGCGCTGCCGCTGTTGCAGACACATGGTATGATACCCCGGTCACATTATACTGACACGGTGCCTACTGGAGCGCTGCCGCTGTTCCAGACACATGGTATGATACCCCAGTCACATTATACTGACACTGGGCCTACTGGAGCGATGCCGCTGTTGCAGACACATGGTGTGATACCCCGGTCACATTATACTGACACCGGGCCTACTGGAGCGATGCCGCTGTTGCAGATACATGGTAAGATACCCCAGTTACATTATACTGACACGGTGCCTACTTGAGCGCTGCCGCTGTTGCAGACACATGGTATTATACCCTGGTCACATTATACTGACACCGGGCCTACTGGAGCGCTGCCGCTGTTGCAGACACATGTTATGATACCCCAGTCACATTATACTGACACGGTGCCTACTTGAGCGCTGCCGCTGTTGCAGACACATGTTATGATACCCAGGTCACATTATAATGACACGGTGCCTACTGGAGCGCTGCCTCTGTTGCAGACACATGGTATGATACCCCAGTCACATTATACTGACACGGTGCCTACTGGAGCGCTGCCGCTGTTGCAGACACTTGGTATGATACCCCGGTCACATTATACTGACACGGTGCCTACTGGAGCGCTGTCGCTGTTGCAGACACATGGTATGATACCCTGGTCACATTATACTGACACGGTGCCTACTTGAGCACTGCCGCTGTTGCAGTATCACTGTATACCATACGGAGATATTGAACTGCGGGTATCACTATATACCATACGGAGATTATATACCATACGGAGATATTGAACTGCGGGTATCACTGTATACCATACGGAGATTTTGAACTGCGGGCATTACTATAAACCATACGAAGAAATTGAACTGCAGGTATTACTATATACCATACGGAGATGTTGAACTGTAGATATTACTATATATACCATATGGAGATATTGAACTGTAGGTATTATTATATGATTTTTCATATTTATGCCAGTTTTAACGAAGTTTTTGAAGTAAAAGAAGTGGTGTCGAGCATATATAAACAAATAATTGATAAAAAAATAGTTAAATATTACAAATTGCGATATTATTTAGTTAATCATACAGATAGTAAGGGATTTTTCTTGCTCAATTGTTATAAATGAGCAGAAATATGCAACAACAGATACACTTTAGCAGTATTTAGGCACCGTTGAACCTTTAAGATCTTTCCTCAGATGTAATATTATACAGGAGTATACAATTCTTACTCAGGTTACATATACACATAGCACCTTGATGGTCTGGTGGGGGTCCAACAGTCAGTGTGTTATTTCTGTAAAAGAATATACGTTACGGTAATGGTAGCGGGAAAATAGTCCGCAAATTAAAGAATGCAGAGTTATGAATGTTGTTTACCATTTGTTACATAATGAGACAGAATTTATAACAACAATTACATGATATAACAACAATTACATGCCAATTATAACAAGACAAACTAAACGCATAATAACTGATGCATCCTAATTTCCCATAGCTGTTAAAGCTCAAATGAACCTTAGAGTGAGAAAATATTCAAGGGGGTTTCGGGGGCATGCCCCCCCCCCCCCCCCACCCCCGAATTTTTTTTTGATTCCTAGATCGTCTGTGGTGTGTTCTATGGTGTTTGCTACAACAGTTTCATTTTCATTAAATTTGTATGATTTTGGTGTAATAAATTTACAGTAATTTAGCTACAGCAACGCTGTGATGTGATGCAGACGCCGCCATGATGTTTACATTGACACCGGGTAACGATTATTATGTGTTAGAATATTATATACTAACACCGGTTCCGGTAGCTAACAGTAGGTCAGACACAACTAATACACTAACCAATTTTTTTACCGATTTATTCATAAAACCATAGTATTTATTTTCGTGAACTTTGTTTTAAGTGAAATGCGTGAGGAATTACATAGCGTGAGACCGTGATTTCATTACCAAAATCGTGAGACTCACGGCGAAACCGTGAGACTTGACAGGTATGAATTTTCCAATGTAAGTCTCTGTGTCGACTTGGTTGTTATGGAAAATATTCACGATACATCAGTTGTTTTGCAAGTTTCGTATTCTGTACAATACAACGCAACACACGGTTGGCGTCTTATCAATACCACGTGTGCATATTTCCGTTGTTTTGAATATGATATAGACGAGATATTCTTCTCGCCGGAAATTATGAGACCACTGGGATGAGATTACAAAGACATAAACATTACCGCTCTCCCATTATGTTTGGATTTTCTTATTACAAAAGTATTTATTGTTTTGTTACCAAGGTTAGTAGTTTGTTACGAGAAATGAACCGTTCATAGCCATCACTGGTTGTAATTCCTGGTTAAATACATAGACAACAAGGTTAGTAGTTTGTTACGGGGTAATGAACCGTTCATAGCCATCACTGGTTGCACTTCCTGGTTAAATACATGGACAACAGGGTTAGTAGTTTGTTACGGAGTAATGAACCGTTCATAGCCATCACTGGTTGCACTTCCTGGTTAAATACGTAGACAACAGGGTTAGTAGTTTGTTACGGAGTAATGAACCGTTCATAGCCATCTCTGGTTGCACTTCCTGGTTAAATACGTAGACAACAGGGTTAGTAGTTTGTTACGGAGTAATGAACCGTTCATAGTCATCACTGGTTGCACTTCATGGTTAAATACGCGGACAACAGGGTTAGTAGTTTGTTACGGAGAAATGAACCGTTCATAGCCATCACTGGTTGCACTTCCTGGTTAAATACACAGACAACAGGGTGAGTAGTTTGTTACTGAGCAATGAACCGTTGATAGTCATCACTGGTTGTACTTCCTGATTAATTACATAGACAACAGGGTTAGTAGTTTGTTACGGAGTAATGAACCGTTCATAGCCATCACTGGTTTTACTTCCTGGTTAAATACGCGGACAACAGGGTTAGTAGTTTGTTACGGAGTAATGAACCGTTCATAGCCATCACTGGTTGCACTTCCTGGTTAAATACACGGACAACAGGGTTAGTAGTTTGTTACGGAGAAATGAACCGTTCATAGCCATCACTGGTTGCACTTCCTGGTTAAATACGTAGACAACAGGGTCAGTAGTTTGTTACGGAGTAATGAACCGTTCATAGCCATCACTGGTTGCACGTCCTGGTTACATACATAGACAACAGGGTTAGTAGTTTGTTACGGAGTAATGAACCGTTCATAGCCGTCACTGGTTGCACTTCCTGGTAAAATACATAGACAACAAGGTGAGTAGTTTGTTAGGTTCGAAGTGCATGATAGGCCGCTAGATTCTGCTGTCATAATGATAAACTGTTACAAGGTTCGAAGTGCATGATAGGCCGCTAGATTCTGCTGTTATAATGATAAACTGTTACAAGGTTCGAAGTGTATAATAGGCCGCTAGATACTGCTGTCATAATGAAAAACTGTTACAAAGTTCGAAGTGTATGATAGGCCGCTAGATACTGCTGTCATAATGACAAACTATTACAAAGTACAAGTGCATGATAGGCCGCTAGATACTGCTGTCATAATGACAAACTATTACAAAGTACGAAGTGTATGATAGGCCGCTAGATACTGCTGTCATAATGAAAAACTGTTACAAGGTTCGAAGTGCATGATAGGCCGCTAGATACTGCTGTCATAATGATAAACTGTTACAAGGTACGAAGTGCATGATAGTCCGCTAGATTCTGCTGTCATAATGATAAACTGTTACAAGGTTCGAAGTGTATGATAGGCCGCTAGATACTGCTGTCATAATGGCAAACTGTTACAAGGTTCGAAGTGCATGATAGGCCGCTAGATACTTCTATCATAATGAAAAACTGTTACAAGGTTCGAAGTGCATGATAGGCCGCTAGATACTGCTGTCATAATGAAAAACTGTTACAAGGTTCGAAGTGCATGATAGGCCGCTAGATACTGCTGTCATAATGAAAAACTGTTACAAGGTTCGAAGTGTATGATAGGCCGCTAGATACTGCTGTCATAATGATAAACTGTTACAACGTACGAAGTGCATGATAGTCCGCTAGATTCTGCTGTAATAATGATAAACTGTTACAAGGTTCGAAGTGCATGATAGGCCGCTAGATACTGCTGTCATAATGAAAAACTGTTACAAGGTTCGAAGTGCATGATAGGCCGCTAGATACTTCTATCATAATGAAAAACTGTTACAAGGTTCGAAGTGTATGATAGGCCGCTAGATACTGCTGTCAAAATGAAAAACTGTTACAAGGTTCGAAGTGCATGATAGGCCGCTAGATACTGCTGTCATAATGAAAAACTGTTACAAGGTTCGAAGTGTATGATAGGCCGCTAGATACTGCTGTCATAATGATAAACTGTTACAAGGTACGAAGTGCATGATAGTCCGCTAGATACTGCTGTCAAAATGAAAAACTGTTACAAGGTTCGAAGTGCATGATAGGCCGCTAGATACTGCTGTCAAAATGAAAAACTGTTACAAGGTTCGAAGTGTATGATAGGCCGCTAGATACTGCTGTCAAAATGAAAAACTGTTACAAGGTTCGAAGTGTATGATAGGCCGCTAGATACTGCTGTCATAATGATAAACTGTTACAAGGTACGAAGTGCATGATAGTCCGCTAGATTCTGCTGTAATAATGATAAACTGTTACAAGGTTCGAAGTGTATGATAGGCCGCTAGATACTGCTGTCATAATGACAAACTGTTACAAGGTTCGAAGTGCATGATAGGCCGCTAGATACTTCTATCATAATGAAAATCTGTTACAAGGTTCGAAGTGTATGATAGGCCGCTAGATACTGCTGTCAAAATGAAAAACTGTTACAAGGTTCGAAGTGCATGATAGTCCGCTAGATTCTGCTGTCATAATGATAAACTGTTACAAGGTTCGAAGTGTATGATAGGCCGCTAGATACTGCTGTCATAATGGCAAACTGTTACAAGGTTCGAAGTGCATGATAGGCCGCTAGATACTTCTATCATAATGAAAAACTGTTACAAGGTTCGAAGTGCATGATAGGCCGCTAGATACTGCTGTCATAATGATAAACTGTTACAAGGTTCGAAGTGCATGATAGGCCGCTAGATACTTCTATCATAATGAAAAACTGTTACAAGGTTCGAAGTGTATGATAGGCCGCTAGATACTGCTGTCAAAATGAAAAACTGTTACAAGGTTCGAAGTGAATGATAGGCCGCTAGATACTGCTGTGATAATGATAAACTGTTACAAGGTTCGAAGTGTATGATAGGCCGCTAGATACTGCTGTCATAATGAAAAACTGTTACAAGGTTCGAAGTGCATGATAGGCCGCTAGATACTGCTGTGATAATGATAAACTGTTACAAGGTTCGAAGTGTATGATAGGCCGCTAGACACTGCTGTCATAATGATAAACTGTTACAAGGTTCGAAGTGCATGATAGGCCGCTAGATACTGCTGTCATAATGATAAACTGTTACAAGGTTCGAAGTGCATGATAGGCCGCTAGATGCTGCTATCACAATGATAAACTGTTACAAGGTTCGAAGTGCATGATAGGCCACTAGATACTGCTGTCACAATGATAAACTGTTACAAGGTTCGAAGTGCATGATAGGCCGCTAGATACTGCTGTGATAATGATAAACTGTTACAAGGTACGAAGTGCATGATAGGCCACTAGATACTGCTGTCATAATGATAAACTGTTACAAGGTACGAAGTGCATGATAGGCCGCTAGATACTGCTGTCATAATGATAAACTGTTACAAGGTACGAAGTGCATGATAGGCCGCTAGATACTGCTGTCATAATGATAAACTGTGACAAGGTTCGAAGTGCATGATAGGCCGCTAGATACTGCTGTCATAATGATAAACTGTTACAAGGTACGAAGTGTATGATAGGCCGCTAGATACTGCTGTCATAATGATAAACTGTTACAAGGTACGAAGTGTATGATAGGCCGCTAGATGCTGCTGTCATAATGAAAAACTGTTACAAGGTTCGAAGTGTATGATAGTCCGCTAGATGCTGCTGTCATAATGAAAAACTGTTACAAGGTTCGAAGTGCATGATAGGCCGCTAGATACTGCGGTCATAATGATAAACTGTTACAAGGTTCGAAGTGCATGATAGGCCGCTAGATACTGCTGTGATAATGATAAACTGTTACAAGGTTCGAAGTGTATGATAGGCCGCTAGATACTGCTGTCATAATGAAAAACTGTTACAAGGTACGAAGTGCATGATAGGCCGCTAGATGCTGCTGTCATAATGAAAAACTGTTACAACGTACGAAGTGCATGATAGGCCGATAGATACTGCTGTCATAATGAAAAACTGTTACAAGGTTCGAAATGCATGATAGGCCGCTAGATTCTGCTGTGATAATGATAAACTGTTACAAGGTTCGAAGTGCATGATAGGCCGCTAGATACTGCTATCATAATGAAAAACTGTTACAACGTACGAAGTGCATGATAGGCCGATAGATACTGCTGTCATAATGAAAAACTGTTACAAGGTTCGAAGTGCATGATAGGCCGCTAGATTCTGCTGTGATAATGAAAAACTGTTACAAGGTTCGAAGTGCATGATAGGCCGCTAGATACTGCTGTCATAATGATAAACTGTTACAAGGTTCGAAGTGCATGATAGGCCGCTAGATACTGCTGTCATAATGATAAACTGTTACAAGGTTCGAAGTGCATGATAGCCGCTAGATTCTGCTGTGATAATGAAAAACTGTTACAAGGTTCGAAGTGCATGATAGGCCGCTAGATTCTGCTGTGATAATGATACTGTTACAAGGTACGAAGTGCATGATAGGCCGCTAGATTCTGCTGTGATAATGATACTGTTACAAGGTACGAAGTGCATGATAGGCCTGTGTAACACTTTAACAATCAGAAACATACACAGTTTAGTTATTTTTCTATTTTCTTTGATCAATTTAGTGCTCTATGTTTAAGATGAATATAACTCAAATTAAATATTAAATACAAACAAAATACGATATACGTAAAACGACGAGTTAAACATAAATGTAAACAACATCAAAATAACCAAAAAACATATATAAGTTTTGAGAGAAATGTTATGCCACACATATTATGTAAAAATTGTGTCAGCATTTTATTGTTATATAATTTATTTTCTTTGACACTCGCAGATTACAAACAATTTTTGTGTTATAATTTTAAGCGCTTTAGATTTATTTGATATTTGAAAATGGTTTGCACATGATGGTGTTAAATAACTAACAATCAAAGTATATTTGATTGAATCTAAATATACACAATTCAAGACTGATTATGGATTAAATATATCTAAAGAATAAGTTGGCAATTTTCATCTTGCATGAATGTTAACACATTTTATTCTGGTGTTTTCATTAAAGCATTTTAATGTATTTTTGTTGATTAACGTCTCGTAGACTAATTCGTGTCAAAACATGTTACATTTTTACAACATATATCATTCTTTAAATAATTGCAAGAGACGATGGATTTGTATAAGTGTTTGTTTTGACAGGTGTCGCTTTGTTGCATAATGCATATTTCCTGAACTAGTATATGTACATCAAGGGCTTTCGATTTAGCACCTTTTGTTATAACAATGATTGGTATTTAAGATAATCTATATTTTATCAGATAATTTGATTAGTCAAAATAAATGTTATATTATGTTTGGCTTTAAAACGAGACAGTTAGTTTTGAGAGTTTTAGGAAGAGAGAAGTCATATTAGAAGCGAGTTAAAAAAATGGTTTTCCACAGTGGATACAGATATCGGATTTCCGAAGAAACAATTTATACATGTTTGCTAAATTTACGTTGATTGTGAATAACTTAATTAATCATTTTGTCTGGTTATACCGACATAGATAAATAAATATTGGTTCTCCAATGGTCAAAATTGATTACGCTTATTATATTTAAAAGGAACGAAACTAGAAGTTGGACTTGCGTGTATTTATTTCACCTATTCACCCATATTAAATAAATAGACTAAAACATTACAGCGTAACAGAAATACTCGGCCACGATTTTCGCCTTGTATTATAACTTTTATAAGAGAGATAATAATTGTTTGATACAATAAAATAACGGATCGCTTAAACATTACAGCGATATACACTCAAGAGATATGAACATGTCACATATTTAGCACGTGTGTATAATGTAGATATCCCTATTCTACAGTAATTATCGTCTTTTGATTTTATTGGTTGTTTACTTGAGATGTTACCGTATAATTTGATTCAACATTCGTTGGTGTCATTTATTAATTTCTGAGTAAGTTCCCACTAAACCCTGTGATACATTTTCATATCTCTTCCTGTGTTGTGTGACCTTTGCTTGTATTTTGTTTTCATTGTTGCTAATATTTCAGCTCCTTTGAGATCATGGTGCGCTACGATGTGCAACAGAAAATAGACTACTTCTCTAGTCGGTGTTAGAGGGGGTTCGTGGTGTTCAATTTCTCACTATCTCTTATCTACCAACTCAATAAAACACAATAAAACCGAGCCTCCCATTGTCTTGTCTAGACTGTGTTCTGCTCTTCCAGCTGATCTCTTTATTATATTAGTATTTGCGTCACTTCGTCTGCCACACACGTGACTTGTTATCGATACAGACGTAAGCTCATTGTAATAACTGGTACAGAGGATGATAAATGCTTCATAGTTATATTCACCTCTGCTGCAGACATGTTTTTAATTTGTAACGAAAGTGTACACTCAGTGTTTGTCCACCGTGTCCTATTGTAGCCTTTACGACTTTAGAAGATTTTGACATTATCTGCAAGTAACTGTATTGTATGGCGTTGGGTGTTGCTTTTAGAAACACTATATGTCTGCTGTACTAATCTTATCAGCACTATTGAATATACATCACGAATAGATTGCCAAACTACAAGCAGCAAAGAAGTCAAATTGAATACTATTGAACTCTATGAATCCATAAAGAAAGTTTTTTAAAGTAGTTTTTTCCTAGCGGAAATGTATCCGCTGATAAACAAGCACAATGACTGGCGGTGGGTGTGGGTGGGTGTGGGTGTGGAGGGGGGGGGGGGGGGGTTGACCATATTTGTTGTTTAAAGACAATGCAGTGATATCCCTAAATGTTTTATAACATGAAGCCATTACATGCTCTAAAATACTCATCTATCAAAACCCAATTAAAGTCACTTTTTAACACCAGTGATGTAATATTGCAGTATATGCTGTGCCACAGTGATGTAATATTGCAGTATATGCTGTGCCACAGTGATGTAATATTGCAGTATTTGCCATGCCAGTTTTTGCTCTGCTCATCTGCAGCAAGAGATCACAGTTCCTGTGAACCATTTTGAAAATATTACGAACCAAATTACATAGGACTCTTTTGTAGCACAAGACTTGTGATACCGTCACTCAAAACACGTACAACTGTGTAATGAGACGCTTTCCGTTTCTTTCGCTTGTTTTGTTTTCCGTTAATCAATTATTAACAATGTGACCAGGCGCCAAATTCATAACACAAGCTATTATAAAATTATGCCAACTTTAGACATAACAGAGATGATGTCATTCTCACTTTTACCGGGTTATAATGCGAGCATAAAAGTGATAATTATAATACGCAGAACATTTATTAAAATTGGCATGATTTTGTCAACACCGTGTGTCGACATCTCCTTTGTTATGCAGAATATACAGCAACCTATTTTCCCGGAAAGTAAACTTACACTGAGAATATTCAGAAACACGTATAACATGTTATATAACGTGACCATAAATCACACGAATACCATGTTATATAACGCAGAAACATGTATGACATGTAATATAACACAAAAACACGTATAACATTTTATATAACGTGACCATGAATCACACGTATAACATGTTATATAATGCAGAAACACGTATAACATGTTATATAACGTGACCATGAATCACACGTATAACATGTTATGTAACATGACCATAAATCAAACGTATACCATGTTATATAACGCAGAAACATGTATTACATGTTATATAACACAGAACTACGTTTAACATGTTATATAACGTGGCCATAAATCACACGTATAACACGTTATATAACGCAGAAACACGTATAACATGTTATATAACGTGACCATGAATCACACGTATAACATGTTATGTAACATGACCATAAATCAAACGTATACCATGTTATATAACGCAGAAACACGTATAACATGTTATATAACGCAGAAATTCATAGTTATGTCTATTATATGATTAAATACTAGAATGAAACATTTGTTCTACGGTGCTTATATTCAATCTACATTGGACTATTGCTCAACTGTTTGGTACTGGTACGATTTTAAATACTAATATGATACTTAATGCGGCTAGACTGAGGTCGGCATATAAAGCTCCCTACATTGAACTTTTTAAAAACACTGATTCTCAATCTTTTCTGACAGATATATCTTTCAAAATCTGACAACTGAATAAAATAAAAAAATGTTACTTTTAAATATGTGTGCAAAGAATTTCGAATTGCTTACTATCTTTCTCATGAAAGATTTTACATTTTTTGCCATTGCTAACATAGATGTGGATTTAGCAGGTATCTGCTCTTCGTTATCTATATGTCTAAATAATCTTGTCATTATCAATTTTAATGTGTTTTAAGTGTATATTATATTATTATTACTAGTAGTAGTTGTTGTTGTACTACTATTCATTGATCTATAGGGGGACTCGAGAAGCTGACCTTTTGTTTTATAGTAAATACAGCTAGAGTCATTATATATGTTTTTCAGTAGTTAAAAATTTAAAATACCCGTTTTGTCTAATGATGCGGTCTATTTTGCCAGAGTGAGCCAAGGAACTGACTAAAAAAGGTTGCAGATTAAAAGCATGCTCCGTTCAAATACTTTTTTTTAAATAAAATGTTTGCCTTGTATTTGCGGTAGGACAATCGACTTATCAATTTCAGGTCTCATTGCACCAATGAAACTGGACGCCATATATAACGGATGGAGCTATACCTCACTTTCTACATTCATCCTTGTCTTATCTTTCTAAAATATCACAAATATTACGTACAATAAGTCGGTTATTAATCCATCATTATTAGACTTAACATCAAGCAGTTTTATTATGACTAACCTTTCAAACAATCTCATGTAATTATAACAAATACGGATTCATTTCTTGGCGTGTTTATTCCGCATAATCTCTTTATGCTGTTTTTGTCTGATCTTTTACATTGATTACTTAAAATTTGTAAGCGTTCAAGACAGAAATATGTCAGTAACATGAACACAACACTTAAACGCGGCGGTAGTGTCATGGATAAAGTGTTGGGAGCTCACACCAGAGGTCGCGGGTTCAATTCCTATTTCGACCTGATACTGTAACCGGGGTGTGTATAAGCGGTGGGCATCTTCCATGTTGCTGGTGTTTTGTTGTTAATGCAATACTTAAAGTCCAATATATTGCAAAATATTGTAGAAAATCCTTGCATCAGTTAATAGTGTAATATGTCACATCCCTTTTTATTTTCTTCGTAACGTAAATAAAAAAGTTCTGAAATTCAAAATATAATTTCGATTAATTCCATCTTTTGCAGCTTGTCCCAGACATGCCTACAAATAAACTCTCGATATCTTAATCCGCGCGCAAGCGTTTCACGTGGTATTAGAAAACTACGTGATAAACGTAACCAATTGAAGTGCAGAAACTGGGCACATGATCAAGTAAACCATCTGGGCATGTGAGCAAGAAACCCTAATCAAACGAAGAAGCAAATTGTATGAATTTGTTATCGAAATTTAGTCAAAGGGTGACATTGCGTCATAAATATGCCAGGCCATCAAATAATTAGTCAATGTGCGAAAACCAATTCATAACGAAGTGATAGCAATTTGAATCGGATGAATGTACCAGTAAGATATAAAAAAGCTAACTTTTATATGAATTAAAACAATATGTTTTACAATCATGATTACCATGCTTCCCAAAAATATAAAAAATAACACACAAAACTAAAAAAAATAGCTCTAAAAAATCAAGAAATATTTATATTAACCATATTTGTAGTCATATATGGTCGAATAAATATTAAAGCAAATAATTTGTTGTCGTCTTTTAAAAAATCTTTCCCATAATTTCAAATCAATTTTTCTTTCTAGAAAACTATAGAGTATATATAACAAGGATCGTTATATTTTTTATCACGACAAATTTGAAATTATGGAAAAGTTTTTTTAATACATGACAGCATATTATTTGTCTTTTTTTTATATAAAATAAATTGTATATATGCTAGTTTATGTCTTACAAATATTTTAAATATTTACGAATTGTTTCATAAAATGTGTCACGTGATAATACATATATTGTATGTAATGAGACACATTATATGTTTAAGTTACAAATACGGAAATCTTGAATCTTGAACCTTTGCTATTTCTTCGACCATTTAAGACAATAAAAATGGTTAATATAAACATGTCAACCATTTATAAGAAACATGACCTTTCCTAAAAAGAAACAAAATTAAGAGTCTGCAGTTTTTCTGGGGTAATTCAATTTGATATTTAGATTATCATGTATTTTTATTTCTTAATGATAATGAGACGTTTTTTTATCCATAGTAATAAACAAAATTTAAAATATTTAAACCGTTTTTTCCCGATACTTCCATTAAATGCAGCAGTGATGCTCTTTACCACATATCGAACCTACCCATAGTTAACAATGTTGACATAGACGTTACATAACTGTTGTTTTGATTTACACCTTTGAATGAGAGATAACGAAAACACAACTTATTAGCAGACACGTTTATTAGTGCCAAGGCCAAATTCAAAATGTAATGGTATACATAAATCAAAGTGAACGAACACGTAATTGGTAAAGTATAATCATTAAGGCAATTTCAAGTGCCTGCCAAAACATGAACTAAATTGTATTGACATTACGTAACTAGAACTTAAAGTGCAGCAAAATAAATTAATTCTATTTTTGCAGGTCCTCATTTAAGAATTGAAAGTGCTGCAGTAGCTATATCGGTGTTCAGATCCATCACAACTTTGCACGCGCCAAGGTCGGTAGCTGTCTGAACACGTGGACTAAGGACTCCATTACAGTTATTTGCTAACCTACCAAGTAGTTGATGTTTATACTCATGGTAATTGTACACAATTATGGCAATTACACAAGTAGTTGATTTGTGTACTCATGGTAATTGTACACAATTATGGCAATTACAAAAGTAGTTGATTTGTGTACTCATGGTAATTGTACACAATTATACAATTATGGCAATTACACAAGTAGTTGATTTGTGTACTCATGGTAATTGTACACAATTATGGCAATTACACAAGTAGTTGATTTGTGTACTTATGGTAATTGTACACAATTATGGCAATTACACAAGTAGTTGATTTGTGTACTCATGGTAATTGTACACAATTATGGCAATTACAAAAGTAGTTGATTTGTGTACTCATGGTAATTGTACACAATTATATAATTATGGCAATAACACATGTAGTTGATTTGTGTACTCATGGTAATTGTACACAATTATGGTAATTACACAAGTAGTTGATGTGTATACTCATGGTAATTGTACACAATTATGGCAATTACACAAGTAGTTGATTTGTGTACTCATGGTAATTGTACACAATTATGGCAATTACACAAGTAGTTGATGTGTACAATCATGGTAATTGTACACAATTATGGCAATTACACAAGTAGTTGATGTGTATACTCATGGTAATTGTACACAATTATGGCAATTACACAAATCATGGCAAGTTTTACATGCGTATTGTAATTGTATATCTATAGCATGAACATTTTTACATTATTTAAAGGTAAGTGAACTCATTCATGTTAACATTTATATATTGATGATATTTGAACACATTTGGTAAGTTCTACAACTATGTTTATTTTGTATGATAATGATAACTGAGCACACTTATGATAATTTTATAAAGTCTGCATACATCCTTGGTACACACTCTTGATTATTGCATATAATGATACACATGATAATTTCACCCTATTTTAACACTGCTTTAGTATATCAAAGGTTTGTTCAGATCCAATTGACCCTTCTGAACTATACGGTGGATATTTTCATTAAGTCGAAACTCCAATGATTATTGGGATTCACCTCGATAAACTCTTTATTCATAACCCGATGCTCTCGTGACCTTAAATTTAGTAGAATTATTGTTCGATTACTTATTGAGCTTATTACAAAGGTGGAATTGTCATCATTATCCCAGGAAACATGTCAAAGCCTGATTGATGAGCTCTGATATCGTGTGTACACGGGTGTTATATTGAAGAAAATATAACCCCATTAAATGTTACTCGGTACGTGCCTATATTTTTACAAATGTATATTGACCTAAATACTGACTATGCATTTGTTTCGTCCTAGCAATTTACAAAACACAAGACAGTTCTTAACTGGATTTTGATTGCACAAAAAGAAATGTACAGATCAGATGTTACAAACAGTCTGGAAAACAAAAACACATGTTTAGATTTTTATTTTTTATATTAAAACAAAACAATATATATATTTGCACACAATATATAAAAGGATCAGAACGAAAGATTAGATTTTATAGAGTTTTTATCTTTGAAGAACTTACATACCCAATAACACCATTTACAACGTGGAATTTAAAAGCGAAGAAGTAATTAGATGATCTCGATTCTTTACCAAGAGACAATCAATTACACCTACGAACGCACTCAGGTGATGTTTTCGTGCTTCATGGACGCAATGAAAGCATTCAACCGAACCTTTATCTATGTCATTCTCTAGTTACTATATCATCTAAGTATACGTGGCTTAACAACATTACTTGGCCCCTCAATTGTAAGGACATTTGCCAACTCGCTTCCAAATCCAGCAGGGAAGACAAAGACGACTTTGGTTACCGTGTCTGTTTACCATTCTGATAAACTCCTGCATATGCTGGGAGCTTCAAACCATCGATTTAAATTCAACAATGTGCCACTTTATAAGACACTTTTTTACTGATTATTGGTGAACTCTTTTAACCGCTGAATACATCATATGGACTTAGACTAGGAACCAGGGGGTCAAAATGGTAGTACCCGAAAGTAGTTCCATAGAAAATTGACAGTGGTCGTTCAAGATGGTGTGAGTGTGAAAATGCACTTGACAGGTACTATTGCAATGTAAAATTGTGAAGGGAATGTATTTTCCCAGAGCATGGTGCAGAATTGAGTGGACTGGTAGCTATAACACACAGATGGTACTATTTCTTAGACGGTAAGAATTTTGCATAATTTTGCTGATTTGAATGTATATGAAATAGGGACACCTACTTTCGCTTTGAGCAAAATTGTGAAATTGGAAGCAGTTAATGCCCATATTTTTAACTATTTTTTTGTGTTCTGCTTGAATTGAATATGAATTCTGGAAATTCTCATGGAGTTTGGAGCACAATTGTAAGTGTGACAGTCTACTGTGCTAATATTACGGTCTATGTGAAATTAATGGTGGGCCAGCTTCATATACAGTCGCAGATGTGTTGATATCAATATAGTTGTTTTAACCACTGCAGTTCCAGTATATACCGTCGTGTTGATACCAATATACTTGTCAGTGGCAGTACTCAATTCTAAATTAATGCGTCGACATCAACCACAATTTCCGGCCGTTTAAAGATAAAACTAGAAAATTTCAACACATGTTGTCCATTATTGACTAAGTCGTTAGGAGAAGACATATGCCCTTAATTGTTACGGTTTATTTTACAAAAGTAACAGACCTTAAACATACAATGTATATACTTGCCTGTATTCCACTGTAAGAACCAAGCTCTCCCTGCTTGTGTCACATAGCAATGCGATTCGTCAGTTGCTTCAGAAATTGAATGACGTCATATATTGGTTAGCGTTACAGTTCTATGGAATGGTGTTAAGCAAACATGATTCGTGAGACATCCTGGTCTGGGATGGACCATTATCAGTCCATCTGTTCTCTAACATGCTAGATCCGCAGTAAAACATAGTTCAATCTACAATTAACAATCGGAAACCTTTAAGCAAAATGAGAAAAGCTCAATTTGATTCAAGGAAATAAAGTGTGTTTAAAGGTGAACATGTAACTGTCTGTTATTTATATCAGTGTAAGGAACGGAAATAAAACGGCGTTAAACTGTATGATGGCAGTCTGTACAAACAGGTTTATTATGAGAGGCGAAATAAATCTGGCGTTTATTACAATCGAAAACTTCCATTTTCTGAATAATAATCAGGTTAAGACAAGTTAAGTTTTGTTATGTTCTGTACTTGATCGGTTTTACAAATTGCTTTGCTCATTTTTATTTAAAACATTTTAATTCCAGACAATTTTATTATTTGCACCTTGAATATCTTTTGCTTTTTGGTGGCATCAGGGAACCTACATTAAAGTTTGAATACATTTCTCAATTTACATAAAAATATAACCGTACAAGTGTTCAAATTACTTGATAAATGATATAAAGACACAATTAACCAAAGTACAGTCTTTTAACCACCAACGAAAAAGCAGGGAAGTCTATGCCTGTCCCACAATAAATAACAATTGAACGCTTACTAAACTGTGACGTCATTCAAACTTTCAGTTGAAGCAACTGACCAATGAACGTGCTCAAATACAACTTTCCCAACATTGCTATTCAATGGAGCCTATCGGGAGAGCTGAGTCCGTACCACAGACTAAACAAAGCAGCATGGACATAATTAACAAACAGAATAATTACAAAGTACAATACATACATACAGAAGAAGAGGACGGCAAGCACGTGTGTATCGTGCCAAACACATAAATATCCAAGTATATAAATATGTAATAAGGAAGATTACTTTACGAAATAATGCATTTGATGCACCTCGTCGATTATCCTTATTTGTCTGATAGCGAAAGATTACGGAAATTGCTGAGTATGTACGATTGGCACGGATATGAGGCAATCTGTTCCCAGTAGAAGGAGTGCATAACAGATTCACAAAACATTGGTTTATACAGAATAAAATGTGTTATGAGATTTCATTTAAATGGAGTTAAACACCATTTTCAAACTATAACATATTATATATATTGCAGTTTTATTGGTGGTAGAAGACCTCATACCTATGAGCCTGATATCCGTATAGGCGCCATAACTCTGGCAGTAATAATTGACAGTCCAACGTTTTATTTGAGATGACTGCTGCAAAAATTGGTGAAGATTAAATGAAACACGCAAATGCTATAGTGCTATAATTTTGGTCACATATTGATCATAACTCTGACATTGTTATCAGTACTTATAGCAAGTTTACCAACGAATGTACGGCGGGGGAAGAACGGGCGACGACCACTGGTAGAAAAGCTATTATTCACTTAATATAAACCTGAATAGTTAATGTCTACATAATTTACTACTTGAAATACATAAATCTATACAATTTACAATGTTAACCTCATAATGAAGAGTTTAAAGTTAAAAAAACGCACACAAACAGAAATAAAAATCCATCAAAAATATTCTCATTGATCCGCAAACACCAGTTCTTATATATAAACAATAAGAAACACCAAAAGTGTAAACAATTGACGGAGAAGAACATACATATATCACAAATATATATTTGTTCATTTATAGATAAATCACTTGGATAGCAGGGATAAGTGCAGTTTATTAAAAACAATTGCCAACCATGACGCATGGATGAGGCAAAACATATATCTAATATTGTGGAATTTATTGCAGCGTGTGCTGCAGTTGGATATATTCTATGGATATGACATTTCGAAACTTTAAAAGAATAAATCATGTAAAAATAAGTGTATGTGAAAGGTTAGATAAACTTCAGTAAGCTGGCAATTAGAAGATCTGCATGCTCTTTTGCATTCATTTAGATAATGTAAACTTTGTAACTAGAATGTCATTGAGTCAGAATACCATTTTTGCTGTCTTGTATTAAATACAAGGCTATTCGAACTAAATATTTAAGCCGCATAGCTTGGCTAAAACTCAATATATTTACATGTCTGAAATAAATTTATACAAGAAACTCATGTTATAAGAAAATACCCTTGAAAGTACGATTGTTTCGAAAGAATAATAGTCATGTAATGTATATTTAAATGGGTTATGTATGCAAAGTATTGTTTATTACAATATGTATTGTCTTTGTCATATTATTTTGTAAAATCTTGTAAATGGTCGAAGGCAAACTTTGCCGATTGCTGAATTGCAGAAGTAAGAGTGAACTATGCGAGCCTATAGTTTATCATGCATGTGGAATTTAAAACACTTACAGACTGAAAAACTTGGTTCCGCAGGTAGTTTCATCGGGAGTCGTTTTTTGTTATTTAGTCACTCGGATTGTTGTAAAAAAAAAATGGCGTGTATTATAACATCTCTTATGAACTGAAGTTAAAATGTTGTAGATTAGATCATTTATAATAGTTTTCTCACACTTCCATGCTCGATCTTCCGCGATATTCCTTTTCAATAAATGTATCTACGCTAGGCTGATATCAATAAATGTATCTACGCTAGGCTGATATCAATAAATGTATCTACGCTAGGCTGATATCAAACGAATGTTTTTTATTTACAAGAAATACAATTTTGGATTTTTTATTATTGTATTTGTCTACACTAAGCAAAAGAAATGATACACAACAACTGTTATCAGGCTTCCTGGAATGGGTAGCACAACGTGACTATGATTTAACATGTAGACCTGGTCGAATATTTGCTATCCGTGCATTCATTATTGTGGAAGAAACAGCCGATGAGTATCTGCTGTAAAAGTGATATAGTTTTACAATTTACAAAAAAATGACTAAAACTGACAACTTAATATTGAAATAAACATGCCTGAAAATAAAACTTGTCTAATTAACGACACTGGATCGATGGTGCAGTAGATAGGACGTTGGCCGTTTATGATAGGGTTGCGAGTTCGATTTCCAGATTGATCCTACGGCCTTTAAAAAACCCAGTAAGGATTACTCAGGAAGCAGGCTCCAAAGAACGCTTCATCTAAATTCTGAGCTTACTTCGTAATTGCGTAATATATATATATACAGTTGATACTCACCAACTCGAACTCTGATATTTCGAATTTCCGGTTATCTCAAATTTGAAGTTCGGTCCCGTTTTTTCCCCTTTTATTTCTATATTAATTAACTCCGGATATATCAAATTCCAGTATTTCGAATTATTCACTATTTCGAATCTGTTTTTGGGTCCCTTCATCCTAAAATCTATTGATTTCTCACTCGTTATTTCGAATTTTTATCACCGCGTAAAGATGTAAGGCAAACCGTCGAAGGTGATAATTTCTGTAATTTATCGCTTCATGTGTCGGTACTGGCAGGTAAGTTAATTGTGTCATCAAATTGTTATGATTACAGACAAGATTAGGACTGGCTCCACCCCGGAAGATTAATACTGGCTCCACCCCGGAAGATTAGTACTGGCTCCACCCCGGAAGATTAGTACTGGCTCCACCCCGGAAGATTAGTACTGGCTCCACCCCGGAAGATTAGAACTGGCTCCACCCCGGAAGAGTAGTACTGGCTCCACCCTGGAAGATTAGTACTTGCTCCACCCCGGAAGATTAGTACTGGCTCCACCCTGGAAGATTAGTACTGGCTCCACCCTGGAAGATTAGTACTGGTTCCACCCCGGAAGATTAGGACTGGCTCCACCCAGGAAGATTAGTACTGGCTCCACCCTGGAAGATTAGTACTGGCTCTACCCTGGAAGATTAGTACTTGCTCTACCATGGAAGATTAGTACTGGCTCCACCCTGGAAGATTAGTACTGGCTCCACCCTGGAAGATTAGTACTGGCACTACCCTGGAAGATTAGTACTGGCTCCACCCTGGAAGATTAGTACTGGCTGCACCTGGAAGATTAGTACTGGCTCTACTCTGGAAGATAAGTACTGGCTCTACCTTGGAAAATTAGTACTGGCTGCACCCTTGAAGATTAGTACTGGCTCCACCATGGAAAACTTCGAGTGTTGCATGCACTTGTTTCGCAATCAATGAAAAATAAATAAGATTTAACATAATTTAAACACTATAACGGTACGTACATTAGTAAGAGTTCCAGTCCATTATAAAATGTGCTATAACTTCAATTTGGTGTCGTCATTTAATACGCAATGGGATTCAGAGAAGTTAAGATTTTTTAGTTATAAAAAATGTCAGCTTTAGATGTGTAACGAAACCTGCAACTGAACATTAAGACAGGAGATAACCTCACGGAAAGTGATTATGCTCCCATTATAAAACGTGACATGCAAATAAAAATTGTCTACCAGACTATCCTCCAGTCAATACGGCTCCAATGACATGTGAAAGTTGTTGTTGCTGTTGTTGTATTGTGTTTAGCGTCGCTTTCGACACTTTTTCAGTCATATCATGACGGTGCCTACCAACAGTAGTCTAGGCGCTGTCACACTGGGAATATCATGCCGCAGTCACGTGCGGTACAACAGAAGAATTATTTAGTGGTGTTGTAGATCTAGTAAGGTAAACATTAAAATATCAGGTAAAATCACCATTGAAAGGTAGCAGTTTTACTTCAATGACAGAACTACGCTAGTTTACTCAGATGATTCCGCAGCAATACGATGCATAATTGGTAAAGTGCCATATATGATAGATAGGCCCATCGCCATGGCATGTGTATACAGGCAGCAGGGACGCTTCTTCGAAACTTCAGGAACTTTCCGACGTTACAATTGTTTGTCAAGAACGTCGCCACATCGCTTCGCGATCGCGTATATTGTTTATGAAATAGTGTGTAACCTTTTACCTACTGCTGGTTGTGTACATTCATTCAAAATATATTAAACTACCTCATGTTCAAATGGAGCATATCGCTGAAAAATATCACGAAATTCCACGTATACATTTGATCACCCCATGTTTTAATATATTTACGTTCTATACAAATGTAACTGTTTGATTTTATCAAATCTCGGTTGCGCATAATTCTCTTTCGCTAGGTCAATATTCTTGGATGCTAATTCACAACTCTGAGATGAACTCAAAGATAACCTTATTTCGAATAATGTTCACCAATGATATGAGAAAATAAATTGAATTTACAGACATCTGTTATTTCGAATTTCCGGTTATCTCAAATTTGAAGTTCGGTCCCGTTTTTTCCCCTTCTATTTCTATATTAATTAACTCCGGATATATCAAATTTCAGTATTTCGAATTATTCACTATTTCGAATCTGTTTTTGGGTCCCTTCATCCTAAAATCTATTGATTTCTCACTCGTTATTTCGAATTTTTATCACCGCGTAAAGATGAAAGGCAAACCGTCGAAGGTGATAATTTCTGTAATTTATCGCTTCATGTGTCGGTACTGGCAGGTAAGTTAATTGTGTCATCAAATTGTTATGATATAAACACGAGCGATACACACGCTAATTATACAAACAACGCCGAAGTGTTAGAAGAAGTTTTTGACATGTGCTATTTTCGTCTTAGTTCTTATTTGTAAAATTGTTGTAACCATTGCTTGTATATAACCTGTGTTTATATTTCAGTTGCATATTCTATTTATTTGATATTCATGTAATTAAAAAGTATAAAAATTAAAAGTATATTTTGTTATCTATTATATCACACTCAAAAATATAAAATGTTCACGCACTGTGCAAATAGGCATTTAGCTTACACACGGATAACAACACACAACATACGTTTGCGTAGAAGGAAGTAACGCATGTAAACACTAGAATTTACCACGATTTAAGATAAATCCACAGTATACATCAATATAAACAAAGTTTATAGCATGTGTAAATATAACCACAACGTGTTATAGTTAAAAAACAAACAAAAACAAATAGAGGTATTTATAGGTATAACGTGTATATTTTTAACGATTTATGAAGTGGGTAGGGTAACGGTAAAAAGTTGAACAAACATAGACTCCTGATAAATCGAACTTCGGATATTTCGAATTATTTTCAAGGTCCAACGGAATTCGAAATAACGAGTTTTGACTGTATTAGTATACTTGGTAATTAACCAAAGACAGAAAAAAATCGGAATGACGTCATGTGTTTTTGATTTGAAAACAAAAGATGCAATAGACAAATAAGCATTCGTGGCTTGTAGTACGTGTTTCTTTAAATATTAACATGTAAGCATAACTTAATTTAAACGACTCATATTCCATACACCTTTGTATAATTATGAATACTTAAATAAGTCATTGCTATAATCTGGTTTACAGTATTTCTTATTACATACGTAATTCAAAGTAGAGGTATGTAGAGTAAATAACTAATTGCTGGCATATGTCTCTCATTTGCAATTTTCGTATTTTGTGTTAACATTGGGGCAGAATGGCCATGATATTTTTTTTCTAATATCTGCAATGAAACGTTTCTGCGAAGTATGCTTCTGATTGGTTGTGTTTCACAAAAAATAAAATATTTTTGTGTTTTTGAATGCGTTGGTTCTGTTGGAAAAAGAACATTTTGTAACGTATTGATATACTATAGAGAAGTGGTTAGTGGTAAAGCATTGGTACGAAGACTGCGGCGTTGTGGGTTCATTCCTCTGTCACGGTTATGTGTGGTGTCATTGAGAAAAGCATTAATTCTGCATATGCTTAGTACTGGCTCTACTCTGGAAGATTAGTACTGGCTCTACCCTGGAAGATTAGTACTTGCTCCACCCTGGAAGATTAGTACTGGCTCTACTCTGGAAGATTAGTACTGGCTCCACCCAGGAAGATTAGTACTGGCTCCACCCTGGAAGATTAGTACTGGATCCACCCTGGAAGATTAGTACTGGCTCCACCCTGGAAGATTAGTACTGGCTCCACCCCGGAAGATTAGTACTGGCTTCACCCCGGAAGATTAGTACTGGCTCCACCCCGGAAGATTAGTCCCAGGAAGATTAGTACTGGCTCCACCCCGGAAGATTAGTACTGGCTCCACCCTGGAAGATTAATATTGGCTCCACCCCGGAAGATTAGTACTGGCTCCACCCAGGAAGATTAGTACTGGCTCCACCCCGGAAGATTAGTACTGGCTCTACCCCGGAAGATTAGTACTGGCTCCACCCCGGAAGATTAGCACTGGCTCCACCCCGGAAGATTAGTACTGGCTCTACCCTGGAAGATTAGTACTTGCTCCACCCCGGAAGATTAGTACTGGCTCCACCCCGGAAGATTAGTACTGGCTCCACCCCGGAAGATTAGTACTGGCTCCACCCCGGAAGATTAGTACTGGCTCCACCCAGGAAGATTAGTACTGGCTCCACCCCGGAAGATTAGTACTGGCTCCACCCCGGAAGATTAGTACTGGCTCCACCCCGGAAGATTAGTACTGGCTCCACCCAGGAAGATTAGTACTGGCTCCACCCTGGAAGATTAGTACTGGCTCTACCCTGGAAGATTAGTACTTGCTCCACCTTGGAAGATTAGTACTGGCTCTACCCTGGAAGATTAGTACTGGCTCCACCCTGGAAGATTAGTGCTGGCTCTAAAATGGAAGATTAGTACTGGCTCCACCCCGGAAGATTAGTACTGGCTCCACCCCGGAAGATTAGGACTGGCTCCACCCCGGAAGATTAATACTGGCTCCACCCCGGAAGATTAGTACTGGCTCCACCCCGGAAGATTAGTACTGGCTCCACCCCGGAAGATTAGTACTGGCTCAACCCCGGAAGAGTAGTACTGGCTCCACCCTTGAAGATTAGTACTTGCTCCACCCCGGAAGATTAGTACTGGCTCCACCCTGGAAGATTAGTACTGGCTCCACCCTGGAAGATTAGTAATGGCTCCACCCCGGAAGATTAGGACTGGCTCCACCCAGGAAGATTAGTACTGGCTCCACCCTGGAAGATTAGTACTGGCTCTACCTTGGAAGATTAGTACTTGCTCTACCCTGGAAGATTAGTACTGGCTCTACCCTGGAAGATTAGTACTGGCTCCACCCTGGAAGATTAGTACTGGCTCCACCCAGGAAGATTAGTACTGGCTCCACCCTGGAAGATTAGTACTGGCTGCACCTGGAAGATAAGTACTGGCTCTACTCTGGAAGATAAGTACTGGCTCTACCTTGGAAAATTAGTACTGGCTGCACCCTTGAAGATTAGTACTGGCTCCACCATGGAAAACTTCGAGTGTTGCATGCACTTGTTTCGCAATCAATGAAAAATAAATAAGATTTAACATAATTTAAACACTATAACGGTACGTACATTAGTAAGAGTTCCAGTCCATTATAAAATGTGCTATAACTTCAATTTGGTGTCGTCATTTAATACGCAATGGGATTCAGAGAAGTTAAGATTTTTTAGTTGAAAAAAATGTCAGCTTTAGATGTGTAACGAAACCTGCAACTGAACATTAAGACAGGAGATAACCTCACGGAAAGTGATTATGCTCCCATTATAAAACGTGACATGCAAATAAAAATTGTCTACCAGACTATCCTCCAGTCAATACGGCTCCAATGACATGTGAAAGTTGTTGTTGCTGTTGTTGTATTGTGTTTAGCGTCGCTTTCGACACTTTTTCAGTCATATCATGACGGTGCCTACCAACAGTAGTCTAGGCGCTGTCACACTGGGAATATCATGCCGCAGTCACGTGCGGTACAACAGAAGAATTATTTAGTGGTGTTGTAGATCTAGTAAGGTAAACATTAAAATATCAGGTAAAATCACCATTGAAAGGTAGCAGTTTTACTTCAATGACAGAACTACGCTAGTTTACTCAGATGGTTCCGCAGCAATACGATGCATAATTGGTAAAGTGCCATATATGATAGATAGGCCCATCGCCATGGCATGTGTATACAGGCAGCAGGGACGCTTCTTCGAAACTTCAGGAACTTTCCGACGTTACAATTGTTTGTCAAGAACGTCGCCACATCGCTTCGCGATCGCGTATATTGTTTATGAAATAGTGTGTAACCTTTTACCTACTGCTGGTTGTGTACATTCATTCAAAATATATTAAACTACCTCATGTTCAAATGGAGCATATCGCTGAAAAATATCACGAAATTCCACGTATACATTTGATCACCCCATGTTTTAATATATTTACGTTCTATACAAATGTAACTGTTTGATTTTATCAAATCTCGGTTGCGCATAATTCTCTTTCGCTAGGTCAATATTCTTGGATGCTAATTCACAACTCTGAGATGAACTCAAAGATAACCTTATTTCGAATAATGTTCACCAATGATATGAGAAAATAAATTGAATTTACAGACATCTGTTAGACTGTCGATTGCAATCAGCAAGACTGAAATTAGAAGTTGTTGAGCCATCAATTTACTTTAAAACTATCTAACCAAGCTATCACGATTGGTATTTACATCTGAAGTATCGGCTTAATGTCTCACTGCGAGCTTCAGGTCGAGAATCCCTCGTGACATTTTGACACAGTCAATGTGCCTAAAGTAGGCTATACTACATGGGATATATTACATTATATCTCTTTTCATATCAAACGAACGCAATACGAATATGAATAATACGACTAATAATGCGAAATAAAACAGATCCCCTCCCCTCTAAAAATGTATTTATTATATTATATCTGGGGGGTCACAGGTTATCACTTGTTTTGCTCCTTCATTCACAGGACATGCTCGATGTGACGAAGCAATAGTGTCGGCCAAAAAATACCTGTCAGTGGTTGGCTTCGAGCTACTTGCGTCTTTTTCGATCATAGTCAGCTGGAGCTCTTCCCTGCAGCTTTGGGGATTCTTTCGACTACCAGCTGCTTTTGAAGTCCTGACATACCGATGTATTGTGTATTGGAGCAATTTCCTTAGGGACAGAGCTAGAAAGCCACGCGTCCCTATAGCTCCACACTTGTCAACCCTCTTTTTTTCATTGTTGGACAAGATCGTCATATAGCGATGTATGCAGCTTGTTTCGAAAAAAATATGCTGAATAATAATTTAAATCATATCAGGGAGTCGTAAATATAAAAATACGTGGAATCGCCATCCAGGGATTGTGAAAGGGACTCGATAATTTCTACAGATATCCTCTAGAACCCCATGCCATGTAAACGTTACTGAACTAAAGCTTCACGCTCCAATGAATTGTTCAAAAATTACCGACGGACGGGATTCCGAACAAGCTTCGTAACTCTCCGTTGTCTGCCGAGGTTTTAGTTTATCGGAGACGCCAAATAACAAACAACCGTTCTCAATAGTGCACGTTATAAAGATTTTTGCGTACTTTCTCTGTGGTGATTTGTTAGATAAACAGAAAAAAAATTGGATAATTAATCGCCAACCTTATGCGACAAATCCACGGAATTACAAAATTAATACCAATTAAAGAATTGATATTATGTTCGTATAAGTTATTCATACAGCAACCAACATGTTGCATAACGGTCATCAAGTTCATACATTTATTCATAACACGTATATTCCATGTGCTGTTTAATAATGCATTACTTGATTGGAGTTACACGTGGTAACAGCTTACTTCAAAGGAATTTTAAAAACAAGGTTTATAATAGCGGTAAATGACCCTCCAGGCAGTCACTGTACGACTGCTACTGTTCCGCGGCGGATGATTCATCAGGACAAATGGTTCTTATTATTAGTATGTGCTTAGAATAATCAAAACAAAAATGTATGAATGTAGACAGATTCATCGAGATGCCGAATCTGATGTTACGCATTTATTAGGATAATTGGCGATTGGAATATAATGAAGTTTTGCCTCACGTCTCACTATACTATTGAATATCGTTATATTTGTACATATATATATGCGGTCACACTGGTAGAAAAATACATTCAGTACACAGTATCTCCTTTTAAACGTTTTTTGACAATTTCATGTACTCAAAATATTTGATGGACAAGGGGTACCAGGATAGTTTGTCTTTTCACTACAGAATTTATCTAATAAAGATATATTTAAAATCTTTAGAATTCGATACCTTCCGAATTACATTAATCTTCGTCTCTTATCAAAAATAATATTATACACAATCTTAAATATGACACAACCTTGCTGAATTAAATGATACAATGCAGTTTGGAATATTTTGTCTCTGTTTGAGCAAGCGATTTGGGGAATTGTTTAGGTATTGCTATATGTATTTTAAATGAGGCATTGATACTTATATTCCTGATTGAGATTGCTCTTTTGCATTTTGCTGGTTACTACTCATCAGGGCCAGATAACGAGATGCAAATACTGCAGTTTCGTCTATGTTGTTCAGAACATGTCCAAAAATGTTTAATACTATTATTATGTGAATTCGTGTGGTATTTAAATAAATATATTCACTTTTCTCTTTTTTAATTACTCGCTTCATTTTTTTAAGTTTCTAAAGCATATTAGAACCAAAACTTAACAATATGTTATGAAATTTTATTAAGTTTATTTTAAATTAGTTTATATTCGTCATGATAACAACAAAATAAAATTGTAAATAATCTTCCAAATATGTTCACAATTTATATGTCATGGAGAAGAACTCTATAAGATTGATCTTCTGTTCTAATCCTTATTTATACTTATACTGATTTATATTTATGTAAATTTGAATAAATAAATATGTTTAAACCAAATACTGGAACTTAATCAAACTAAAACAGACTAAAAAAAACCCGAACATTTAAAATAAGGGTCATGCCAGTTATTGTGACCTTGATAATATATATTTTGACCTAGGCCGCACATTAATTGCATAAAACAAACACAATTTGTAAGCATAATGGTAGACGTACGTAAACTTGTACTCAGAGTAGGCGTGGAGTGCACTCCTAAATACATTACCATAATATACTCAACTAACCATTACTAAACATGTTAAAAAGATATACAATTGTCATTTGTATAATTAAGTTATGCGTTTTTCTTAAATATAGACCTAAACTTCAAAGTAGAGTAACTTGCACATGTTTCTCATTGTAACGCCAAAATTGCGTTAAATTGTTTGTAACTCTTCTCATACGAAACAACGTATTACCAACATACGTGCAACTAAACGCTCGTGCGTGCGTGTATGTGTGTTTATGTTCCAATCCAAGAAATGAAGTAATTATAAAACCAAAGCAATACACAAGACACACACTTTTGCTATCTCGGAATCAATTTGTGTGTATGAATAAACATTATAAAATCTTGTGTAATATCACAGTTAATGTTGTCAGTTACATTTCATCCTCAAATATTGAAAATAAAACCACGTGCTTATAGTTCACAATTTTGTATGAGCATATACCTACGATGTGTGTTAAAACACGTGGACTTTTTCAATAATACTTAAAATTTCATATACTAGTAGTGTTATATGTATCAGAACACATGACCCATTTGGCTTTGTTGGCAAGTTTAGGAAGTATTGATGAAGTCCACGTATTTTACAACACATTTCGTACAAAAACGATTATTACATGTATGTTTTCTATCGCTGCTGCTACGTCGAGCTGTTCGGTATCAATACGAAATTTGGCAATTACACTCAGGGAATAATAGTTTTATGACAATTTGTATCCATGTACAGAAATATGCAAAAAGTCAATGTATTTTGAACACAACTCGCACACGCGTAAACTATGTTTACACTCCCAGGTGGGCGTTTATGCCGTTGTCCGGTTGTCAGTTTACCTCTGTGTTTGTTTATATCTACAAAACGCGTTGTTTGTTTGATTGTTGTTCAGCTGTAGTTGTTGTTTCCCCTGACCGTCTGCCATTGGAAATGTGTATAATTGTAACTAAGTCAAACAATTTCCATTAGAATAGATTTGTTTTGTTTAATATATATATTTTTTATCAAGCACACTTTCCGCAGATGTCCACACCTGCGTTTGTTTGCTGTTTCTTACTGTTTTAAACAAAAATTAAACCCTCCACAAATAATGATAAATATAAATCATGTCAGTGTCCGAAAGTCTATGGCTCGTGGGTAATTTTGTTCTCTTCCTCACTTGGTTCAATTTAGACTATCACTAGCAATGTGTTCTCTATATTAAAACGTGCATGAATATTGAATACGAAGCTTCAAGGCTGGGTTTAAGCTTAATACGTTACACATTGATACAACATAAGTTTTGTATTTAACTAATGTATGTCATCGTATCGCTTTTATGTATTACTCCCTGGCAATAGGAACAGTCTGTCATTTGAACTTGCGCTTTATCTTTTATGATTGTTTTACTTTGCAGATTTACTGGCTGTATTCTGGCATATAAAAGGAGCCATATGATATATTGTCATTGTTTATTTTTATAGGGACACACGCTTATGTTGAAAGTTCTATTTACATCACAACTATATTTAAAGTTATCAACGTATAATTTATAAGTTATACCAAAATGACGATATTTTTTATCCAAGGTTTAGTAATTAGAAATTAATATGTAACACTATGTGGCGGAGCGTATGATCCAGTGGTAGATCACCGAGGGTTTGGGTTAGATCCTCCCCCACGGTTATGTGTGGTGTCATTAAGCAAGGCACTTTCCCGCATGTGAGCAGTACTGGTTGCACATAGGAAAACTTCGAGGATGATTTGTATAAGTTGTAATATCTTGTTTCACAATCGAAGTAAAATAAATAAGTTAAAACTAATATTTTAATAAAAGTTATTTGTATTTTTTTTTATAAAACCAGTGACCTAATTTCATGCAATAAAGGTCACTCATGAAATTCTTGACGTCGTTATTTTTAAATATGTGTAAATTTTCTTTTAAAATTTAAATTGATTTTTCCATGATATTTTTTAGAATGTCAATTCGATAAAAGCTGATGCAAATGTAAATGTTTTCTACATTATTTTGTCCTATATGACGATATACAAAGGTTAAGTTCCTTTCTAAAACAGAAACAAATTTAAAATTTTATCAAAATACTGAGTCGTTATAAATATTTTTTTCAACGTGTAGATATATACTTTCCAGAAATTGTTTTAACTGAAAATTGACAATGTTGCCATTATGTTAAATATGCATGTTAACGCTGTGAATTATACGGGTTCCTTTAATTAAACATGTATTTATTTATATACTTATAATTGATTTATTTTATTACTATAATTTATAGAGATAATAAATAACGTCTCTTGGAACTTGCATTCCTCAACACTTTTCCACAAAATTTGACACACATTGGAAGCATCCTAAAAAAATGAAGAACATTTTCATTTTAATGTTAATATTAATTTCAAAATACTAAAGTAAATATAAATACTTTCCATTAACCTTTGTCTCGAATTCTACCAAATACACCATACACAAAACATAAACAAATACAGTATTGAATTATTCAAATTGCTTTTTTTTCAAATTTAATTTGTTTAGTATTCAAAATAGCAATTATATCATGTGTGTGATTCTAAGGTGTTTAGTACCCCCTCTAAATAATTCCGGGGGCTAGCAATAACAGTTTTCATTTGACCTCTTTCTTACCATCATTCTGAAAAACTGAAGTATTTAAACCAGAAATTATGTCGTGTGTGTGATTCTAAGGTCTTTAACACCCCTTCTAAATAATTCCGGGGCTAGCAATAACAGTTTTCATATGACCTGTTTTTTATCTTCATTCTGGAAAACAGAAAACGGTCTTCGTTAAATGTGCATTCAGGAAAGATACAGTGTGGTTTTCAACGCACGAATTAAAGACATTTTACGATTTTTGCCAACCAATGTACGTGCGTACTGTAAACATAACGGCAGGAAATACTAACTCCAAGTAGTGCCAACTGAAAAACAATTATAATCCTATTTCTGAAAAACCAGTGAATTCACTCTTTCTTGAACACATGAATGCAAATTCTTAAATATATAATTATGGATAATTCTTTGGATTTGTTTTCAGGCATGCAACCAGAATAAGATGAAATGTGTGCTACATGTTTTGTCATACAATGTGTACCGATCATATGCAAAATATGATGTCTTTCAATCGTTTACAGGAGTTTTGCAACTTTTCAAAAAAGACCGACATACATATCGATTTGTTTTAAAGTTCATACTTGAATCATTTACAGAAAACGAAATAAGCAAATATTTAGAGGTAGAGGACAGGCCGTTGGATACGGCCAATTAGAAAACCATTTGACGAACGAAAGTGCAGAGTATGTAATAAATTCGATGATGAATATCATTGAATGTGTGCTATAATCCGAAAAAATTCTACGAAATGTGACAAAATCGCTATTTAAATCGTACTAGTAAACTTGAAACGAATTTCCCATTCTAAAAATAAACAATACAAATCGAAGTAATTTATATATTCGGAAAGTCAGAAAGCAGTTCGGTAGTTTACGCACAAGAGTCGAGTCATTCGGAAACACCGACAGATCGACCGAAAGTGATATTACACTTGGGGATATATAAAAACATATGTCATGGATTTATTGCACTGCGCCACCGTTAATTGTTTATCCTTTGGTATCGTTGAACTTGCTAAATATGGTTCGAAAACAGACAACTGCTTAAGCCTGTGCCTACACTGAATAATTGATTATCTGAATTACCAAAATAGCAGTCTCGTTTTTAATCTGTTCATTAGGAGTGAAAATATATGAACGACTCTCACGCCCCCTAGATGCAATGGCTTTATCGTTTTTCTGTGTTCGTGTAAATCTGAAAGAACTATATACAAGCTTCCGAAGAACCAAAAATCACCACAAAATTGAATTCAAGGTCGGGGTGGTGTCAAGTCTTTTTCTAGGGAAGAATATGTTAAAAAAGTTCACATACTTTATGATGTTTCGTGACAATGTGCAATACCTGTAGTAATGTCGTGTTTAGGTTTGCGTGTTAAATATACTTCTGCGCATAAATATCGTCTGCTATTTGATGATAAGAATAGTTTTCTAAATATGGTAAGATACCTAACGCGTGATCTCCTGAGTAATACAAACAAATATCATCCGGAAGGTTTATATAAAAACCTGGAACAGAACCAGACGATGACAGATTAACCAAGTATGCACGTGGAGTTGATACACGCGCCATATAAAGCTGGATAAAAAGGAGCGCTTGGTCAAGTTCAAGGACTTCGGACGCAAAAAAGGAGGGTCGTGGGTTTGATCCTCTGCCACGGCCGTTAGTTTAATAATATTTTATTGCAGGATTCATTATATAATACACAGGTATATAAAAAGTGACATAATAATCATGAAAAAGGGAATTGGGTTGGTCTATAAGTTCTTCCAACATTAGTTACAGTCCTTCCCACAGCGTTACATGTTACGTTTATTAAACTAAAATGGCGGGGGAAAACAAACAAACGAACGAACGAACGAACGAACGAACGAACGAACGAACAAATAAATACTTCAAATTGTAGAAAGCGAAAAAGAGAAAAAAAAAGAATATAAGAAAAATAACATCATCACTACCCCTGCCGTCCCTGCTTGGCTGCTACCCTCGCCACCCCTGCCCATAACCTGTCACGGTTATGTGTGGTGTCCTTGAGCAAGACACGTTGTTTGAGTATGTTTAGTTCTGGTTCTACCTAGGAAGACTTTGAGTGTGATGTCACTGGCTTCACAATCGAAGTAAAATTAAAAAAATGTAAAACAAATCAAGTTTTATAATTTACATATTTTATTCAATAACACACAAGACCGAATGGTCTATCAGTACACATAGAATTTAATCAATTTAAATAAATACCTAATTGTCAATGGCATCAATACAGCAAGGTAGTTCAAGATAATATTTCCAACATTACAAATATTGTTACTCATTTAGATAAATTATAAAACTTAGTAATATTATTTATATGTTCTTTATACAATACTTGCTTAATGTAAAAAAATTCAACATTTCACAAATTATCATCTTCTAAGGAGTTGCAAAGTTGACATTTTCGTTCAGATATAGACGTTTTTCTAGTTTGTGTCATCTACCATTTTCTATTTCGAGTCGATGTGACAATGTTACTATATACATGATGTACTTGAGAAAAGAGAGTTCAAAACGCATTTAAATATTTATATAAACAGATATATTGGTGAAGTTTAAAATGTTAAAAATATAATAATTGCATATGACTAAGGTTAACGTGTAAAATACACTACTATGTTGGTGGGTTCAGTCCCAAAACAAGGTTGTGTCATAACACATGGTGTAAAATAAGTAAGAGTAAAACAAGCAACATGAATACAGGAATCTAGCAATATTCTTGATAATTATTATAAGTATTGTTGTTGATATAATTCTGTTACTATACAGTTATATGTGAAGAATAGAGGAAAAGCTTCGTATTGTCTGTAGAACGGAATCAGCTCTCCCGATTAAGTTCGTTAAAAGTTGGGAAAGCCCCATTTGAGCACGTTGATTGGTCAGTTTCGTTAAAAATAATGTTGGGAAAACCCCATTTGAGCACATTGATTTGTTCTCTTGCTATGCATTGCGGGACAGGCATAGAAGTCTTTGCTTTTTCATTTAGGGTTAATAGCTCTGATAGGAAACACGTCTTTTCGACTCTCAACTTACCCCGGATAGTTTATGCCATTGCGCAAAATGTGTTTATTTGTGTATGTTTAATATTGACTCAACCTAGAAAGAACCAAACGCTATTTGTTTTTGCAATTGATTCAAACTTAATTTTGCTTTTAAACTGATACGATCCACGTTTTACAATTGAGTGTGTTTCTTTCGAAACGGGATGAACACTATTTTGTTTGATAAGGTTTAAGTTTCTCTGAAATATCATTGTATTATTGTCCCTCGACATTTGCCTATTTTGTACACTATGTTTTAAAGCCGGTCTTTGTTCAAATTTATTACTTTGATTATTTTCAAACAAGAAATCGGGGATTGTTTATGTTAATTTGAACATAAACAGACGATGAAAATAGCTTTGTGAAGAGATATGAAAGAGAAAAGTAATAAAACATAAACTTAAAATTATGTTTATAAGAACATATTATTAAGCTGCATGATAAGAAATAAGGCATCTAAACATTGCATTAATTGCCTGTCTAGATTGTGCTCAAGAGCTATTACAGATAGGGGAAACAATAGACAGAATGCGTAATGTAATTAAAAGATTTCCTATAAATCTCTCCTAGATGCAGACTTAGCCGGTATTGCAATAATGATTGATATAAAGATGCCAAAACAGTATATTGAAAAGGGATATCCAAACCTGGAACATATCAAATGAGTCACGCCATTTTGTTTTGGTTTTGATTTTATCTGTTAAATTTGAATTGGCCACACATTGCTAAAATAGTTTAAGTAAAATAGTGAAAGCATTTGTCTGATTTTTACCGATAACTGAAATATTATAGGACAATAAAGACATGTTTTGATTTTCAGTTTTGACCACCAATATAGTGGTCCATTTAACATGAACATTTTTTTTGAAAATGCGTGAAACTCATGCATGGGAACTTATCTTCCTGTAAACTGCCTTCTGTTTTATCAACTGTTTTAAAGTGTGTGTTTCTTGCTATACGATTGTAACCGGTTTGTGATAAATATTTAAATCAATCACAATAAAAAATTACTGTCAAACCTGTTTTTAGCAGCTACCCGAGGGAATTAGCAAAAATAACTAAAACTATAAAAATATGACTGTTAAAGACAGTTTGGTGCTTAATAGATGTGATTTTCAACACCTATTTGATCGTAGTAAAGTTTCGATATAGGAAATAATATCCAAACATGTTATTGACTAACTCCTGACTGCAGCTAGTAAATAAAAACAACATAAACCTTCCCAGCGAAGTCAGCTATCCCCCATCGAACCCAAAATTGATTTAAATTTAACAGTTTCGATATTTTGAGCACGAATCACGCTGGTTTCGACCACGAGAAGTTTTTACCGGAGGCTGTGTCTGCTATTTTATATTGACTATAGTGCAAACAACTTTATATAACAAATACATATTGTTAGTATTTCAATTGTAAACCTTTACACAGCAAACAAAATTAATGCTCATTTGGTATTACTTATTTATGACAGTTGAATGATTCTATATATAAATGTTTACAAGCAGCTGTTGCTTTAGAAATGCGTTCTACTTCTTCTAACATTAAGCGTATTTATTTTAAAACAATATGTTACATTTATATCCGTATTACCAAACAGACCAAGATTCATGGCATAATCCAGTAATTGTAACTTGCCGATCCAGTCCATCGAAACACTATATACTAATCAATTCAGCTGTAATGTAACTACTATCCTTAGCAATCGAGTTTTTCACGTCCTCTGCGCTAAATCGCCCTCTAATTAATTAAATGCCATGTCTTGGGGTGGCTGTGTTAAACCCCCTAACTATTCATATAGCGATCACTTGTTACAGTATTCATTTTACTAAAATTAGAAACAGAAACGCCTTTGTTCGTCATTTTTGTTTATACGTTTAACCAAATGACATGCTATCGTTTTGTAAACTGTCATAATGATTGGCTCATCAATCAGAAATAGCATATATTTCATACTACTGGAAAAAAGGAATTTCAGAATGTAGCACATTATTTTATGACCGATAAAAAGGAAACTATTGTGTACTATGGTTAACAATGATATATTGATAAATGGAGAGTGTCAGGGTCATGTGATGCTATTCAATGTTGTGTTGTGACGTTTAACTGGTAGTCAATTAATGGCGAGATACAAGGGTAGTATTTCCATGCTATCTAAGTTAATTTTATTGTCTTCCAAGACAGTATATTATTATTTCAATTTGCAAAATTACCAAACAATTTACTAAACATTTTGGTATGTAGTATGACGATATAGTAGATGCCTATTGAGTTAATAGCTAGAAAAACCTTTTCAGTTAATTGAAAAAAAAAACGACTATTAAAATATTCTATTGAGAGAAACAATAATGTTAACAACCGCGATCAGGTATAACAAGTCGATTTTATAAAAAAAGATGTCTTAAATGTAATATTTGTTAATTGAAACACGCATAAAGGTAGGCGGTTCCATACCCAATTTTAAACATTTGGTAACTTTTATAGCTCATAAATGCAGTCGTTAAAATTGTGCTTATGCTGAATGGTTTGCTGTTGCTGTATGGTATTTAAATAACTGCAGCAACAACAACAACAACACCAATCAAAAACAACATCAAACAACAACATCAAGGGCCTTTAAACAACAACAACAACAAATAATATATTTGCCATATCGACAAATTTGATCCAAAACAAACATCGATTCATTTAATGGAACCATTGTTTATAATAAATCCTACCAATAATACTAAATCACCAAAGTTCATACCGTATGTACATGGTATGTTACACCATCCTGTTACATTGTACCGACATACCTAGACATATCCTCTAAATGCTGAGCGCAGACACATGGTATGGTATCCCGCCCTGTCACATTATACTGATACCGGGGCTGACCAGACCTTGAAATTTCCCCTAAATGCTAAGTGCAGACTCATGGTATGGTATCCCACCCTGTCACATTATACTGATACCGGGGCTGACCAGACCTTGAAATTTCCCCTAAATGCTAAGTGCAGACTCATGGTATGGTATCCCACCCTGTCACATTATACTGATACCGGGGCTGACCAGACCTTGAAATTTCCCCTCAATGCTAAGTGCAGACTCATGGTATGGTATCCCGCCCTGTCACATTATACTGATACCGGGGCTGACCAGACCTTGAAATTTCCCCTCAATGCTAAGTGCAGACTCATGGTATGGTATCCCACCCTGTCACATTATACTGATACCGGGGCTGACCAGACATTGAAATTTCCCCTAAATGCTAAGTGCAGACTCATGGTATGATACCCCACCCAGTCATATTATACTGACACCGGGGCGACCAGACCTACAAATATTCTCTAAATGTTGAGCGCAGAAGACACCTGGCATGATACCCCATCCAGTCACATTATACTGACACCGGGCCGACCAGACCTAGAAATGGACAAACAAAGTCACGTGGTCAGTGGGTGGAACGATTGTCATTTTCGCGTCAGGTCAATTGAGTTTAAATAGGAGAAAACTGCCGGCCATGGGATCGCGTTGATATTTGCAAAGATGTTCTTGGATTTTGAATGCTTTAGTACAATAATTTATGATGCTAATTTATTTAACAGGATTTTGGTTTGACTGAAAAAGATAAATAAGTTTGAACAGTAATAAACCACCCTCCATACGTATACGTACATGTGTTTGTACATAACACATGATAAAACATGTGCTGTTTTATTATAAATGGATAATAAATATTATTGCTGTTCCACACCGACATTAACTGCGATCATTTTACATAATAATAATTATTTAAACCGATAAAAACGGATTCTTCTTCTTGGCACGTGACCACATTTAGCAATGAATTTGGAGTATATAACTATTATCCGTGGATAGAATTTTAACATAAACAATGTAATGTGACTTTTAAGCTATGTAAAACGTAAACAGCGGGATCCGACAATAATATTGTGGAGCGCATGGTCCAGTGGTAGAGCATGTCTAGATTGGAGGGTTGTGGGTTCGATACTCCGGCGCTGTTTTATATGGTGTCCTTGAGTAACCCCTTTCCGTTACTGTTTAGTACTGGTCTACGTGAGTGATGAGTATAAAGTGTCATAACGTGTTTCACGATCGAAGTAAAATTAAATAAATTAAAACTAATATTGTAACACAGAACAGAAATAATTAGATTTTTGTGCAAAAAAGAACACAGGTAACTTGTATTGTATAACTGCTATTGAAATTAAATTTATGCATGATTACACATAAAATAATTTACGCCAAAGAACATAACAATTATGGCCATGCACATATAGTATTACATAACAATTACGGCCATGCGCATGTAGTATTACATAACAAATATGGCCATGCGCATGTAGTATTACATAATAATTATAGCCATGTGCATGTTGTATTACATAACAATTATAGCCATGCGCATGTAGTATTACATAACAAATATGGCCATGCGCATGTAGTATTACATAACAATTATAGCCATGTGCATGTAGTATTACATAACAATTACGGCCATGCGCATGTAGTATTACATAACAATTATAGCTATGCGCATGTAGTATTATATAACAATTACGGACATGTGCATGAAGTATTACATAACAGTTATGGTCATGCGCATGTAGTATTACATAACAGTTATGGCAATGCGCATGAAGTATTACATAACAGTTATGGCAATGTGCATGTAGTATTACATAACAGTTATGGCCATGCGCATGTAGTATTACATAATAGTTATGGCCATGCGCATGTAGTATAACATACCAATTACGGCCATGCGAATGAAGTATTACATAACAATTACGGCCATGCGAATGTAGTATTACATAACAATTATAGCCATGCGCATGTAGTATTACATTACAATTACGGCTATGCGCATGAAGTATTACATAAAACTTATAACATGTGCATGTAGTATTACATAACAATTATAGCCATGCGCATGTAGTATTACATAACAATTACGGCCATGCGCAAAAAGTATTACATAACAATTATGGCAATGCGCATGCAGTATTACATAACAATTATGGCCATGCGCATGCAGTATTACATAACAATTACGGCCATGCCAATGAAGTATTACATAACAATTATAGCCATGCGCATGCAGTATTACATAACAATTACGGCCATGCAGATGTAGTATTACATAACAATTATGGCCATGTGCATGCAGTATTACATAACAATTACGGCCATGCGGATGTAGTATTACATAACAATTATAGCGATGCGCATGAAGTATTACATAACAATTATAGCGATGCACATGTATTATAACATAACAATTATAGCCATGCGCATGTAGTATTACATAACAATTACGGCCATGCGCATGTAGTATAACACAACAATTACGGCCATGCACTTGTAGTATTACATAACAATTATAACGATGCACATGTAGGATATCATAACAATAACGGCCATGTGCATGTAGTATTACATAACAATTATAGCCATGCACATGTAGTATAACATAACAATTATAACGATGCACTTGTAGTATTACATAACAATTACGGCCATGCGCATGTAGTATAACATAACAATTATAGCGATGCGCATGTAGTATTACATAACAATTATAACGATGCGCATGTAGTATTACATAACAATTATAGCGATGCGCATGTAGTATTACATAACAATTATAGCGATGCGCATGTAGTATTACATAACAATTATAGCGATGCGCATGTAGTATAACATAACAATTATAGCGATGCGCATGTAGTATTACATAACAATTATAGCGATGTGCATGTAGTATTACATAACAATTATAACGATGCGCATGTAGTATTACATAACAATTATAGCCATGCGCATGTAGTATTACATAACAATTATAGCGATGCGCATGTAGTATTACATAACAATTATAGCGATGCGCATGTAGTATAACATAACAATTATAGCCATGCGCATGAAGTATTACATAACAATTATAGCGATGCGCATGTAGTATAACATAACAATTATAGCCATGCGCATGTAGTATAACATAACAATTATAGCGATGCGCATGTAGTATTACATAACAATCGCGGCCATGCGCATGTAGTATAACATAACAATTATGGCGATGCGCATGCAGTATGACATAACAATTACGGCCATGCGCATGTAGTATTACATAACAATTATGGCGATGCGCATGTAGTATTACATAACAATTACGGCCATGCGCATGTAGTATAACATAACAATTATGGCGATGCGCATGTAGTTTGACATAACAATTATAACGATGCGCATGTAGTATTACATAACAATTACGGCCATGTGCATGTAGTATAACATAACAATCACGGCCATGCGCATGTAGTATTACATAACAATTATGGCGATGCGCATGTAGTATTACATAACAATTACGGCCATGTGCATGTAGTATAACATAACAATCACGGCCATGCGCATATAGTATTACATAACAATTACGGCCATGCGCATGTAGTATAACACAACAATTATGGCGATGCGCATGTAGTTTGACATAACAATTATAACGATGCGCATGTAGTATTACATAACAATTACGGCCATGTGCATGTAGTATAACACAACAATTACGGCCATGCGCTTGTAGTATAACATAACAATTATAGCGATGCGCATGTAGTATTACATAACAATTATAACGATGCGCATGTAGTATTACATAACAATTACGGCCATGTGCATGTAGTATAACATAACAATTATAGCGATGCGCATGTAGTATTACATAACAATTATAGCCATGCGCTTGTAGTATTACATAACAATTATAACGATGCGCTTGTAGTATGACATAACAATTACGGCCATGTGCATGTAGTATAACATAACAATTACGGAACATGCGCATGTAGTATGACATAACAATTATAGCGATGCGCATGTAGTATGACATAACAATTACGACGATGCGCATGTAGTATTGCATAACAATTATAGCGATGCGCATGTAGTATTACATAACAATTACGGCCATGTGCATGTAGTATAACATAACAATTATGGCGATGCGCATGTAGTATGACATAACAATTACGGCGATGCGCATGAAGTATGACATAACAATTACGGCGATGCGCATGTAGTATTACATAACAATTACGGCCATGTGCATGTAGTATAACATAACAATTATGGCGATGCGCATGTAGTATGACATAACAATTACGGCGATGCGCATGTAGTATGACATAACAATTATGGCGATGCGCATGTAGTATGACATAACAATTACGGCGATGCGCATGTAGTATTGCATTACAATTATAGCGATGCGCATGTAGTATTACATAACAATTATGGCGATGTGCATGTAGTATTACATAACAATTACGCCGATGCGCATGTAGTTTGACATAACAATTATAACGATGCGCATGTAGTATTACATAACAATTACGGCCATGCGAATGTAGTATAACATAACAATTACAGCCATATGCATGTAGTATTACATAGCAATTATAACGATGCGCATGTAGTATTACATAACAATTATAGCGATGCGCATGTAGTATTACATAACAATTTTAACGATGCGCATGTAGTATTACATAACAATTATAGCGATGCGCATGTAGTATTACATTACAATTATGGCCATGCGCATACAGTATTACATAACAATTATAGCAATGCGCATGTAGTATTACATTACAATTATAGCGATGCGCATGTAGTATTATATAACAATAATGGCCATGCGCATACAGTATTACATAACAATTACGGCCATGCGCATGAAGTATTACATAACAATTATAGCCATGTGCATGTTGTATTACATAACAATTACGGCCATGCGCATGAAGTATTACATAACAATTATAGCCATGTGCATGTAGTATTACATAACAATTATAACCTTGCGCATGAAATATTATATAACAATTATAGCCATGTGCATGTAGTATTACCTAACAATTATGGCCATGTAAATGTAGTATTACATAACAATTATGGACGTGCACATGTAGTATTACATAACAATTATGGACATGCACATGTAGTATTACATAACAATTATGGACGTGCACATGTAGTATTACATAACAACTATGGACATGCACATGAAGTATTACATAGCAATTATGGACATGCACATGTAGTATTACATAACAACTATGGACATGCACATGTAGTATTACATAACAATTATGGCCGTGCACATGTAGTATTACATAACAATTATGGCCGTGCACATGTAGTATTACATAACAATTATGGACATGCACATGTAGTATTACATAGCAATTATGGACGTGCACATGTAGTATTACATAACAACTATGGACATGCACATGCAGTATTACATAGCAATTATGGACATGCACATGTAGTATTACATAACAACTATGGACATGCACATGTAGTATTACATAACAATTATGGCCGTGCACATGTAGTATTACATAACAACTATGGACATGCACATGTAGTATTACATAGCAATTATGGACATGCACATGTAGTATTACATAGCAATTATGGACATGCACATGCAGTATTACATAACAATTATGGCCATGCACATGTAGTATTTCATAATAATTATAGCTATGTACATGTTGTATTACAATGCAACTTTATATATAGGAATTATTACCTCTCTTTAAAAACACTTGCGGTATAGTCCTCAAATAGTATAACTTTAACGTATTGATGTAACTGCAATAAATCAGTTTTACTCCCACAAACATTTAACTATTACCCCCACCCCAGTATGAACATCTGACATATTCAATGAATTATTACCGAATTTTATAAGATAAAATAATATTTTATACACATTAACATGAATAATAACAATACAAATAGTTGTATAAAGCGCGTAAATTGGTTTATAACATTAGCCAGATCCATCCCAAAAACGAAAAAGCAAATTTTAATGAAAATTAATATTTATACAAATACGGCAGTATGCACATGTATATGAAAGTGCGAAAAGCGTACCAGTGTCACAGTGCGTGTATGTGTGTAGTATGAAACGCATACATGTATGGAAGTAAACACATGTATGGCGTAAAATGCACACACATTTGGCAGTATGCACATGTGCATGGCGTAAAACGCACAAAAATATGACATTATGTGCATGGCGTAAAACGCACACAAATCTGCATTTTGCTCACCTGACTTAAATTGTTTTAGACATTTTATGATAAAAGATGGGTGTATATAGAAATTGGTATTCTAAACCTTCAGAAACAACCTTAACTATACACATCTGTTAGAAATAGATAGACATGATCTCAGTAAGTATAGCTGGAAGTTATTACATATAAATTGAATGAAAGCTAGTTGCTTTTTAGTGCAATGCCGTCTGTTATTTAAATCAGTGTGAAGCAAACGACCGGGAAAGAAATGTAGTTAAACTTTATCACGCCGGTCTGTACATTTATTATCAAAAAGCTCAAAGAAATAAAATAAATCACGCTAGCAGTTTAGAACTAGCACTTACCGTGTAATGATCCTATTGATATTTAACCTTTTTTATGTTCAACGCTTAATCTGTTTTACAGGCGATTTGACTGATGCTGAGTTTTGAATTTTAGACGTTTTGTGTTATTTCACCTTGTTTGCCATTGAATTAATTTGTAATGCGAGGAAAATATCGAGCTTCTATCTAAATGACGTCATTTATTCATAAGAAGTTATGTTATCTCGCCAAGCTGACGTCATACGAGAACTGATGACGCAGTGTAGTTTATAGTTAAGTATTATTATTAAAAAACGTTGATTTCAAAGATGCTACTTTAAAGTTTATTAACTTATTTCATTTGAATAAATCTACGCGGCGGAGCAATCCACAGCGATCTCAAGATGTTGCGCCTCCCGCTGTTGAGGTCTCGGATTTGTGCACAGAGTGGCTCAGTATGTATGATGTCTTTGAGCCAGATACTTTATTTGCACATGTATATAACTGGATCTACTCAGGAAGACTTCGAGCGTGACTTATTGCAATAACTTGTTTCACAAACAAGGTAAATTTCTACCTCTACCATTAAAACTGTATGCCATATATTACACCAATGTGTTGCAAGGACGTTAAAAACTAGTTGTATTACACTATTCCCTGATATCAAACAACAACACGCTAATCTGGTGAATTCCAAATATCCAAATAAGACGATAACTATGCAGTTTGTTCATCTTACTTGATACATAGTTTATCATCTTAGACCATCACAGAAATAATCCAGTTTCTGACACATCATCTGAAGCTTGATAAGGTGATTAAGACATTTTAGATTCGTGTTAATCATATAAAAAAACAACATACGATATATGAAACGCGGCGATGTGGAACATAAATAGCTTCAAAAATGTTGTGAGACAGTTTGCCAGTTACTTGCGGAAAGACGGTGGTTCTACTCAGATTCTTTCCGAGGTTTTCCTCCACCAATATAACACTGGATATGCCAAATATTATAGTGATCCCGGCTAGCGGGTAACCCACACCCCATAACAAGGGTTGTCAGTAAGGTAAAAACACTGCTCTCTATGTACACTGTATATTCCACTGATAAGATAGTAAATAACAGAAACAAACATCTCTGAAATCTACAAATACATCTTACGAAACATATAAAACACATATACTAAAATTATATTTATAGTATCACAGATTGCTTAATTTTATGCTTTATATTTAAAGAGTCTAATTTTTCTACCATCGTCACATCACATCTCTATTCCATCATCATCTCTATCTCTCCTGCACATCTTGTTTATATAATTTTTTTATTAGAAAAAGTACCTTTAACATTTAAAATAACAACAATACAGTTTTCATACAGACAGTTGTTTCAAGCATCTAGCATATTTACCTTATAAATATGATATATATGATAACAGTATTTATATTCGCTGTTCAACTTTCTATTACTTAAAAGAATTAATACATATAAAATGTTCCCAGCCGATATACGGACACATCCATATCAATACAGACAGGCGCATTTGGGTATTTACAATATACACAGTAACACATATAGAGTCAGTTTTCCACATCAGACAGTTAATTTATGACTACTGTGAAACTTGCAGCTTGCAAATTAAATGAATTATTGAAGGAAATATGATATGAACTAAGGCGATGCCGCCTTTTTGGTCGAACTTCAATTTTATAAGTATAGTAAACAAACAAATACTAACTGAACTTTATAGTACATGTGTTATATGTTTAGGATAACGTTGCAGTTGTTTCCATTGTATATTTAAAAACAATTTCAGAAACTCTTGACATGTGTTTTTCTACTGTTATTAATGTTTCTTGTATAATATATATGTCACAGTGTGTACATAAACTGTTAGGAAAGATATATATGTCAACGGTCTGGTTAGCTCAGTCGGTTGAGCAATTGTCCTGTAAGTGAAAGGTCCCGGATTCGAGTCCGCAATGGCAGCATATTCTTCTTGTCTTGTTACATAAACATTATACATGTCTATACTATAGTTTACACTGTGCAGATAGCCAGTATGTATTTTTACTGGGGTTTCAAAACAATTTCAAAACAGACCTAGAAGACATAGGAACCAATCTCAGCACAGCCACTGTCATTCTGTAAGTAACCTTAAATTTCTCACAAAATGTTTTTAAAATACTGGAGCGAGGATTGATCCGACAACTTCAGCAGTGAGAAGTAAGTGGTAATTTGACAACAACACTATGGACAACTCTGCCACCGAAGGAACCATTTGTATAATTCTAAACATACAAGCTGCATACAATATATCATTAAAATTGAGCTTACAGTTTCTAAGAAGAAGACGACGAAAAAGCCAATTGTTTACGGACGCATAATGACGGACAAAAGGTCCCTTCAGACAAAGTCTCATGTGACCTAAAAACACCGAGATTAAAGTTGAGGGCATTATGGCAGATTAAATGCATTTAAAGGGTCCTCTGTGGCCAAGTGGTCTAAGGCACCATCTCAAGATCACTTATTTCTCACCGCGTAGACTGTAGGTTCGAGTCCCGCTCGCTTCAAAAACTGTATGTGAGAAAGTTTCCAGTTACTTGCGGAAGGACAGTAGTTGTACTCAGTCCGAGGTGTTCCTCCACCAGTAAAACTGGACGAGCCATATATAACCTGAAATGTGTTGAAAATGGCGTTAAACCCGATTAAAAAAAGGATGCATTTAAATCATTAATTAAAGTTTTATAACTATTTATCAACTACTATATGCCGCACCATGTGTATCAATACAATTGTTTGTTATCACCAAGATTGACTAAGCTATTTTGTCATATTTGACCAGGTCATTCTGAAAGAATGTTTGATTGCTGTGCGTCGACTCAGTATTTTTCATGTGGGAATGTACAGGTAGGTAGGTAAAAAAAATGACAAATTTTGCATAATATCATTTTTAAGAAAAATGGACAGATATCATGATAAAAAAAATGCTTTGAAAGGCAATAAAAAGTTTAAGTAGCTGCAATTTTAGCAAATAGGTAGGAGCACAGCAACACATGCCGTACTTATTTTGATGCCAGAGTGCAACCCTCCATTACTGAGAACACTCTCGTGCTTAAGATCACGTACCTGTCACATGTAAAGTTGTTGGTTCAAGTCAAGCTATATACATACAATTTATTAGAGTTAACCAATTTCTCCTGAAAGGTTCTACTCAGACTTATGTTACTTTTTGGAATATACAGGAGACCTTCCGATACCTTTTTATGTGCATGTTCATTATTGCACAGAGAGTACAGTTTACATTGTCACTACAAGGCACTGTTCACTCATTATCAACTTCCAATTTATTTTCACATGCACACTTTTCCCCCCATGCCATTAACCCTTGCCATGGGCTGTTATCAAAATTAGAATTCTGGGTAGTGGTAATGCCCTGCCTAAATGAATTCTGAGTAGTGATAACGCCCTGCTCATGGGAATTATGCAAGGAATGTGAATATGAGCCCATTGTAATAGTGATAATAGACAAAATTTAGTATAGATATACTATATTTAGTACCATGCGTAATAATGTTGTTAAAATACCAGCCACTCACGGTGCTGTGCAATCCTATAGCCGGATGTTCTGGACAAGTAGAAAATTGAACAAGTCACTGGCCAAGTAAAAATTTGTACAAGTCACCCATTACAAACGTTTAGTCTCTTTAATAACTTTAATTGATGAAAATACACATGGGGATTAATTACCACTGACCAGTTAATAACTACTCTGGATCAATTATCTCCAGGCGGTATTCAATAAGATGTCCAAAAATACATAGCCGTTTTGATGGCAGCATAACCAGTATAAGCTGGTTAGCCCCATTAGCTCAGTCGGTAAAGCACAAAACTTCTAGCATCGAGGTTGTGGGTTAGATCCCCGGGGCTGGCCAATTTAAACAGTCGTTCGGATGGAACTTTAAGTCGAGGATCCGTGTGACGGTGCTATACACTGAACACGCTGAATACCAGAAGAAACATACAATGGGTTTCAACCTGTATCCTGCACTATCACCCCTGGAATCAAAAAAGATTAATACTGTTCTATGGTAATCGCCAGTATGGGATGTTGATGTCCGTAAATGTTTGTAAGCTACTTTTGCGCCAAACACCATGACAACCAAAGATATTAAAACAATTGTTGCTGTTTACAATAACTATAGAATATTAGGAAACTTGCATCTCCTGACTAAATGTTGATAAAATAGCACACGAAGGATTACTAATTTGGCATGAGTGTTCACAAAATCTCAACTAGTTGCCTTTCCATCTCTGTATAATTCCTTGATGTTTATGTCCATAAATTTTAGGTTAGCAACTTTTGCAGCACACACTATGACAAATACAGATATTTAAACAAATGGTAGATGTTTATGTCTGTAAAATGTTGGGTTAGTGACTTTCGTGCCACACACCATGACAACTACATATATAAAAACAAATTGGTTGCAGTTTATGTTCTCTCCACACACTGCGAGTGTAGGTCCGACTGTAGCTTCAATTTCACATGCTGTGGCCCACGGGTGACGGTGGTTTCGTCAACCTACCAGTTCATCTACTTTAATTTTGTGTTTAAAACAGGTAGTGGTTTCGTCAACTTAATTTAGTATAGTGTTATGTGACACGCCAAATATACAGCAAGAACACTGACAATTGTGGACAGGTGAGAACCAGTTATGGTCTGTTGAACTAACTAGCGCTATAATTATGTAATTGAAAAATAACGAGTAATAAAATATTCAGCATTAGATTATTTTAACTTAATTAAAACAATTTTTTAGCTTTTTTTATTTGGAATAATAGTCACGAGGCAACGTATGGGTCGTCATGATTTTTTTGAAACGCACCACTTCTTGAGCGAGTTCTTGACGTCGCTCGAGTGATACAGTAACGAGTTCGACCCCTATAAACTGACAGCTCATAACACAACTTAACACATCAAATTTCTTTCTAAGACTGATTTTACAATAAATGTTGACCAATGAGAATGAATAAGATGGTCAAGTGGCAATATTTTCCCACCAAAACTACTCGGTCTTGATCCGTATAAATTTAAAACTAGTAAATCTGTATATGTTAATATTAGAAACATGCTAATGTGTTAGTACGATAAACTATTTTAAACAGTAAAATTACACTCTACCACATAAATATACCCTGAAACGTGCTGGAAACATAAAGTTGCCTCTATAACGCACACAACCGCTACTCTGTGAAATAAACCTACCATTCAAATACTTTCGACAATTCAAGTCATATCCTTCTTCCATTCTTACCTCACCGTACTGTACGTACTCATATAGACGTATAATCCATTTAAGTGCGAGCGTTCTGTACACTTAGGGCAATATTAAACTATATCTGATTGATTCATTTATAGACAGGTTAATTATGAACCTAAAAGCGTAAAACATATCCGTGCTTAGTCTTGATCCTGCTAAGACAAATGATTTATAGAAATATTTCATAAGTATAACCTTGGGAACTCACTCTGTAAAATATGACGTTGTAAACAAGATAAATTTGGGAGGATGACATCTTAATGGTCTGTGAATTAAACTTCAGTATAATTTGCTGGTGATTAACCTATGCTTTTAAAGCTTTCGATATTACATGTTATTTGAATTATCACACAGGTTCCAATAGGTCAACTACGTGTATCATTAACATTTAAATGTTTAGATTTTTAGATGTTTCATATCTTTGTTTTTGGTTTTAAGTTTGCTGTAAATCTCGCTAGCTTTCATTTTACGACAATACAAATAAGATTAGAGTGGAAATAAAACTAACTAACATATTTGACGACCCAAGACAGGAAGGTTGACATTATTGATTATATAATAAAATTGTATTAATATTAAGTTAGACAATATTTTATTGCATCTATAACATAATAACATGTCATATATTAGTAATATATAATGCAATTATAACAACATAAAGCAACATTCCTCTCCTAATTAATGAATATACTGTAATACATGTTCCTGCGGTATACATGGATATCAATGTAAAATTATATTGTACTGTTATTTTCTTGTTCAGGTTTATCTTTATTTTAACATTTATGTTTTATACATGCACATATGTATATACAGTTATTTGAGCGAGGTATATATAAATATAGTATTTATTATACGATAAAGATTTTGTCTTTCTATATCAAACAGCCATATTCACTAATTCCATCAAACCAAATGAATGTGATCTTTTTTATATTAAAAACCAATACAATAGTTCATCTATGATATATTATACAAAAAACAATAGTTCATCTATGATAAATTAAACCCATTACAATAGATCATCTATGATATATTAAAACCAATACAATAGTTCATCTTTGATATATTATACCCAATACAATAGTTCATCTATGATATATCAAACCCAATACAATAGTTCACCAATGATATATTAAAACCAATACAATAGTTCACCTATGATATATTACACCAAATACAATAGTTCATCTATGATATATTAAACCCAATACAATAGTTCATCTATGATATATTAAACCCAATACAATAGTTCACCTATGATATATCAAACCCAATACAATAGTTCACCTATGATATATCATACCCAATACAAAAGTTCACCTATGATTTATTAAACCCAATACAATAGTTCACCTATGATATATTAAACCCAAATACAATAGTTCACCTATGATATATTAAACCTAATACAATAGTTCACCTACGACTTATTAAACCCAATACAATAGTTCATCTATGATATATTATACTCAATACAACAGCTCATCTATGATATATTACCCAAGACAATAGTTCATCTATGATATATTATACCCCAATGCAATAGTTCACCTATGATATATTAAACCCAATACAATAGTTCATCTATGATATGTTATACCCCAATGCAATAGCTCATCTATGATATATTATGAAAGTAATGTACAGGCAGGGTACACAGCTGCGATCAAGAAAACACTTCTATACTCTGGGTTTTCAGCGTAGATAACAGTAACAAATAACAATCTGTACATCTAAAAGGAGCCGAAGCATCCAAAAGGAAACATCACTAAACAGAACAAATACTACAAAGATTGACAATGTTGTAAGACCATCAAGGGACGACTCGACCTGCTTACGGTGCAACAATCCTCAATCTTTGCCTGTCGCCTCAATATTAATAGAGATGGCATCAATATGTGTATTGTTTTAATACAATCATAATTTCAAAATTATCTTACAAACTATAAAAAATCTCACTCGATAGTATATTAATAAGAACGCTGATGTCCGTTGAATGTTAAGGAGAAAGACGTCACGTGACAGTCGTATACTGAAGCTTAATACACATTGGATATGCTTAGACATTGAGTATCAACTGCCATTCTCCTATATGATCCACAGCTTCTATAACAGCCATGTAGAAACAAACATTAAAATTCATCATGCCATAGATGGATATAAATGTTTTATTAAACAGACTCTTTACCAAGTGTGGCAAAGTGTGGTTTTATCATAAGTATTCAGCGACCCCTAGTATCCACTCAGTACAAACTGACTGTAATGGTCAAAGCTGTTTCCGTTACATTGTATCCAGCGCGACCTTATAAACTGACCGTACTGGTCTATGGTGTCTACACTACATTGTATCCAGCGCCCCCTAGTATCCACTCAGTATAAACTGACTGTACTGGTCAATGGTGTCTCCTCTACATAGTATCCATCGCCAATAGTATCCACTCAGTATAAACTGTGTGTACTGGTCAATAGTGTCTCCCCTGTAGTGTATTCAGCGCCCTCCTAGTATCGAATCATTTTAAACTCACTGTACTAGTCAATGATGTATCCCCCACATTGTATCCAGCGCCCTCCAAGTATCCACTCAGTATAAACTGACTCTACATGTCAATGGTGTCTAACCTACATTGTATCCAGCGCCCTCTAGTATCCACTCAGTATAAACTTATTGCACTACTCATGGTGTCTCGCCTACATTGTATTTAGCGCCCTTATAGTATCTTTTCAGTATAAACTGACTGTACTGGCCAATGGTGCCTTCCTTACATTGTATCCAACTGACAGTACTGGCCAATGGTATCGCCCGTACATTGTATCCAGCGCCATCTAGTATCAATTCAGTATAAACTGACTGTACTGGTCAATGGTGCCTTCCTTACAACTGACAGTACTGGCCAATGGTATCGCCCGTACATTGTATCCAGCGTATCCTTATAAACTGACCATACTGATAAATGGTGTCTACACTACATTGTATCCAGCGCCCCCTAGTATCCACTCAGTATAAACTGAATATACTGGTCAATGGTGTCTCCCCTATATTGTATTCAGCGCCCTCCTAGTATCCATTCAGTATAAACTGACTGTACTGGTCAATGATGTCTACCCCAAATTGTATCCAACGCCCTCCAAGTATCCACTCAGTATAAGCTGACTGTACTGGTCAATGGTGTCTCCCCTACATTGTATCCAGTACATCCTAGTATCCATTAAGTATAAACTGACTGTACTAGTCAATGGTGTCTCGGCTTCATTGTATTTAGCGCCCTTATAGTATTGTTTCAGTGTAAACTGACTGTACTGGTCAATGGTGTATCCTCTACATTGTATGCAGCTCTCCTAGTATCCACTCATTATAAAATGATTTTACTGGTTAATGGTGTCTCCTCTACATTGTCTCCAGCTCTCTTAGTATCCACTCATTATAAACTGATTGTACTGGTCAATGGTGTCTCCCCTACATTGTATACAGCTCCCACTAGTATCCACTCAGTATAAACTGACTGTATTTGTCATTGTTGTCTTCCCTACATTGTATCCAACTGACAGTACTGGCCAATGTTATTGCCCTTACATTGTATCCAGCACCATCTAGTATCCATTCAGTATAAACTGACTGTATTGGTTAATGGAGTCTCCCCATCATTGTATCTAACATCCTCCTAGTATCCACTCAGTATAAACTGACTGTATTTGTCAATGTTGTCTCCCGTGCATTATATCCAGCGCCCCCTAGTATCCACTCAGTATAAACTGACTGTATTGGTCATTACTGTCTTCCCTACATTGTATCCAACTGACAGTACTGGCCAATGTTATCGTCCCTACATTGTATTCAGCGCAATCTAGTATCCACTCAGTATAAACCGACTGTATTGGTCAATGGTTTCTCCCCGACATTGAATTAAGCGCCCTCCTAGTATCCACTCAATATAAACTGACTGTACTGGTTAATGGAGTCTCCCTATCGTTGTATCCAGCACCCTCCTAGTATCCACTCAGTATAAAATGACTGTACTGGTCAATAGTGTCTCCCCTACATTGTATCCAGCGCCTTTCCAGTATCCACTCAGTATAATTTGATTGTACTGGTCAATGGTGTCTTCCCTTCATTGTATTTAGCGCCCTCCTAGTATCCACTCAGTATAAACTGACTGTTCTGGTTAATGGAGTCTCCCACACATTGTATCCAGCACCCTGCTAGTATCCACTCAGTATTAACTGACTGTATTGGTCAATGTTGTCTCCCCTGCATTGTATCCAACGCCCCCTAGTATCCACTAAGTATAAACTGACTGTACTGGTCAATGGTGTCTCCCCTACACTGTATCCAGCGTACCCTAGTATCCACTCAGTATAAACTGACTCTTCAAATGGTGTCTCTCCTACATTGTATCCAGCACCCCCTAGTATCCACTCAGTATAAACTGACTGTACTGGGCAATGGTGTCTCCCCTACATTGTATCAAGCGTCCCTAGTATCCACTCAGTATAAACAGACTGTACTGATCAATGGTGTCTCCCCTACATTGTATAAAGCGCCCCTAGTATCCATTCAGTATAAACAGACTGCAATGGTCAATGGTGTCTCCCCAACATTGTATCCAGTGCCCCCTAGTATCCACTCAGTATAAACTGACTGCACTGATCAATGGTGTATCCCTTACATTGTATCCAGTGCCCCCTAGTATCCACTCAGTATAAACTGACTGTACTGGTGAAAGGTGTCTCCACTACATTATATCCAGCGCCCTCCTAGTATCCACTCAGTATAAAATGACTGTAGTGGTCAATGGTAACTCTCCTACATTGTATCCAGCGCCCCCTAGTATCAACTCAGTATAACCTGATTGAACTGGTCAATGGTGTCTCCCTACTTTGTATCCAGCGCCCTCTAGTATCCACTCAATATAAACTGATTATACTTGTCAATGGTGTCTCCCCTACATTATATCCAGCGCCCCCTAGTATTCGCTCAGTATAAACTGACTGTACTGGTCAATGGTGTCTCCCCTATATTGTAAGACAAATGAAGGTGATGCTTATTAACTTATTAATATAATCTTACTGTATGCGCTGTACTACTATACACGTATCTTATAAATAGAATGAAGATAACAATAGAATAGGGAAACACCATGTAGTGTAAAAGTAACATGTAGCATTGTAACACAAGTACCTTGTTAAAAGTGGGTATAATGATGACACAAACAAGACAATACTTTATTATGGCTTTCATCTGACGGATATTATACGCAGTGATACATGTATATTGATATGGGAAATATATTTATATACATTTACAACTAATTATTGATGTATTGTATATTTATTTTGAGAAATCATCAATTACATATAAGCAGGAATAAAGAAGGAATAAATAGTGTTGCTTCAATATATATATATATATATATATATATATATATATATATATATGTAATATATTAACTATAAGCTCGAAATGTTGTAATATGCAATAGTTAAAATATAATCAAAGGATCTATTTGAATAACAGTACATGTCCAAGATATTAATTTACGTTTTACGAGCCTGTTCGTGAGTGGTACATGATAAAGAAAAAAACAGCAAAAAAACCCCAAAAAAACAAAAACAAAAACCAAACAAAACGCACGCCCATCTCCCATCTATACAGTACCGGCTATGTGCTGTAGTATTTTTCTTTCAAACAGTACTGATTGAGTGAATGGATTGTGTTTTACGACGTTACAACACATTGTAAGTTATTCGACGCGAAAAGGAAGGACGATTCGAGGTTCCGTACAAAAACAGCAAATTGACATACAGATTAAAAAATCACATCACCAAATGAATATGAAGAATGAACCCAGAACCTTGATACGTGCAAGGTTTCAGTAAATTATATCGTATTACTCTAATTGTTGCTTCTTGCGACTTGCATGAGTCACAGTGACCTATTTTGCCATCACCCAAATGGCTCCCTGGAGCCACACAGGGGTTGGTAATTCAACCACAATAATGAACATGACAAAACATGATAAAATGAACATGACACTCATTCGGAGGATTCCTACCCCTCTGCAAAGATCAACAGTGATGTTATTCTTTTAAAAGGCCTTTCTATTGTGTAAGAGTGTGTGCATAGTCTAAATTGTGTAATATATTTGTGTACAATGCTTTATTTCATGATATATTCAGTGTTTTAAACATTTCCTTATATGGAAATTGCTATGTAAACATTAAAATTAAATCAATTGCCTGTTTCAATATAGGCTAGGTGTTGTCTTTGTATTCTTAATATTTAGAAATAACAAGAGACTGATGTGCAGTTATTCGCTTAAATGTGCAAAAGCATTTGGTGTATAATCATTCGCTGAAATGATGGAGCTACCAAGTCACTTTTTTTAAAACCAGTGATGTCTTATTGCACTATATGCTATGCATACATTTGCTGTATTCATCTACAGCAAGAAACCACAACCACTAATACATATTTTGAGAATATTTAAAAAACAAATTACATAAGCCTTTTATTAAGCGACAGACAGACAGACAGACAGACAGACAGACAGACAGACAGACCAGACAGACAGACAGACAGACAGACAGACAGACAGACAGACAGACAGACACAGACACAGACAGACAGACAGACAGACAGACAGACAGACAGACAGACAGACAGACAGACAGACAGACAGACAGACAGGCAGGCAGGCAGGCAGGCAGGCAGGCAGGCAGGCAGAAACAATCCTTAAATAATCAAAAGAAACAAAAATATGATGCAAGTAAAAAGAAATAAACAGAAAACTTACCTTATAAATGTTTAATCGATAAATCAATTCGTATAAAAACAAGAGAACTAGACAGAAGGTATACTGATGATTCTTATATCAACGGATAAAAACAACAAACAATGATGAAAGGATTGTATCCTGTCTCCTTAACTATCAGAGAGGCAAACTGCTGTGTAAGTTAAACTTTGGGACAATATCCAATATATGATTTAATACGATATCACTCAAGTTAAATTCTGTATTGTCAGATCATATTTGACATATTACTTTCTGACATGTGTTTACCTTAGCCAGCTGCCGTTTGACATTTTTTAATGTAGTCTGAGCTTCCTTTTCTTTAATATGAGAACATCAGATTCATTGGCTAGAAAAATATTAACAGACAATGGTACAGACAATATTAAATAAATACATGCATGTACGATATCAGTTTTATAATATTATTTTATTAAACTTCCAAGACAACTTAAGACGCTCAGTTTGAGTGTTTGTTTGAATAGTTGGTGTCAATAATAAACATAATACGTTACGTTCACAGGGCCGTAGTCAGAGTTTGATTTTATAGGAGACACAAAATCAAACTCACTCCTAGACCCTTGAATACATTTTCAGCGTTTTCTTGTACATACGGCTCTTATGTGAGACCGATAATATAAAAAGCATATTCTAGTTGCTTCATACAATTCTCATATTCTAAGTTTTATACGAAACCACATTTAATAATCATACGACAGGTTTCATGCGAGAATTATATGAAACATTTAAAATGATATGATTCCCATTTAAAGCCTAGTATATGAGTATTAAACGTTGTTTAATTACCTGTGTATGACAAAATAAAGTTTAATTTCATCAACTTTTATCAATGTGATAGAAATATACTTAACGCTTTTAAACGCAAATATTGATATTTCATCTAGATATGACGAGAATGATAAAACAAGACAAAATTTTCTTATCTTGTTTTATTTTTCAATTTTATTCCTACAATTTTATTTCGCAATAAAGATACACATACTTATTATATGAGATAAATGAATTACAATAATAAGGAGCGTTTCGCAAAATAAATGTTATGAAATAATATATCAGGTAATCATGCAGATAAAATGTTTTACAACGGTTATGCTTATAAATGTAATGGATAGTAATCACTTTATGTTGTTTTTTTTTAAATACGCACGATACATTTAATGAACTGTCACTTATCACTATTTCAGAAATGCAAATATGTAGTACCAAATACACCAGTATGTTCGCTGGCTATTACAACGACATAACCAGTAAGTTATATCATTTTAAAGAAATAATGCAACAAACACACGTGTAATATTTTAAATATATTGTCACTGTCTGGATTGTTTCTCGTACGATCTACCATTGTTTTAAACTCTCTTGTAGCCGATATTTGGATAAGACCTGATCCATGAAATGATCTCTATAGTTTGGTCTATCCGATCCTTAACGTTCTGAAGTTTCCGGGCACAATCGATTGAAATTGCAAGTTACTGCACCGGTGGGCATATACAGGAATATCATCGGAATGTTTGCAATTATTTTCGTCAGCGAGGCAGTTAATGTACAGATCAGTGGATATATAGATCCATTAAATAGCGTTTTATTCACTGGTATGATGTTTTTTTTTTATAAATCTAGGAAGGCAATGAAAATTCCAGTAAATGAACAAGTTGTATATTCCTTTATAAATTATATATATATATTCAGTTAGTGGTTATGCCACTTAAATATCATGTAATTTGGAAAAGGTCCTTGTGCCAAAAACTCTCCTAAACCAAACGTTCCAGTATCGTACAAAATTAAATAGATCGTGATTATGTCACATTCGATGTTATGTTTATATTCACAGATAAGACGACGTCGCGTCTCTATATGATCCTAGAAAGTTAAAAGAATTATTATTGAATGTATTGTATAAATAAACACAAACATGCAAAACAGATATCCCTTTTTTCTGTCCTTTCCACATACTAGTAATCTGCTAAATGTTATTTAATTGCTACATTGTTAAATTTATGCTAAATACATGACTACACTTATAAGAATAAAATTTTGTTTAAACTAATAGCTCTCCTTAAACTCTATGTTTGAAGTTATAGCAAATGGTTGAAAGGCTTTCACACATTCATATTCGTAGCCATCTATGATAAAGAAAGCGTAACATCTGTTTTAATTGCTTTATATTTTATCAACCTAGTTGCCATCTCTTTGTACATTAAAACGTTTACTCGTATTGTTCAAACTAAAATGTTGTCACTAGTTTTATGAAAACTCTTTATAACGTCTTTAATAATTAGTGTAAGTTGCAGTTTGGAGATTACTATATATATAGTGTAAATATCGGTTTGATAAAACACTTACCATAACGCTAATATGAAAACTCTTTATTACGTCTTTAATAATTAGTGTCAGTTGCAGTTTGGAGATTACTATATATACAGTGTAAATATTGATTTGATAAAACACTTACCATAACGCTCATATGAAAACTCTTTATAATGTCTTTAATAATTAGTGTCAGTTGCAGTTTGGAGATTACTATATATACAGTGTAAATATTGATTTGATAAAACACTTACAATAACGCTCATATGAAAACTCTTTATAACGTCTTTAATAATTAGTGTCAGTTGCAGTTTACGAGATTACTTTATATACAGTGTAAATATTGGTTTGATAAAACACTTACCATAACGCTCATATAAAAACTCTTTATAACGTCTTTAATAATTAGTGTCAGTTGCAGTTTTGAGATTACTATATATACAGTGTAAATATTGATTTGATAAAACACTTACCATAACGCTAATATGAAAACTCTTTATAACGTCTTTAATAATTAGTGTCAGTTGCAGTTTGGAGATTACTATATATACAGTGTAAATATTGATTGATAAAACACTTACCATAACGCTCATATGAAAAATCTTTATAACGTCTTTAATAATAAGTGTCAGTTGCAGTTTACGAGATTACTATATATACAGTGTAAATATTGGTTTGATAAAACACTTACCATAACGCTAATATGAGAACGAATGCGTTGAATGCTTTTGAAATACCGCAATAAATAAAATATTAACGAATGTGTTAAACTGCTATGCAGCGGTATGACCCCGACCCATGTAGACCCATTACGGGGTAATAAACTCAGAATAATAACACAATCTCTCAACTAGTTTAAATTATTTGACTAAAGTATCTAGTGTATTTTAAAAATATATATAATTATTTATGTACCGTTTGCATTTGAAACCTCATCCGCATTTGTTTCTTGTTTTCACTCTCAGTCTATCCTTCATTGTATGTAAAGTATATAGAGAGGTGTGTGTATATGTACCATCATCAGTTCACATTGTAAATGCAAATATATGTTTTCAGCTCATGATTTGTTTTGTTATGATATGTTGCTGATAAGCTGCAATGTATGTTAACTGAAGTCCAAATGAAGAAAAAAGAAAAAAATAATAACATATGAATTACAGTTTGTGAAGAGTAAGGACGAATTCCATTCATCAAAAGAACAAAACACTAGTAACATCGGGTTTTGTTAAGGTGAGGAATATGCACCGACCATCATTGATTTTAAAAATAGGTTATTGACATAGCCTGAAAAAGCAGCCCCTAAGCAAATGGTTACCTCTCAATTGACAGTTTATAGCATGAATAACAGAAGCCGTTGTAGCGGAGTGGATAACACAAACACAAGGTTGGAGATGGTGATTATATAACAAGTCCAGTCTAATCAAAACATAAAGTCACACACCTAAATATGTATGACACCAAAACTAACACCATCTAGGTTCTTGTTCAAGCACCCTGACTCTAGAGCTTTAGACTCTAGACTCTGAAGCTCGCTCTCTCTTTTTATAGCAACCTCTCAATACCTTTTTTGCATTCTAACTATCATTAACTAACAAGCTGAATACATCGCTTTATCTAGTTAACATTAGGATGGTGACAATTGACGGACCGCGGTTCACCACATACTCGACTGAATATATATACGAACTATCCATCATCCTGTCATCTGATGGTGCTGCGTTCTCGCATGGATATTCAATAAGCGTTATATCACCGCCCACTTCTGACAGCGTGAACTGTCGTACTTAATGTTATAAAACTATGTTAGGCTTGTTATAACTGATTTGTTGATACAATTTTAATATTTTCCACTAGTTTTAGTAGTTATTCATGGTACTCTCAATTCCTACGTCATAAGGCCAAAGTAACAATACTGGATTTCTGACGTTATCAACTTGGCTAGCTGTCAACCTAATAAGGTGAAAATAACTCCTCTATGAGAATACACGATGAAAATTAGTTCATTATAGATCCAACTGACTTCATTTAATAGCTTAAGTTCTTTAATATTTAGCAGAAAGGACCACATACTAATGTTTAAATTATTCTAAAATATTTAGTCCTAAGAGAATTCTTATAGATTAAACAAAATATATGAACCTGTCCAGTGGAGTTTGGTGTTGCACAACGCAGAGTAAGGGACAGGGGTAAAACATGGCAGTATTGTCTGTAAGTGGCGGTGCATATTATTTTTTTTTATTTTAAAATTTACATAAAGTAAGCGTAAGATATCTTGTTTTTAAAACTGAAATGTAACAAATTCGATTATCAAATAAATGAGATACATACATTTGAATTGGGCTGGCCAATGCGATTAAGTTTACACAATGTTTTTCTCTCAAAACTCTGAATTTATATAAAGTAAGCGTTAGTTATCTTGTTTTCAAAACTAAAATATAACAAATTCGATTATTTTTTCGCTCAAAACTCTAACAGTTACGTTTAACCTTTTCATTTATTTTCGATTTTAATTTTCTTTATATTTCTATGCAAAAAGGCTAGTGAAAGTCTCTCAAAATTATAAAATAGTTAAAACCTCGCAGAATCACTTATTTTTTTTTATAAATATGAATATTATGCTGAAATTCTGTAATTTTATGTGATATAACCCATATTAAAATCGGGTAGTTTGAAGACAAATAATAAGGATGAACTACCGAAATCTGACTTTTGGGTATTTTTAATCTTTGAGTAGAATTTGAAAACTCAAGTAGAGTTTTGAAAAATGTCAAACCTACTTCTCCACAAAGTCACATGCTACCTCTGTCCTTCAGTCGCTTTGATTTCCCGCTGATTAAGATGCGATACTACTGGTAAAACATTTTCGCTTGAGAAATATAAGTTAATATGAATTTGTTGCACTACAGATGTTACAGGCTGCGTATTCTGTTACCGACGATGATTTATAACTCCTTTGTACATGTATTATAACATGTTGACAAGACGTATCGACTTACAGCACGTCTCACACAACAAATACATTTCCCATAGGGTTCTATAGTAATGCATTATTAATGTCCATAATACAAATACAAGCAAAATCTACAGAATGTATCTGTGCTCAAATTTTTCAAGATGCAAATAAGACAAAAACGGCGTAATAATACACTTCCGTAGAGTTTTATTGTAATTATTGATAATGTCGATAATATAATTACACTTAAAAATGAACAGCATGTAACTGGCTCTAATTCGTCATGGCTCAACGATCTATAATAAGACATTGAAAACAAAACATATCAACTCAATTGGTTATATGACGTAAACATTGAAAACATAACTAAGTCATTCTTTTTAACTCCATTGGTTATATGATGTCAACATTGAAAACAAAACATATTAACTCAATTGGTTATATGATGTAAACATTGAAAACAAAACATGTTAACTCAATTGGTTATATGATGTAAACATTGCAAACATAACTAAGCCATTCTTTTTAACTCCATTGGTTATATGATGTAAACATTGAAAACATAACTAAACCATTCTTTTTAGGTTTTTTGATATATGATGTAAACAATCTCGCCAAGTTATGGTTCAGCTCACCAGTTCTAAATTGAGCAAGAATAGGCTAGACATCTCCTATCAGCATCAGATGTTATGTGGATTCTTTGTTAAATAGTGGGTATTCGTCACATGGTACGAATAGATAAACAGCGAAGTCGTGAAAAAAGGAAAGTTATATATTTACCTCAATTATCTGTCTGTCCAGAGTATTTAAGGGCGATATTAGTGCAGTGAGATCTACAGTTATCCAACTATGTACCAGATGAAGCGGAAGGTTCTAAGAGTTTATTTTAAAGAGCAAGGGAACAGTATTTATGGGCTGTATTAATGATACTCTCTGTCTGTACTATCAAGGACTATTTGTTCTGAGGTATAAACTTCCTGTCTAGAACGTTCTGTATAGAAAAGACGGACAATACATCAGAAAGCAAGCACAGTAGTATTGAACATGTATTTATTCATAATAGCTTACAAAGCTACCTTTTTATGAAATGTGAATACTAAAGAAGTACAACTTATTGAACGCTTTGCAAAAAGTTCTTCATAATGGTCTGAGTCTGAATTCCATTGTTCCATTGATGGGAGAGCGAAATAAATGCAAGCTATATTATACTATGTTGCTCTTTTTGGAACATAAACAATTTCTACTTCAAACATTGATCGCGAGCTAAATACGTGTATGCGTTGGTACACTTATACTATGCCAAATTACTAATTGGTCTCTATCTACCTTGTAAGCATTTCTAAAAAAAATGAAATAGCAAACATTAAAAATAGATCGTGTACAAATGTTCATTGTTATTATTGTATGAACAATTCATAACATCATTAGTAAACAAGTTACAACCCTTTAAAGAGCATCACCCTAAATTCGAAAAGTCACACTCCTTTGCATTGACTTTAATAAGATAGGTATAAAATCATGCTGCAACAAACTATTCCAATATCATATAACGCAATTAGGAATCGCACGAAACAACAAAGGGCGTGTTTTTTGCGACTCAATAGATATCCATTAGATATTCATTAAATATTCATTAGATATTCATTAGATATTCATTACATATTCATTAGATATCTATTATTCAATAATTAGATATGTTTCGTTATTGATTTTCTAAAATTCATTTTCATCCATAAATGTGGTATTCTGTGGAATTTGAAACCTATGCAACTTCATGGTTTTATATGCATGTTTTCTTTTCATTTCTTTGATTGTTGGTTTAAATCATATTGAATGTTATAATTGCCATCTTGATTCTAATGTTATTTGTATATTGAAAGGCGAGGACCGTAACTAATGTTGATATAACTTGTGCCCCGACCCGTTTGCTTATTATGTGAATTATGCAGTAAAATATGTTTAAACCATAAGTATGTATGATTTTCATAACATTTTCATGATGCCTTCAACATACAGTATTCAAAACAATAACATTTATATATTTAACACAACAAAACAAGTCAGGTTATTAATTAGCAAATGAGTTAAGTGTAGTTTTATTGTATTTTGATGCAGTTTCTATTGCTTGCTAAATTTCCTAATTTGATTATTGGATTGTGGCAAATAGACAAACAGATGACACAAATTCCTATTACAAGCTAGTTTTTCACCGTTAGATATTTGCTAGTATGCAACCTAAGTATGCACTGAATTCAAAGAATGGGAGCAGACGTTATCCAACGATACATATTTTTATATACATTCCTATTTTAAATTACATAATATGTTAACGTCGATTTGAATGGTTAAAGACGATGCAATGGGTTATTGCCGGGCATCTCATATCTAAAATATAAGTAACTGTTTTTGGACAAAAAGGAGTTTCAAATCAATCTTTACAGCTATAACCATTAGCAAGTATTTGCATTGATTTCGCAGAAGGGGTTTTCTTCTGAGGCAGACTTGTCCAAGGCGCAGTCGCAAGAGAGGTCTTCTTCTGAGGCAGACTGGTCCAAGGCGCAGTCGCAGGAAAGGTCTTCTTCTGAGGCAGACTGGTCCAAGGCGCAGTCGCAGGAGAGGTCTTCTTCTGAGGCAGAGTGGTCAAAGGCGCAGTCGCAGGAGATGTCTTCTTCTGAGGCAGAGTGGTCCAAGGCGCAGTCGCAGGAGAGGTCTTCTTCCAATGCGGACTGGCCCAAGGCGCAGTCGCAGGAGAGGTCTTCTTCTGAGGCAGACTGGTCCAAGGCGCAGTCGCAGGAGATGTTTTCTTCTGAGGCAGACTGGTCCAAGGCGCAGTCGCAGGAGGGATCTTGTTCTGAGGCAGACTGGTCCAAGGCGCAGTCGCAGGAAAGGTTTTCTTCTGAGGCAGACTTGTCCAAGGCGCAGTCGCAGGAGAGGTCTTTTCTGAGGCAGAGTGGTCCAAGGCGCAGTCGCAGGAGAGGTCTTCTTCTGAGGCAGACTGGTCCAAGGCGCAGTCGCAGGAGAGGTCTTCTTTTGAGGCACACTGGTCCAAGGCGCCGGCGCAGGAGAGGTTTTCTTCTGAGGCAGACTGGTCCAAGACGCAGTCGCAGGAGAGGTCTTCTTCTGAGGCAGACTGGTCAAAGGCGCAGTCGCAGGAGAGGTCTCTTCTGGGGCAGAGTGATCCAAGGCGCAGTCGCAGGAGGGGTCTTTTTCTGAGGCAGACTGGTACAAGGCGCAGTCGCAAGAGGGGTCTTCTTCTGAGGCAGACTGGTCCGAGGTGCAGTCACAAGAGGGATCTTCTTCTGCGGCAAACTGGTTCAAGGCGCAGTCGCAAGAGGGATTTTTTTCTGAGGCAGAGTGGTCCAAGGCACAGTCGCAGGAGAGGTCTTCTTCTGAGACAGACTGGCCCAAGGCGCAGTTGCAGGAGAGGTCTTCTTCTGAGACAGACTGGTCCAAGGCGCAGTCGCAGGAGAGGTCTTCTTCTGAGGCAGAGTGGTCAAAGGCGCAGTCGCAGGAGGGGTCTTCTTCTGAGGCAGACTGGTCAAAGGCGCAGTCGCAGGAGAGGTCTTCTTCTGAGGCAGAGTGGTCCAAGGCGTGGTCACAGGACGGGTCTTCTTCTGAAGCAGACTTGCTCCATAAGCCGTATGAGAAAATTTGCCAATTACACGATATTACAAACAGTATGTCAATAAGATTATTTGCAATGTGCGTATGGAAGTGGATGGTTCCATAAATTAAACAAATATATTAAAATACGTTATTCATACATGAAAGTATGTTTTTGAGTTGCCATTCCTAATTCATTTATTCCAATCTTAATTTTTGAAAAGAAACCAACAGAATACGTGTTATTGTCATTTTCTTTTCTTTCAATGACACTGCAATTTAATCGGGTATATCCAAATGATTTAATGAATGAATGAATGAATGAATGAATGAATAGGATTTTACGGCGTACCAACACATTATAGGTTATTTGACGCCAACAGGAATGAAGATTCCAGGTTCACTCTACATGTACACAAACAACAAAGAAATATACAGATTAAAAACAATACATCAACAAATATGCGAATGAACCTAGAACCTTGATACCTGCAGAACTGCAGAATTTCAGTAATTTCTATCGTATTACTCAAATTGTCGCTTCCTACGACATGCATTAGCCACAGTGATCCTATTCTTGCCATCACTCATGGCTTTCCGGAACCACACAGGGGTTGATAATTTAACCACAATAGTGAACATGACAAAAAATGATAAAACGAACATGACACCCATTCGGAGGATTCCTACCCCTCTGCCGCGATCGGCAGTGATTCTATTCTTAGCCGGAGTCATACGGGCTATATCCAAATTAAGAAGTTTTATTTTCGTTTTACAAAAATAAATACGTTCAGAGAATACATCGTGTTGAGCATTATTACAATTTCGATTTATATTTAAACATATTTCTTTACGTATTTATGTTTCAGAGTATAGTTTCGAGGTAACGATTTCTACATTATTGCCATGGTAACCGGCCTACAATACACATACTGCCGATAAGCTTTACGTGTTCTTTAAGTGACGACTGGAATGCAATCTGATCACCTCCGCCTTTATGCTACGCAAGTGTATTATACGGAGGATACGAAAGTACCCGATGTTTCAAGACTGGGCTGGAATGTACATTAAAAGCTTATGGTTCAAATATCAATTCAATAGCAACACCTTTTCTTTATGTATTGTCAACATCACGTTTATAGGTTTGAAGAAGGATTACGTTATTTAAGTTCAAGAAAAATGAGTGTATGATTTACAGTATAAGTGTTTAATGTAGGTGTGTCTATGAATGTTAGTTGTATGTTTTGAAATATTTCTTATCGTAATGTGTAAGCACACCATTGATTTATTTATTCTATTTTAATTTGTTTGCATGTTTGTCATTCATAGAAGGACCCAATGAAGGATGTGAAACTTACATTTTGTTGATTGTTCAACCACTTTACTACCAAAATATGAAACCAAAATAAGAGGTAATTTAGCATTTCAGATGCGTACACTGTTGACAGTGTGAAAATAGACGTCAGAAATCATGTATTCATACTCCAGTTTCCAAGCATCAAAATTTCATTCTAAATTCACAAATAAAAAATGACAATCCTTTCAACATGTTCAAAATATATTAATAATGCCATTCTAATTAAAAAAAGAGTATTATGAAGAAGAAACCGCCATTTTGCGACTTACCAACAAAAGCATTTCTTGTTTCAAATGGTGGTGTTATGCCTTAATAAATAATTAGTCCCTAGACCGGTTATGAGTGTAAAACACCAATAAGACATGTTCAAAATTGGTTATATAGCTAAAGGAGGGACATTTTTATGAGAACATTTTGACCTGAGTGTCTGTGATTATGTTGATATAATATATTTCGTATTTGTTTGAGCATGAACCTACATGTTTGGCTGTTTCAATGTTTGAATTGCATGGTTTTAACAGTAAGCTTTACTCAGTGCAATATTCATGATTGTATACGATTTTCGCGCTTTTCTTTTAAAGAATCGGTGTAATAATTATTTTTTGCATTTTCAAAATTGATGGACCCAAAGAAATCGAACGATACGATGTTGTTTTTTCTCGTGAATCAAAAGCGCTTTTGTTTCTGAATTTCATATTTAGTTGTTTGTAATTGGTTTACAATCGGTGTTTTGCCAGTCCCCATTTTTTAGTTTCAGTATATTTCTATGCTTATTCCTATCATTATTTTGAATAGCATATTATTATCACGCACGCATTGTCTAGACATTCTCTTTAATGTTCAATTTTCAGTTTCATATTTCATAGTTAGCAAATTGATTACAATACTCTGAATATTGATTTCACAGATCTGTAATGTAAGTTAAGGAACTTTTTTATAGGTGTATTTTCTCTCAAACAGTCCCTATATATGAATTGTGTTATGTATATCTATTACAGATTATCTATGTATTTTCTCTAAAACAGTCCATATAGATGCATTGTGTTACAATGTATGTATAGTCATTACAGTTTATCTGTGGATTTTCTCTTAGCAGTCCCTTTAGGTACATTGTGTTGTGTATATTTATTACAGTTTATCTGTAAGTTTTCTCTAAAACAGTCCCTATAGATACATTGCGTTATGTATATCTATTACAGTTTATCTGTGGGTTTTACCTAAAACAGTCCCTACAGATACATTATGTTATGTATATTTATTATAGTTTATCTGTGTGTTTTCTCTAAAAAAGGCCCTAAAGGTACATTGTGTTAAGTATGTTCATTACAGTTTATCTGTGTGTTTTCTCTAAAAAATGCCCTAAAGGTACATTGTGTTATGTAAATTTATTACAGTTTGTTTTCTTTGGTACAGTCCCTATAGATACATTGTGTTGTGTATTCTTATTATAGTTTATCTGTGGGTTTTCTCTATAACAGTCCCTATAGATATATTATGTTATGTATATTTATTTACAGTTTATCTGTGTATTTTCTCTTAACAGTTCCTATAGATACAATGTGTTGTGTATATTTATTACAGTTTATCTGAGGGTTTTCTCTCAAACAGTCTCTATACATACATTGTGTTATGTATATTTATTACGATTCAATCCACTTACGACTTATCACGTCCTTGAGCTATGCGTGCACGGCTTGCACGTGTATATTCAATATGAACTTGAAGTTGTTGTTTGCTTTCACTGAAAAATATATGCCTTGCGTATTTACCGCCGGCAAGATTTAAATGTGAACTAATGTTTTCATATTAAATACGTGAGTTTGATGAGAAATAAATATAGATCGAATTTCCATATTTTCACTTCGATTTACTTAATATTTATGTTGTATATACCAATAGATAATGATAATGATACGAACAAAGACTTTATTTAAAAGAGATAATAAGAATAGAATAACAAACCTAATAATAGTATACTAGTCAAAACTTCCAACGCCCATATGTACATAAGTATCAATATTTCATTTAATATTATACAAAAACCACTGCAATTTGACAAAAGTATCACATAGCTATCCTGTCACAGAATGAAAAAAAAACTTAACAAAATACCACAGTAGATTACAATAAAATGCATTAATCACACCCGCTACTGACTAAACCTGCAAACTTTAAAAATGCACCTTTCAATCTTTTAATGCATTTCATTGTTATCTACTGTGATATTTTATCAAATTTTATATTTTTCATTCTGTTACAGGATAGTTTTGTCAAATTGCAGTGATTTTGGTGTTCCCTCAGATGCACAATACACGCACTATACGTTGCACTGTAAGATAACTGATAACAAAACTATGCGTGCGCTACTGAGTGTACTCGTTTTGTTTGATACACTCTTTTTTTCGTTATAGGAGACCTTGTTACAGTGACTATAGTCACACATATATGGTTACAAATACAGCGACAAAATCTATTGAACATCATAAAACATATCATGAAGCACTTAGTTCTGTTATATTATGAACAAACAAATATGCAGAATGGAGTTTCAGGCTTTGTTCGACTATTTATATATTCTATATATATAGTGTTCTATATCGATAATAAAACTATGACAAAATTTAAAACCTGATACTTAACATGCAAATCGTGCAATATGAGTTCGTAGGTAAAATATATATTCATTTGATCTTGTCTTATATCTGATAATGAAACGAATACATCAAAATCTGGATTTCATCAACAACATATATCATTAACGAATATCCTTGTAGTTGATCATGACACTCACTGTATCATATATCATTAACGTATATCCATGTAGTTGATCATGACACTCACTGTAACATATATCATTAACGTATATCCATGTAGTTGATCATGTCACTCACTATAACATATATCATTAACGTATATCCATGTAGTTGATCATGCCACTCACTGTACCATATATCATTAATGTATATACATGTAGTTGATCACGACACTCACTGTAACATATATCATTAACGTATATCCATGTAGTTGATCATGTCACTCACTGTAACATATATCATTAACGTATATCCATGTAGTTGATCATGCCACTCACTGTAACATATATCATTAACGTATATCCATGTAGTTGATCATGCCACTCACTGTAACATATATTATTAACGTATATCCATGTAGTTGATCACGACACTCACTGTAATAGTACAAATTAAAGAAACATGTTAAATTCTAAAATGTTAAATTTAACAACCAATAGATATTTGTTTTAGCAGTTCATATTATGCATTACGCACACTGTTGTGCAAAATACTGGATCTGAGGTCATAACCTTTATGTATCAACAGACCAACATTTCATAACCCGTATTTTATCATTATTAAAAAGTTCTGAAAGGTCTTGCATAGTCTGTCTTTTCTAGAAATAAATTGGAATAAAACGTTTTCTTAAGACATTATACCAATAACTTTCTAATATAAAATGAAATTCATCCTCTAAAATATTGCATACACTACATTTTCTCTGACTAACTGGCGTACTTTTAGGTTAAGCCCGTCTACCTTTATCAATAGCAAGCTTATGAGACTTGAATCTTAGTTTTGTTAAACTAGTAATTGTCTTAAATCTAATGTATTTAATTGTAGCTGGCACATAAAGTTTACAGATCTACCAAAATCGTCGAGACTGACAATTTTGTACAAATGTAATATTTAATTCTTTGTTCAACATAAATAAATCGACATTACCAACATTTTTAAAAAGCAAAGCCTCATAAAATCAAAGATTACAAGTTACCGTCATGTAAAGGAGGTAGTTGTTAAGTGAGACCTATAGGAAACGCACATGTGCTCGATTTTTTCCCCCAAAATTTCTGATTATAAAAGCATCATTAAGGTATGATAGAATCATTATGCCCCCTTCTGCTTCCATCCGAGGTCATACGAGATGAAAAATATTTTTCAAAATTCATATTTATATTTAGCTGTTATCTTTGATAACAAACAAGAGCCCGAATTCTTTTTATTTAGTTATACTATCATGACCTCCCTTTGGTAGATTTTATTGAGATATTAGCAAACTTAATATTTTGTATGATTACTACGGGTAGTTAAAGTTTTAAATAAGTGAATGCGAGGTTTTTGCATCAGTTGAAAAAATCTTTAGAAAAATATAAACAAACAAAACGCCTAACGCTAATTGATGAGTGCTTTCAGATAACATAAACAAAAGCATCTGGTGTGACGGAAATGCGAAAAGATATAAGCGAAATATAATCAAATAGCAAATAGCAAAATGAATTCCCAAAATAGCCATCATTTATTATCTTATGTTTAACTGGCAAATTTATCGTTTTTGATGTACCTGAATAATATTAGGGGAAACCTACAAATAAATACTTGCCACAAGCATGCTTATAAAATTCCAGGAACGTACATATAGTACATACACGGAGTATTATACGTATACAATGTTTCCTTGATTTTTCCAGAATATCCAAGCGCCACTACAACAGAATGCACACATGCATGCAATAAACTAAAACAGGTTATCTTTAGACAGTTATACTTCAATGCTCCAATTATTATGTTTACGACACGTGTTTTCGATTATAGATTGCAATGAAAAAGTATGGCTTAAATTTCATTTAAAAATATGTACTAAATATATTATGTAAACATAAAAGTAGTACTGAAAAGTTTTATTCGTTTTGTAATGATCGACTGCGTTATTTTCGTGCTACAGATCATCTTCATCCCCTAAGTGTTAACCTTGTTACATTGGAGTGATACTATCTCAGACGATGATAAGGTTTTCATGTTTCACAAACTTATAATTTTATGATTAAAGACACGTGATGTTTTGAATTCAATATATCTTATTTACGTTTTAGTATTCCTCACAGTGTAGCCCTAAATGTGTTGACTAAACATAAAAAGTGGCACTGAAATATTTTATTCTTTTATACATTATCGTTTTTCGTAGCATTTTCATGCTTCTCGTCGTCTTTATCCTTTAGCTGTTAAAACCTGGTTACATGGGAGTGATAATTTGTATCTTAGACGATGATAATAATTTTATATTTCACAATGTCTAAACTTATACTAAAGACACTTAACGTTTTGAATTCAATATCTCCTATTAAAGTTTTAGTATTTACCTCAAAGTGGAGCCCCTCATGTAAAGTAAATATCGGATGCGTATATCTAATAATGAATCCTATTTCAGTTTTCTTCTTTGTTTCTAAAATATTTTATGTTTTTACCATCTTGATTGGTTTATGTTATTGGAACGGGCCGATTTCAATTTGGATGATTTGTGGTCTAACCTTTTTGCTATTTTTTTGTATACAAAAATGCAATAAAATATGTTTAGTATAACGTAAAGTGAAAGGGTTTAATTATTTATGTGCATAATTAAATTATGGAAATTAATCCTAACGAGTTCGTTTTAACACTTTCCTGGACATGACGTACTTGATATTTGATGTACTTGATATGTGATGTACATGATATGTTGCCCTATAACTGAAATGCTACATGTGTGACGCAGCTTCGATACGTGTTATATCATTTTTTTTATATTTTATTTCGTTTGTTTAAGCCAAACATGGCCCATGAACATTTATACAATAATACACACAAACATGGTAAACAGGTATATGGCAGACAGTTATAATAAATTATAGTGTATATGCTCACCATTTGAACATTGAGAAGAAAAAAAATTGATGGTCAAAGATCATGGGAGAGAACAATTCTTGTAATTTTGAATTGTACGATTTACTATTGGCGATAATCATATAACAATCACAGGATGCAAGTAGGTCTACAGATTTCAAGATGAGAATGTAAACTTATCAATGAGCAATCTAAATTTAAAAGCTTTATGTACATAAACACTTAACTTTTTCATTTCGGACTTATTTTCAGTAGTTAGTAATTGCACACATTTGAAATAACTTGTTTTTTCACATAGTATGGTTACAAGTAATTTTTTCTCAGTTCAATAAAATTTACATATTTGATTAGAAAATGGTATTGATGGTTATATCATTTAATACTATATAAATATGTCTATTATTACTGAATTGGTAAAACGTAAGTTAATGACACTTTCATATTTTTTATGATATTGTAGACAAATCAAATCAATAACATCGAATTGCTTTTAAAAATGTAATGTATTGTTTTTATATATTAATTATTATATTTTCTGTTGTATACCAAACCATAATTTCACATCGGATAGATGTAACTCTGGCATTACGTATGTTTATAAATATGTGGTAAGTATGATCAAACTACTTAGTTTATCTTGTCTATAGTAAAGTTATTGTACTCAGCAGTGTTGTCTGACGACTAATAAAAGTTACATTCGTCAGTATCAAAATCTTATAACAGGCTTATAACAGGCTGTAGTGATATTCGGATGCGGCCGATGCTTGTTTCCCCCGTAGATAAGGTCAGAAATAATTGTGAAATGTTGAAAATTCAATTACATCTAATCTCATAGACAGCGGAATGTGCATTAAGCCACAGGTGCGTCACAACTCACCTTGATAGTATCAGAGTCAAGCTCTCTGTAGGTATGTAAGATTTGAAAGTTGTACCAAATGTGTTTAGTATTATATAAAATACTTTTGATTATTAATCATACCTTCCCGTGATATTATAAATCTAATGAAAATTGTAAATGTGAACTACTTAAGGCAAATTGACTCCATACTTCACCTTGTTTCGATTTGCCTAACGGTGTATGGATCTTATTTCTGATAGTCTTTTAATCAGTTTGCAATAGTATTTAGTTATCTGTTCACGTAGTTATATAAATTGCGGGGCTCCTAGCCCAGTACAAGATGTAGCTATCAGTATCACATCTTGTAAAAGATTGCATCTGACTTTCGGAAGAAATAACGTTTTTAGCCCCGTAGCCCCGTAGGTCAGGACTAACTATTTAAACTATTATAAAACAAAGTAACTACTTATCTCAAACACAGCGGTATGTGCATTGTGTAATGAGAATTTTCATTCAAACGGCCCACAGTTTATATAATAGTTTGTAAGTGTATATTTTATCAACTGGTAATTATATGTGAAAAACCAAACAAGTGCTCTGAAACAGGTATTGCTTTCATTATTTGATACATGATTCAAAAGCAAAGTCATATTTTCTTTCATTTTGATTTTAAATTGCCAACATGCTTCTTTCGCTAAAATACACCTTATACAGTTTAAAAATTAGATACCCATTTGTTTGTTATATATTAACGTTTCATTGCAGTGATAATTGTCTTAATATGATTATAGCTGTTGCCCTTTGATTTAGGAAATATAATAATTGCTTGTTGCTATCCACTATTCCATCCTCTATCCACTATACCATCCACTATCGACTATACCATCCACTATCCACTGTACCATCCACTATCCACTACCCACTATACCATCCATTATCCACTGTACCATCCACAAAATATGATTTGAATGGACAAGGGAATATTTGATCAGTTTATACTTGAAGCCTCTTCTTACATGTTCCTATATAATTTTGCGCTCTTAAAACGAGCATTGACATGTTTATTTATACTCGATTGTATATAGTATGCAAACACTGCTTGTTTAAGTGCTACAAACAAATGCTAGTTGTAAACTTACATATTTTACATCGGTTGTAAAACAAGTTCTTAAAAGTTAGACAAATCACTGTTGAGGAGTTCCTTGGGGAGAACCAGAACTAATCATATACGGATAATGTGTCACATCGATGTACTCAGATCACAATGAAAAGCAGGCACTTAATATATCAGGTGCTCAAAGACGAAGACACTTTTTTTACAACCCCATCTATGAAATATTATATACTGGGCTTTAGATAAATATCTGGTGAAAAGTCATTGTTCTTAACAATATATTTCCATTAACGTATCAAATGGTCAAACAAATCACAAAAGAATAAGCGAAAATAAACACCATTAAATAAATAAAGGGAATTCTTATTAATGCATCAGCTCGCATATTCTTAATCTGCTTAATATCTTAATAACAAATTGCCACTCCCTTGATGACGGTAGTAAGATTCTTGCGCCCAGGAAATTAGAGTTAACATTTGTTTTGTTGAAATTGCTTAAAATGATGATATTTTTTTGTACAGATGAGAAATTGGAACATTTTCATGAGTTCTGCGAATTTTGAATGAGATTAGTTGCTGTTTAATGACGATATAACTGTTTTGATACGCATAGTGATTCGCTGAAACAATTGGACAGAATTGTCAAAAATGAAGGTGTGTCATAACAATACCGAAAAAAGTGATCAAGTAATGTGGTCGACTCCGTGATTTTTTGCATATTGGGATCAACACACCGTTGAAAACATAGTCCGGGCTGTTATGAACTAGAAGCAATGATTTGATTTTTTCACTTTGTAAACGTCATTTAGATATATCCAGAACTTATCATTTACCAACGATAAAACATGACGGTAGTATTAAGGGACGCCATTAAACTCATCAAAAATGTGAAAAATCAATCTAGTCAATCCTATGTTTTTTCCCTGCATATTTGAAGCAACAAAGTACTATCTATGGTAACAAACAAGACAGTGTTAGAACGGTAATATGTTCATTGATCGAAAAGTATATTTCTCTACATGTAGAAAAGTTCAATAGTAATTGGTGTGTGATATTTAACCAGCTTTTTATAATTGACTTTTTCGACTAAAAGCAAAAAGACAATTTGTTTGTAATACAACTCCAACTATCATAAAAAGGGCTTTAATAGCTCCTAAAGAAATGGTTTTAATGTCTGAACCTTTGGAATTATTGAGGAGGTATTAACCAAAAATGTGTAAAGAGATGAAGTGATTGATGTCCAAATATATCATTAATTATAGTGCGGAAGCAGTGCGTGTTCTATTATGTATTTACGTGTGTTCAATTAGTGCCAGAGTTAAAATGTCAGCTCCCCGGTATTTCATTGTTAATAAAGGTTGTACGTAACCACAGTGGAATAAAACTTAAATGAACAGATTTTATAAAATTATTACACAAGACCTATAAAATAAACCCCGACAACACTAAAAGTTACAACAAGCTTCGTTCTTTGAGTTTATTATTCATAAACATAATATTTATGTACTATCTGAATGCAACATAGATAGAAACAATAGTGATTCCCATGCAAAATATTTAGAAACAATAGTGATTCCCATACAACATATATAGAAACAATAGTGATTCCCATGCAACATATATAGAAACAATAGTAATTCCCATGCAAAATATATAGAAACAATAGTGATTCCCATGCAACATATATAGAAACAATAGTGATTCCCATGCAAAATATATAGAAACAATAGTAATTCCCATGCAACATATATAGAAACAATAGTGATTCCCATGCAAAATATATAGAATCAATAGTGATTCCCATGCAACATATATAGGCATTTTTTGCAAAATGTTATGTTTATAGTCGACAGGTTTTTCCCTTGCACTTTATCTCTAAAGTTACGGAATAGTAACAGTACTGCACTTGCAAGAAGTTCTTTTGATGTCGAGCACAGCATATATGTTTGCATTCAATGGACGGCAAGAGCACAGTATATATGTTTGCATTCAATGGACGACAAAAGCACAGTATATATATTTGCATTCAATGGACGGCAAGAGCACAGTATATATTTTTGCATTCAATTGACAGCAAGTTAAATATGCAAAATAAAACGTTGTTACATCAATACAGTTAAGTACAGTGAAATGAACAGACTGTTTATTATTTTGTAAAATATTTCTTATATCCACCGATATACATATTTTGTGTCCATAAATATTATCATTACGTATAATTGCATTTCCTTTATGCCAGATTCTATCCACTTATCACGCCCTTGAGCTATACGTATATGGTTTGCAAGCATATGACATTGAGGTTGTTGTTTTCTTTCGCTGAAAAATACTATATTGCATATTGTAAATACCTCGACCAAGATATAAATGTGAAATAATATTTTCATATTGAATGCGTGAGTTAGATTTGAAAAAAAGAAAGATATCTTATAATGTACTTTATATTTATTTTGTATATAACACAATGATAATAATAAAATATTATTAATAATAATACGATTATAATAATAAATAATAATAACAATATAAATATTAATGATTATAATAATATCAACAATAATACAACTAATAATCATAACAACAATAATTTAAATAATCATGATTATAATAATTATGATAATAACAATAGTGATGATAATAATAATAAAAAAAAAAAATAATGATAATGGAAATATTGATAGTCATTATAATGATGATTATAATAAATAAAAATAATAATAAAATAAAAATGATAATAATAATGAAAACAATAATAGCATTTATAATGATGATAATGTAATGAAAATATAAAACTTATAAAAAATATGATAATAATGATAATAATAATTATAATGATAATAGCATTTATAATGATAATAATATGACTTATAAAAAAAAATGATAATAATAATAATAATGATAATAATGATGATGATTATGATGACGATGACGATGACGACAACGGCAACGATAAAGATAACGATAACGAAAATGATAATGATAATAATATAAACAATGATAATAATAATAAAAACAATAAAAATAATAATAAAAACTTATAAAACTTATGATAATAATAATAATTAAAAGCTAATAATAATAATGATAATAATAATAATAATACTACTACTACTACTACTACTACTACTACTACTACTAATAATAATAATAATAATTATAATAATAATAATAATAGTAATAATAATAATAATAATAAAAAGCTTATAAAAATAATAAAAAAATAATAAAATTTATTAAAATCATGATAATAATAATAATATAAAAAGCTAATAATAGTAATGATAATAATTATTGTAATGATAAATTACAAAGTTCATGCTACCATAAACCGATACCTGATATCAATACATACAACATACAATAACACCGGTAACATGCTTACTTTGTATCAACACATTACAATAAGTTTTATTTAATTGGAACAAAACGTTAGTACAGGCAAAACTATAATTATCATGTCAGAGTACTAATACTTTGTATCAATGACGTCACATTTAACATATCAATGACGTCACATTGGACGGAATACTTGTTTCATATCAAAACTTAACACAATACGTTTCCCGCTATGAAATTGATACAGTGTACATACTTACAATGACATCACGCCAGTCGAATTACCAACACATTTTGATGTTTCATAAACCTATAAATAAAAGTGAATAAACCTAGAAATAAAAACCAGACGAAATAACCTAAAGTACAGTGTGATATGTGGCTAACTTGACGTCACAGCAGCTTCATACAGTCGCCAATATGCGAATAATTCTAGTTGAAACATCTTTAAATTACTGAAACTGCACCGCTAAGCCTTAAACATTCATGACATGCATGTAACAATTACAACGTTAAATACAACTCACACAGAGCACCAAGTCTGAATAAACCAATAAACCAATATACACTTTAGGCAGAAAGCTGTCTGAAAACATTATTAAAGTTGTCAGTTCTATCGAAGATTAAGCACTACTCTTACTTATTACATTAAGATGTCTTACAAATCACGTATGACCATAATTCAATTGTATATGCATAAACTATTTTTCTGTAGAATGCAATCTTATTGAATACTTCCAATAAAGATGCCGTCTGAAATATTTATGACACACATGAGATGTACTTTAACATTTGCGAAAACGTTTATAGCCTCAATACACAGTTTAAACTAAAACTGATTAGACACCCCCGCGGTGCATCTTCCGTTTTGGAGAACATTTTTTTAGTCTTCATGTAAATTCAAAACTTAACCAATGGCAACATGATTTCCTGCTACATGATTTCTGGCTACATGATTTCCTGCTACATGATTTCTGGCTACATGATTTCCTGCTACATGATTTCTGGCTACATGATTTCTGGCTTCATGATTTCTGGCTACATGATATCCTGCTACATGATTTCTAGCTACATGATTTCCGGCTACATGATTTCTGACTACATGATTTCCGGCTACATGATTTCCTGCTACATGATTTCTAGCTACATGATTTCCTGCTACATGACATCTGGCTACTGGCTACATGATTCCTGGCTACATGACTCCTGGCTACATGATTTCCGGCTACATGATTTCCGGCTGCATGATTTCTGGCCGGAAAACAATCATGTAGCCAGACATTTATGTTCTAATTTTCCGATTTTAATGCTTGTAAAAGTTTTATGACTTTTGATCGGAGCAACACGTGTTCTGGAATATTGATTGTAGAAAAAAAGGACTTATATATTTGATTTGAAATAAAAGTAGTAGAGTGTACGGACCACAATAAATGTCTAGACATACATGTACATGTTCCTGGTCAGTATTCTTTATTTACATTCAAAGGTTATAGAAATGAAGCCCCTGTTTGTTTGTAATGAAATTTTGTCAGAGACATATCGATGAATATTTAGGCTTCTCTTCAGAAACGTGTTGCCTCTGTAATGCACGTGCTACATTTTTTACACAGCTCACAGAAAATAACCTCAACTATAGCTGACTTAGATTTATTTCATGTAGTTTTATAGAATTTCTTGATATGCTTGACCAGCTTATATTATTGTATTCATGCAATTGTAATATTGATGGTTATCATATGTTTATGGTAAGGTAAGGTAGAATCACACCTACCGGGTTGTTTGTCAGCAATGGTATATTAATCTATAAATCAATTTTTAAAGTTTGAACGACAAAATTGATGTTACTAAATACCTAATCAAATAATATATAGGCATTTACTTTGTTGTTTTCAAAATAAACAACTATTAATAATGAAAATAAATATTGTTATTGCATTATGTTTTATATAATTTAATACACAATTCAAATTATGTTGCTTCAATGCCCTTTTATAAAGTATAAATATTTTTTTGTTTATTTATTAACGTTTCATTGCAGAGATAAGAGTTTCCCTTTGATTCAAGTAAAATTCTTAGATATAACGTCATACTTATTGCGTGTTTCTATCAACTATTCCATATATCAATAGATGAAAAACTCCATAATATTTACCATAACGAGTCTCAGCAGTTTGCAACTTTCATTCGTCAGTAATTCTTTTTTTAAAATATATTGAAATCACGCGATAATACAATGACATTGCCAGTGCGGGTTAAGGAATTCGTTATCAGACGCTGCTATTTAGGTAGAGAGCAAACCATTAACAGACCGTAATCCGTTCTAGTACACCAAACGAACGCAAAGGAAATAATATCAAACGCGTTTTTAACGTTATATAAACAGACTTAAAATGCGAACGAAACGATAAACGAAACGATACACGGACGCAACAGGTCGAACGATACAAAACGATAATGCAAACGATAAACGCAACACAATTAGATGCGTTTTTAGGATATGCCTGGGAGATTTGGATATCGTCTAATATTATCTCACGTAAGTAACTTATGTATCCTGTTAATCATGTATATAGTCCTGGTATTGTCGCCGTGGTCAAGCTTTGCCGTGTTGATCACCGCCAAAATAATCATACGCGATATGGACTACTTTCCATTGCACGGATTTTCTTTTTCTTTCATTTATTTATAAGCAGAAACAAATCAAACAATAAAATATATTGTAGACATTGTATTATATCATGTTTAAAAATATTGCATGAAATAAACCAAACGCAACAATAATATCAAAAGGAAAGTTTCTGAAAACTAACCGACACATTAGGCAGAAAACTGTCTGAAAACATAATTAAAAAAAAAACAATTGTGGCGTAGATCATGCTCCATTCTTACTTATTTATTTAAGATATCTTTCAAACCACGTGTGAGCATAATTGAATTGTAGGCGCAGAAATATGTGTCTGCTGAATGAAAATCGTATTGAACAAAACCAATATATTAGAAACCCAATATCGCCGTCTGAATGCAATCGCGGGACTTCAGTAGTTTCGCCTCAGTACATACTGCAAACTAAAACTGATTAGACACCCTCGCGGTGTTTTTTCGGTATTGACGAGACTTCTTTAGTCCTTATGTATACTACAAACTCAACGGATAAAAGTCTACTGATCACACAAGTGGCTGTATATGTAGACAGAAGTCATCATTACGTAACTAGTACCCTACGTGCATTAACCCTGAAATAGTATTTATTTTACTGACAAAATGGAACATTCACGCTTCGTTTATTTTGGGAGAATTATCTTTGTTAATATTTCAAATAACCGTACTGGTAGAAATATGCTAAATATATGCAGGGTTTTATGACGATATGTTTTTGTTGTATGGTGTTTAGCGTCGCTTTCAACAATTTTTCAGTCATATCGCGACGGTGTCTACTTGAGACAGTATTCTAAGCGCTGTCACACTGGAGTTTCATGCCGCAGACACATGGAATGATACCCCACCCAGTCATATTATACTGACACCGGGCCGACCAGACCTAGAACTCTCCTCTAAATGTGAGCGTCAAGCGAGGAAGCTTCTAGTACTATTTTTAAAGTCTTTGGTTTGACCCGGCCCGGGATTAAACTCACAACCTTCCGCATGCGAGGCGGACGCTCTACCACTAAACCACGCCGCGGTCTTTATGACGATATCAAAATTAACGTAGAACAAACACAAATAAGAATATATACAGTCCATCAACCATCACAACAGCACAAATACACTCAGATTATTAGTTTTGTTAACGGATTTAACGCAATTTTCAAAACAGGTCAGGTCATATATGGCATACCCAGTTTTATTGGTGGAGGAAGACCTCACAATGAATCGAAGTAGAACCGCCGAACGTCTTTCCGCAAATAACTGGCAAACATTTTGGTGCGAGCGGAACTCAAATAAATATAAGCTGTGGGAGATGATATCTTGAGAGCAAAGAGAAATATTAATATGGGACATTGCCCTGGTTGTATCGGAGCAAACATCGCGCTGTGCAGCTTATTATTCAATCAGTATATGGTCGCTCTCCCGTTAACCCAATTGTACAGAACATTACGGTGCGGTGTAAATAAACACATACCTGTTCATGTACAACAGAATGCACACGTCTGACATAAACTAAAAATATTTATCGAAAGATATTTATGTTCCAATTTCTGATTTTACTGATTGTAAAAAATATACGACTTTTGATCGGAGCAACACCTGTTCTGGCATATAGGTTGAAGAAAAAAGGCTTACATTTGATATAATGAACGTCACAGAAAGTATGTACCAAAATTGGTGTTAACATTAACATTGGCCCCTGACCAGTCTTCTTTGTTTACGTTCAAAGCTGATAGAAAGTAGTTCCCCATTTGTTTGTATTAATATTTTGTCAGAGACTTATCTATTGACACTTAGGTTACTCTTTAGGAATGTGTTGCCTCTATTATACGTGTTTTGCATGTTTGACACAGCTTCCATACCTGGTATTTCACTTATTTCATTACTATTATTTGTTGAATCCTTGGTTGGTGAAGTTTTCCTACTTCTTCTATGTTATTGTAGGTAAATAAGAAAACAAACTACTTATTAATAAATAAAATTTATTGTTTTTTTCACATTCTATACTGAACGGAACAGCTTACCTGCCACCTGACATTCTATGTACCTAACATTTTATAATTATAAGTATCAAAACAATTTCCTTGAAATTTGGACTTGAATAAGAACGAACATTTCGGCTATGTAAATACAGTACATAATAGTCTGTAACTGTGTCGTATAAGAATGTTAAAATCGCTACTCAATATTTATATGAAGATATTGGAAATACAAAAGTTGCGGATTACCTGTTCTGTTCTGTACATTTATTCTATTGAGGAAACTACCAACGTAATGTATTGTGCAGGAATTAAGTTTCAGTTAATTATAAAACCATAACTGAACTCTTTATCAATCTATATTAAATATTCACTATAGAAAGTATGCAGTTTTACTAGTATTCATGCAGTTTGATACATTTTTCTACCTAAAGTATATTCATTACCATAACTTATATTTATAGATATATACTTCTGTTGTTGTTTTAGCATGAACTGTCCCTTTGATATCTTGAACATTTAGATGTCAAATAAAGAAATTACTATAACTAATTAATTATAGTTCTTATTAATATAGTGATTATTCTAGAGCGGGATGGCGGGGCGCGCCGCCCTGCCCTTTTTTTCGCCCGCCCTTCTGCCCCTTAAACCCCGCCCTTCTTCCCTTCCGTTACTTATTGCATAGATATTTCAATGTCATCTTCCTGCTTCAATATAAACATGTTTAAGTGTAAAACAGCATATATATGGATAGTGAATATTCAATATAGTTTTATAAAGCTTACAGTTATGATTTTATAACTAACCCCTGTTACAGTATTGTTGTATGACAGATTGCACTTTCACAATAGGTAAATATTACTCTTGCATTTCACATGTCAAATTAATAAATTTGTGGTATCATATTACCAATCTCTCTTTATCTTAACTATTAAAGTTATTGTACACAGCAGTGTTACAGCTGTCACTACAGCAGTGTTACAGCTGTCACCACAGCAGTGTTACATCTGTCACTACAGCAGTGTTAAAGCGGCCATTACAGCAGTGTAATAGCTGTCATAACAGCTGTGTTACAGCTGTCACTACAGCAGTGTTACAGCGGTCATTACAGCAGTGTTACAGCCGTCATAACAGCAGTGTTACAGCTGTCACTACAGCAGTGTTACAGCGGTCATTACAGCAGTGTTACAGCCGTCATAACAGCAGTGTTACAGCTGTCACTACAGCAGTGTTACAGCGGTCATTACAGCAGTGTTACAGCCGTCATTACAGCAGTGTTACAGCTGTCACTACAGAAGTGTTACAGCGGTCATAACAGCAGTGTTACAGCCGTCATTACAGCAGTGTTACAGCCGTCATTACAGCAGTATTACAGCCGCTATTATAGCAGTGTTGCAGCCGTTATTACAGCAGTGTTACAGCGGTCACTACAGCAGTGTTACAGCTGTCACTACAGCAGTGTTACAGCGGTCATTACAGCAGTGTTACAGCCGTCATTACTGCAGTGTTACAGCTGTCACTACAGCAGTGTTACAGCGGTCATTACAGCAGTGTTACAGCGGTCATTACAGCAGTGTTATAGCTGTCACTACAGCAGTGTTACAGCGGTCATTACAGCAGTGTTATAGCTGTCACTACAGCAGTGTTACAGCGGTCATTACAGCAGTGTTACAGCCGTCATAATAGCAGTGTTACAGCTGTCACTACAGCAGTGTTACAGCGGTCATTACAGCAGTGTTACAGCTGTAACCACAGCAGTGTTACAGCAGTCATTACAGCAGTGTTATAGCCGTAATAACAGCAGTGTTACAGCCGTCATTACAGCAGTGTTACAGCCGTCATTACAGCAGTGTTACAGCCGTCATTACAGCAGTGTTACAGCTGTCACTACAGCAGTGTTACAGCGGTCACTACAGCAGTGTTACAGCTGTCACTACAGCAGTGTTACAGCGGTCATTACAGCAGTGTTACAGCCGTCACTACAGCAGTGTTACAGCCGTCACTACAGCGGTGTTACAGCGGTCATTACAGCAGTGTTACAGCGGTCATTACAGCAGTGTTACAGCTGTCACTACAGCAGTGTTACAGCGGTCATTACAGCAGTGTTACAGCCGTCATTACAGCAGTGTTACAGCTGTCACGACAGCAGTGTAACAGCGGTCATTACAGCAGTGTTACAGCCGTAATAACAGCAGTGTTACAGCTGTCATTACAGCAGTGTTACAGCTGTCACTATCTAAATCTTATAACAGGCTGTACTGACATTCGGAAGCTGTGAATGCTTGTTTCCCCGTAGATAAGGTCAGAATTAACTGAGTGAAATGTAAAAAAACAAATAACCTCTAACCTAATAGACAGTGGTATGTGCATTAAACCACATGTGCTTTCTTCCGTGTGATAGTTACAGTACGGGGTTAGTAGGTAGAGTCAAATCCCGTGTTTTTATTATATATAGATAAATATTTGTAAATAACCAGTTATAAATTTCCAGACCAGACTACGACGAGCGCGCCTAGCTACAATGCAAACCACAGACACAATATCAAAGCCCTTACCAACTCATTAGAATTTGTGTCATCCATGACTTATATGCTATGGTTTTACATGCAACACATCTGGACTGGACGGACAATTTACATACATGAGCTTCATATGAGTAGGATCCAGTTTAAAACTCACATGCTTTATACAGTACATACATAGAAACCCGTTGGATCATGAAATTACATTGAAATCATATGTATTAATTTCATAAAGGGAGATAGTTGATATCACAACAACGGAATTTTCGATTTTTGGGATCTTTCCAGATGCACATTAGCAATGTATGATATATATATATATATATATATATATATATATATATGGCGTTCGCCGTAGTCTGATATGTTAATTTATGTTTGGTTGTTCACAATTAAGTATCTCCCTCTACCTTGTACGAATCGTATTTCTAGACGACTCTACGTGTTTTTATATTTCATGTGTTCGGTAACAAAATCTCAAAATCATATAATTTAGCCTTATATTTTTCTATACTAGATATAGATATAAACGCACAGCCTGTCGACCCCGACTTGTACTAACTCCCGTTACAACGACATACAGCCATTGTTAGTTCACCCGGCTTGTACTAACACCCGTTACAACGGCATACAGACAGTGTTTGTTCATCCGGTTTTACTACCACATCCGTTATAACGGCATACAGCCAGTGTTAGTTCATCTGGCTTGTACTATTAGCCGTTACAACGACATACTGCCAGTGTTAGTTCATCTGGCTTGTACTATCAGCCGTTACAACGACAAACAGCCAGTGTTAGTTCATCTGGCTTGTACTAACACCCGTTACAACGGCATACAACCAGTGTTAGTTCACCCGGCTTGTACTAACAAATTCATGTTCGTAATACCAATAACTCGTACGCTTACATAAGCCTTATCATAACAAAAACAGTAACGTTAAACCTACATAAAACATGGACACGTTTACACATGTTCATGCTGTAAATTAATGTTTGCACATGTGAATGCATAACCTTATCAAAACATTAACCTTTCTTGTAGCACTACTTATATACCATTATTCAAAGTTGAGTTAATATTCACAATGTGGTAACTACTCTCTACACTGCTAGTGTGCTTACTGTTTGATACTCAGCGTATTGTCAACTTCTTACATTATGTGTCGGCAATTTATAACGCTTATCGTTGACACGTGTCTATCAATGAGTCAAGCATATTATTATAGATGGACACTGTCATTATTTCACTTTATATTCTTATCAAAACACTCGATTAAAAGATGACTTGATTTCATATAAGATAACTTTATCATGTTAAAGTCTTTAATTTCATCATAATCATAATGTACTTGTATAGTATGACATCACTTAATCAAAGTCACATGTTTTGAATGACATTTTACATTTCACTATTGTTCGCTGTAAATCTGGTGTAATGTTATGTTATGATTATCGTTTGCAATATGATATACGTTATTGTATAAACATATGCGATATATTATGTGATATATACAATATATTATACGATATCTGCGATATTTTATCTGATATATAGGATATATTATCCCATATCTGCGATATACGATCCGATGTATGTGATATACTATCCGATATATACGATATATTATGCTATAACTGCGATATATTATCTGATATGTACGATATACTATCCGATATATGCGATATATAATCTGATATATACGATATATAATCCGATATATGCGATATATTATCCGATATATTATCCGGTATATGCGATATATTATCTGATGTAAGCGATATCCGATATGCGATATATTATCCAATGTATACGATTTTCGGTATGCGATATACAATCTGATATATGCGATATATTATCCGATACATACGATATATTATGCTATATATGCAACATTTTTCCCGATATATACGATATATTATCCGATATTTACGATATATTATCTGATATATGCTATATAATATACGAAATATGCGATATAGTATGTTATATATACGATATGCTATCCGATATATGCGATATAATGTCCGATATAGACGATATATTATCCGATATATGCGATATATTATCCGATATATGCGATATATTATGTTATATTTACGATATGTTATCCGATAAATGCGATTATTATCCGGTATGTACGATATATTATGCTGTATATGTGATATATTATCCGATATATACGATATATTATGTTATATATGCGATATATTTTTCGATATAAGCGATATTTTATCCGATGTATGCGATATATAATCCGATTTATACGATATATTATGCTATGTATGCGATACATTATTCAAAATATACGATATATTATCCGATATATACGATATATTATCCGATATATGCGATATATTATTTACATATGCATTTGATTATGCGATCTTTTATTTTAAAAAAAAACATTTAAAAAAGTTTTACCTTTTACAAATCGAAACGAATTCTGCATACACACTGAGATGTTATCATCTGATAGATGTAATTTTCAGAAATGATGTTAAATGAAAAACTATCAACATTGCCGTATGTCGCTTTAATATTACGCTGTATACCATCTCGAATAATCAATGACGTAATTTCTGCCTATTTACAATCTACCATATAAATACATACCGGATTATAGATTGTGTGTCCGACATCTGTTACGCACTGTTTACAATTGCGACATAAAAACAGAAAAGTGTTAATTCAAAATGTGATATTGTTTATTCTATTCGACCCCTTCTTATTGATCAAAAGTAAGTTTTATTTTTATTTACTATAGCGAATAGTTTTGATAATATCTTGCTTTTAGAGTAGTTTTTACTGTTACTTTGTGTCACTACACCATCTCTAGTGTTTGGGATCGAGAGCTGACAGACAATCAGTTTACGGATCGCTATTTCCTAAGTTTCTGGAAGGTTAACCAGTACTAAAGCACACCCATCTCCACAAGTAACTGATAACATTCCCATTTGAATTAATGGTGAGGGGCGAATGGCAATGGGACAAAATGTCATATATATCTCGCAGTCTGTTGTCGAGTGGTGATTCGAACTCACGATTCCCGGATTGATAGTCAGACGCGCTGCTGTCTGAGCTCAACAGGTCCAGCTCATGAAAAGAGAGCATGCACTCACTGGAGTTCATAAAATTCTGGTTATAAAGAAACGAGTTTGTGTGTTATATTAAAATATTAATTCTAAAAAGTGTATATAACTACATATATATAACTACATGTTTTTCATCATAATATAAATTGATATACATGACAATTCGATTATACAATATGTGTTAGGGTTAGGTTACATTGGTATTCTATAAGAAGATAATTCGTAGTACTACATATTTACAACCACATGCACACAATATTTGAGCATAATATAAATAATCATAGATTCGTTGCGTTTAACGATTATTTACCTCTCATCGCTTAGGTCGTGTGTTCGAACCCTGTTCGGTCAAGTAATCTTAAATCGGCGTTAAAACTCATTAAAATATATAACATACTAAATGCAACTGTAAACAGTTGATAAATAAGATACTATCAATCCAACGGGGTGATATCATTATAGAACGAGCGGTTTTGGCGGAAATAGTGTCCGAAACACGTTTGGTACTTTGTAAATTCGATCTCTCAGATATCTTTTGCCTATTATTGTATAATATTTAAATGTGAAAAATGTAAAAACGAGTTTAAACATGTTCTACCACATACTGCTAGAACCATGTGTTCTAAACGTTTTCTATTCATGAAGACATCGGACAAACTGTGTTTTAGTTTTGTGAAATGTTACATAATCGACGTAAAATTATATAAAATATCAGACTAAGTGTCAAGTTAAGACAATCCGTTACTTGGTTACTAGTGACATATGCATTTAGAACAAATTTGACACTAATGTAAGGAAGGTTTTTAATTTTCCTTGCGTTAATATTCCTTCGGTTATATTTTGCGACACAAATAGTTATTTCTGGGACATAACAATCGGTTATGCCGCCAGGAATGTCACCAATATACATAGATTAGGGTTAGTAACGTGTTGCTATTCCGTTAACTGACTATCAAGTACGTACACCTGTACATATAATTTAATTTGGATGCTAAATATTTGACTGTATGGTCATATAAAATGGATATAAGCAATTAACTTTTGAATTATGTGTTAAACGTTCGTTCATATATAAATATATTTAACTTTAAACTTAACCATTTACTCGGGTTTAATCGATGTTATCCGGAATTTTCCGAATGTTTACGGATATAACCGAGATCAGCTATGCTAAATCATTTACTTTATTACACGGGTGAGGTCTAATTCAAATGTCGGCGATAGTTGCGAGTTTCAAGACATGTTTTAACGACACCTGTATTTTGCATATGATCCAGATAGTCAAAATCTATGCTAAATAATAAAATTTTACCAGTTATTTATTGAATCAAAGAGGTAAAACAAACAGGTTATACCGCTTTAAATAATGTGACATTTAACGAAATTTATTATACCATCATACCAAAGGTTACATCATACACTTCTGTCACGTCTCGCCACGGCGTGTCGCCGTCTATCAATGCTACAAGACTGATATCCCCATGTCAGTTATGAATGCATATTGAATTAAAGAATGATGCCGCACAACAGGGTTTCAAAAGCTGGTTAACGACATTCCAACAAAAGTGACACACGATGATCACATTATCATTTGTTTAAAATAAAACATACTCAGTAATATAGAATGTAATATTGAAAAGGATATTGGAAGCGTAATGTAATACAAAGCATACAATAGCTACCATTTACAATTAAAGATAACAATGGCTACCATTTACAATTAAAGATAATAAAGGCTTCAATTTACAATTAAAGATAACATTGGCTACCATATACAATTAAAGATAACATTGGCTACCATATACAATTAAAGATAACATTGGCTACCATTTACAATTAAAGATAACAATGGCTACCATATACAATTAAAGATAACATTGGCTACCATATACAATTAAAGATAACAATGGCTACCATATACAATTAAAGATAACATTGGCTACCATTTACAATTAAAGATAACATTGGTTACCTCTTACAATTAAAGATAACATTGGTTACCATTTACAATTAAAGATAACATTGGCTACCATATACAATTAAAGATAACATTGGCTACCATATATAATTAAAGATAACAAAGGCTACCATATACAATTAAAGATATCATTGTCTACCATTTACGATTAAAGATAACATTGGCTACCATACCCAATAAAAGATAACAATGGCTACCATTTACAATTAAAGATAACAATGGCTACCATATACAATTAAATATAACAATGGCTAACATTTACAGTTAAAGATACCATTGGCTACCATATACAATTAAATAAAACAATGGCTACCATTTACAATTAAAGATAACATTTGCTACCATATACAATTCAAGATAACAATGGCTACCATTTACAATTAAAGATAACATTGGCTACCATATACAAATAAAGATAACAATGGCTACCATATACAATTTAAGATAACAATGGCTACCATTTACAATTAAATATAACATTGGCTACCATTTACAATTAAAGATAACATTGGCTACCATTTACAATTGAAGATAACATTGGTTACCATATACAATTGAAGATAACATTGGCTACCACATACAATTAAAGATAACATTGGTTACCATATACAATTAAAGATAACAATGGCTACCATTTACAATTAAAGATAACATTGGCTACCATTTACAATTAAAGATAACAATAGCTACCATTAACAATTAAAGATAACAATGGCTACCATATACAATTAAAGATAACATTGGCTACCATTTACAATTAAAGATAACATTGGCTATCTTTTACAATTAAAGATAACATTGGTTACCATTTACAATTAAAGATAACATTGGCTACCATATACAATTAAAGATAACATTGGCTACCATATATAATTAAAGATAACAAAGGCTACCATATACAATTAAAGATATCATTGTCTACCATTTACGATTAAAGATAACATTGGCTACCATACCCAATAAAAGATAACAATGGCTACCATTTACAATTAAAGATAACAATGGCTACCATACATAATTAAAGATAACAATGGCTACCATATACAATTAAATATAACAATGGCTAACATTTACAGTTAAAGATAACATTGGCTACCATATACAATTAAATAAAACAATGGCTACCATTTACAATTAAAGATAACATTTGCTACCATATACAATTAAAGATAACAATGGCTACCATTTACAATTAAAGATAACAATGGCTACCATATACAATTTAAGATAACAATGGCTACCATTTACAATTAAATATAACATTGGCTACCATTTACAATTAAAGATAACATTGGCTACCATTTACAATTGAAGATAACATTGGTTACCATATACAATTGAAGATAACATTGGCTACCACATACAATTAAAGATAACATTGGTTACCATATACAATTAAAGATAATAATGGCTACCATTTACAATTAAAGATAACATTGGCTACCATTTACAATTAAAGATAACAATAGCTACCATTAACAATTTAAGATAACAATGGCTACCATTTACAATTAAAGATAACATTGGCTAACATTTACAATTAAAGATTACATTGACTACCATATACAATTAAATAAAACAATGGCTACCATTTACAATTAAAGATAACATTTGCTACCATATACAATTAAAGATAACATTTGCTACCATATACAATTAAAGATAACAATGGCTACCATTTACAATTAAAGATAACATTGACTACCATTTACAATTAAAGATTACATTGGCTACCATTAATATAAAATGTAATCTTGAAAGCAGATACCGGAACACAATGATCATGCTGATTTATGAAGTATTCAAAAATATCGGTCAAGGCAGTAAGTTTACGTCTAATGGAGACATTTGCTCCATTGTGCCAGGTCGCAATGAGTAGTACGCCCGTAGTATAAGCAATATAAAACAATATCAATGCACATTAGGTCTGATTAGTCAATCGTATGTATTGCTTCATCCGGAAATTATGATCAATCTAAAAATCTTAAAATGCCAATATCTGTAATTGACGAGATAGTAAGTATTTTAATGTTTTCTTTTCTTTATCTTGACATTTAAATGTTATGTAATACAACTTTAAATATTTTCTTGCATCAGATATCTATAAACTGTACTTTATTTACTATATTTTACTCTAAAAATATATCTCTGTGAAAACTCCAATGTTTATCTATATGTAGGCCATAGTTTAGAACGAACAATAGTCAAGATTGCTACGTAAAGATAGAAACGTAAGTTACATATTGCATAATCTTTTTCTTGGGGTGATACTTTTTATTAAAATAAGAGGTAAATATAAACTAGCCGACATATTGTTCTTGTTGCATTTTTTAACAAAGTATGAGGTTTGATAATTAATGGTGAATTATTTTTTAGAGACATTAGTTTTAAACAGTTTCTGATTTTGCCTGAATTGATCCCGGCAACGGGATTTCGGCCTATTTTCTCTATTACTTTAGAATGTTTGTAAACAAATGGTCTTGTAGGGAACAGTTTATAATCAGAGTTACCCCGTTGTCCTTTATGTAGCGTGTGAGTAATTATGAATCCGTAAGTGAATCTCACTAGTATAAAGCTATAAGTTTGTGTATGTAAATTTCACTTTCAGTTTAGACGAATTGCATGCAAACCGTTGTGCATAAGTCATAGTTGACACCAATTCTATTGAGTTAGTTGTATCTATAGTACTTTGCTCTTGGTTCACATTGCAGCTAGGCGCTCGTCGTCGTCTGTTATGTACACGTCTGAGTGGTTGTTCACAAATTATTATCGTAAATTTATATCTTTATATATTATAAACCAACGGATATAAAGTTACCTTTATAAATGAACGAGGCAAGTCAACAATAGTTGATAAAACGATACATTGGAAGCACAGGGCGAAACAAAGAACATAATATAGACATGGACAATATATCTTCTCTGACGTAACTCCCATCCACCCAAAAGTGTAGCCTGTAACACTTCACATTTTAGCCTGTAACACCCCACTGAAGCCTATAACACCCCACACTGTAGCCTGTAACACCCCACACTGTAGTATGTAACACCCCACACTGTAGCCTGTAACACCCCACACTGTAGCCTGTAACACCCAACACTGTAGCCTGTAACACCCAACACTGTAGCCTGTAACACCCCACTGTAGCCTGTAACACCCCACACTGTAGTATGTAACACCCCACACTGTAGCCTGTAACACCCCACACTGTAGCCTGTAGCACCCCACACTTTAGTATGTAACACCCCACACTGTAGCCTGTTACACCAACACTGTAGCATGTAACACCCCACACTGTAGCCTGTAACACCCACACTGTAGCCTGTAACACCCAACGCTATAGCCTGTAACACCCGCACTGTAGCCTGTAACAACGGTTTAAACTGTATTATATATTTAACAAAAGTTGAACAAAAGTAAACAGGTACCATTAAACACATTTTACAGACATTGTCTATATTATTTAACAGATCAAACCATGCCCCCATCCCCTGCCAAAAAAAAATGTAATACTAAAATGGTTTCAAAATAGATTAAATGTTCTTAATTTACGATAGTTTATATATTTTACCTTAAATTATAAAGCCTTTGAAGCCAGTTGAAATGTCAATGAAATCCAGGATTTATTTTTAATATCTTTGCCACTGATAAAACTGTATATTGCAATAAATGTAAGTGTGAAAAGGCAAATAACACACTATAAAAAGAAAGAAAAAAGTCTATATTATCTGAAAACCAGATCATACTCAAAAAAAAAAAGAAAAAAAGAAAGAACAACGAAATCTCGGTCCAATTGAGTCAGCTCGTGATGGGTAATGAAAACCGCATTTTTCAAAGTTTTTTTTATATCATCTTTAATATATACGAACATTTGTTAACAACCAAACATAAATGTACAAACTACGACGACAAACGATACACACAATATTAAGGCATCTATCAAACCAATAGATTTGGTGTTAACAATGACTCAGTGTTAGTGTATTTGTTATCGCTATTTATTAATATACTTTTCTATACTATTATTTTCTCAAGCGGATAACACAATCTGTTTTAAACAAGATGTTTTATGGCAATCTTAGATACAGCGGACAACCGACCGGTTATGTGACTAGATTAGGAAAGAATTCAATGAAAAGATGTAGGGAACACACTAAATCAAACCCCATTAACGATTGTACAAACACTGAAACAAGTCGTTTTAATAGTACTCAAGTGTTATTGCACTCTTAGAATAGTTGAATAGTTTACCGACCATGCGACCTCATTGTGAAAGGAAGGGATCGATGTATGAAACACAATAAATTACATTCTAGTTAATCACTGTACAGACACTCAGAAATTTCAATATTTTAGCAATTAATAAAAAAAATATCACCTAACATGTTTTTTGCCTTAAGTGGTTAAGGGAACAAGTAATCAATTATACTCTGATAAACAACAAGCATGTGAATGTTTTGTCAATGACTTCAAGTGTCGGCTATTCAAATACTTTGTAAGGTGTAACGCCTAACGCTCGCCTTTAATACTCTACAGACTTTACATATTTGACTTATTATATATTTATTGTATATACGTTTCATCACAATACAACATAACATATATTAAGCAGATCGCAGTGAATCAAATGCTGTACATTTCAAGTAATGTTTATACATATTTTGTAAGGTGCCTTCAATATTCTATATATTATATATCTTATATATCTTATCTATATTTATGTTTCATCACAATATAACATAACATATATTATACAGATCGCAGTTAATTAAATAATAAGTGTCAAAAGTAAAATAGACAATGTTATTATTTAGAAGTAAGTATCATTTATATAAAGTCTTGAAACGTTAAATAAAACACCTGATACTAATATAAATGTAAACTTATGTTCATTAAATAAACCATGTTTAAAATGAAAACATAGCTTCTTTAATAACATTTAGTTAAAATAATTATTAACACTCGAAATTGATTTGTTCAGCGTTTTCCTCACATGTTAGCAATTCAGCCTACCTGCAGCTGAGAAAGTTCATGAATTAACGCTTTTGTATAGCCTGTTATTCTGTTATGTTAAAGAATATCCGAGTCTTATTATCAAACCGTTACACCTGTATACATAACACCTGTATACATTACACCTGTATACATAAAACCTGTATACATTACACCTGTATACATTACACCTGTATAGAGTGATATATACAATCGGAGTATTTACGTGCAGATAAGTTAAGGTATTCCATTGATTACTTTGTCAGTAGGATGATTACAACTGACAAAATCAATGATGAAATACTTTTTTATATTAAATTCTAAAACTGTAAATATCTCTTACAGTAGTTTCATCATGTGACTCTGACATCCATCTGGCGTGTCTTTATCTTTTCAGATCATATCAGACATTGTGTTATACACTTAATCAACGACCATCTCACTCACCTGGCCTATGCATTTACATTTGGTATACGTGTTTTTCTTATTTTCACTTCTGAAACCTTCACGCATAGACGTCCGTTGCTGTTGCTGCGTAATACGACTATAATCACAATACAACATGTTAGGTACACTTCTTTAAAGGGCTGTTGCTGCGTCATACGACTATAATCACAATACAACTTGTTAAGTATACTTCTTTAAAAGGCTGTTGCTGCGTCATACGACTATAATCACAATACAACTTGTTAGGTATACTTCTTTAAAGGGCTGTTGCTGCGTCATACGACTATAATCACAATACAACATGTTAGGTACACTTCTTTAAAGGGCTGTTGCTGCGTCATACGACTCTAATCACAATACAACTTGTTAGGTATACTTCTTTAAAGTGCTGTTGCTGCGTAATACGACTATAATCACAATACAACATGTTAGGTACACTTCTTTAAAGGGCTGTTGCTGCGTCATACGACTCTAATCACAATACAACTTGTTAGGTATACTTCTTTAAAGGGCTGTTGCTGCGTCATACGACTCTAATCACAATACAACTTGTTAGGTACACTTCTTTAAAGGGCTGTTGCTGCGTCATACGACTCTAATCACAATACAACATGTTAGGTATACTTCTTTAAAGTGCTGTTGCTGCGTAATACGACTATAATCACAATACAACATGTTAGGTATACTTCTTTAAAGTGCTGTTGCTGCGTCATACGACTCTAATCACAATACAACATGTTAGGTACACTTCTTTAAAGTGCTGTTGCTGCGTCATACGACTATAATCACAATACAACATGTTAAGGTACACTTCTTTAAAGAGATGTTGCTGCGTAATATGTCTCTAATCACAATACAACATGTTAGGTACACTTCTTTAAAGGGCTGTTGCTGCGTCATACGACCCTAATCACAATACAACATGTTAGGTACACTTCTTTAAAGTGCTGTTGCTGCGTAATATGACTCTAATCACAATACAACATGTTAGGTACACTTCTTTAAAGTGTTATTGCTGCGGTATATGACTCTTATCACAAAACAACTTGTTAGGAACACTTCTTTAAAGGGCTGTTGCTGCGTCATACGACTCTTATCACAACACAACATGTTAGGTACACTTCTTTAAAGTGTTATTGCTGCGTAATATGACTCTAATCACAATACAACATGTTAGGTACACTTCTTTTTAGTGCTGTTGCTGCGTAATACGACCCTAATCACAATACAACATGTTAGGTACACTTCTTTAAAGTGCTGTTGCTGCGTAATATGACTCTAATCACAATACAACATGTTAGGTACACTTCTTTAAAGTGTTATTGCTGCGGTATATGACTCTTATCACAAAACAACTTGTTAGGAACACTTCTTTAAAGGGCTGTTGCTGCGTCATACGACTCTTATCACAACACAACATGTTAGGTACACTTCTTTTACGTGTTGTTGCTGCGTAATACGACTCGAGTCACAATTCAACATGTTAGGTACACTTCTTTAAAGTTCTGTTGCTGCGTAATACTACCCTAATCACAATACAACATGTTAGGTACACTTCTTTAAAGTGCTGTTGCTGCGTAATATGTCTCTAATCACAATACAACTTGTTAGGTACATTTCTTTAAAGTTATGTTGCTGCGTAATACGACTCTAATCACAATACAACATGTTAGGTACACTTCTTTAAAGTGTTATTGCTGCGGTATATGACTCTTATCACAAAACAACTTGTTAGGAACACTTCTTTAAAGTGCTGTTGCTGCGTAATATGACTCTAATCACAATACAACATGTTAGGTACACTTCTTTAAAGTGTTATTGCTGCGGTATATGACTCTTATCACAAAACAACTTGTTAGGAACACTTCTTTAAAGGGCTGTTGCTGCGTCATACGACTCTTATCACAACACAACATGTTAGGTACACTTCTTTTACGTGTTGTTGCTGCGTAATACGACTCGAGTCACAATTCAACATGTTAGGTACACTTCTTTAAAGTGCTGTTGCTGCGTAATATGACTCTAATCACAATACAACATGTTAGGTACACTTCTTTAAAGGGCTGTTGCTGCGTCATACGACTATAATCACAATACATGTTAGGTACACTTCTTTAAAGGGCTGTTGATGCGTCATACGACTCTAATCACAATACAACATGTTAGGTACACTTCTTTACAGTGCTGTTGCTGCGTAATATGTCTCTAATCACAATACAACTTGTTAGGTACATTTCTTTAAAGTTAGGTTGCTGCGTAATACGACTCTAATCACAATTCAACATGTTAGGTACACTTCTTTAAAGGGCTGTTGCTGCGTCATACGACTTTAATCACAATACATGTGAGGTACACTTCTTTAAAGGGCTGTTGCTGCGTCATACGACTCTAATCACAATACATGTTAGGTACACTTCTTTAAAGGGCTGTTGATGCGTCATACGACTCTAATCACAATACAACATGTTAGGTACACTTCTTTAAAGTGCTGTTGCTGCGTAATATGTCTCTAATCACAATACAACTTGTTAGGTACATTTATTTAAAGTTAGGTTGCTGCGTAATACGACTCTAATCACAATACAACATGTTAGGTACACTTCTTTAAAGGGCTGTTGCTGCGTAATACGACTATAATCACAATACAACATGTTAGGTACACTTCTTTAAAGGGCTGTTGCTGCGTAATATGACCCTTATCACAATACAACACGTTAGGTACACTTATTTTAAGTGCTGTTGCTGCATAATATGACTCTAATCACAATACAACATGTTAGGTACACTTCTTTAAAGGGCTGTTGCTGCGTTTTACGACTCTAATCACAATACATGTTAGGTACACTTCTTTAAAGTGCTGTTGCTACAAAATACGACTCTAATCACAATACAACATTTAAAGAACACTTCTTTAAATTGCTGTTGATGCTTTATGTTCTGTTTTTATTTCTAACTGGGTGAAAGTACGATGCATATAATGTTATCAATCTCTAAATGGCAGACAAACAAAGTCTGCAATGAAACATGAGTGTACTTCTATTACGATAAACGCCCGCCAAGATAAGGCAATTTTACAACCTTTACGACTGCACAAATGTAAAACAACTGAGTTTTCTCTCTCGGATCAGGCTTGCGGTCACACCGAACTCTCTCATTTCAATTTCTATGTTCGAAGTTTCTTGCATACGGAACAATGGTATCTGTTGATTTCTCTGGATTAAATATTCTTTCTCACCTACCTGACACGTAACGCCATATTGTAAGACACCCAGCTTAGACTGGATAGTACTCATAACATTCCCTCACAAACTAACAATGCATTTCTAGATGTATTTAATGAGTCACATGATTTCAAATAAATTTCGATTTAATCGGTCGAATTGGTTTTATATTTTTTACCTCAGAATGATGAGGTCAAGGTCGTCAAGTATTGCATGTTTCATATTCGTGTTTAAAACCGGAAGTTTCGATGGTTGGATATCACTCTTCCTTCACAGTTTAGCGGTTATGAAATTTCAAGTCAAGCGCATGTAAAAGTTACATATAAAATGATAATTAGATACTTTATACATGTATTAATATTTAACTTAATATAATTTATATACTTATATCCGATTACATAATGATATCAATCATACACTAATGAGGGTTACACCGACAACATCTGCTTTAGCGGGTCACGTGTTTCATCAAGCACTTAATTAAACGCCATTAAACCTTTCATCCGCTCTATCGAATTCTTGTTTCGAGAAATGACGTGAAGTAAATAGAGTTTTAAAAAAAAGGCACCAGTAACGTTTCTCTGAATACTCGTTATTACTTCGCACGATCGGTTATAACATGCCTGGGTACTGCGTGTGAAAATCAGAATTACGTCTAAAGAACCCAATTAGCTTTTGGTCCTTTACTATTTCTCTTATCGCTAATGTTAATGCCTAATGAATGGGTGAACATGCAGATAAGCGATAAACTAAGTGCTTTATAGCTCATTTCAATTGATGCAAATCAGAACGCAATCACGAACACTGTTTGAGATATCAGATATGAGTAGTAATAGACAATTACCTGTCTTTGAATGCTTCTTTAAAACTGTGTCTGCTTTTACCTCCAATAATTGACGAGCGTTTTATCGCAATTACTTTTTGTATATGGCATTACCAATAAACGATATTAACCGGTGTATGACCGAGTCATCATTATATTATCACTATGACTGAGATAGTTTTGGTACCAATCAAAGTCAAGTTGGAAACATTTTGACTTCAAATAAAGTTCATATTCTTTGAACTATTAATCCTTCTTAAGAAAGAATACGATATATAGATAAATAACAATGTCGATTAAGCTGGCGTTTTTTTGAATTGTTGGCTAATACCTTCATCAGGACGTCGCTATATCATTTCCTGTTTAATGTTTCTATAACTACGCTGTTCATGCGCACCTATTCCGCGCACAAAGGGAAACAACTCTGTCGAATTGTCTCAATGTTTTGACAGCTCTTGTTAAACAAAGACAATGAAGTACGAAAAAGGACGGTTTACAATAAATACAGAAATTGAAATTAAAGCGGGTAAACTTATGATCCGTATCAGTTGACGACAGAGTTGTCTTTCACCAGTTAGGTCCGTCAGTGCCACTATGAACTATTTTACTACAACTGACCCTAGTTCGGATGGCACCTCATTTACGAATATGCCTGAAATTATTCTCTTGTGTTGTGTTAAATATATAAAATATGAAACAGGTCTAAAATAATTTTTTTAGTAATTTAAATAGAACATAACATATTATAGAAATCTTAATCTATATGCAAATATGTTCATTCAGTATGAAACTGTTAATATTGCAACTATGTTTTATTTAACGATGGTATACTTTAAGAGCTATTTTTTTTCTTATTACGCGATGAAGTGTGTTTTTTATTTTAATTTAGTATAATTCTATAAACTGCATTTTAAAGATTAGAAATATGGACACACAAATTTTACATAATTTATACTCGTATATTAGATAATACAGGTTTTAGGTGAGTACATATTCGATAACAAAAAAGTAAATCTTAAGTTGACATATTTTATTTTGAAAATATCTATATACAGAAAGATCGTTACTAGTATTAGGATGTTTTGAGAGGTCCTCGATCCGAATCTAGGGTGGAACTGTTTTGCCTATTTCATGAGCGGCCAAAACCCTTTACCTCCTCAAAAATTGGAATAAATAAAAATAATGTTTACCATATTTTATGTTTTATAATCTTTAAATAAATCCTGAGTATTGTCAAATTTATTACATATTAGCTTAAATTGTCATTATCAGTATACATGTTTTCCATTGTAAAACACAACGCCTCGCATGCGGAAGGTCGTGGGGTCGATCCCCTGCCGGGTAATACCAAAGACTTGACAAATTGTAGAAGCTTTCACGTTTGGCGCTCAGCATTTAGAGGATAGTTCGAGGTCTGTTCAGCCCGATGTCAGTATAATGTGACTGGGTGGGGTATCATACCATATGTCTGGGGCATGAAATTCACAGTGTGGCAGCGCTCAAGTTTTAAGTAGACACTGCCGCGATATGACTGAAATATAAATGCGGCATAACACTCCAATGTGAAAGCGCTCAAAGTACTGTGTCAAGTTGACACCGTTGCATTATGACTGAACATTTGTTGAAAGCAACGCTAAACGCCGTACAACAAACCATTGTAATAATAGAGTAATAGTTAAATTATTGCACAAAAACATACGAATACACACATACTACCATATATACAATATCACACTGTCAAACGAGCTGACACTGGTCTGGACAAATTACACATATTACCATATATACAATATCACACTGTCATAAACGCTGACACTGGTCTGGACAAAGTACACGTACTACCATATATACGATATCACACTGTCATAAACGCTGGCACTGGTCTGGACAAAGTACACGTACTACCATATATACAATATCACACTATCATACACGCTGACACTGGTCTGGACAAAGTACACATACTACCATATATACAATATCACACTGTCATACACGCTGACACTGGTCTGGACAAAGTACGCATACTACCATATATACAATATCACACAGTCATACACGCTGATACTGGTCTGGACAAAGTACACATACTACCATATATACAATATCACACTGTCATAAACGCTGACACTGGTCTGGACAAAGTACACGTACTACCATATATACAATATCACACTGTCATAAACGCTGACACTGGTCTGGACAAAGTACACGTACTACCATATATAAAATATCACACTGTCATAAACGCTGACACTGGTCTGGATAAAGTACACGTACTACCATATATACAATATGGCAGTCATAAACGTTGTCACTGGTCTGGACAAAGTACACGTACTACCATATATAAAATATCACACTGTCATAAACGCTGACACTGGTCTGGACAAAGTACACGTACTACCATATATAAAATATCACACTGTCATAAACGCTGACACTGGTCTGGACAAAGTACACGTACTACCATATATAAAATATCACCCTGTCATAAACGCTGACACTGGTCTGGACAAAGTACACATACTACCTTATATAAAATATCACACAGTCATACACGCTGACACTGGTCTGAACAAAGTACTGAAATATTGATCGAAGTATAAATCGTACTTTACCTAGCTTGTAACAGGTGCTTCATGTGCCTAATGTGCTTAATGTAACGATTACGACATAGAAGTTCCTAGGTTTAAATATTTTATAGAAAGTAACGGATTAAGACCTGAGCGATGGATATATGGACATTGTATGATATCACAAGTATAAGTCGCAGTATAAACAGCTTGGATACAGAAACACCGGGGGATTTCAAACTTACACTCAATTCGTAGTGTTGCTGCTCTTTTCTATGATCTGGCATACAGTTCAATTTCGTTTAAGTACGCTCTTGTGAGGTGTCTAATGTCTAACAGCTTGACTCCTGACAAAGATAACTTTCGGGAAGTAACTGTGAAACACTTAATGGTGCTTTATAAGCCCATTGTTGCTGGCCCTTTCATTATAGCCGGAAGAGTATTCGAACCCCTGACCCTTATTTATAAAGCAATCAGATATTAGAGACTAACCTTGCTTAGCCCGGCTCTTTGATTGGAAGAAAGGCAAAATATTAACCAAACAGATATAAACATATTTTTGATTTGTGCAGTAATAAAATACTGACTTAGACTTGTTATCACATTTGTTCCCTTCAAAGTTTTTCTTTCTTTCTTTTCTCATTTTTAGCTTTGGTTATTCATTTAATTAGGAAACATTCTTTGGATTTTAGAACCAGCATGGCGCTACCAGTTTTATGAAAAAAAGTAAATGATTATTGGTCAAATGTGAAATTATAGATTATAATACTTTTAATATATTGATATTAATACATGAGCATGTTGTTACTTAAATAATTCCATGTTAATATTCTTACTTGGGTATACTTTAATAGATGATAAGATTGATTTATGTGTGATGTGTGCTCAATTTAATCACTGGTCTTATATCTCTAATATTTATAGTTTAAACTTATTCATTTTATTTTGATTGTGAAGCAAGTTCTTACAACTTAGAGAAATCACGTTCGAAGTATTTATAGAAATATTCGTTCGTTTTGAATACTTGTGTAATAGGTGTATTTGGAAATAATCCATCCTTGATGCATATCGACCCAATAAGTCTGAAATAAGAAATAAGACAACGTTAAAAATATATTCATTAGACATTGAAAAAGAACGTGATCACAGTCTAAAATAGTCTTCATTAATGAGATAAACGATAGATTAATCAATGCATGTAGGCTATAAAATGATACACACGTCAACAAAACTCTATATTATATATGTAAAAAAGGTATGACATATCAATGAGCAAATCATGAAGCTAGTGATTTCATCTATGCTAAGTATACAACATACCCGGACGGTGTAGCTGGGTACTTATAACGATGTGTCTCCAGCTTAAACCATGCACACACAATATATCAAACACAGATACCATATGACGTATTCTACAACAAGCTCAATTCTCAAAAATATTCCAGCTTTCATGGATACACTTAATTTAATCGCAACACTTGTGCCACTTACATTATAAAAAAGAAAGTATCTTCAAGTAACATAAAATAAAATCCTCCTAATGAGAAAGTGAACAAGCGGTTCTCAATCTTTAGTAGAGATCCTAAGAGAGTATTCTTGTTTACAGTTAACTTACGTTTTATTGCTGTACGTTTCATTACTAAATGTGAAATAAAAATTCTTACATAAAGCAAAGCTCAGACTACAAAACACGCATACTGACATTGCTAACTGGTAAAACCACTGCATGCATTAATCTTTTATGAAGAACACTTGCTTGTGAAAGGTTTAAGGCAAGTTAATTAGGCAAAACTTTAGGAATGTCATCGGTGCATTGGGTATTGAGAAAGAAAATGAGATAATATAAAATGTATGGTAAATAAAAAATAGGAAATACAAAATATCTATCTGGAGACTTCCACTTTAAATTGCAGAACAACCACAACGGCAAAATTATAAACATTGGATTGATTTAGTATAACTGAAGCTTCTCATGGCTATGTCAACAACGTTTTAACTAACACTGTTATATGTGATGCAGCTATAAATGCCAGTAACTCCTGTATGTATTTATTCTACTTATTCCATTAGCATCTATATTGACGGAGAGCATAAAAACTAATCTTATCAAAGCAAAACTATATTATAAGGGACATACTTCTGTTAGATGCTTGAAATAAGTCTGTAGAACGGACCCAGCACTCCCGATTGGGTTCGTTAAATAGCAATGATGGGAAAGTTGCATTTGAGAACGTTGATTGGTCAATTGCTTCAAGGAATGTTTGAATGGAGTCATAGTTTAGTAAGCGTTTAATTGCTATGACATGTGCGACAGGTATAGAATTCCCTGCTTTTTCATTGGTGGATAATAGACTTAATTTGGGAAATACCGTTTCGCAGAGTCATTATCATTTTTGATGAATTGTGCTAAAATTGTAATTTGATTTTCTATTGATTTAGTCGAAGCAAATATTATAAAGAATCAATATGTATTGTTAAATAGGTTACTTATATTTCTGAAAATAACTCTTTACTCAATACTTACAGTAATGGTTTGACGGTTAAAGTGTGCTGAATACATAATAATTTAATCAGTTTTTTTAGATATGACAGAAGTCAATCTTAGGAAATATCAATTTGTATTGTTGAATATTTCTAACACTAACGTGACTTTACTAGTATTGTATATAAACCTATTCGTGGGTTCTTAAATATACAAACTGAGACAATATTTATTCAAGAGTAAAATTTCACAATATAAAAATTGACTTGAACATTGCCGTGTTTTATTTATCTTTAAGAAAGTATAAATATAGAAGCAAAAACATTGACTATCTTGCAAAGTCGTCCCATGGTATCTTAAACCTAGTTTACAGGAGCATCCATCCTTGTTTTTACCCTCAGTCATACTGCTTTTAACAATTCATGCACACACGTTTTGGCTTTGGTTTATTTATTTTGTTTTCAACGAAAAGACGTGTAAAGTTCGCAATAATGCTTTTTTTAGCCAAGGGATAACTTGGAATGTTTCAGTGGGTTTAATCTTTGAAACTTCTTTATTTGCACTTATATATCAATATGCCAATATTATTTTTTTAATTACAATAATGAACTCAAATTTGCTATAACAGTATGATACATATCCCTTGGAATCACGGTGTTTATTTAAGATGGCACAAACAACAGAGCACTGCTATGGTTGGTGTAAGAAAGGTGTGGACGTGTTTCACCTAACATTACCTCTCATAACATTACCCGTCACAACATTACAGCTCATAAACAGACTCTTTAAAAACCAGTCTGCCTTACTCCTCCTTGGTTGCATTCAATGATTTTAACATACCATCTGCGAATGATGAAAGAATACGCTACAAGTATTGCAGGCACTATGTAGGTATCATATTAGAAAGCAACTTTTCCTAACTAACCATAAGCTAGTAATAAAAACAGAAGACTACAAAACTACCTGATCGTGATCCTGCCAACTGATATGACTTATGTCTCAACATAAGACTACAGAACTACCAGATCGTGATCCTGCCAACTGATATGACTTATGTCTCAAAAGAAGACTACAAAACTACCAGATCGTGATCCTGCCAACTGATATGACTTATGTCTCAACAGAAGACTACAGAACTACCTGATCGTGATCCTGCCAACTGATATGACTTATGTCTCAACAGAAGACTACAGAACTACCAGATCGTAATCCTGCCAACTGATATGACTAATGTCTCAACAGATCTACAGAACTACCAGATTGTGATCCTGCCAACTGATATGATTTATGTCTCAACAGAAGACTACAGAACTACCAGATCGTAATCCTGCCAACTGATATGACTTATGTCTCAACAGATCTACAGAACTGATATGACTTATGTCTCAACAGAAGACTACAGAACTACCAGATCGTAATCCTGCCAACTGATATGACTTATGTCTCGACAGATCTACAGAACTGATATGACTTATGTCTCGACAGAAGACTACATCACTTTCAGATCGTGATCCTGCCAACTGATATGACTTATGTCTCGACAGAAGACTACATCACTACCAGATCGTGATCCTGCCAACTGATATGACTTATGTCTCAACAGAAGACTACAGAACTACCAGATCGTGATCCTGCCAACTGATATGACTTATGTCTCAACAGAAGACTACAGAACTACCAGATTGTGATCCTGCCAACTGATATGATTTATGTCTCAATAGAAGACTACAGAACTACCAGATCGTGATCCTGCCAACTGATATGATTTATGTCTCAACAGAAGACTACAGAACTACCAGATCGTGTTCCTGCCAACTTATATGACTTATGTCTCATCATAAGACTACAGAACTACCAGATCGTGATCCTGCCAACTGATATGACTTATGTCTCAACAGAAGACTACAGAACTACCAGATCGTGATCCTGCCAACTGATATGACTTATGTCTCAACAGAAGACTACAGAACTACCAGATCGTGATCCTGCCAACTGATATGACTTATGTCTCAACAGAAGACTACAGAACTACCAGATCGTGATCCTGCCAACTGATATGACTTGTGTCCCAACAGAAGACTACAGAACTACCAGATCGTGATCATGCCAACTGATATGATTTATGTCTCAACAGAAGACTACAGAACTACATTTGAACCATCGTAAACGTTTTTGACATTATGTGTAATGAGACACTTGCATGTTTCATTATGTATAGTTATAACAAATACAAATATATGCTGTGTTTTTATGATAATGCCAAAACATACCAGGTTATTAACCCGCCCCAAGATATTCTATGTATATGAGTTAAACATAAAATCCTAGAAGCTGAAGTATTTTTTTAAAGTTTGGTAAAAAAAACTTTTTTGAAAATAGATATTTTGTATCATTAAAAAAACATCAAATTTATTTGGCCCAGCACTTTTCTATCAATTTGAAATTTATGTGTAAAAGACATCGAAATACTGATTTATTTCATAAAGTATTTTTGTTTAATGGCGTGGGGTAAATAAAATAAAATGAAATGAAAAAGGACAGTACTAAACGAAGTAAAGTCTTTCTTTTATCACCAACATATTTACGTCTACGGAGTATATGACTGCTATTATACAATATACGTCCGAATCAAGGTGAACAAAACACCCACGTAATCATTTTCTTACCATTTTACAAGCTGAATGTTTAACTAATGGGTTTACCATACATTTTGGCAACATGGTACTCCAAAGATGTTACGGTTATCAATTTTAATGTTCTGTTGTAATCTTGTACAGTTATTATCAGTTTTAATGTTCTGTTGTGGTCTTGTACAGTTATTATCAGTTTAAATGTTCCGTTGTGCTCTTGTACAGTTATTATCAGTTTTAATGTTCTGTTGTGGTCTTGTACAGTTATTATCAGTTTAAATGTTCCGTTGTGGTCTTGTACAGTTATTATCAGTTTTAAAGTTCCGTTGTGGTCTTGTACAGTTATTATCAGTTTTAATGTTCCGTTGTGGTCTTGTACAGTTATTATCAGTTTTAAAGTTCCGTTGTGCTCTTGTACAGTTATTATCAGTTTTAATGTTCCGTTGTGGTCTTGTACAGTTACTATCAGTTTTAATGTTCCGTTGTGGTCTTGTACAGTTACTATCAGTTTTAATGTTCCGTTGTGGTCTTGTACAGTTATTACCAGTTTTAATGTTCCGTTGTGGTCTTGTACAGTTATTATCAGTTTTAATGTTCCGTTGTGGTCTTTTACAGTTATTATCAATTTTAATGTTCCGTTGTGGTCTTGTACAGTTATTACCAGTTTTAATGTTCTGTTGTGGTCTTGTACAGTTATTATCAGTTTTAATGTTCTGTTGTGATCTTGTACAGTTATTACCAGTTTTAATGTTCTGTTGTGGTCTTGTACAGTTTTTAATGTGACTGTATATAAATTTCGTGGTTTACAGGTTTTTTAATAGTTATATATTTGGGCTATGTATTTGAATGAAAAGATGTGAAAATTATGTCAATGGTATGTTCATCCAGTTATTTACTGAGATTTGTACTTTTGATATACATTTATGTTGGTTTGGTTCTTGATCGAAGTGTTACTTTTATATAAAGTGTACACATGTTTGCGTTTCTCTGCCTATCTTTGAGCGGCCGTCCTTCTATCGGTTAACTGTTATTTGGTTGGGTATTATAATTTCTCAAGTAAACAGCGCAAATTTGCAAATATTGCCTATTTTTAAGAATGTTCTTTGAGCAGTCGTTATTTGGTCGGGTATTATAATGTCTCAAGTAAACAGCGCAAATTTGCAAATATTGCCTATTTATAAGAATGTTCTTTGAGCGGCCGTCCTTCTATCGGTAAACTTTTATTTGGTCGGGTATTATAATTTCTAAAGTAAACAGCGCAAATTTGCAAATATTGCCTATTTATAAGAATGTTCTTTGAGCGGTCGTCCTTCTATCGGTAAACTGTTATCTGGTCGGGTATTATAATTTCTCAAGTAAACAGCGCAAATTTGCAAATATTGCCTATTTATAAGAACGTTCTTTGAGCGGTCGTTCTTCTATCGGTAAACTGTTATTTGGTTGGTTATTATAATTTCTCAAGTAAACAGCGCAAATTTGCAAATATTGCAAATTTATAAGAATTGCATATTTATAAGAATGTTCTTTGAGCGTTCGTCCTTTTATCGGTAAACTGCTATTTGGTCTTTTATTATAATTTCTCAAGTAAACAGCGCAAATTTGCAAATATTGCAAATTTATAAGAATGTTCTTTGAGCGTTCGTCCTTTTATCGGTAAACTGTTATTTGGTTTGGTATTATAATTTCTCAAGAAAACAGCGCAAATTTGCAAATATTGCCTATTTATAAGAACGTTCTTTGAGCGGTCGTTCTTCTATCGGTAAACTGTTATTTGGTTGGTTATTATAATTTCTCAAGTAGACAGCGCAAATTTGCAAATATTGCAAATTTATAAGAATTGCATATTTATAAGAATGTTCTTTGAGCGTTCGTCCTTTTATCGGTAAACTGCTATTTGGTCTTTTATTATAATTTCTCAAGTAAACAGCGCAAATTTGCAAATATTGCAAATTTATAAGAATGTTCTTTGAGCGTTCGTCCTTTTATCGGTAAACTGTTATTTGGTTTGGTATTATAATTTCTCAAGAAAACAGCGCAGTATACCAATATACCCAAAATACTTCAGAAACTTTTATTACTATCAGTAAAATGCAATGCAATTTAAGTAAATGCAAGGTAATGCAATGTAAAATAGGTCAAAACAAGTCACAACAAAGGGAGTTAAGGGAAACCAATGCAAGTCAATGCTAAGCAAGGTAAAGCAAGGTAAAGCAGGCCAAAGACAAGGGTAGTCAAGGCAAACTAAGGCAAATCAAGGTTAAGCAAAGTAATGCTAGGTAATGCAAGGTAAGACAGATCACTGCAAGTCAAGACAATGGTAATCAAGAATAGGAAAGGTAATGCAAGTCAATATATATCAAATCAAGTGGAGACAATGTAAGGCAAGACAGGACAAACTCAGGCAAGTCAACGCAAAGCAAGATAATACGACAATGCAAGGCAATGCATGCCGCGGCATGGGAAGGCAATGCATGACGCGGCATGACAAGGCAATGCAACGCAAGACGCTCCACTCCACAACACTATACTACACTACAAAGCAAGACAATACAATGGTATGGCTACTACACCAGAACAACAAGGGAAACTATTACGTAGTTGCGTGGGTTCCTGCAGATATAACAATTTCTATATTATGCGACACGGAAAATATCCAAGCTCCCTGACACCACTGTTGCAATTCTTCACTCACTGCTGTATCCGAGGACAAATTTCCGATAAATACCTGAGCTAACTCTCCGTTGCCACAATTATTGGGAACTTGCAGCCAGATAGCAACTGGAATCAACCATCAGGAGAGAGTATTTATCTATTGGATATGTTATTTACTCGGATTATATAAGACGGTGCATGGTTGTACAGTGAGTTGATTTTATCAAATAAACGGATTAGTCAAAAAAACTTTCAATTATCGGATAGAAATTGTACTTCACAGAGTGTCATATTTATGATTTGCACGCTGTTGTATACACATGTTTAAAAATATTATACTTCTGAAAGCAATTCTATACATACTAATTTAAGTCTATAAATGTTAAATAAAATAATGCAATATAAATGGATATAGAATCAAACCTGTCTTAAGCAGCCAGTCAAGAGAAGAAGAAAAGGTGACATTATAAGACAGGGTTTTGCTTAATACAGGTTAATTTGCTCCGAAATAATAGGAATGGGAAATAACAAATGTGGCTGCTTAAGACAAGTGACTGATTAATAGAGGTGACCGCTTACACAGGTTTGACTGTATGTGACATTTATAATTATTTCATATCGATTTTAATATAAATGTTATCATATATTTAGTATAAAATCTATATAACAACTCTCGTTATTTTGCTTATATGAAAACCAAAACAAAAAAAAACAAAAAAAAAAAAAACAACAAAAAAAAACACAAAAAGCACACACACTAAACCATTCAACCTAATAAACAAGCAAATTGATATTTCACAGAAATAAACAGTTTCGTTTTGCCCTATGATAAAAAACCGAAAATTGGTTAATTGGGAAATGATTGTAATTGTTAATTAAAATAAAATGAAACCTCACAAGCTTATGCATACATTCTTATTTCATAAACTTTGAACGTTTGTACGTGCACAATGAACACACAGGGTCGTGTGCTCGAGCACAAATCGGTCAAAAAAACTGATTGGTACAAACAAGATCAGCGATTTCATCTGAAAATACAAAATAAGTTGATATTTTATAACAAAATATATAGCATTCCAATGATATCTAAACCACAACAACGGCAGCCAAGACTATATTAACAAACAGAATAGTCATACTGAGTGCAATAAAACCTACAGAAGATATAGCATTCTAATGATATCATAACCACAACCGCGACAGCCCAGACTATATTAACAAACAGAACAGTCATACTGAGTGCAATAAAACCTACAGAAGATATAGCATTCCAGTGGTATCTAAACCACAACAACGGCAGCCAAGACTATATTAACACACAGAACAGTCATACTGAGTGCAATAAAACCTACAGAAGATATAGCATTCTAATGATATCATAACCACAACCACGACAGCCCAGACTATATTAACAAACAGAACAGTCATACTGAGTGCAATAAAACCTACAGAAGATATAGCATTCTAATGATATCATAACCATAACCACGACAGCCCAGACTATATTAACAAACAGAACAGTCATACTGAGTGCAATAAAACCTACAGAAGATATAGCATTCCAGTGGTATCTAAACCACAACCACGGCAGCCCAGACTATATTAACGCACAGAACAGTCATACTGAGTGCAATAAAACCTACAGAAGATATAGCATTCCAGTGGTATCTAAACCACAACAACGGCATCCCAGACTATATTAACACACAGAACAGTCATACTGAGTGCAATAAAACCTACAAAAGAAATGGCAACAAGGGCTACTGTCTTGGAACGGTCAATAGCAAAACTGACATTGATTCGTTTTTACAATAGCTTAACAATCTGAAATACATATAATTGGTATACAATGTGCATGTTAATTGTCAGTACATTTAGTGCAATACAATGCATTATGTTTTACCTCCATGCAATATTACGTACGTTTTTTATAAAGAACCACATGTGAAAGAATGTTAACATGAACTAATTATAGAACCTTATATAACCTTGCTTCATCAAACTCACACTTTATACATGAACGTCCTAAATGGCATGATTGCCTACAGCTGAAAACAGCATAGAAGCTAGCTTCATTAAACTCACACATTATACATGTACCTCCTAAATGTCATGATTGCCTACAACTGAGAACAGCATAGAAGCTAGCTTCATCAAACTCACACATTATACATGTACCTCCTAAATGTCATGATTGCCTACAACTGAAACGTTTCATATGAGAAATATAAAATCGTATCTTTCACACAACATGGACGACTGTATAAGAAATATAAAATCGTATCTTTCACAAAACACGAACGACATTATAAGAAATATAAAATCGTATCTTTCACACAACATGGACGACTGTATCAGAAATATAAAATCGTATCTTTCACAAAACACGAACGACATTATAAGAAATATAAGATCGTATCTTTCACACAACATGGACGACTGTATAAGAAATATAAAATGGTATCTTTCACAAAACACGAACGACATTATAAGAAATATAAAATCGTATCTTTCACACAACATGGACGACTGTATAAGAAATATAAAATCGTATCTTTCACAAAACACAAACGACATTATAAGAAATATAAAATCTTATCTTTCACACAACATGGACGGTTGTATAAGAAATATAAAATCGTATCTTTCACACAACATGGACGTCTGTATAAGAAATATAAAATCGTATCTTTCACAAAACATAGACGTCTATATAAGAAATATAAAATTGTATCTTTCACACATGGACAACTGTATAAGAAATATAAAATCGTATCTTTCACAAAATATGGACGACTGTATAAAAAATATTAAATCGTATCTTTCACATAACATGAACAACTGTATAAGAAATATAAAATCGTATCTTTCACAAAATATGGACGCCTGCATAAGAAATAGAAAATCGTATCTTTCACACAACATGGACGACTGTATAAGAATTCCTGGTTTACATATAATTGTAATGATTTGATTCTTGACCGAAGCGAAATTTAAGCATAAAACGGACACATGTTTGCGCGACATTGGTCCATGGTAGGGAATCAAACCCAGGATAAGAGGGCCGTGGGTTCGATCCTCCCCACGGCCATGTGTGGTGTTCTTTAGCAAGACGCTTTTTCTGCATTATACTTTGTACTGGCTCTTACCATGAAGACTTTAAGTGTGATTTGTATAAGTTGTTATAAATTATTTCACAATTAAAGTAAACAAAATAAGTTTTAAGTACTGTCAAAGGGTCACCCACGTATCAAATAACTGTAATTTTACCGTGTATGATCCCGTCCAAGACAACATCGGTGTATATAACCATAAGTGATATACAGCTGCCATTAACGTTAACTATGCAACATGGGCGACGAGTCTGGAACATTAGTATAAATGAACCACCTTTCATCACCCCAGGAATAAATCACCCTTATGTACTAACGGCTTTAATTTCTTATATTAAACAAAATTGATCGATACTTAAATCAGGAATGTAAGCTCTATAAGTAGATACATATATCAAAAAAAGGAAAGTTTAAATTCACGTTTTTGTTCAAATTGATCGTTCAAACAAGAAGCTCGTTCATTTCTCCTTAATTACATCTGAAGATACGAGGAAATTAACAAGAACAGTAAAATAACAATTATTGGCAAAATCTTGCATATTTCGCATTTTATTTGCACGTGTTTCCAATTCATCTATATTTTCAATTCGAGTATAAGTTATCTTGCACCCAATTTACACACTGCATGTTAATTACATACTTGTGTTAACGGTCAAAATTTTACTATTTAAAACATTTCACAAAACTTATTAACGTTAAGTTTGGTTTTAAAAATCTTCTATTTACCATTCATTACTTTCTTTTTCAAATGTTTTGTTACGTGTTATTTACATACATTTTATGAAGGGATAGAATGAGGCTTCTATCAAGTTGCTGTCTTGATCTTCTTACAATGGTGATGTCAGTAGTGAAGTGGTAACCATAGTGTTGATAGGACAGCAAATTATATACACCAGTCACTTTAAAACACACACACACACACACACACACACACACACACACACACACACACCAATTTAACTGTTATATTTACAAACAACCTCTTGCGATATGCATTGCTTGAATTGATATTTAAATGATATTTATGTAAACTTAGAGATTGTTTCCAAATATGTGTCCAACAGGTCAACGATCACAGCCACTGCATCAGTATATATTATCACTATATAGTGTAATCATCATATATGCAATTCATATATTAAGATGAACTGAAAACAGAGGTTACCGCCTTGGAACTGTTAATAAATGATACAATGTTAACATACAATGAACGAGTCAAAGTATAAAATTAAAACATGTAAATAAATGGAGGGAGGTGTCTATTTGAAGAAGGACAAGCACATGTACATATTTATTCAAACAGAAACAACAAAAATCATACATCTTAGCCGTAATGATCACCATTGGCAACCGATACATGAGTTTAAGTTAACATGTATAATAAACGTAATACATATATTGAGAAAAAATGTCACCGCCTTGGAAAGGTCAGTTACAGTCAGTAGCAATAAGTTCCACGAAGTCGTAGAATAAAACGAGAAATAAAACTCGACCCACCAGACTGACAGATAATTTGCGTCGTTTTCTAGATGTAGACCAGTCTTAATGCACTTAAATGTGACGTCACGTTATTTATGGCGTAAAATGTGAGATTTTTGCAATTGCATACCCACATACCACGTACGTTATATTGTGCATCATAATGCCATTTATATGGCGTAATGCTACCAATTCTACATACACCTGGAGAGTGTTAACAACAGCAGTGTTTGGTTGTAAACAGACTCATCCCAATGTATGTTTCTGTCCGGACCTACATGTAGATACATTCATTTCCACTGACTTATTGTACAGTTTCTTTACCACCACTAACCTCGTATGAATGTTGTCACGGATCAAATTCCAATTAAATCGATAAAAATATAATTTTATTTAGTTAGCATACGTTTGCGGAAGAACGGTGATTCAACGTAGATTCTTGTATCTGAGATATTCCGCCAAAGATTACCATTATAACTGCTTCAAAGGTGTAATCCAATAATGACGGTCACAAATAATCCCTGTATCTTTTTCTCTAAAATTGCTTTAATAGTAATATTTCAATACGATTAGCATTATTAATGTCTTTATAATATTTTGAAACAGTTTGCATTGCAAGTTCTGGTGTTAAAGAAACCAAACTAAAACTAAATGTGAATGCTATAATTAAAATCATTTAACATAATTTTATATATGTATCAATGTCTTATTAATACAATTATATGATATAAGATTTAAACCACCCACCATTCACTGCCAGGGTAGTAAATATTTGTATGCTGCGACTATCAAATTACAACGCTACTCTGGGCTATCTGCTGAGTTTACACAGATCCATGTGTATAGAGCGCATGTCCCTCGAATATCAAATATTTGGCAGTTTTGGTATATCACATACACTTTTTTTTACAATTGAATCTATTAACAATAATCTAGTAGTATACAATATTATAATAAAACAATATATGGATGAATGTGAAATTTCGAAAAAAGGTTCTCGCGACTTTTCTATGCCGTTTGGGGCATTAAATACAAACGTGTGACATGAACAATGATAATGTCCAAAGGACAGCAACAAGCTATTTTTTTATTATCCTGTTTTAACCAAGTACGTTGCGTCAAACATTTTGTTTAATTGAACTGTACAATAATTTGTTCATGTACATATCAATGAGAGACCATGGGTAGATGCTCCCGATTATGTGGATTAATAGTTTCGGCATAGATTGATACATTTATTATATTAAGATAAGATGTTGTATATTATTTTGATATGTGCATACAATCATTATGTTATACATATATACAATTCATTTATAATATTAAGATAAGATGTTGTATATAATTGTGATACGTGCATACATTCATTATGTTATACTTATTTACAAATGAGGTATATTATTGTGACACGTGCATACATTCATTATGCTATACATATTTACAATTGAGGCATAGTATTGTGACATGTGCATACATTCATTATGTTATACATATATACAATTGAAGTATATTTTTATGACATGTGCATACATTCATTATGTCATACACATTTACAATTGAGGTATATTAATGTGACACGTGCATGCATTCATTATATTATACATATTTACAATTGAGGTATATGACTGTGACACGTGCACGCATTCATTATGTTATACATATATACAATTGAGATATATTATTGTGACACGTGCATACATTTATTATGTTATACATATTTACAACTGAGGTATATTATTGTGACACGTGCATACACTCATTATGTTATACATATATACAATTGAGGTATATTATTGTGACACGTGCATACACTCATTATGTAATACATATTTACAACTGAGGTATATTCTTGTGACACCTGCATACATTCACTATGTTATACATATATACAACTGAGGTATATTATTGTGACACGTGCATACATTCATTATGTTATACATATATACAACTGAGGTGTATAATTGTGAAACGTGCATACATTCATTATGTTATACATATATACAACAGAGGTATATTATTATGACATGTGCATACATTCATTATGTTATACATATATACAACTGAAGTATATTATTGTGACACGTGCATACATTTATTATGTTATACATATGTGACATGTGCATGTATTCATTATATTATACATATTTACAATTGATGTATATTCATAGCGTATTAAACATAAGTGAATTTTCCATTTTTCTCAGTTTCATTGCTTTTGGCGTCATAAAATGTATAACATTACAACAATTATACCAAAAATAAAATAAAACTTAAGATTTGCAAATAAATTACGTTTTCTATTCCGTTGAGGTTCAGTTTAAAAATGAGAGTTTTGTTTTAAAACATTTGGATCAACCCACGTATATAAATGACTGGCATGTTTCTCCCCAAGTTAATTATAAAGATAATATAACTTGCAAGCGCGTGTCTTTTGTCACTCTTATTACGACAATATGCAAAGTAATGAATAAAATACGTTGTATATAGCTTAGCTGTTACGGAATTGTGCAGAAATATGTCACATGTAATCATTTGAATACATAATATTTGTGTTATGGTAGAAACAGCAGCTCGTTCCATAGTTTCATGAAGTATAAAAAAACCGTCTGCTTCCGAAGGTTCAGATTAACCGCTAAAATATTGACCTAGTTATATATGAGTTATGGTATATTGCGCCGTAGCCTATGGGATTGATTTTGTCATATATCTGCTATGTAGTGGCATGTTCAGAATTGAACTCATAATTGACATTGACCTTGTGAATATGACGTCACATTTGTTAACGCTGATTTTATTAAAACAAGAGGCTCTAGAGGACGCTCTACTGACTTATAGTGGCCATAGCACTTTTTGAAATTCCACAATATTGACCTTCTTTGGGGGTCGTCTAAACAACTTATGGATAAAAACCCCCACCACACCCATACTGAACATAAACTTAATTGCTATGAAAAGAGAATACTTTAAATTCCCATACCGTTCATCTGTAAAAAAATATAGTCCCCTGTACAGAACCCTTAAACATCCCAGCCCCTTAATTTGTCAGAACTTCAGTTACCCACTCTTAGCGATTTGTTATGAGCAGAAAGATCAAATTTTAAAAAGACGTTTTTTATACACATGGATGCAACATGAAACAAATCAGTTTCCTCTATAATATTTCTATGTAAAAGTCACATTACAGGGCCCCAAAATATCCCAACCCCTTGATATGCAGAAACTTCAATCTTGTTGATGTAAGGAAAATTTATATCAAATATGAACTAGTTTGACTGAAAGGTTATTGAGAGGAAACTTGTGAAAATCCCCTCCTGACCCCTTAAGACATTGGAACCCAGTCATTTTACAAATCTGAATCTCCTTCAACAAACAATGCTTCTGTGAAGATATAGGTAAAAAAAAATTCATTTAAAAAAAAAATAAATAAAATATATATGTATTATAATGACACGTGTCCCCTAACTGAACCCTCGGGGTTGGGTCATTTTTAACCTTAGGGACACCATTTGAATAAATCTAACAAAACTATAGTGTGTTATCATTTCTACATAAACATTTTGAAAATCTATTAGACTGTTCATGAAAAGAAGATTTTTTTAAGTTTTGGAATATTTTTAGTAATGGCGGCCATCTTGAATTCCAAATCGAAAAAAAAATCTTCTTTGTAGTTTCCTATGCAATAGAAATATACATGTGAAGTTACAGTTTAATTTGCTTAGTGGTTTCGGAATAGATAGTAAAAGATAATTTTCTGTTTTCCCATAGTAGTGCTGCTAACAGACGACAGACGACGGACGACGGACAACGCGCCATCGCATAAGCACTTCCGGCTTTTTGCCAGTAGAGCTAAAAACAAGACATTCGCAAGAAATAGTAAATTTGAAGAAACAAAAAAATGTAGAACTATGTTTTCTTATCGAAACAAGATTTTCAATAACATTGTATGAATAGATTTACTACTACTAATATTATTATCTATATAATAGATTGTATAAACATTTATTGTATACCTAACATAAAAGTACCGCCATTGGAAACAGGAAATTCTTTTGTGGGGTAGTCGCATAAAGACGGTTTTAGATAATCCGTGTTTTTTCTTGTTTAAAGTGCTATAGTTTTTTTTATCTGAATGGCATTATTGATGTATTTTGAACATTTTGAAAGCATTGTCATGTTTGAATTGTAAATTTAGAAAATAGTAATGCTTGAAAATTGGGATAAGAATACATGATTTCAGAAGTTTACTTTCACTTTGTCAACAGTGCACACACTTAACAGATAAAATATATCTTATATGACACATGACTCCTACTTTTCTCATTATATTTTGGTAGTGCAGAGGTTGACAAACAGTAAAATGTAAGTTTCACTTCTTTTATTTTTGGTCTCTCTATGAATGACAACTTTTTATTATTTACTATAGAATAAAGAACAAAACTCAATAGTGGGTTCACACCTTTAAATAAAACAATATTTGTTAAGGGTTTCTAATGTAATTGACGTCCCGTTTGACCTTCTGACGTTTTACGTGTTACGTTCCCGGATCATATTTGTGCATTAATAGTTTGGTGTGTTGTTGCGTGACGCTTTTAAACAGCATATTTCTTCAGACGACAAATGTTTTGTGTAAACATCTCGGAGCAATTACTGGAGATATGGTGTGTATTGTTTGGTTCCAAAATATACATTCTGCTGAAAGTTTAAATTTAAATTAAAATCTAATTTCTAATGACGTTGATATTTATTATTAAGTTTGTGTTTTGTTTCAAATAATACATAAAAAGGGTATACGAGGGGTGATCCAGAAGTAACCAGATTAAATTTATTACTTCTGTATGTTATGTGTTACATTGATATATTAAAATGTTACTTACTAAACTATCATGGTAACGTCATCTTCATTATCTCTCACAAATATGTCAGATCAGCTAATAAAACGCGTAGTTTACATATTGAGTATAATATTAGATCTAACGTTGTCTCTATAACTAGAATTAAATACTATGATATATCGCGTATGTGAGGTACTGACTCTGACATTTTAGGATGAGAATACATTGCAAAAGCAGTGAATAATTATTGATCTTAGGTAATAAAATATTAAAAAAAAAAATACAATTTGAAAAAAATGCACGCACGAATAAACACACGCATACTTTTGAGAAGGAAATGTGATCGATTTTGCTTTCTTGTGAACACAAAGTATCGCAAAATCCCGTTAACTAATATCTTAACGTTGATTCGTCTAAGGAATACAAATCAAAAATATTGCTTTACACAGTTACATATTCTACAAACCAGACTATCCCCCAGCAACTTGTGTGTAAATTGCCAAAGTACTTACGATTATAAGATGAGTTTACTATATACTAATATTTTAATCCCATATAACAGAAGGACACACTCATTTTGCACAATTAAAACATTATGTAACATTTAAGGTTACCTGCAACGTACAAAGTATGTACAATAAAATTAGTTGTCTGTGAACTACTAATGGTTAATTCGCCAAACAATTGATCCTCTGTGTGTTATTTTTTAAACAATTAATCAAGAGATGCGAATACCTTATCCTTCTCTATAATTTCTTGATACAAGTAATTAAATTCCAATTAATATTCAATTGATAAAATATAAAAAATTAAGATATTAGTACATGCGAGTTAAATAATTACCGCCCATATCATTGATCAGAAGTTAGTGAAGTTTATATTAAAGTAAAGAAGTAATCTAAAATCGCACCAAGCCCGTACCCCGTAAAACCCATTCATGTTCATATCGCTTTGGTTGACTCTATCTGACATTACCAGTTTTTATTGCATGTGTTACATAACGAATTATTTCATGCTTATGTGGCAATGTACACCAGCTTTATAAAAAGTGATGATAAATCACGTTTGCCGCACATTATAACATATCACATATAAAAAATGCATCACTACGAAGTAGGAATTGCCAATGGCATACGACTGACAGCTGATAATATATGACTTACAGGAAAATTTAAAATAAGTAAACAATGGATACGAATACAGCAGGCATGTTGTTAGAGTTCTTAATTTTTTTTTCAATTTTAATTTGGATTTGAAAGTGGTTCATTCTATTATACATTACATAATTATCAAGCCAAAATTCTCTTATCAATGGTAAGTACTTAAATACAGATATGGAGCATTCAAATAAAAAAACGTGCAATTTGACAAGGATGTCCCATTAGAGCCATCGTGGCAGATTTATTAAATTAAGTTAATTCGAAACAACGAAACACCGAAACTATGAAATTTTTCGCTATCGTAGTTTCAGTGTTTCACCATCGTAGTTTCGAATTTTCACAATCGTTGTTTAGTAGATTCGACTTTTCACCATCAGAGATTCGTTGTTTCGACTTTACTTAATTCAACAAAAATGCCACGATTGCCCCAACAGGATACCGTAGTAATGTTAATAAATATCGTAAGAAACAACAAATTGAATACTTGATATTGCTGAATCTATGCAGTTCTGCAGGTATCAAGGTTCTAGGCTCATTCTGTATATTCATCAGCTGGTGTTTTTCTTTCAATTTTTATGATCATTAAATGTTTTTGTTTTTGTACATGGAGATTGAGTGAGGATTCTTCCACATTGTTATGTTGTTGTTTTTGTACATGGATACTGAGTGAGGATTCTGCCACATTGTTATGTTGTTGTTTTTGTGCATGGAGACTGAGTGAGGATTCTTCCACATTGTTATGTTGTTGTTTTTGAACATGGAGACTGAGTGAGGATTCTTTCACATTGTTATGTTGTTGTTTTTGTACATGGAGACTGAGTGAGGATTCTGCCACATTGTTATGTTGTTGTTTTTGTACATGGAGACTGAGTGAGGATTCTTCCACATTGTTATGTTGTTGTTTTTGTACATGGAGACTGAGTGAGGATCTTCCACATTGTTATGTTGTTGATTTTGTACATGGAGACTGATTGAGGATTCTTCCACATTGTTATGTTGTTGTTTTCGTACATGGAGACTGAGTGAGGATTCTTCCACATTGTAATGTTGTTGTTTTTGAACATGGAGACTGAGTGAGGATTCTTCAACATTGTTATGTTGTTGTTTTTGTACATGGAGACTGAGTGAGGATTCTTCCACATTGTTATGTTGTTGTTTTTGTACATGGAGACTGAGTGAGGATCTTCCACATTGTTATGTTGTTGTTTTTGTACATGGAGACTGAGTGAGGATTCTTCCACATTGTTATGTTGTTGTTTTTGAACATGGAGACTGAGTGAGGATTCTTTCACATTGTTATGTTGTTGTTTTTGTACATGGAGACTGAGTGAGGATTCTTTCACATTGTTATGTTGTTGTTTTTGTACATGGAGACTGAGTGAGGATTCCCCTACATTGTTATGTTGTTGTTTTTGTACATGGACACTGAATGAGGATTCTTCTTTTTTGTGAGCGTCATGTGACCTTAATGTGTTGATGCGACGTATACCAACAATAAATTATAATAAGTATGAAAAGTAATTTTGAGTTCATGAGTAGAGGATTTTCAATGATAAAACTAGTTCAGTTTAATAACCAGACTGCAGTTGCCTCTGGGAAACTTGGACGCTATTTGCATGTTGCATTTCTCCTTATTGCGTTCCAATTAATCGTTTATCAGATATTTTGTTAAATTATCTGAAATTATATTGGTGGGCATTCGTATATAGTAAAGTAACTTAATGATAGCAATACAACATTACCTTGTGTTTCAAACAGAAATAATGAATGTTTATATCATATATTGGCTGTTTTCGTACGTGCTAAACTTTAAATTATTCAATGTTGGTAATAAATTTTGACCCTTCGTCTAAAGCAGGAATAAGGAATCAAATCTTTTGATTAAAACTATACTGTTATGGTATATAATGCACAGACAGAAATGTCACACCAAAACAATATTACGCTTATTTAAGAGTGCGACATGTGTGGCAAGTAGATGACCTATATAATATATGTTATGCAAGATAACGAGACAACAGTGCAACTTTTATGTAAAAAACTGTATTATAGGAGATAGGACCTTAACTGTGACGAGAACATACAATATATATCAGGAAATAATTGATGACACGTGTGACATATCTGTATAGCATATGTTACAAGTTAATTAATTTAGACGTCTTTGTTACAACGAAGTTATATAGTGTTTCGTGATAAAATTAACATAAAGCATTATGGCGACCGAAGTTGCTGTTAATAAATCGGTGTGCTATCATCAGACGCCATCTTGGGTCAAGTTGTGTGGTTGAAATACGAGATTGTTCATTTCAGTAGATTATTGAAATATGTTGAAATTGACGTAATTCAAATTATAAACAGTTGCTTGATAATTTCTTGTATCGATTGAAACAAGTTAATTTAACTGTAAATAACATATAATAATGCGTCTAATGAATCGGGTTGATTCGAAATAGTTAAATATGAACTGGAACGAGACGTGCGATTTATATTTTTATGTTGCAAAATTGGTTTATCAAAACATTAGTTTATGTTTTATTAGTGAGTAGTTTATTGCACGTTTACTTTTTTGCGTAGACTTGTCGTCCTATTTTTTTTAAATGTTTTCTAACTTTACTCGATTGCGAAGAAATCTTTAAGCATGTATGAACCGCTTTCGAGTCCGCTTCCTGGGCAGAACCAGTAATGCGTGTTATCTTTTATGAGGTATCGGGTTGATCGGGGTATCGAACCCTCAAACTCTGGTATGAACGACAAGCATTCTATCCTCTACACAAGACTCCCGCTTAAATATTTTTTAACAATCTGAACAAAAATAATATGTTTTGTCCATGGTTAAGGTTACTCATATTTCATATTAATAATGTGAAATAATAAGTTACAATAATAATATGACAACAACGTTACAACTGCTTTTTGTTATTATTAGAAAGTGTGTGTGTTTGAAATTCTTATTTTAAAACGTGTGCACCGTGCAGTGAAGCAAACAGCGATTTGCCGTACACCTGACATTTCGCTGCTTGATATACTTACAACTAGAGCAATTGTTTACATTAAAGGTCACGGAAATATTATTGACAACATAAGTCAACAAAGTATTCGTAGAACAAAAATAAATGAAACTACCTCAATATGCTTGAAGCTGAGCCGTAGTCTATGAATGTATATTCAATACAAATACAGCATCTTATTCCAGAATCCACTTTTAGAACCTGTTCAGAACGTATCAATTTATAATAAAGTATATTTCACTTCCTTAAGTATGGTGTTCTGTTAGGGACATTACTCGATGACTGACACAGCACGATAGCACAATTTAACGGAGGCACGGAGACGAAAAATGCGATAGCACAATAAAAAACGTGAAACGTTGCATCGCACATTACCATTGTGCCATCATTTTATCGTGTCTCTACCACTCCAACACCATCAAACCGTAGTATCATCTCCATTGTACCATACTGTGTTCTTTTTGAAAAAAGCTATAATAAGGTTACCACACCACAACATCGTGCATTAGCTGTAATGGCTGATAGAATAAATCAAAAGATGCGTCGAATTTGCTCTATTCATATTTTGTTTTCAAAGCTAGCACGGTTCCATTTCTAATACAAGAAAAAGTGAGATTTCAGTCATAACCTCTCTGCTGTGGCTGTGATTGTAATTAATTGGCTGTTTTTTTTTTTGAAAACAGAAACTTGATTATTTGATTATTTGAGTAATAAAATAACTTGATACTTTCTGCTGGTTTTAGAATTTTAATTTTGTTTAGTCACATTACATTACGTCATTGTATAGACTGAAATAGATTTTAATAGCTTATGCGAGTATGCGAGTATGACATATAAAAGTTACATCAAAGTAAAATCAAGTATATAAATTATATACCATAAATTTTCTATATCCGGCCACTTATTCCGACCTACGAGACACTAAAACATTATTATCACTTTATTTTAGTATAAAATATAAACATACACAGTAATTCGTTATACTTTTATTGCTTTGTCATCTATACATTCAACAGCTAATATAAGAATACCACCGAAAATAATTAATGAGACTTTAGCTATAGAATACATGTATATATATATATCGGAGTTAAACATAGTTCAGCCAATCTTAATCGCAATAAACGTTGCATTGTCATTTATCAGAAAGCTATAGAACTTTTATCATAAAATCTAATTAAGATATATTTGACTTACTCTCTGCTAATACGTTTGTACATTGCAAAAGGGATTTGATTAGATATGTTTTAAAAAATCTAATATCATCATGAAAAAAAACATAATTAACTGATTAACACCGGCTGTTCTAAGTTTTTTTCTTTAACTTTCGAAAAGACACACACACACACATATTTACATTGAGAGAAAATACCTTAAAAATAATATTGATAATGCTCACTTGAATTTCCGCGTTATTGTTTTTAAGCATTTTTGTTATATATTCTGCTTTTGACCGTTCCAAGGGATTACTCGTTAATCTCCCCTATTTCATCTCCCCAGTTTAATCTTCTCGTAGGCGGTTCTTCTACCGACCGTTCCAAGGGATTGCCCGTTAATTTCCCCTTAGTCATCTCCCCAGTTTAATCTCCTCAGTGGCGGTTCTTCTACTGGCCGTTCCGAGGGAGTGACCGTTAATCTCCCCTATTTCATCTCCCCAGTTTAATCTCCTCTGTGGCGGTTCTTCTACTGACCGTTACAAGGTGGTAATATCTGTTGACACTTCTTCTCTATGTTTGAATGATATTATATTATTATTCTAAATATTGATAATGGTTTATGTTGCTTCGGTGCTTGTGTACTTTGAATGAAATATGTACGCGCCCTAGTCGACATATAGTTTCCTTGTTTGTGTGTTGGAAATAATACGTCATGGCATTTTGTCTTACTAATGTTTCAATATTATCATATATACATATTTATAAGGACTTGTAATGGATTGACTACTTGTATCTCCTGACTAAATGATGATAAAATAGCACACGAAGGATTAATAATTTGGCCAATTAATCATTCAGAATTCACAAGAAACTGATTTCTTTACATAAACTGTAAATTGTATGTAATCTTAGATGTTTAAACATGTTTAAATCACACAAAATGATCTTGAATTAAATATATTGAGGTTTGAAGTATTTCTCGTAATGTTGTTGTTATTTTAGCTACAGTTTACACATTTTGTATCAGAAGTACTGCAACAATTTTAAACACAAATTATTGGTTATGGCATTGTTTTGATGAGAATATGATTCTGCAATGTAAGAATTTTGATTAGTGTTCCTTAGATGGATGGAAGTTAAAATAATTAAAAACGATATATTGCGAGAGTTTCCGTGAATATGCGAGCATTCAAAACAAATCTCAAATAGTTGCCTTTCCTTCTCTATATAATTACTTGATGTTAAACATGTTTTGTTACGTTAGTTAATCGTCTCCTATTTACAATTGACAAAAAACATATAAGGTACATGCTAAACGTTTTTTGTGTGGGTAATAAAACGTAATTTAGTCATGACGCTGTATTACATGTAAACATAAGGTATATTGTTGGTTACTGTACCATACCATTGTGTCTGTATTGACACATCTCTATAAACATAAACACGTGATAAACTGGTTTTGTATAGATAATACGTCATGATCATGTGTCTTAAGCACACCACTGCGCCATTATCATAGCTGTGAAACTCAACAAAGACCATGGACGTATACATGTTAATTGTATACTAAATAGAGATATAATATAATATAATAACATGTCATTGGCTAGCTTACAGGTGATATCTATACCTCGCGAGTACAGTGATTTATATCATCATCATCAGCTTTATGCTGTTCTGTGTTATCAATTAGTATTAATTAATTAGTATCAATTATGAACATGTCAACACACAAGTTCATTAAACTCCGATATTGAAAAGATTGGCGTATAGGCATTGCTGCGTCTGTTGGAACGCAGTGTCAGATTTACGTGAGGCTGTTTATCTACGTCATAATGTTGTTATCAACATCATAGTGTCGTAATCTACGTGATAATGTTATTAATACATTTTAAGACTCACATTTAATAAGAAACAAAATCACACTAAACACCAGTTGCACTCATACATATTTTGTTATCACACGCGCAAAGAAATACACATGTACACGTACATGCACATGTGCACTAACACACATGCATTCGCGCACGCGTAGGATACGAGCAAACAAATATAACAAATACGAAATCGCTGATATGCCAGATAGTAACATAAATTCCAACAGGCCAAGTAATGTTTATTTTCTTTAAACAACGAAGAGATAAGGTGTCTAAAGAATCACAAGTAACAGTTTACCCGAGTTGGTTTGTTATTGTGATACATTACGATAAGACAATTTGTATGTATTAACTTCGTAATGGAACTAGTGCTTAAAACATAACAATCGTGAACCATCGGGTATTTCCGTATCCTCCGTATAAACAGATTGAAAACATCACTTGTTTAGAATAGAGGAGAATACATTTGTGAAGATCATGTAAAACAAACATGCTGTGTAGAGAATTATGCGTTATTCTAGGCAGTTAGATTCCAAGCATAACTGAGTTTTCAAAATTCTACTTCAAGATTAAAAATACAAAAAAAAATACTTTCATCTTGCGACTTTTTTTATTTCGTTTCCCTAACAGTATAAATGGAGATATGCAATGGATAAAATGATAATTAAATTCTATGTTTTAGTGGTCATGGTATAGTATATAGTGTCCATTTACAAATAATCCATACTATAAAAATGCATTAAATAATGGCAAGATCCAAGCATATGCGTCTATAATATTTACATATACAATTATACCATACGATTAAAGTGTATCTAAACATTGTGCCAATAAAATGATTGACTGTGATATAGAAGACTCCTGGGCGCACAGGCCGAAACTACAAAAGCAAACAATTCAAAATTTCAAAGAACAAAAACATTTACGTGCGTGGTAAATCCCTAGACATGTAAAATTGCTATAATCAGCAAGATACGGACGCTTCAAAGTAAAACATGCCCATAACATGCTGAGCCTTCAACACAATAACCACGATGGTAATCAAAAGAGTTTATGCAGAAGATATATACCGATGTTTTCTGCAACACTGTATCTGTTCGTGTCTAATTAAAGTTCAAAAGCAACCTAACATGTAAATGTATCCTAAAAGGGCTCCAAGGAAGATTAGTTTCAAACTTTTTGGACTACCCTCTTTATATAAAGACTTCCATTCCATTCCATTCCATCTATTCCATTCCATTACACCCGATTCCATTCCATTACACCCAATTCCATTTCATTACATTCTACCCCATTCCATTCCATTCCATTCCACGTCATTATTATAGCTTCCTATGAGGTAACGGTTTACGTTTACAGAAGAGCTTATTCATTTTATAATTGCAGTGTGTAATTTGGCACATTTAACTATTCATCGGAGTTTAATTCCAACGTGTTTCAACGGATGAAGTCATGTGTTATAATTATTATATAAAATCAGTACATTTAAAAAGATAACAAATGATATTTTTGCGTATCAATTAAAATAATAATAATAATAATAATGATAATAATAATAATAATAATAATAATAATAATAATAATAATAATAAGAATAATAATAACAAACGAGAAAATAAAAACTCATTTTTCTTAGATAAATAGTAATGGTAACAAATAATTTCTTAATTATATATATAGATTTCCTATTCTAAAAATAGATTTCCGATTCCAATTTGGAAATTAGAAATTCCAATTGGAAAATTTTTTTTCCAACTTGGACAAAACGCCTTTCCAGGGGTCTTTATTTGTGACATAAATCGGCAATTTATAATTCTTTTGATTACCTTTTTGTGAGCGCACAATCGTACTCTTCAAACTGCGATACTTTGTCAATAAAAATAACGAAAGATAAAAAAAAAAAAGTTTTCGGAAAAAAGAGTTGTTCCAGAAATTCACTGTGTGGTGTTAACATATGTTTAAAGTCTATCTTGTAGTATCATCAAATACCGTCAGAAACGTGTTGTGGTTATGTGGTAGTCTCAAAAGGACGTCCCTTTATTGGTTCTTATACGATGTCTTTGACGGTCTCCACAGTGTCCGTCAGCTAGAACCACGTCTTTAACCTGAACACAAACATACCAAGATGAATTCGTTCTCTTTAATCTGATTTTAAATTTTAAATGCTATAGTTTAAACTTATTTATTCTTACATCGATTGTGAAACAAATTCTTCCTGGATATAATTGTTGATAGAACTAATACTTATAAGTATATTGACATACATCTTAAGGTATATGTTTAGATCCCGATTTACATTGTCAGTAGATGTTACGATTGAATCTTCTTATAAAAACATTGTCTTATCATCATCAAACCATTTATACGGTGATAAGTAATCTAACGGGTAATTCCCAATTATCATAGTGGGGTAGTTGTACCAGTCGCCAGTCAGACTGGGTTCTCTCCACAACTTTCGTCAGAGAACGTTTGATTATGTAGAAACATAAACGTGCTATCATAAACTTAGATGTAGGATTTAAAAACATAGCTGTGATAATTAATTATAATCGGATAGTATAACAACCTTACGTGTGTTTTCTTTATAATTTAGAAGATTATCAGGCGTGGGTTGTCGCATTACGCAGGTAGCCACCATTTATAATTGGTGCTCAGGTAGCCGCTACATTGTGCTGATGCTATAATATCGGATGACTGTAAATAACGTTAAACACGTGCCTGATGTTAGGTGTGTGTCTTATAATAACATTTAAAGCACATCTCCTATTTCAGACAGATGCCAACAAAGAAGTGTTTGAAGTTTTCTAGACGATGAAGTCACGTTTCGTAAATGGAGATTTGAAATACTTTCACATTCTATAGCTGATATAAAGATATACATGTATTTTACAAAAAGCGTGATGAATCTTTGTTTGACATATCAATTATACTTGTTTTCATTTATCTTCGTTTATGATGTTAAATACTCGCTTATTTCTTTATTGAATGGAAGTAAATACACACACCCGTGTCCATGACCGAGTAATCAAGGGCTCTGTCTTAAGATTATTCGCTCCCCCAGACTGATAAGATCATGGGTTTGATCTCGATCAAGTCGAATCTGATCTAAACAATTTGGGTATGAAAGTTAGTCAGTTACTTGCGGAAGGAGGACAGTTCTAACGAAACTTTAAGATCGCCATACATTTAACATTAATTAGATGGCGTTAAACACAATTTAACAACAACAGCAACATTTAGTTGATACACATATTTGCTACAACTAGTCGCGCGCTGTTCGCCAAAAAGACCAGTTCATAGCGTGGGAGAGGGTAAATAAAACTTTATACACACAAGTCGTACGAACATATTTATGTTTGTAAAGCAAACGTTTGCAGAAAATGTAAAACTATCTCGATGTATTACCTGTTTAGATTTATCTCAGATAGAGACTAAGTTTCTATCTCTCAATAACATAATTATATTCATCCACGCATAAAATAGGCTCAGCATTAATTGGGCCAAAAATAAAGATTTACTGAACATTATCATTAAATGATTACCCATTAAACGTTTACATTTTCCATTATGCAATCAACTATAATTGCTAAGTAGTCGTAAACCGTCATCCAATAACCATCCTTATAAAACATATCATGCAGGTATAATTTAAAGCCTATCAAACCATAAGCCTTTAAACGGTTAACTTTAATGTGGTGAAAGGTCAACACGATCCTGTGGTATTTACTTCTTAAACTTCTTTTAACTGAAGAGCACATAGGCCTGTCAAATACTCTGAACGAATTAAAACACATAGTTATTTGATAGAAAACAACCAGAAACCAAAATATATTATATATATATATATATATATATATATACAGTCATCAAAATATATTCAATATAATCAAGTAGTCAATGCTCTACCGACTTAAATATTTATCATGAATAAATCAAACTTTGTATTATTTTTTAATACATTAGACATGGATAATTGTGATTGTTTTTACAAGAATACTTAAATCTATATTCTAAAAAGTAAAAAAAAATAACATAATACATATCTTAGAATTCATATAGGAAGAAACGGGAAACTACAAGTAATTTATGTTTGATTTTTGTTCAAAACTTCTTTCTAATAGTTAAATTATTTTCTCTATCAATCAACTCCACAAATTGTAGCATGTAAATATTTTTCAAAAAGTATTTCTTAACAAATTGATTCCTTATGTCAATATGTGACGGAAATTTTAATAAATAAAGAAATTCATATTCGATTGTATTGCATACAGTGCACATCATTTCTTGAAAAGGTATTTTAACAGGCTTTTGTCATCTGCCAACTTCTACTTCTAACCTAAGCATGATTCAAATTTGATTACCACATAATGATTATATTGGTTAGATTCCACGGTGAGAAAAAATTCTACTTAAAAAAAAAACATTGCAAAATGAAAGTTGACTTACTCAGAGATCACACAAGTTATGGATTCAACGAATTCATATTAAACATAGACGCGTATTCTGACGTCATTGACAATATACAAAACATTCTGACGTCATGTTCGTCATAGTCCGTTTGGTATATGTAATGAAGCTGTATGTATCAAAACGTCGCTTGTTGCATCACCTATTCCATAACTATATAATAAATTATAAAATTTACTATCGATATTCCGAAGGAAATAAAATATAATATCAATATCATAATAATATCAGAACTAGAATCATAAAGATTAGATTAACTTCCTGGTCTGTATGTATAAAGAATGTCGAATCACGCACAGATGTTATATAAGTCGTTTGGACTTAATTTGATTGATGCGTGATTCGTTATACTTAACACCTGCATAAAAAAACAGAAATATATGAATTTATTCCTATAATAAACATACTCATTACAATCGAGTCTGCTGCTCTGTCTTTTTTGAGAGGACGGAAGTTATGTACTGTGCTTACAATGGTATCAGAGATTATTAGATGACACCGAAACAAGGTCAAACAAATTTCTGTAAACACTTGATATCACCCACTAGATCCATTATCAACCAGCTCAATAGTTCTTAACTACTTATTTTCGCCTTTGGGAATTTTGTTTTCTAAAATCTAAGCTTTAGAGATGTGTTACAAAATTAAATCACGCACATTTAAAAGTCTTTTTACACCTTCTACGTGAAGCATGCATGCACCTCGATTAAACATGTGTTTAACTTCTCTGTTGCATGATCTTGCGGAATAACGTGTATCAGCACAAACGTCATTGATGCATGAGTTGCGTTTCTGAATGGTTTGGACTTTTACTCTGTTATCTTAAGTAGGAAAAGGTGTTGCTGTCAAAATGCAGTCTGTAAATAATCTGTTAACTGGATCTCTATATCTCGTTACCGGTGTTCTATTCTAAAATAAATGTTGATCTGAATGCAGGTAATTACTCTTTAATATTGATCTAGTTTAGATTGGTGTTTTTGTAATCTGGGAAATAGATCAAGACACTTTTAAAAGCAAGTGGTGTTCAATTTCCTGTTGTACCTTAGGACTGTGTTGGTTTATAATTAACTGTTTTAATGGTGCTGAAATTGTGTTTTAACGCATTCACAGTAGTTTGTGTTGTTTTGCACTTGTTTGATGTACTTATAATGTAGGGTAAGAACAAGATGTATGGTTGTTTTTATGTAACGCCACATTGGTGCAATAAAAGTTTCAACTGCATCTAATTTAATATACACTTGCTACCTTATTGCACTAATAGGACGAATTATTGCGAGTACGGTGTTTCTACCGACCGTTCCAAGGAGATGCCTAATGTCATTTCCTCTGTATGTATGTATTGTAATTGTTACTCTGTGGATTTATACTGATTGCGCTGTTTTGGTATCCTTTGAATGTCACGTATCCAGCTGGACATAAATTGTTTATGTTTATATTGCTATGTCTCCTGTCGAACATAGACATTTTAAGTCTAACCCTAATCCTATATATATATATATATATGGAGATCATTACTTGTGAATAACCAAGACATAAATGTACAGACCAGACTACGGCGAGTACGTCTAGCTACAATGCAAACCATAGATACAATATCAAGGCCTCTGCCAAACCAATAACTTTGGTGTCGACCATGACTTATAAACTATGAAATTACATGCAACACATCTGGACAGGGTGGACAAGTTGACATACATGAACTGATAGCTTTATATCAGTAGGATCCAGTTAAGGATTCATGACTACTTACGTGCTATATAAAGGACAGATTTATAAACATTTGGATCATACACATACAGTGAATTCATATATATTTAGTTTCATAAAGGGAGATAATTAAATTCACAACAACGGAATTTACGACTTTTGGGATCTGATATACACATGCAACAGTACCGTGTCAAGGTAACATCATAAGTGCATGGTATTTTGCCTCTGTTTGTTAACAAAATGATTTACATGCATCTGTCTCGATCTTCGTATTTCTACGTGTCGGCAGAGTAAATAGTTATATGTGAGCTACACCATGTCTGCGGCAATCTACTTTCATCATTGTGCCTCATGATTTTATGTAACAATTTTTGAAACGACAATGGGTTTAGTCATAATTTGTACAACAGGACAATATAACGTTTTATATTCAGAATATATGACGTGATATTGTTTTTTTTAACAAATTATACTATTCTTTTTGTTTTATTTATATTACTTTTCTTATATAACAAATATAAAGTAAATGCGAATCATTATTGTTTTTCTGATTCGATATGTAAACAGCGTGACATCTCTATATCTCTGTCTCTTTTCAATACACTGTATTTATGAAATGATGACTTTATAATATTGGCAATCTACCGTGGTCGATTGATCTAGGACTCTCTCTCTCATAAACAATTATATCATATTACCGAGGTCGTGGTTTTCGAAAATCTTTGTCACAGTTTAGGTATTGAGTTGAACGATTTAATGCGAAAAATAAATCGGTTTCTTGAATCTGGCTAGTGAATAACAATAATTATTGTTATAAAAGTATTATTGTGTGTGTTTGATAAATTCTGTGTTATAACATAAATATGATTTTAACGAATTTGTATATATTGCACTGTGTGTCATGTAGCGCTTGTTTTCAAAGACGTTTTGAATGTGTTGGACAAAAACGCTCATACACAGTTTAAAGATGCTAGTAAACAGAAAACTGTATTATTCCGAAAATTGCTTTTATCTTAAACTGATCTGATATCGCAATGTTCAGATTACCATTTGTTTTAAAGGGAGTATATCAGGATTTAAAAAAAATGGAGTAAAACATTTATTTCCAATATTTCATGCTTATATAGACACACTTGCCGCAGTACTGCTAAAAATATATCTATTCTAACCTGCGAAAATAATATATAAAAGGGATCTTCTAACTTTGGCTCCGCGCCTAGGTTAAACTAAAATAGATTTCCGTTTGAAATTTAACATATTTGTGACGTACTAAATCAGTCACGTGATTTTATTTTGATTTCAGTTTGAGTAATATGTATTTCATCTTAGAAACGGTCCGAATGACGATGTGAAAACCGTTAAGAAGTATTTAATGGCTGTCTATTTTAGGCATTTGGAGTTGACAGATAGCGATTAAAAATAGCGATTTTGTCAATTTTTAATCATTTACGTTACAGAGATGCCTTTTATCCATTTTAAAGTTAATTAAACATGTATTTACATATATATTCAAAATAATTTATTTCAAAATTGTAACGTTATTATTTTATACTTGTTGATGAATGAGAATGACAGAGATTTTTAAAAAAAACACCGTTTAAAATTGTGACATTATGTGTGGTAAATTCACTGTTTTAATAATAGAATGAAAACTAAATTTCACTCGCGCACACTGAAATAGACATGCTTCTCTACTCGTGACCATACCAGTTGGATGAAACCAACAATTTTACCTCTACATATTCAACTAATGTAAAAAAATGTTGTTAATTATATGATTTTAAACTTGTCTTTAAGGCGTAAAACTGAATGCGATGTGTGCAATCTTATTCAATCAGTAATCATCATACAGGTATAGTCGATAAAATAGGTAAGATAAAGTCAACGTGAAGAACGTTAACTCGATTTAGCAAATCTGTTTGGTACTTATTTCTTTATAAGTTACCTCCCTTGGTTATTTGTGCAAAAACAAAGTCTCATTAATATAACAAGCCCAATTGCGACATTTTGCTGATTGTTGAAAAAACAACAAAACAACATTGGTGGGTCTTAAAGAGACAATATAAATAATAGACCATTTTAAAATTGAATGCAAAACGATTTTGCAAAGAGAAGCGGTAATTGAGGCGTTTAGATATACTTTATACCCAGCATTGCTGGAACCATCGCGCTATTTGCTTGAACTGATTGCAGAACCAAGGCACCTTATGTTATTATATTAAAACAAATAAATACAGTAGCATTGTCAAATTTTATCATGAAAGTGTCCGGAAGGAACTACACGTTTATGATTGTTTTCGTGGACAATATATTTCTGAATATACAAGTGCGAGTTTATCGTTTGCCACATCAGATCCATAATGAAACGAATAATCGACTTGTCTATTATATTATTTTACTTGAACCGTATCGGTATTTAAAATTAGTCCAGTTATTAGAATAAAGCTATAATCGATGATGAGTTGAGATATAGATAAATGCTCTTGCTATTTGATATCCCCGGTACCGAAGACGGGGCCGATGTAAATATCTTACAGACCGTAATTCATTCTAGAACTCAAACGAACGCAAACGAAACGAATATCAAACGTGTTTTAAACGTTATACAAATGGACTAAAAATTCGAACGAAACGATAAACGAAACGTATATGTAGATCAGTTCTATACATTTGGGTATTGACCCGATAGCTTCAGACAGTAAGACTTTTATAATAATTATGACATGAGTTTCTGTTATATTGCTAGCACGTTATTTTCTTTACTTAAACTTCAAATTATGACAGTAAGGGCATCATACTCATAAAATCAGGATTATATACGGATAAAATCAAACACAGATAATTGCAGCGTAACGATAAATATTCTTTGATGATAAAACAAGATACATATTTTAAACTGGTACCGGAAGTGCATGATAAAACAAATAGAGAAAGGCTATTGGAATGTTATATACTGAAAGGATAAAGAATCGCATACTGGTAGACATTCCATGCTTTTCATTGCTCGCATATTAACTTGAATATGACGGAGTGCTAGTGTGTATCTATCGGCTACTTGATGCCTTCTAACAATATTAGGGATACCGAATAAGTTTTACGGTGTGCATGTGCCACTCATGCAGCTATGCATGAAGCTCCACAATACAGATAATCTTTACTCGAAGCTTAAACTGTATACACACTTATTCAATGATATATAGACCGCAGCGTGGTCTAGTGGTAGAGCGTCCTCCTCGCATGCGGAAGTTCATGGGTTCAATCCCTGGCCGGGTCATACCAAAGGCTTTAAAAATGGTACTAGAAGCTTCCTCGCTTGACGCGCAACATTTAGAGGACCGGTCGCCCGGTGTCAGTATAATGTGACTGGATGGGGTATCATACCATGTGTCTGTGGCATGGTTCTCCAGTGTGACAGCGCTTAGAATACTGTCTCAAATAGACACCGTCGCGATATGACTGAAAAATTGTTGAAAGCGACGCTAAACACCATACAACAACAACATCAATGATATATTGATACACAGAGCGCCGAAATCAAAAATAAACAAGATCAATTCAATGCAAAGACGAGGATTTAACAGAACCATATTCATATAAACAGAGATAAGTGACGGCACGTGCTTGTCTTGATTTCGGATGACACATTTAGTGCGTTCAAAATCTTAAAAACGCTCCTCCTGAACCAACTGACATAAGTGTGTGATTTGTAGTTCTGGGTGGTAAACTTGTCTTTTTAAATTTAAAGAATTTTTAACGCTATAAGTTATATGATGTGATTATTTCTCATTTTTAGTCCATTTTAAAGAAAAAATTTAGAAAACTTACTAGAAGTTGAAATATCATAAGACATTTTCGCCAACCTTGAATAACTTACTTATCAATCTTGATTTAACGTTTTTGTTAAAACGGGTACACTACCTTTTTTCTTTAAAAAGCAAGAACACCATTTAAATAAAAATATTATAAGTCAACAACTTTAAAAGCTGTTCTTGGTATCATAATTATAAAATTCAGTAAAAGGTTCACAAAAGTTATAAAGAAAAAATAAAGATGCCACTGGAAATTTCAGCGATGTAAGTTGATCCGCCAGTCTCGGTAATTAAGTCACTGAAAGGACATACCGGTTTCTAAGCGAATTTTTATACTTTTCAAACGCACAGGCGTCCCCATGTTCCAACGTCGTAGACGTGTTTATGATGTGGATATTGGTGTTTATGGTGTTAATATTGGTGTTTATGTAGTTAATATGGTGTTTATGGTGTTAATATGGTGTTTATGGTGTTAATATGGTGTTTACCGTCTTAATATACATTGACATATACATGCTAGTATATAACATACGCTGACATAATATAAAATACATTTACATACTAGTATATAACATACGCTGACATTCTATAAAATACATATACATACTAGTTTATAACATACGCTGACATAATACAAAATACATTTACATACTAGTATATATCATACGCTGACATAATACAAAATACATTTACCTACTAGTATATAACATACGCTGACATAATATTAAAAAAACTACATACTGGTATATAACATACGCTGACATAATATAAAATACGATTACATGCAAAATATATTTCAAAATATTTACGTTTCATAAAACATTAAAATACGCTAACATATTTATTACGCTGACATACAATAACAAACGCTAGCATATATAATACGGTGATATAAGAAGAAAAACGCTAATATATATAATACGTTGACACATAATGAAATACGCTAACATATATAACACGCTGACACATAATGAAATACGCTAACATATATAATACGCTGACACATAATAAAATACGCTAACATATATAATACGCTGACACATAATGAAATACGCTAACATATATAATACATTGACATATAATCTCTGTATTTCATATATTTTCCAATAAATATGATTATGCAGAAATGGAACAACATACGTTCAAAGTATATACATATAATTGCTTATTAATTCTGTAAGTTGTTACTAACGAGTGCATGTATCCAGGCGAATGGTTCATACACTCGTTATTGACGCCTGCGAATTTTCACTTTTTGGGGGTAGCTTTGAAAAATATAACCCCCCAAAATATCAAATCTCAGTCATGAAATTTTGAGATTGCACTTTTAACGTATTTAATTTTTCTCCGAAACTGGGTGACGTTTTCTGTACAAAAATTACCTTAATATGTAAGTTGTGCGTTTTTAAAGTACCTAGGTGTAGTTATATTGATTCATTTCTTCTTTTTTTTCAGAAATTTTGCAAGAATGTCTCAAACACCAGAGCTTGCTGAACCAACCGCCTGGAATTTGACGTCATACACTATCCACAAAGATCTAAATATGAACTCAGACAACGGGTCGTACGGTGACATTTACACTGATTACTTGTATACTGGTTTTGAAGACTTTAAATTTGATGAGTTTGATATATTCTTTGACATGAAGCCTTTGAACATTTTTCTTATGATATTATACGGAATTGTTTTCATAGTGGGGTTGCTTGGTAACATATTTGTGATCATGGTCATAATCAAGTTTAAAAGTATGAGGACATTAACGAATTTTTTTCTGGTGAACTTGACTGTAGGCGATATTCTTGTGATCTTGATATGCATTCCTGTTACTCTAGGGCAAACTATTTACAAAAAGTGGATTTATGGTGAAGTGTTGTGTAAGTTATCGCCCTTTATCCAAGGCTCAGCCGTCGGTGTCAGTGTTCTATCGTTGCTTTCCATTAGCGCCAGTCGATATTTCGCCATATATAAACCATTAACCGCGAAAATTGTGTTTTCAACGCGAAATACACGCTTTATGCTGTTTGCAATCTGGATAATTTCATTCGCGTCATTTTCCCCACTTCTGGTAGTCAACTCAGTGACCACGTATGGATATCAGGGACTTTTTGAAAATAAAATCTGCGAAGAAAAGTGGCGAACACTTAAGAACAAGCACATTTATAACGTCTTTATATTTTGCATCTTATTCCTGTGGCCAATCATTTTAATGGCAATAGCCTATTCGATTATCGGTCATACGCTCTGGATCGGGAACACAATGCTGTTTCGGGATGAAAGCAAGTCCAACCAGAAGAGAAACTGCCAGATTCTGAAACAGAGACGAAGAACAGTCAAGATGCTGGTGTGTGTGATTGTTATATTTGGAGTGTGTTGGTTACCTTACTATATAGTTTATTTGTGGATCGATTTCAATTTAAACGACAAAAGTAAAGTAGAGACAATGGATTTTGTATATACGTACATTTATCCCCTCGTTTTATTGTTAGGGCTTGCTAATTCAGCAGTAAATCCAATTTGCTACTGTTTTCTTAGTCATGGATTCCGTCGAGGTTTCAACAAGATGTTCTGTAACGGCTTTATCAAGAGAAGCGGCAGTTTTCTGCGACGGACATCCTGGAAATTTAAAACAACAGTCAGTGAGAGTGTGGAGACAGCCAACTTATGAATGTCTGTTTTTGTTATTACTACCATTAATGGATAAATAAATAAGTGAAGTAAATACATTTTATGTAATGATTTGAACAATTGTGCACAATGACCCAAAATACGTCGTTTTGATTATTGTTATTCAATGACATGCATTGTCTGTGATAGAGGTTTAATTATCATTAAATTAATTGAATTATTAAATCTGACATGAAGGCAGAAATAGTTCCATTCGACTCAGTTTGACATATTCTATTATACTATGTACATGTATTGATATATTGTAATATACTATATTCATGTACTGATTTATTGTAATATACTATGTACATGTACTGATATATTGTAATATAATATATTCATGTACTGACATATTGTAATGTACTTTGTACATGTATTGATTTATTGTAATATACTATATTCATGTACTGATATATTGTAATATACTATGTACATGTACTGATATATTGTAATATACTATGTACATGTATTGACATATTGTAGTATACTATGTACATGTACTGATATGTTGTATTATACTATGTACATGTACTAACATATTGTAATATACATTGTACATGTACTGATATATTGTAAAATACAATGTACATGTACTAACATATTGTAATATACTATGTACATGTATTGATATATTGTAATATACTATGTGCATGTACTGATATATTGGTAAAATACTATGTGCATGTACTGATATATTGTAGTATACTATGTACATGTACTGACATATTATAAAATACTATGTACATATTTACTATGTACATGTACTGCTATATTGTAATATACTATGTGCATGTACTGATATATTGTAATATACCATGTACATGCAATAATATATAATAATATACTATGTACTTGTATTGATATATTGTAATATACAATGTACTTGTACTGCTATATTGTATTATACTGTTTACATGTACTGATATATAGTAATATACTATGTACATGTATACTATGTACATGTATTGATATATTGTAATATACAATGTACATGTACTGACATACTGTAATATACTATGTACATGTACTGATATATTGTAATATACTATGTACATGTACTAATATATTGTATTATACTATGTACATGTACTGATATATTGTAATATACTATGTACATGTACTGATATATTGTAATATACTATGTACGTGAACTGATATATTGTAATATACTATGTACATGTACTGATATATTGTAGTATACTATGTACATGAACTGATATAGTGTAATATGCTATGTACATGTACTGACATATTGTAATATACTATGTACATGTACTGACATATTGTAATCTACTATGTACATGTACTGATATATTGTAATATACAATGTGCATGTACTGATATATTGTAATATACTATGTACATGTACTAATATATTGCAATATACCATGTGCATGTACTGATATATTGCAATATACTATGTGCATGTACTAATATAGTGCAATATACAATGTACATGTACTGATATATTGTAAAATACTATGTGCATGTACTGATATATTGCAATATACAATGTACATGTACTGATATATTGTAATATGCTATGTACATGTACTGATATATTGTAATATGCTATGTACATGTACTGATATATTGTAATATGCTATGTACATGTACTGATATATTGTACTATGTACATGTACTGATATATTGTAATATACTTTGTCCATTTACTGACATATTGTACTATACTTTGTACTTGTATTGATATATATTGTAATATACAATGTACGTGTACTGCTATATTGTATTATACTATTTACATGTACTGATATATTGTAATATACTATGTACATGTATACTATGTACATGTACTGATATATTGTAATATACAATGTACATGTACTGACATATTATAATATACTATGTACATGTACTGATATATTGTAATATACTATGTACGTGTACTGACATATTGTAATATACAAAGTACATGTACTGATATATTGTAATATACAATGTACATGTACTGACATATTGTAATATACTATATACATGCACTGACATATTGTAATATACTATGTACATGTACTGACATATTGTAATATACAATGTACATGTACTGACATATTGTAATATCCTATGTACATGAAATGACATATTGTAATATGCAATGTACATGTACTAATATAGTGCAATATACAATGTACATGTACTGATATATTGTAAAATACTATGTGCATGTACTGATATATTGCAATATACAATGTACATGTACTGATATATTGTAATATGCTATGTACATGTACTGATATATTGTAATATGCTATGTACATGTACTGATATATTGTAATATGCTATGTACATGTACTGATATATTGTACTATGTACATGTACTGATATATTGTAATATACTTTGTCCATTTACTGACATATTGTACTATACTTTGTACTTGTATTGATATATATTGTAATATACAATGTACGTGTACTGCTATATTGTATTATACTATTTACATGTACTGATATATTGTAATATACTATGTACATGTATACTATGTACATGTACTGACATATTGTAATATACTATGTACATGTACTGATATATTGTAATATACTATGTACGTGTACTGACATATTGTAATATACAAAGTACATGTACTGATATATTGTAATATACAATGTACATGTACTGACATATTGTAATATACTATATACATGCACTGACATATTGTAATATACTATGTACATTTACTGACATATTGTAATATACAATGTACATGTACTGACATATTGTAATATCCTATGTACATGAAATGACATATTGTAATATGCAATGTACATGTGCTGACATATTGTAATATTCTATGTACATGTACTGACATATTGTAATATACAATGTACATGTACTGACATATTGTAATATACTATGTACATGTACTGACATATTGTAATATACAATGTACATGTACTGACATATCCTTTTTGCTCAGTGTGTTTTACCCTTGGACGTGGCATTGTATTGGTTAGCTATTATGTGTTAATGTTCAATCCATTTGCGTTTGCTATTGTAAATAGCGCTATTGTGATATACCTTCGTTATGTCTGTGTGTCTTTATGTACCGTGTGGCGACTGTCATGTGTCCCGGTATATGCAATCATTGTTATTATTGTTATGTCCCGCTTTTCGAAGAAAATTCGGGGATATTAAATTGGCGCCTGTTCGTGTACCACAATCTTGTGAATGGAGTTCCTCCCATAGTTCAGATACAACTTACTAAACAGCAGATTTATGGTCTCAATATCACCTTTTGATGAAGGAATTGTTTTCATTGTTTGAGTTATGACTCTTTATGGTAATGTCACAACTCTACGGTCACAACTCCTCCACAGTTTTAAGCTGATTGAAATTAAAGTTACTGTCACAGTAGGGACATGACCGGAACATAATTATGTCTGTGGTCTTGGAATTCAGATTCAATGATGTTCATTAAGTTATGGCCCTATGTTACTTAGATTAATATATCTATGTTACTTTGAATAATATATATATAATATATATATTTTTCAGTCACCCATTTGAATGACCCATTTATTCTCCCCGTCCTAGGTGTGCGAGGGTCGGGGAGGACCATCTCTCTACACACCTTACAATTTCAAAATAAATAAATATATCTATATCAATTGCATATAAAATAATTCACCATGAATTATATTTTATGTTGATACTATTGAAATTTGCTGTACTGTATATGGTATTAATATGAGTCTGTCGTCTGACTTTCCGATTCATGTGTTATACTTTGTCTGACTGACCCCCATTATCGCAAACAAACAGGAAAAGTTCAAAACTGACGAAACATACGAGCAAATATTGGCGGCCTCCGCACAGCAAAATTACATATTTTTATATTTATTACGTTTGATATCTGATGTGATGTAGAATAGTTTTATATCTTACTGGTTACAGCGCAAGCTTCAGTGTTAGGCGATTCGATCCAGATTATTGGTAATTTGTTCGATACCATATCACAGCCATATGTCCGATACCCTATCACAATCACATTTTCGATACCCTATCACTGCCACATGTTCGATACCTAACACAGTCCCATGTGCGATTCCATATCAGATCCACACGTTCGATACATTATCGCAGCCACACGTTCGATACCCTATCGCAGCCACATGTTCGATACCTTATCACAGTCACATGTGCGATACTCTATCACAGCCCCATGTGCGATACCATATAACAGTCACACGTTCGATACCCTATCACAGTCACACGTTCGATACCCTATCACAGTCACATGTTCGATACCCTATCACAGTCACATGTCCGATAATCTATCACAGTCACATGTTCACTACCCTATCACAGCCTCATGTTCAATATCCTATCACAGTCTCATGTTCGATACCCTTTCACAGTCACATTTTCAATACCCTATCGCAGTCACATGTTCACTACCCTATCACAGCCACATGTTCAATACTCTATCACAGTCATATGTCCACTACCCTATCACAGTCACATGTGCAATACTCTATCACAGTCATATGTCCACTACCCTATCACAGTCACATGTGCGATACTCTATCACAGTCATATATCCACTACCCTATCACAGTCACATGTGCGATACTCTATCACAGTCACATGTTCAATCTCCTATAACAGTCACATGTCCACTACCCTATCACAGCCACATGTTCGATATCTTTACAAAGTCTCCTGTGCGATACTATATCACAGTCCCATGTTCGATACCCTAATACAGTCCCATGTGCGATACCATATTACAGCCACACGTTTGATGCCCTATCACAGTCACACGTTCAATACCTATCACAGTCACACGTTCGATACCCTATCACAGCCACATGTTCGAAACCCTATCCCAGTGACACGTTCGATACCTTATCACAGCTACAGTTTCGATATCCTATCACAGTCACACGTGCGATACTCTATCACAGTCCCGCGTGCAATACCCTATCACAGCCACATGTTCGAAACCCTATCACAACTACGTATTCGATACCCTATCGCAGTCACGTGTTCGATACCCTATCGCAGCTACGTGTTCGATACCCTATCGCAGTCACGTGTTCTATACCCTATCACAGTCACGTGTTCGATACCCTATCGCAACCACTTGTTCGATACCCTATCGCAGTCACGTGTTTTATATCCTATCGCAGTCACGTTTTCGATATCCTATCACAGTCACTTGTTCGATACCCTATCGCAACCACGTGTTTGATACCCTATCGCAGTCACGTGTTCTATATCCTATCGCAGTCACGTGTTCGATACCCTATCGCAGTCATGTGTTCGATATTTTATCACAGCTCCACGTTCGATACCCTATCACAACCACTTCTTCGATACCCTATCGCAGTCACGTGTTCTATATCCTATCGCAGTCACGTGTTCGATATCCTATCATAGTCACGTGTTCGATACCCTATCGCAACCACGTGTTCGATACCCTATCGCAGTCACGTGTTCGATATCCTATCACTGTCACGTGTTCGATACCCTATCGCAACCACTTGTTCGATACCCTATCGCAGTCACGTGTTCTATATCCTATCACAGACACATGTTCGATACCCTATCACAGACACACGTTCGATACCCTATTATAGACGTATGTTAGGTTATTGTGCAAAACACTGTATCATTGTATGCTCAGCGCTGATTTTACACGAAATACATCGAGCGATATTTGCTGAAGTCTCCATAATATGTTTTTTTTAATTCATGTATTTTTTTTTTACTATATTACTAGATAAAGCGTATTTCTAGTCAAGATCATCCTCGACACTTGCTTTTTTAAAAACACAACGTCTTGGCAATTTCGTCAAAAATGTAACTGGATTCTAATTGGCTGACAAAGACAATTGGACAACCTCGGCGAGATTTTTATAAAATCTAACACAGCTTTTTCAGCAGACTGTTTAAATGTTTATTGTTTTCTTTTCATTTTTTTCCTACATTTTTTATCTGCAATGACTTTAAAATTGAATTATCTATTTACTTTTAGAAACGTACGTCGTATTGAAGGTGTGTTTATCTTACATTTTAGCAAATCAAATCCGACTTCCGGTTTTTTAAAATTGTTTGCACAACGAGTTTTAGAAAAGCAAGTTATGAATATTACCTATACTAGTTTGATTTATGATATTTCACATAATTTGTATGGACACTTAACATTCCGACTGTCTTTATATTTTGTGTTTCCATGTGCATTTTAGTAATGAAATTGTTAACGAGCAATGCTAATGTATCAGGATATATAGTGAACCAGCATTACCCGTTCTAATGTATTTAAAAATCGCTAAATGCTAAAACCTCACAATTACTTATTATATGTATATAAGTCAATTACGATTCCAGGTTGAATATAACAGCCGTCAACAAGAATATAATAGAAAGGATTTTAATCTTTATAACGTAAACCGCCGCTAATTGCTAAAACCTAACAGTTATTTAAGGCTATTACGCGCAATCTGTATAAAAACAAACGTTAACAACTATAAAATATAATGATCGCATAATGGACGACACTCATGTACACTTGCACGTGAACCAATACTTGAAATACAGACACCAGTGTCTGTTTGTGTACGTATAATGCAAGAACATTATATTGACAAATTTACGAAAATTCATCTTCGGTTTACATTCATACAATTCTGTTGGCTTTTGGCAGCCTTACGACTTATTCAATAAAAATATTTTATAAGTGGCGCGAAATAGTCCTCTACCAGACGACAGTCCTCTAACAAACCTGTTTACCAAAGTCTGCAAGGCTTTATGGGATATTTCTAGGAACTCTCTGCTGGTTTATCATAGAGGAAATCATATAAATATTTTAAACTTCGTCTTGGTGCTAAAAGTCGTTGTTTGTTTGTCGAGCATTTTGCAATTTTGTATTATAGGGTACTGAACGTATATGGATTAATATTAGATAAGATGAGTTGTTTTGACAGAGGAATACGAGCTTGTGTGCATTCTTCCGCCAAAACAACGAGTCCCAATTGATATTTATATATACACGTTCAGTAACCTTTTTATTGTATGCTTTCATATTGTTTAGGACAGTTTGAATTGTTAAATGCTTTCTATTAATTGTTCATATAAATATTGGTTATACTCTTATTCCGAAATATCATACTGACGTAATACGGCGGGAAATAGTACAATGTCATTTCGCAATTTGATGTTACGGCATAGAAATAACCATCATCAATGCCGTTTGTGTCAGAATTCTTTAAACCAAGAGATATAGTGTCTTATCGTATTTTATCCCCGATGAAGACCATTTTGGGCGAAATAACACAGATGGCGAAAGTATTTCTTACTGCTGTTGCGCTTACTAAATTTCCCTTGCAATACCAATCATAAAATACTACACGCTCATCTTCTATAGAAAATTATACGAACAGTATGAAAGTACACAATAAAAGTTGATATTATGGATGTAGTTATTGGTGAATAATTTTTAACAGTTAAAATATGTCGACCACTATGAAATAGTTTTGCATATAAAATGCTATATAGTTGTATTATTTGATTATGTTTATTACATTAAATGTTATCGCCAATATATCACGTAAGTCGCTGTATTAAGTCTGCATGTTATTTATCTGAATGGTTTAAACTGTCTTGTTAGATACAGTTAGTATTAAACATAATTTATATTTGATACATTCGTACTTCCAACGATCTGAATATATCCCAAACCATCATCATATTGTTATTATACAATATGTCTTAAACTTTAGTAATGCATACTTATACAGACCGTAATCCGTTCCAAACGAACGCAAACGAAACGAATATCACACGCGCTTTAAACGTTATACAAACGGACTAAAATTGCAAACCATAAACGAAACTAAAATGCATTTAAAACGCAAAACAAACGCGTTTGACACGCAAAACAAACTCATTTGAAATGCATTTTGGTGTACTTGAACGGATTACGGTCTGTATGTAAAAAAGAATTAAAAATTGATTTGTCTCCTTAATACGATATAATAATTACCAAAATGATTTTATAATCATTTGTAGATTTTTTTAATTCGAAACAATATGACTGTTCAAGTACTCCTTTTTTTTTAAAAAAATTGTGCTGCGCAATCAACAATTAAACGCGTAATAAGTCCTACGCTGTATCGGTCTATGCTGGCGCCTCCGTGATATATTACATTCTAAGCACCATACTGTGCTGCTGTTTTGTAAATACATACGTATTATAGTTTAAATATTATTAACGTTATTGTGTTTAACGTGCAATTGTTATGTTGAAAAAAATAACTGAAATAAAATACGTCTCAAATTTCTTAAAATAGTTGTTATGTTTATATATTACATGTATCCAATATTAAGATTTACAGTAGAACTTCGATGGCTCGAACCCGACCCAAAATAGATAATATGTTGTTCGAGCCAAGTATTGTTCAACATCATACCATACATGCACAAGTACATACATCGGAATAGGAATTCGGCCGTGACCAGATAAGTGGTTCGAGCTATAAGTGGTGTTCCAGCTATCCGTGTTCGAGTCAACGAAGTTATACTGTATTTTTCAAAGATCCGTATCTGAATCGTTAAATCGTCTATTATTGCGTCGTTAAACACACATATAAAAGTGAAATGACACTATCATAAAAGTATAGACAATAATTTAATAGATTTAATATGTGATTCGCTACAGTCTACATACATTGGCCTTGACTAGCTCATTCAGTAACCGGATGTCACATCTCTGAGTATGCAGAGAGAGGTGTACCTAGTAATGGTTAACCACCTGAAGGATGACAGGAATGACGATTAAATGCGCTTGTCTGTAGTACGGCCCCAGCTCTCCCGATCGTGTCCGTTAAAAAGCAATGTTGGGAAAGCCACATTTGAGCACGTTGATTGGTCAGTTAAATAACGTCTTAGCCTAATGAGGCATTCAATTGCTACGAAGTGTGCGACATACATAGATTTCCCTGCTTTTTTCATTGGTGGTTAATAAACTTGATTCGGGCGATATCAGGTTCAGGGATAGACTAGTATTCTCATAGTCTATCCCAGAACCTGATATATTCCGAATTAGGTCTATTAACCACCAATGAAAAAGCAGGGAATTCTATGCCTGTCCCACAATTCATAGCAGATGAACGCTTACTTAAACTGTGACACCATCAAACTTTATGTTGAAGGAATTGACCAATCAACGTGCGCAAATGCGACTTTCCCAACATTGCTAGTTAACGGACCCAATCGGGAAAGCTGGGTCCATACTACATATTTCTCATTATTTGTTCAGCACATGCTGGTGTCACTTGATAAGAGGCGATGATCACGTCAAACGGTCTACATAGTTACATGATTTGAAAAGAGGAGTTACCTAGACCTAGTATACTATGCAAATATTAGTTAATAGTTTATCCATTATGTTAGCAAATGTATATATTTATCTTGTCATAAAATGCTTATATCTCATACACAATAATGTTATCTTTTGTATGGTTTAAAACTGAATTTAAAATATCCAAATCCAAATTACTTCTAAAGTATGCTACACATAATCGTGCAATACGTATTGTTCATTTTAATTATATGAAATATTAAATATTTAATATTACGTTTTAGTTGTTTTGTAATATTTTATTTATTTATGAATTATGGATAAGTCGTCGCAAAGGCATTCTGTCTTAAGACAACTTCTTCAATCAAATGACAAATCATTCCATTATAAAAGAACAAAACGAAACTGAAAATTCATTATATTGGACTTTACTAGGTCTTTCAATGATAAAGCCTTCCATGTCCTATAGCGATACTCAACTATTATACAACAGTGTAGTGTATGGAAACCAGAAACAATAATATAAATAATGACTAGTATTGGTTAACGTCACTGTTAATTGTAACGTGATCAGAATCGAACCACCGGTGTCTTTATTAGCTAAACATTAATATGACCAAGAGAAAGCAAAGCTTTGAAAGGATACGGGTTACAAAATGCATCATAAAATCACTACACCGACGAAAGCATAGGCGTGCCAGAGATATATCAATCACGATAACAAGAAGCCCGTGCAGGAAGTATTTTAAACTGCAATAAAAAAATCAGAGAAAATCAATTTCTATGTGGAGCCCTTCTCGCTCATAGTTTACACTTTGATTGTTTATAGCCGGTTTTATCGACATTTGGCACTGCTATACATCAAATGGCGAATGTTTTATAAAGATATAGCAAGATACGCCTGGTAATTTTTATCCAACCAACGGGCCCGGGAGTAGATGCGCTGATCACATCTAAACAACTGAAATACTAATTAAAAAAAAAACACTAAGAAACAAAACAACAGAAAGCCATTGTTGTCATTATTTTGATCAAACATTGGCTCTTGTAAGTAATGAAACGAACCATAATGAAGTGTTATTGAATTATATGGTAATAAGTTTGAGAAAATAAGTTACGCGACAAAAAGTAAATCGTAAAGTCAACGTTCTCCACAATACAAAATTAAACATATCCATGGAGACAAAATGTTTCGCCAATACAACAATTTTCCAAATAAATGGATTATATCTTTAAAGAATCCCATAAAAAACAAAATGAAACTGAGGAAATTAATTATAATCGGCTTTATTAAGTTTATATAAACGATACTCGACTATTCAGCAACAATGAACGGAAAATAAAAATAATAGCACAACTAATGATTTACATTGTTTAACGTCACTGTTCAATGGAATGTCTCTATAAGATCAGCTAAAAATACAACAAAATGAACAAGAGAAGATACAGTATTCAATTGTGCTTCACAATTACACAACACACATTTAAAACATATACATTCAATATATTAACAGGATTCTAGAACTTAGATTTAGACATATATACAGATGATACTCACCAACTCGAACTCTGATATTTCGAATTTCCGGTTATCTCAAATTTGAAGTTCGGTCCCGTTTTTTCCCCTTCTTTTTCTATATTCATTAACTCCTGATATATCAAATTCCAGTAATTCGAATTATTCACTATTTCGAATCTGTTTTTGGGTCCCTCCATCCTAAAATTTATTGATTTCTCACTCGTTATTTCGAATTTTTATCAAGAAGATGAAAGGCAAACCGTCGAAGGTGATAATTGTTGATCCCATATCTGTAATTTATCGCTTTGTGTGTCTGTACTGGCAGGTAAGTTAATTGTGTCATCAAATTGTTAAGATACAAACACGAGCGATACACACGCTAATTAGACAAACAACGCCGAAGCGTTAAAAGACGTTTTTGACCTGTGCTATTTTTCGTCTTATTTTTTATTTGTAAAATTGTTGTAACGATTGCTTGTATTTAACCTGTGTTTATATTTCAGTTGCTTATTCTATTTATTTAATATTCATGTAATTAAAAAGTATCAAAAATAAAAGTATATTTTGTTTATCTATTGTATCACACTCAAAAATATAAAATGTTCACGCACTGTGCAAATAGACAATTAGCCTACACACGGATAACAACACACAACATACGCTTGCGTAGAAGGAAATAACGCATGTAAACAGTAGAATTTACCACGATTTAAGATAAATCCACAGTACACATCAATACAAACGCAGTTTATATCATGTGTAAATATAACCACAACGTGTTATATTGAAAAAGAACACAATAAAAAACAAACAAATAGAGGTATTTATAGGTACAACATGTATATTTTCAACGATTTATGAAGTGGGTGGGGTAACGGTAAAATGTTGAACAAAAATAAACTCCTGATAAATCGAACTTCGGATATTTCGAATTATTTTTACGGTCCCACGGAATTCGAAATAACGAGTTTCGACTGTATATATATATATCAATACTGTTTTATATTGCTACAGGTATTTTGTATTTAACCAGAGCACACTCATTGTTCATGAAACTGACTATACAAATGTGTTTTCAGTTTTGATCTAAAACTGGCTTCAGATTGAATGTCTTTCAGACAACTCGGTAGATTATTCCACCATTTGGGACCAACAACGGATCTGTCTGCTAGTTTTGTTCGCCGGCTAGGTATGTTAAAGTTAATGTCGATATTAAGAAGAAACCTGTACAGTTAATGTTTTCATTTAGGACAATTGCAAGAAAAACCTGTCTTTACAACTGCAATAAAATAAATAAAAAAAATCAAATCAATGTGCAGCCTTGCTCGACCAACTTTTTCACTTTTTTTTTTTACTTGTATTGCTGGTTTGTCGAAATTTGGCACTGTTATACATCGAATGGCGATTGCTTTCTAAAATAATAACAAAAAAGTCTGATACTGATTACCTGACTAACTGATCCGTTGACGTGCTGACCACAGTTTAATAAATAAAATATTGTTAAAAACAGGCACAAAAAATCTGGAACAAAACAAGCAAACATTGCTATTTTTGCAATCTGTTGCGCTAAACACCGCCTGATGTTTTTGCAAGTATTGAAAATAAACCATCCTGTAGTGCTATTGGAATAAATGATAAATTTTTGGAACGAATGATTTAGGCGACAAAACAAATCTCATATAGTCAATGTTCTCAACAAACAAACATTACGACTATCTACGGAGACAAAATGTTTCGCCAGTACAACAATTTTACAAATAAATGGATTATATAATATATTATGTTTACGTTATTAAATATTTTTCTCTAAAAGTATTGAGATTATTATTTAGCAATGCTATTAACGATTTTTTTTCTGCACAATTGAATTCTGATGCAATCTGTAATTGAAGGATTACTTTAGAGATGTGACCGCCATTTGTAATGACTAATCTTATAATACAAGTAAATACTGCATATGTTACACCTGATTAATAAATGGACCTAACATCAAACCAATGACATCAATGTTCTAAGTGTAAATCGTATATTTCAAAAGTTTAATATACTTAAATGTAGAAGGTCTTTGAAATAAATATAGTTGTATAAAGTATTTTCTAAGATCAATTGAAAAAATGGAGATACACATAATTATATAGTATTATTGTCTTCTATGTCAGAAACTTTACAACAAACACTGTGTCTTTTTGTAACTGTTCACTGTAGATTTTTTATGTAGTAATTGACATAACAATGGAGCTACAATTAAAATATCTATAAAGACTACGAGACGTATGGAACCACAGTAAATAAACGTCACAGCATAATGATCAGTTAAAACTTAAATTCATTTAGACAAAGTCAAAGTCGACGCTCTTTAAACTATAAAGGGCTTCAATGCTGATAAATCCTACAGACTGCTAACGTTTTATTCTCAAAATTGAAATTTGTTTTCTTGTTTAGTTTTAAAGACATCAACACTCTGGGCGGTACAGTTTTATTACTTTTGCTTCAATTAGACTGTAATTTCTAATACTATTTTAAAAGAAATAATTGGTCTATAATTATATTGACACGTGAAAACCCTATTGCTGTTGTGTTTTATATTTCGAGTTAATGCATAGGAAACCAAGAGAACAATAATATAACCATTTTTATTTTTTGTCAGTTCATGGAGGTTATGAAATTTGTACAACATTTCTAATATGTAGCATCAACATAATCTGGGATTCTATGTTGTAGCAAATTTCAATAAGCACAAGCAAAATACTTAAAATGACAAAAACACCGATTCATTCCACTGCAACACAGTATGGTATCATATCATCAATGGATGAGTTAACCTATCGTCATTGAATTTATTTAGTTTCTTTATTTGATCTAGAGTAAAATTTGTACACGGTAATTTAACACATGTTCACAATTCAATCTGTTTGAATATCTAGCGTCATGTATGTCATCAATGTGTAACGGACGATCAATTGACAATAACCGGTCTTTCTTGCGTCAAGCAGTACTCCATCAAACCCTTCTCCTCAAACTACTGATACCATTCTTAATTGAATCAGAGTTAGAGAGACAAATAACAATAAGAATGCCGTATAACAATCAAAACGGAGACTTTGACCAGATGGTATTTCGAACTCACAGCCTCTTACTTGATAGTCAAAGGCACTAACGACGGAGCTAACCGGGCCAGGTTCCACGAATAATATTTTTCACATACCTCATAAAATGAAAATGACATTTCAGATTCATTTAATGTTTTCCATGGGTTATATTTCATCAAACTGAAAATTGTATGTAAAATTTGAAGACAATATTAAATTGAAACAAAATGTACAAAACCTACAGGATTTTGAAGAAAGTTATTATTTACTTCAGTACGAGAACCGTTTTATCACAGAGCCGAAACGCTTCAGAAACGCTTAGTAAACGAACGCTAAACGCTAACGATTAAACAAGCGTTTTGGTTGCTGATTGGATAATCTAATCTATGTTTATCTAATCAGCATCTAGAACGATTAGCGAAAATGTTTATTACTATAGTTAACAATATAAATTATATAACAATTTGATAATACCGTAAGAATAAACTAAATCGTCATCAAGATTTTTTTTTCAATAATTACTTTTAGAGTTATCCATTTCAAATACAAAGGAAATGGTAATTGCCATAATAAATCATCACAGAATATGTAGCCTAATGCCATCTTTGTCGGACAGGCAATCCATATAAATCCAAGAATCGCTTCTCTGGCTAAACTCCGTATTATATTTAGATATAAAATAAATCTACAGGGAAACAAGAACCGTTATATTTAATCCAGCTGACGGCATTTAAATGCAACTTCATTACAATGGCAACTATCAAATTTTGTTGTACTGCATTTTTTATGACCGAGTCATTACATTCTAGGCAAAACTATTTGAAAATATAACGCATTGCAAAACACCAAACAGTCAAATTTAAAAATACAAGAAATTTAGTTACTATTTCTGTTCATAGTAATAAAACGAATACTTATTAATAAAACTTGTCTTTCAGCTTATAATTAATGTAAGAACTCATTGTTTAACAACTGAGTATTGTATAAAACAGGCAAAAAATTGAACAAAACAAACAGAAATAAGTCCATTATTGTCATATGTTGCATGCGAAAGGGTCAAGTCGTTACTAACAAAAACGGAGGTAATTAATTGTATACAGATATATATACACATACAGAAAAGACAGTAAAGTACCATGTTTGCTTGATTGAGTGGTTCTATAAAGCACCATGTTTGCTTGTGAAACTTTTTCAACTCCTTTTAGATCTTTATATTTATATTTTCATTAAAACTTATTTGGCTGATATTATAATTCTTTAAACAACTATTAGTTAATAAAACTTATAAATAAATTATATGAAAATATATTTGTTTCGACTTTCCTTTCCATTTTCATCATCATGTTTGAATTATGAATCAGACCTAGATAGGAACCTGGTTTAAAGGGTTTCCCCTAAAACACAACCCGCTACACATTAAACATCGCCTGATGCTGAAAGCAAGCACTAAAATGAACCATCACGCAGTAATATTAAAACAGATGGTAAAATCTTCTAACAAATAATTTGGGCGACAAAATAATTCTTTAGTAGTCAACGTTCTCCATAAACAAACAGGACAACTATCAACAGAGACAAAATGTTTCGCCAGTACATCAATTTTCCAAATTTATTGATAATATTGTGATTCAGTTATTAAATGTTCTTCTCGTCTAAGTATTCATATAAGTTTTTAGCAAGACTATTAAAGAAATATCTGTGCACAATAAACAACGGTTACTATTTTAAATTAAATAATTCAATTATTTTAGACAATGCATATCACCATTAAATTAGAAAAACTATTTAATATATCACTGACAGAAAAGCAAACACTAGCCCTAATACGTTTTGGGAACTTATTAAAGGTACTATACGCAATGTTACTATCCATTACTGCAGTTTAAAAAAAAAAAAGAAGAAAAATTAGATGAAACAAAAATTATCGAAGAAATAGACATATTAGAAATAAAACTAGTAAATGAGCCAAAAATGAGTAAACACCAAACCAATGGCCAAATGACAATGTATAATGATGTAACTAAATATATACAAGGAGCTTGTTTACAACAGAATAATGTTAAAATTATTCATTGTTAAATGCTAATTCGTCTTTGAATTCTTGAATATGCCTGATTGTTGATAGCAGTATATGATTCTGACATAATTCATTTTGGTGAATTTCTGATATTCTAATATATTTCTTCAACATAGAACAGAACAGAACAGAACATTTCTTTATCCCAACTAATACAACGTGCATCTCCTTAGCATACATGTGTACATGAGGTAAACAAGTTAACGAATCATAAATAATAATGTTAATACTATTGATGTCCTAATATTTTTATCCTTTATCTTGGTTTTATCATTTTTTATTACAGAGGATGAATCAATACTCACGTAGCGTTATTATTTTAGTAACTCTTTTGTCTTTTAGAGCATATGCTATGTATTGAGCATCGTTGGAAACCTACGCATAATCCATTCCGATACTCTTCATTTATCACCCGTGGCTTTGCTTCTTTTCTACCAAGCCACGATAATGCAACCATATGATTGGTTCCTTCACAATTTCACGAAGAACGTTATCCAATCGGCACGCTAGTTTCATGCAAACGCGGTTTTGACAAGACATCGTTAACGTTAGCTGTATTTTGTTCTGTTCTGTTCAAATAAAAGGATGCAGAGCTAGCGTAATTTTCAATGGGAATTGAGAGTATCAGAAATGACACCCGTGGGTATTAAATTAGCTTTGCGTCGTTTCTACCAAGCCACGATGCAACCGTATGATTGGTTCCTTTACGATTTCACGAAGGGAATGTTATCCAATCGCAACGCAAGTATCATGCAAACACCGGTTTGACAAGACGTTGTTAACGTTAGATGAATTGTGTTCTGTTCTATTCAAATAGAAACATGTAAAGCTAGCGTCCCACTCTTGGGGATTTGTTATGAGCAGAAAAAGTGTTTTTGTACACATAGATGTGAAAATGTAAAAAAGTTTTCCCTATAATATTCCGATGTAAAAGTAAAAGTGATCTTGCAAGGCCCAAATTTATCACAGTCCCTTGATATGCAGAATATTCAATCCTTGCTGGTGTAAGGATAATTTATATGAAATATGAACTAGTTTGACTGACAGGTTACTGAGAGAAAGATTTATGAAAATTCCCAGTTTTAATCATATTGCCCCTAACCACCTTGCCCTTATGGAAATTCAATTCTCTTTATTGAACTAAATCAAATTTACTGTTACTAGACAATGCTTTAAATCTCAAATGGAAAAACATATTTACACAAATGGACGAAACAATGAAAAATTTCCATTTTCCCATAGTATTTCTAGAAACTCAAAATCCTCTTACAGTGCCTCAATACATTCCAGTTCCCTTTGATTTGTACAAACTACGAACTCATAATCATAGGGATAATTTATATCAAATATAAACAAATCTGACTGACCAGTTGTTGAGAATAAGAATTATGACAATGTCCAATTTTAACAATTTTGTAACCCCACCTGGCCTCTTTTAGAAAGTCAATCCTTCGTATCAAACAAAATCGTATTTGTAATGACTAGAAGGTGCTTTAAAACTGAAATTGAATAAATCAAAATCATAAATGGATGAAAACATTAGCATTTTCTATTTCCCCACAGTGTTCCTATATAAAACTCAAAGTCCCCTTACAAGGCCCCAATAAATACAAGTCCCTTGATTTGTACAACCTTTAAACCAATACTCATTGGGATAATCTATATAAAATATGAACAAATCTGACTGACCGGTTGTTGAGAAGAAGATTCTTGAAACTTTTCTAATTTAACCCTTATTTGACCCACCCTGGTCACTTTTGGAAAATCAATTCTCCTTATTAAACCATATCTTATTTCTATGACTAGACGATGCTTCTGAACTCAAACTGAATAATATTTTTGCTTAAATGGATGAAAAAAAAAATAGAATTTTCCGTTTTCCCCATAGTATTCCTATATAAAACTAGAAGTGCCCTTACAGGGCCCCTATAAATACCAGCCCCTTAATTTGTACAAACTTATAACCCATACGCATAGGGATAATCTATATCAAATATGAACAAATTTGTCTTACCGAGTTAAGAAGAAGGTTTTTTTTTATTTTTTTCCCCATTTTAACCCCTTTTTAAACCACCATGTCCCCTTATGGCAAGTCAATTCTCCTTATTGAACCAAATCGTATTTCCTATGACTAGATGATACTTTAGAACTCAAATTTGATAACAATTTTGCCTCAACGGATGAACAAATGAGAATTTCTGTTTTCCCATAGTACCCCCATGTAAAGTCCCCTCACAAGGCCCCTATAGATATTAGTCCCTTAATAGTTATTTTCATTTATTCAAACCCCTACACATAATTTATACCAAATATGAACAAATCTGACATACAGGTTCTTAAGGAAACGATTTTTGTATTTCCAATTTTTACCCCTTTGAGGCCCCTCTTGAAATCTTAAGACAGTGGAACCAAGTATTTTTTACAAATATAAACCTCCTCCAAACAATGCTTTTGTGAATATATAGGAAAAATCAGTTCCTTTTTAAAAAAAAGTCAAAGTTTATTATAATGAAATGTGTCCCCCAATTGAACCTTCGGGGTGGGGTCATTTTTAACCCAAAGGGACATCATTTGAACAAATCTAACAGAACTATAGTTGGTTATTATTACTACATAAATATTTCCAAAATCTGTAGGGCGGTTCACGAGAAGAAGATTTTTTAAATTTTGGACTATCTGTAGAAACGGCAGCCACCTTGAATTTTAGGTCGAAAAAAATCTTCTGTATAGTTTCCTATGCAATTGAAACATCCATGTGAAGTTTCAGTTTAATTGGACTAGTGGTTTCAGAGAAAGTGCTGCTAACGAACGAAAGACGGCACACGACGGACGAAAGACGCCAGACGCCAGACGCCAGACGACGGTCAAGTAAAGCTTAAAATGGAGATACATATATATATATATATATATTAGTATTATCTTCTATGTCAGAAGAATTACAACATATGTTGTATCTTTCAGGAACTGTTCCTTGTTATTTTTTTATATGTTGTAATTGACATTACAATGGAGCCACAAATAAAGACAGCGAGACGTATGAAACTAATGTGAATTAATGTCACAGCATAATGATCAGTTAAAACTTAAATTCATTTAGACAGAGTCGAAGTAGACGCTCTTTAAACTATAAAGGACTATGTTGCTGATAAATCCTACAGACTGCTAACGTTTTATTATCAAAATTGAAATTTATTTTCTTGTTTGGTTTTAAAGACATCAACACACTCTGGGCTGTACAGTTTTATTACTTTTGTTTCAATTAGACTAATACTATTTTAATAAAATATGTTTAAACTAAACAAACAAATAAATTAGTCTATTATTACATTGACGCGTGAAAACCCTATTGCTGATGTGTTTTCTATTTCGAGTTAACGCATAAGATACTGAGAGGACAAAAACGTACCCATTTTTATTTTAGTCAGTTGATTGAGGATATGATATTTGTAGAACACCCTTTAAAATAAATAGCACCAAATGATACTTGGATTCTATTTTCCAATCAAATAAATTAGGAAAATCCCTCAAAAATGGCGAACAGATCGGAGAACGACATTTTTCGGCTGCAACTCAGCACGCTAAAGTAGCAATGGATGAATTAAAATTGTGTATTTGTTGCAATTGAGTTATTGATATTATTTGCAATATATTGAGAGTTGCACATGGATTTATAATGTATTCGAATGTTATACACGCATACTTTTCATGAATCTATTTAGCGTCATTTTATGCTATTAAGATTACGAACGACCATTAAAACTAAACACTGTTTTCTGAGATCCTGGAAGGTAAACCAGAGATCTAGCACATCAATCTACGAAAATAACTGATAACTTTTCTACTAGAAGCAGCTGAGAGACATATACATCAAAACAATATATACACCTATACCTATGAATGTTAATCTGATCACCTCGACCTAAATGCTACGCAATAGACCTCTGACATAATAAGGTGCCATTTTGGAACTACTGTCAGTCACATGATAAAATAAAATGGCGGCCCCCTTATATACATGTACGTTGAAAATACAAACGTTGGTTAATCAAGATTAATATTTGAAATTTCTCTATAAACATTACCCATGTCGAGTGTATAAATAAAAAAATCGATATAATAACGCCATATATTCAACTTAATGACGGATATATTACTTTCACGCGAATGAACACAGACTTGTAACACAGGCGAATAGTGTTGGTGTATTCTAGAGCTATACACGAGGTGTATTATACGGAGAATACGGAAATACCCGATGTTTCACGATTGCTACGAATGTATAACCATATGAATATAAGTATTATGTCTGAATATTCCTATTCATGAAGTCACATTAGCTTTGAAAATATGAATACATAATCCAACAACAGGCAAACTGGTATTTTTTAATTATATCTAAGAAAATTAAACAGAGGGGAATATTATTATTGATACACCTTGCGTCACATATGACGTTGAATGTGCGAAATAGTATACACACGCTATGTTTCATTAAAAATGGAAAAGAATTTAACGCCATTTTCAACATATGTCAGGTTATATAGTTTTATTGGTGGAGGAAGACCTCAGTATGAATATGAGTAGAACCAACGTCATTCTGCAAGTAACTAGCAAATGTAATCACATGCAGTTTTTGGAACCTATGATTTGAACCTACGACCTCAGCGGCGAGAGGTATGGATCTTTAGACGGCGCATTAGACCACTCAGCCACGGAGGTCCATGGAATTTAAGGGTCTGCAAAAATGTCATATATTGAGATATTTTAATTTCATATTTGCATCGTGTAATTTTAAGAAAATGTTTCCAGTGACAATCTTTCTTAACTGTCGTGTATCTCCTTTACCACGTGTATCCCCTTGACCACGTGTTGCCCCTTGACCACGTGTATCCCCTTGACCACGTGTCTCCCCTTGACAACGTGCATGCCCTTGACCACGTGTATCCCCTTGACAACGTGTATCCCCTTAACCACGTGCATCCCCTTGACCACGTGTCTCCCCATGACCAATTGTATCCCCTTGACCACATGTTGCCACTTGACCACGTGTATCTCCTTGCCCACGTGTTACTTTTAGACTTCTATGATACATGTAGTTTGGTAAATACCAATACATGCAGATCGGTCATCTAAATGTGTGTAGACATATCTCATCAAATTCAAATGATATTTCAGATTCATAAGTTTCTCATCTATCTATCTATCTCTCAATTCTGCTGCACATCCTCTCGGGATATAAAGAGCAGTTGCGAGCCTGTGTCTGTTAGCAGAAAAAGTTAAAAGATAAACAGTAGGAAAAGTTGTAAAGAATAGGTGAGGAATATTAAAATTGAGTGCAGTAGGTAAAATCAGGTTAAAAATAACATTTCAAGGCTTACGGTTTGTTATGGGGGATGGTGTCAACTGCGAGTTTAAACTTATCGAAGTCTTGCATCAATGCAACGGGTTGTTTACGCATAAAAATGACAACACATAACCCTTAATCTTTCACAGTACTCTTTATGTACAGATAATTACGCGTAATTACATAAATGGTGGTGAACACTTTTTATGTGTAAACTGCAGAGTATAACTGGTCAGTTGTATTGTTTTTTTTGAGAGATGAAGATGTGTTATGTTACAAAAAGGTCTGAGACCTTGCATAGGAATAGAAAAATGGCGTGTTCAAGTGAAGATAATAGGTCGAATACAAGATGAGGCGAGAGTGACAATATAAAGTTGATGTTCAAAAACTCTAGTGAAGTTCGGTGACTGATATATTGTAAATATTTGATATTGCTGGAATTATGTTTTTGTCTTATATTGAGCAACGCATCAACTCAAATGTCTATCACCACGTAATACAATATCTATATGTTAAAACGATTCATATTGAATTCCTCAATACCATTTCTATATAGTAAAAGATATTACCTTTTTGGCCACGGTGATAAATGGTACTATGAAGTATCATGACGGTGCCAAATACAAAGGCTACAGTTCATATCGAATCTATGGTGAAAGTAAGTTCATTTAAGTATGGAAATATGCAGTACGAACGCCACAACCTAAGAACGCAGCTATATTTCTTCCGTGGTCGGGACTTTGTTTTGTGTTCTAACCGGAAACTTTTTCAGAATAACGGGAAAATGTTCACAATTTTATTTAGAAAATTTACTTTTTTGCACCAATTTTCTGTCAAAATGTGATATTGTCATGTGATTTTGACAAATATCACTCAGCGAGTCGCTAGGGTTCCTACTAAAGAGGCGTGAAACAGATGATACGTGGATCCACGACATGTATAGATTCCATGGTGATGTTTAAGTGCACAACTTATATACATACAAACAATGTATGTTACGGAGGGCCCCAAGCGCCAAATTTTAAAGCAGGATATAAGCATCGTGCTCCGTGATTACTTCAGGGCAGCCGCAATCCCAGCTGTGACTGTGTTCAAGGTTGGGACTTCGACGAGGCTCTGCGGCAGCTGGTACGATGATGGTAACACCATTAGTCTAAACTAAATCGCCGTCAAGAATGTTTAAACCAAAGTAATTGCCTCTATACTTCTAATCATTTCAAATACAAAGAAAATTGTAATTGAAATAATACACCATCTTAGAATGTGAAGTATACTGCTTTGCCGGACAGGCAATCCATATAAATCCATTAATCGCTTTTCTGGCTAAACTTTGTACTATATTTAGACATATAAGAAATCTACAGAAAACAAGTATCATTATATTTTATCCTGCTGATGACACTTAAAGCAACGTCGTCACCAAGGCAACTATCAAATCTGGTTATGCTGAAGATTTTATGGCTGAGTCGTTACAATGTAGGCAAATATATGTGACAATATAATGTAAAAATACATAAAAGTACATAAAAATATATGCCAGGCCCGATTAGCTCATTCGTTAGCACGTCTGACTATCAATCCAGGGTCGAAAGTTCGAATCCCGTCCGGCAACACTCTCCGTGGTGGTAGATTTATAAAGTTTAACTAAAAAACTGACAGGAAATGACGTAACGTCAAAACATTGAAAAGGACGTTTTTGACGTTATGTCATTTCCTGTCAAGTTATTTAGCTAATATTTACAAAATGGATGTGATATAATTTTTTAAAAAATACTGCTATTTTCCTGAAGAAGGTGTAAGCCGAAAATTTGTGAAAAAAGAGTTTAATATAGATTGATATTATATTTTTTCCCTTAGGAAGATTGATAGTAAAATTCATAATAAAGTATAGTTTACCTGTAATATAATGTCCGTATTTTTTCTATTCCTCGCAGTTTCAAGATTAATTTTCTTTTGTAAAATACTTTACATAAGATGTAAGTGTTAACGTCTTTCTAAGCAATAAAATATTTTTTTAAGAAAAAAGGAAGAGCTAGAAATACCTTGGAAATAACAAACCCAATTATTATGATTTTGAGTTAAAGAGATAAAAAAGTAAGAGAAGAAAATAGAAGAATATAATTTATTTATTGTACCAGCTATTGACGGTCTATTGAGAGCAAAATGAAATGAGTGGCGGATGAGCTCGTTCAGACACTAATGCTTCTGGAATTCATTTGTTCAAATCCATATTGATGACAGCAATTACTGTGCCCATTTGTACTATCTCCTGATATAGAACCAAATAAAGCCAAATCGGTGAGTTGTATGTCTTCTGTATTGTCGTTTTCAGAATGGTAATATCCTGACAAATTAGACGATCATTTGTGAAACGTCATACACATTTGAATACGAATAACATACTTGGATTCTTAAATGAAAATCAAATTACAGTCAAACCTGTATAAGTGGTCACCTCTATTAAGCAGCCGCTTGTCTTAAACAGACACATTTTCTGTTTACTATTTTTATAGTTTTAGTTGTAATCAACCTGTTTTATGCAGCAATATGCATTAAAAGGCCACTTTGGTTCATTCCCTTGACTGGTCGCTTAAGAGAGGTTTGACTGTATACAGTTTTACCATATTTATTTCAATATTTTTTCCCATATTTATATTTATTTTAATTTAGACGCTATTACGTTAAATGCTCTGAGCTTTATGAGAGACATCGGGCAGAGCTGGGGATCAAACTCGCACACTCTGGTGTGTGCGTTCAACACTATATCCAATACACTACCGCTCCCGTATCTACATACTTTGAAAGTTACTTCTTAACTTGAAGTTGTTTGTGATTACAGAAAAGATTTTCTTATTTAGGCATTATGTGTCAGTTCAAGGGAGTATATCAGGAAAAAAACGCTATAAATGTCTTTAAAATAAGTATTAAATGAATAAAAAACATTGCATTGTCTTAAATTTTTACACCGTGAAACGGATCAAATTGAAATCAATATGAAATCACGTTTAATCAATAAATATGTCATAAAATGTGTTCCACTTCATTGATTGATTGATTGATTGATTGAATATTTAGCGTCATTTTTATGCCATCGAGGGCTAACAGACGATCAGTTAACCTAACCAATGTTTCCTGGGATTAACCAGTACTCGAGCACACCCCATCTCCGCAAGTAACTGATAACTTTCCCACTTGAACCAGCGGTGAGAGACGAATGATAATGAGACACAATGTTGTATATCAATCATCACGGAGACTGTTACCGGGCGGGGATTCGAACTCACGACCCCTAGATTGATGGTCAGACGCATAACCAACTAAATTTATCGGGCCCGGCTGTGTTCCACTTCAAGCGGGATATCTATTTTAGTCTAACCTAGACGTGTAGCCCAAGTTAGGAAATCCCTTTTCAATATATATTTTTGGCATGTTTCAATACATAATCCTTTGGTTATTCGGAGTCAGTGAGTTTGTATATACATGATAGACATGTACGGGAAAAAAAGGATTTAGCAAAATTCAAAATTTTTAAAAAATCCTGATATATTCACTTCAAACCAAAACGGTCACAAATATATCCATTTTCAATTGTGTATGAGTGTCCTCGAAAAAGTTGTTTGAATAAGTTCTAATCGAGATACATAATGCATAGTATTATCTATAATCATTCAACATACCAGCCCCAAATATAGTGTTGTTTTTTTATGATTGCCTTCCATATTTACAAAGCTCAATTCGTTGCTAGATTACTGTTCTCCCATACCTAAATCTTATTGACCGTGGTTAAGCCACGACCATCTAAGTCAGCGAAACGGTGTCCATGAAGATTCTATCTTATTTTTATTCAAATATCAAAGATTTATTCATCAAGGCTTGTGTGGTTAAACATTCTAATGATAGTCAACAAATCATTATCGTTACATTTCCGTTACGATAAGGAACTACCCGATGTTTCACGATCATTACCAGTCCATTTACTTTACCAATCTGATGACCTCGGCATTTATCCTACGCAATAGACCTCTGACATAATGAGGTGCCATTTTTGAAATGATTTCAGTCACATGATAAAATAAAATGGCGGGCCCCTTATATACATGTACGTTGAAAGTATAAACGTTGTTTAATCAAGACTGATATTTTAAATGTCCCTATAAACATGACCCATGTCGAGTGTATAAATTAAACAATCGACATAATAACGTCATATTTTCAACTTAATGACGGATATATAATTTGTTACTTTCACGCGAATGAACACAGACTTGTAACACAGGCGAATAGCGTTGGTGTATTCTAGAGCTATACGCGAGGTGTACTATACGGAGGCTACGGAATACCCGATGTTTCACGATTGTTACGTTACAAAACGGAAATGTACCCGATGTTTCACGGTCATTACCGGTACATTTCCGTTACTGTACGGAAATACCCGATGTTTCACGATCATTGCCGGTACATTTATTACTTGAAACCGGTTTCATAGACCCCTATAAGTTTAACATTTGCTTGTTAGCGTGTTCACTTTACTGGTCTATACAAAGTTGGCATTGGTCATTCACTTTAATGTCCCTTTGTTTCGTATTTTGAATGTTCCTTTGTTTCGTATTATAACAGTTTATTGACATATCATCCATTGTAACGTTGTCGTCTTCTGCATGGTTTATAAGAATAGCATTCACAATATACTTTGCATTGGTCGGACTTGAAAAAAACGGAGTAATGTAGATTTTCATTGTTTTTTAATGCTGCAATGAATTCCCAGTTTGAATGAATAATAATAATTTATGATTCACTCATTTTGTTAATTCTTTCTTGAGATAAGTGAATATTTCTTATTTCCCTCCAGAATATAAGAAATGGCAAAGTTGCTTTAGAACGAGTTTTTAAAAAAATAATTTAAATACTTAAAGTATAGATCTAATATCAAATATATATTTTTTTCATTTATATACATCTTGCGACGATTGTTTCATAATCAAATGGAGAATGTTATACACCCATTGCTAAAGTAAACGTCGTTGGTAAATGTATATCCTCGAGCACTTTTGTCTCTGGTCGTCTCTCCGTCATTTTGTACATCGAATAAATGTATGATTTAAAGTACAAGGCGTTAATATCTCGGAGCTAAAAAACGAAACACATCTTACAACTTGACAATATAAAACATCCCTATGGGCGAATTAGTATTCCGAAGTTATTCTTCATATCTGCCTTTTTATCTAAGCTCGTTGTCTGTCCTTCGTTAACGTGGTCATGCTGCTTCGTGTATGTCCTTCGTTATGGCCTTTTGACGTTTTTTTATCGGAATGACGTCATTATTTGACAAATAAAGCATTAAATGATGACGTCACTCATGACGATACTTACAAAATGCATATACTCCCCATTTTGAATTATTCAATTGATAAGGGTGTTGCATTTCTTTCTGTAAAACCCTGGATAGTAAATGTAGTGTTTAGAAGTACATAACTGTAAAAATAATAGCAAATCCATTGTCAAACCTTTGTGTCCTAATACTGTCAACCCTCACTCACACCCCTTCATCCTAGGTGGTTGTCACGCAGTTTTGCTGACAATAAGAATACATAAGCAGTTTACGTTTATCTTTTTTTTTTTTAAGATTACCATTATGGCAATTATGTAACTGATTTTAATATACGACAATACCTCTTATTTTCACATCATCACAGAGAATTTGGCCGGGTGGTTAATTATACACACGTTTCTATTTCAAACTTTGAAAGAATCAAACAATAACTCTTAAAATCAGTATAAAAACTGTATGTGCATACATTTTATGTTGTGAATTATAAATTATCTCTGGTCAACGAGACATTTTATGCTGGTTTGATGATGGACTTCATTACCGGTACATTTCCGTTACGATCTCCATAGACGTCAGCCAAGATTTGTCCAATCTTCTCAAACACTCCAACAATGATGGAACAGGTCATCAAAAAATTGTCAAGAATAATTACATATCTAGTTTTTACTTCATGTTTGGTTGTTGGCCCATTATAAATAGCTTTTCATTTATTTTAACAGCATGCTTCCCTCTTTAATTTTGCGGCTAAAGACTGGTTCTACTAAAGCTTTATTCAAACCGACGTAGGTGCTTGTTACGTGTTTTGTTCGTCATACTATTGTACCTGTAACTGATATGTGTATATTGGGTTGTACACAAAAAAAAAATGGCCATGCTACCGCATTTTAAAGGTAAGTTTGTGGTATTCTGACATTGAGTGATAGTTACCTAAGAAAAACATGGCATCTTTATTTTTAAGTTGTTTTGTGTAACTTTCCATATGTAATATTTAAAATGATTAAGTAAATATTCAAATTTAAAATAAAATTCATTAATTTTGTTAATTGGTTAGTTACATTAGTACAATTTCAATCTGTTGAAAGTCTTGAAAAGCTCTCCAAACCAGTATAAATATTATTATTTGCATGTTGAACGTTATTTGGACTGTCAAAAGTCTAAACTCTGATAATGCAGTAAGAAAGTGTCTGTGCATGTAACAATTTGTTCGTTAATACGGGACACTTGAAGTTAGCTCTATCATCACTTGAAATATTGATTGATTGATTGAATATTAAGCGTCTTTTTTATGCAATCGAGGACTAAAAAACGATCAGTAAACCTAACCGCTGCTTCCTGGGATTAACCAGTACTCGAGCACAAGCCCTTTCTCGGCAAGTAACTGATAACTTTCCCTCTTGAATCAGTGGTGAGAAACGAATGATAATGAGACACAATGTCGTATTTCAATCATCACGGAGACTATTGCCGGGCAGGGATTCGAACTCACGATCCCTGAATTGATAGTCAGACACTTAACCGAATGAGCTAATCGGGCTCGGCACACTTGCAATAAAGTTGTAAATATTGTGAATGTGAAACAGAAAAAGAGAGGTAAGTGTTGTGAAACATAATACACACAATTAATAAGTGTTGACTAAGGCATTTGGAAATTTCGGGTAAAGCTTGAGTTTCAAAATTGGTTTAGAGGGAGTATGAATTCAGCATTATGGTAATATAGTTAAAATAACATTTTTACCTTTAGTAAAATATTTGTAATAGTCTCCCAAATGTTTTTCAATTCTTATTTCGATTATTGACTCATATTTACTGCTCATATTTACTGCATTATTTTGTTTTTGTTCTGTGACAAATTTGAAAATTTTAAACATAGATTAAAATGAAAACATTCTTAGAATAATACACATAATGTAGTATTACTTAAATTACTTAAATGAAGAAAAAAACCTATAAACGTATCTTTTTATAACTGCATTTCAAATACAGTTTAATGGCCAGCAGCCTCAAAGTATAATATAGCAATTTATTTGTAAATACAGCCGCTGAACCTCTATATTTGTTCCTAACATTAACGTGTTTTTAAAAGGAACGTGACCGTATTTTAATGTCAGTCTGCGCTTCTAATAAAGAAGTATATTTACGTATATGCAATATGACATTTCCTCCATTTACTTATGTGTTTCCTTTTAAAGGGAGTTAATCAGAAGAAAGAAAAACGCTATAAAGGTGTAAGTCGAGTACTGATTGTTTGTTCTTTATTTTATAGTAAATATATGAAGGTTTGTCTTTCTTAGAGAGACGCTAATGAAAGAAGTAAAATTCACATTTCATTTTTTGTCAACCTCTGCACTACCAAAATATTATGACAAAAGTAGGGATCATGTGTCCAAAATGACAACGCTTTCTAAATGTTCAAAATAAAATACTGCCATTAAAAAAATGAGCATTAAAATAAGACAATATTTTAAAGAAGAAGAAACAAAGATTATTTACAACCGCTATTATGCGACTATCCCCACGGAAGCATTTCCTGTTTGTCCTGCCTATAAATATCTTCGAAAAATAGTAAAATTATTGAAATGAATAAAAAATATTATTATATATAAATAAAACCCGAATTGTTTAGTAAATTAAATACACCGAAACGCGCAAAATTCGATGTTTCAATCGGAATGATAAATTTGAAACCAAAATCCCCTTAAAAATCACTTAAAAACTGCAGGACCTTAACATCGTCATTCGGATACCTTTTAAGCTGGAACAAATTTAACAACGTGTATCGACGGATCCAATTGAAATCAAAATAAAATCACATGGCTCATTTCATACGCCATAAAATATGTTGCAATTTTAAGCGGGAAATGTATTTCGTAAGCGTATAGCCCAAGTTCGGAAACCCCCTTTTTAACATGTTTAAATTCTTTTTACAACACTGGGTCGGTGGGTTTATATACATGTAGATATGTTATATTGTTAAAAAATTATTTTAAACCAATTAAAAAAAAGAAAATATATTCTAATTTACTCCCTTTAATAGTTTAAAACATTCCCTGCTGAAGACACCATTCCCTGTCGTTTTATTTTTTAGAAAAAGGAAATATCAATACGGAAATAATGATAATATGATACATATACATACCCGTACATAAATAATAAGTCAAATACAAGGGTTTCAACAGACTAAACTGCCTTTTACTCTTCCTATTAGGTTTAACTTACCAATTACCTAGCGGCAAGATTATTGCGCCCAAGAAATTAGAGCTTTATAAATCGGCTGGGCATTATTTTTGTTGAAAATACTTGAAATGGTCATATTTCTTTATACATATGCGAACATTGGAACATTTGCATCAGTTCTACCAAGTTTTGATGACATTGGGTAACTGCCACAAATGGGCAAAATTGTCAAAATTGAAGGAGTGTCCTGGTCAACTCCGTGTTTTTTTCTGCATATTTAAACTAACAGAGGATATTCTATGGAAACAAGATGTAGAGCAGTACAAAATTAATTGTTGTGTGAGACGTTTACTCTGCTAACATTCTAACGTGACCTTCATGTTTGGCCTTTAATTAACGACATCGAAGAACATCGCATTTTCTCGTCTGCTGAACTTCTGAAGTTTATGCATATATATAGGTTTGATTATCATTATCTTCACGTTCCGTCTTTTTTTCGATATCCGGAAAACCGATTAATTAATGTACGAGAAATTCTACGAGAAATTGTGCAAAATGTACGCTCGTAGAATTGTACTCGTAGAATTGATTGAAGTAACTGTCCGTGTTATTTTTTTAATAAGTGATATTGCAGATATGCTAGATAACTGTACAATGTTTATCTGATGAGGAATCCTCCGTAGTGAATATTATACAAATAACACAGATGTGATTAAATGTTGCTATCTACCTGCTAAAGGTACAAGGCGAACATTTAGAATACAGCTAAATATAGAGATTGGTATTTAACTTAATATCTAGAATATTTTTTTCTTTTAACTAACGAGCTCACGCTAGTTTTAAATATATAAGTAAAACTTAAAAACTTCAAATATATTTGGAATTTCATCTAACATACCGTTAACATTGATGGAAATACGAAACAAAGGGACATTAAAATGAATGACCAATGCCAACTTTGTATAGACCAGTAAAGTTAACACGTTTACAAGCAAATGTTAAACTTATCGGGGTCTATGAAACCGGTTTCAAGTATGAAATGTACCGGTAATGATCGTGAAACATCGGGTATTTCCGTATCGTAACGGAAATGTACCGGTAATGACCGTGAGACATCGGGTACATTTCCGTATTGTAACGTAAAAAGAGCTAGGTGAAGCTTTATCAAAATTGTCCAAAGGTTCCTCCGTGACCGAGTGGTCTAAGGCGCCTTCTCAATATCACTTACCTTTCACCGCTTAGGTCATAGGTTCGAGTCCCGCTCGCTCCAAATACGTTAGGTGAGGAAGTTTCAGTCTGAGGTCTTCCTCCACCAGTAAAACTGGATATGCCATATATAACCTGAAATGTATTGAACATGGCAATAAACCCCATTAAAAAAACTGCCGTTTGTCTGTTTAACGTGAACAATAACAACAGTATTACCCCCCCCCCCCCCCCCAACACACTCTGTCACCTGCCAGTAATCTAGTCTGCGATTACGTCTCTGTTAGAAAATGAGATAATTTTCTTTATAATAAAACACAATGTGTCTGAAAGTTTAATTTCACAAACTTTCAATTCTTCGGGTAAATTGTCTCTTAAATTGTTATAGATGACAGATGTTTTAATTGAATAACGCAATTAGTTAATAAAATTGCATGGTTTGTGTCATGCAGAACACATGCTGATTTTCCCGTATTTGCTTCAATAGATTCACAGCGTCAAAATGTGATTCATTCTAGTATTTAATAACAGAAAAAAGTGTTTATTATACACTGTACTGTTATGTTATGCTAAAGTTGTTTTCCGCTAGACATGTACATTATGAAATTACAAAAAGCGAGGAGCTCGAGAGCAGTTCATATAAGATTTCTATGCAATCGATAAAACTGTAAAACTAAATTAACATTTCATAAACATGGGCGTAAACGTTATATTATTTAAGCAATCGCAACTTCTCCTAACACTCCAACTACTCTGTAGGTCTCACTCGGCAGTTGCTTCCCTTTTTATGACTTGGGCATTGTTTCTCATTCAGTACGGAGGATCCGGAAATACCCGATGTTTCACGATTGTATTTCTCTTGCTTAAGCAGGAGCATGAGGGGTGCAAGATTTTTGTGATTTTTTTAAAAATATATTCAGAATGGTTTACAGGGTCCAAAGCCGGGCCCGACCCCATTCCCCGAAAGGCGAGCAAGAGCCCTGTGGATGGATGTAACATCGGCAAGTAGACCGGGTGTCCATCGCCAGGTGGTTGGGTGTTACACAGCCGGTCATTCTTGGTAGATGGGTGTTACAAAATAACCCCGACTATTTATGAAGAGAAGAAAGTGAGAGTTGTTTTTTATGCTTAGACAGGAGGAAAAAGAGGAGAGTATTTATCTTTGTTATATATAATTATAATTAGAAGATGGGGGCGGGACAGTATTAAGGAAAGTTGGAATAAAAAAACAGTACACTTTTTTTTTAAAGTGTGCTATGTGGTTTCTTGCTGTAGATGAGTAAAGCAAAAGCTGGCATAGCATTAGACTTGAAGACATCAGTGGTGTTAAAAAAATGACTTTTATAGGATTTTATCAGATGTTTGTATATAATTTTATGAGCATTTCAGGCGCACTGCACTGCTCTGTATTTAAAAATAAAACAAATTTACTTAGTAAACCTACCAGTTAATGTGCAGTTTTCGTGTGAAAACATTCCTGCTATGAAAAAGTTCTTCAAAAACTATTCTTTGTGGAATTTATTTTTACCGTGGAAATCCTAAACCTTATTTTATATAGAACAAGAAACACATTTTAACTGTGTAATGAGTTTAATTTAGTTGATAGTATATTAATGTTAGGCTTTAAATGAAAAATAGTATTCAAATCTTAAAAACGTGAAATATCGGGTATTTCTTTATCCTCCGTATAATACGTGATACATTAAGTATTTCCGTAGAGAATGTTGCGAACGGACTTGTATATTTGACAGTGTCCTTTGCTACAAAATAATGTTTTTCATATGCATTTAGTAGAGAATCGATTTTCTATATATTTGATAAAAATGTTCAATCTTAAGATATTTGCTAATATTTTCCTACGAAATAGAGATTTTATTGAATACAACGTTTCATATTTCAAATTAATGACTCCAAACATCACAGTGTTAAAAACAGCATCTCATGTCAATTATTATCAAAAAGATGAAATGCATACACATCCAGGAGATATGTTAGCTACATAAATGTCCGGATGTAAAATAACAAATTATCCGGGTATAAAATAACAAAATAATCGGATGTAAAATAACAAATTATCCAGGTATAAAATAACAAATTATCAGGGAATAAAATAACAAAATATCCAGATGTAAAATAACAAATTATCAGGGAATAAAATAACAAATTAGTTGGATGTAAAATAACAAATTATCCGGGTATAAAATAACAAAATAATCGGATGTAAAATAACAAATTATCCTGATGTAAAATAACAAATTATCCGGGAATAAAATAACAAATTATTCGGATGTAAAATAACAAATTATCCGGATGTAAAATAATAAATTATCCGGGAATAAAATAACAGTGTTAAGATTTAAAAAAACCCCAAATTATCCTGATGTAAAATAACAAATTATCCGGATGTAAAATAACAAATTATCCGGGAATAAAATAACAAATTATCCAGATGTAAAATAACAAATTATCCGGGAATAAAATAACAAATTATCCAGATGTAAAATAACAAATTATCGGGATGTAAAATAATAAATTATCCGGGAATAAAATAACACATTGTTAAGATGCAAAAAACCCCAAATTATTCGGATGTAAAAAAACAAATTATCCGGATGTAAATAACAAATTATCCGGATGTAAAATAACAAAATATCCGGGTATAATATAACAAAATAATCAGATGAAAAATAACAAATTATCCGGATGTAAAATAACAAATTATCCTGGTATAAAATAACAAAATAATCGGATGAAAAATAACAAATTATCCGGGTAAAAAATAACAAAATATCTGGATGAAAAATAACAAATTAATGGGATGTAAAATAAGAAATTATCCGGATGTAAAATACAAATAATCGGATGTAAAATAACAAATTATCTGGATGTAAAATAACAAATCATCCGGAAGTAAAATACCAAATTATCCGGGTATAAAATAAAAAAAAAATCGGACTAAAAATAACAAATTATCCGGATGTAAAATAACAATTTAATGGGATGTTAAATAACAACTTATCTGGATGTAAAATAATAAATTATCCGGATGTAAAATAACAAATTATCCGGGAATAAAATAACAAATTATTCGGATGTAAAAAAACAAATGATCCGGATGTAAATAACAAAATATCCGGGTATAAAATAACAAAATAATCAGATGAAAAATAACAAATTATCCGGATGTAAAATAACAAAATATCCGGGTATAAAATAACAAAATAATCGGATGAAAAATAACAAATTATCCGGATGTAAAAAATAACAAAATAATCGGATGTAAAATAAGAAATTATCCGGATGTAAAATTACAAATTATCCGGGTGTAAAATAACAAATTATCCGGATATAAAATAACAAAATATCTGGATGAAAAATAACAAATTAATGGGATGTAAAATGACAAATTATCCGGATGTAAAATACAAATAATCGGATGTAAAATAACAAATTATCTGGATGTAAAACAACAAATCATCCGGATGTAAAATACCAAATTATCCGGGTATAAAATAACAATTTAATGGGATGTTAAATAACAACTTATCTGGATGTAAAATAATAAATTATCCGGATGCAAAATAACAAATTATCCGGGAATAAAATAACACATTATTCGGATGTAAAAGAAAACAAATTATCCGGATGTAAAATAACAAATTATCCGGGAATAAAATAAATATTTATTCGGATGTAAAAAACCCAAATTATTCTGATATAAAATAACAAATTATCCGGGAATAAAATAACAAACTATTCGGATTTAAAATAACAAATTATCCGGATGTAAAATAACAAATTATCCGGGAAAAAAATAACACATTATTCGGATGAAAATTTTTTTTTATCCTGATGTAAAATAACAAATTATCCTGGAATAAAATAACAAATTATTCGGATGTAAAATAACAAATTATCAGGATGTAAAATAATAAATTATACGGGAATAAAATAACACAATATTAAGTTTTAAAAAAACCCAAATTATCCTGATGTAAAATAACAAATCATCCGGGAATAAAATAACAAATTATTCGGATGTAAAAAAAAACAAATTATCCGGATGTAAATAACAAATTATCCGGATGTAAAATAACAAATTATCTGGGTATAAAATAACAAAATAATCAGATGAAAAATAACAAATTATCCGGATGTAAAATAACAAATGATCTGGGAATAAATTAACAAATTATTCAGATGTAAAATAACAAATTATCCGGATTTAAAATAACAAATTATCCGGGAATAAAATAACAAATTATTCGGATGATCAATAACAAAATAATCGGATAGCAAATAACAAATTATTCGGATGTAAAATAACAAATTATCCGGATTTAAAATAAAAAATTATCCGTGAATAAAATAACAAATTATTCTGATGTTAAATAACAAAATATTTGGATGTAAAATAACAAATCATCCAGATGTAAAATAACAAATTATCCGGATTTAAAATAGCAAATTATTCGGATGTAAAAAAACCAAATTATCGGATGTAAAATAACAAATTATCCGGGTATAAAATAACAAAATAATCGGATGAAAAATAACAAATTATCCGGATGTAAAATAACAAATTATCTGGGAATAAAATAACAAATGATTCGGATGTAAAATAACAAATTATCCGGATGTAAAATAACAAATTTTTCGGGAATAAAATAACAAATTATTCGGATGTTAAATAACAAATTATTCGGATGTAAAATAACAAATTATCCGGATGTAAAATAACAAATTATCCTGGTATAAAATAACAAAATAATCGGATGAAAAATAACAAATTATCCGGGTATAAAATAACAAAATAATCGGATGTAAAAGAAGAAATTATCCGGATGTAAAATAACAAATTATCCGCGTGTAAAATAACAAATTATCCGGATGTAAAATAACAAAATATCTGGATGAAAAATAACAAATTAATGGGATGTAAAATAACAAATTATCCGGATGTAAAATACAAATAATCGGATGTAAAATAACAAATTATCTGGATGTAAAATAACAAATCATCCGGATGTAAAATAACAAATTATCCGGGTATAAAATAAAAAAATAATCGGATGAAAAATAACAAATTATCCGGATGTAAAATAACAAATTAATGGGATGTTAAATAACAACTTATCTGGATGTAAAATAATAAATTATCTGGATGTAAAATAACAAATTATCGTGATGTAAAATAACAAAAAATAACAAATTATCCGGATGTAAAATAACAAAAAATAACAAATTATCCGGATGTAAAATAACAAATTATTCGGACGTAGAATAACAAACTATCTGGATGTAAAATAATAAAAAAAAACAAATTATCCGGATGTTAAATAACAAATTATCCGAATGTAAAATAATAAAACTAACAAACTATCCGGATGTAAAATAATAAAAATAACAAATTATCCGTATGTAAAACATAAAAAAACAACAAATTATCCGGATGTAAAATAACAAATGATCCGAATGTAAAATATCAAATTATTCGGATGTAGAATAACAATTTATATGTTTGTAAAAAAACAAACTATTCGGATGTAGAATAACATATCCGGATGTAAAATAACAAAAAAATCGGATGTTAAATAACAAATTATCCGGATGTAAAATTACTAATTATCTGGATGTAAAATAGCAAATTTTTATCCGGGTATAAAAAAACAAAATAAGCGGATGTAAAATAACAAATTATACGGATGTTAAATAACAAAATATGCTGAAATTCAACTTTGGGTTGTATTAATTCACATTATGTTAAGCCACTTTTTGTAGATAGTTCGATAGTCAGTATGTGCTCAACTCTTTAATAATATAGTTTGTCAGTAAGATAACAAAGAATTCGCTGTCTTCATGATGCATCTATCAAAGAGTCTTGCATTTCGTTTCGACAAAATACAAACGAATAGACATAGCCATTATTACATTATTTTTGTATTTTAAGAAACACTCTGTGCCAATAACGTTGACAATCTTCCATCATCCTTCATCCCGTTTTCTCCGTTATTGTTATGCCTCCAACATTCTACGTCCGCCTGCGCTTCTGACAATTTTGTCAGCATTACTTCTCCAAAACATCTCAACTGACTTTCATCAAACCTGCTAAGGACTATTAGTATGACGTCCAGTCGTGCATATCGTCATTGTGTCCCGGTCGATTTGGCAGAGTAACGGTTATATTTCATGAATCTGTGTCACACTGTGAGTTATAGTCCTTCTACACTGTTGGCTTCTAAACGTGCCAGGGAGAACCAGACTAAGTATGAAAACTAACCTCAATTGTCGTCGTCTTTACTGGTCCTTCAATTTTTGGTTTATTTACGATAATTTAATTTCTGTTTTGGTAACTGTTCATCTCATTTTATAATCAGCTCTACTCTCAAGAAATTCCTCAACCATTGGCCAAACATGCAAACAAGTATCAGTATGGAGTCAGCTGCGCATACCGTTGTTTTCTGGCAGTACGTATGCAGCTCTTACGTTAGTCAAATCCCATTGCTAAAATAAAGCTACATGCAGAGAGGGAATATTCGTGTTGACATGAACATTTGGATTTCTCTCCAGAAAAAAACCACAACATATTTAATCTTTAAAGTCTCTATACTTTTCTCACTTAAAGGCCATTTACCACTTACCACCGAGATCGTTTACTGAGGCCATTTACGACTTACAACCGATGTCGTATACGGAGGATACGGAAATACCCGATGTTTCACGATTGTTACCGGGGTCGTTATTTCTAGCCCATCTCGGTGCTATCATGTGAGAAAGTTTGCTAGTTATTTGCCGAAGATCTCGTTTCATTCTGAGGTGTCTTTTTCCACTATTGAAACTGAACATGCCATACGCAACCCATTATGTGCTAAGATAGTTTGAAACCTTATTCCATAACTACAATAGTAACTGTTGTTGTTTTTGTTGTTGTTGTTGTTTTTTTTTGTTGTTTTTTTTTTTGAGTTACCAAATGGCAGCCTTTTTATTTTCATTTTCACATAAACAAGTAACATTTTACACATAGCAATATACATTTAAAAACAGGAGCAATATAATTCAGATGTAATGTAAAGGATAGAGAGAGAGTTAAAATTTTATTAAATGCCATTTCCTATTATGCGTTTCTAGTTTGGATCTCGCTTGAGCTAAGATTTGTTCTATGATTTTAAATTCTCTTAAATATCTAATACAGTTGTCAAAGTAAGTGTTGAACAATATTTAAGATATATATCTGGTCCCATACAAGATTGGCATATGTATGTGTGTATCTATAACTTATACAATGTGATTAGTGCTTATCTCGTTTTATTGCGACAAAATATTGATGCAAGGCACCAAGCCATTCAACGTCATTTATTATATGGTTGCTAGGCATCAAGTCAGCCATTATATGGTTGCTAGGCATCAAGTCATTCATTATATATATAATATAAATATGTAATATATTGTAAGAGGTTAGTTGTGATGTCGAACAAGACATTCAAATTATAATACTTTCTGTATATATTATAATTTTAATGTAAAACAACGTTACTTATTTTGATAGCACATTGTTAGATAATTGTGTATTTATTCTATCACTTGATGTTTGTATGTTTTCCATATAGGAGTAAATAAAGAAAAACTAACAGTTTTGCTGCAAAATTATTTTTGTTTTATCCATTGTACAACGTTTATTTACTATAGTTATTTCATTTGAATATAACCGAAAATCAACCCAAGCCAGTATTCATTTCTGTTTTTAGATGTCACCAGATACATAAATGTTTTATATCTCATTATCTGCCTTGTTTATAGCACATAACTCGTCAAAATAATGTGAATACGTGGGATATCACATCCATGCGTCTGTGCTGTGATAATTCATAGATATACGACTTTCTTACATAGAGTTGTGCTGTTGTTTTCAGACCATCAGCCATCTATCTCTTAGGCAGTCAAACATTACTTTCCATTATTCCTAAACTCTTCGGCAAATGATGGAGCCTTGTAGGAAGTATTAGTATACAACATCGTGATTGGTATTCCGGTTCGGACGTTACAATGGCAGTTAGGGTACTTCGCCAATCACCATGAATATCTACAAAAATGTGACAAAAGAATGTGACATAAATGTGACACGGGTTTATATATCACTGTTGATCACTATACATCAGCCAGCTTAATTGACGCGTATTCCACTGTTATACACAATAGACAAGGATGTTGCTAAGAACCTATTAATAACAATAATGATAATCAGTATAGTATCTGAATTAAGGTAATGATAGCATTTCATCAGTATAACGAAGTACATGTAACGTCCCAAAATATAAGACAAAGATAGTGATTTAACGACCAGTTACAGTCGCCGTGAGGCTGACAATGTGACAATAATGAAAATGTATATGATTTTAATTAAGAAAGGTCTGAATTCCAATAATAAATTTATTCCAAGATCTGATTACCTTCATATGGTATGGCGAGACGCCTTGGTGTTATTAACACAGCGGATGGATTTGAATGCAAAATGCTCCAAATCTAATACATACTTTCTTCATGCTTGGGAGCACAGGCACTAGTATCGGTGTTTCGATTTACCTGACCTCCAAAAAAAAAAAAAAAAAAAAAAAAAACCAGCAAAAAACATAACTCTTACCCCACCCACCCAAGAACTATCCCATAGACGAAATATTATGCTTACAGATGTATATCTTTGAACGGAAAGTTTATGCACGATTTATCTTTTTCGAACTGAACACAATCCTGTAGCGATGTGACTGTGGGTGCTGCCGTCTTTCTTTGCACATATGGACAAAAACATTTTTTTTTGTAATACTTCTAATTCTTTCAGTAGATACAAACTTAATACTAGACTATATTGATGTTTGAGTATATCTACCTTTTTATTGTTCCTTACAGGTTTAACTTTTTGTTAGATAATTTCCCAGAGAAAATCACCGATTTCTACCGTTTTGAGAGGAAAATCTACTCGTATCTCCGAGGTTGTTTTGTAAGACGGCGGAAATGGCCTAGCGATGTTCCAATTACCTTGGGCGATATTGAATTATCTAAGCCTGGTTAAAGTGCAGATATCTGTTAAGCGAGACATTTGAATATGTTGGGCCCGGTAAGCTCAATTTACAACACATCTGACTATAAATAAGCTCGCTAGTTAAAATATTCACCCTACCACAGTCTCCATGATATTAATATACGACATTAAATTCGTTTGTAACCACTGATTCAAGTCGGAAAAGTATCAGGTACTTGCAGAGATGGGTGAGCTCCAGTATTTGTTAACTTTCCAGGATTTTAAGAAAGAACATTGAAGTTATGTTAATATATAAAAATTACACCAGTGCTCAGTTATTATGCAATAACTAAGGAAAATGAGACAGTCACCATATATTTTTTTTAGATCACCTCTTAATAGATCAATTAAAATTTGACATATTAGTTTCCATTAGTCCTCACTTCAATATAACGTTATTTTATCACGACAAATTGTCTTTTTCGTGTTTGTGCAGGTCAGAAAGTAGATCGATGTTTTCTTAGGGAAGTCTAGTTAATATACGGAAAGTGCGAACACATTTAGTTAAAAACAAAAAAGCAAATGTATTGGGACGATACATCAAACATATGTGAGTAAGTTACTACTGTCTTGCCACAGAGCTGGCTGTGGTGATATCGTTAGAACTTTCCTTTAGCATACAGGTAGTTTCTATTCAATCCTCTCTGCTGAGGTCACTGATTTTTCTTTGCAATAGTCTGGCTCATGTTAGAATTTTTAAAATATGTAAATTTAGCAACTTTTGAGAATTTCCTTCCCCCCACAATTGGAATGCTCCCATGCACATATGTGTGCTTAGGTTAGTTGTTGTTGTTGTTGTTGTTGTATGGTATTTAGCGTCGCTTTCAACACTTTTTCAGTCATATCGCAACGGTGTCTACTTGAGACAGTAATCTGAGCGCTGTCACACTGAAGTATCAGGCCGCAGACACATGATATGACACCCCACCCAGTCACATTAAACTGACACCGGGCCGACCAGTACTAGAACTTTCCTCTAAATGCTAAGCGTCAAGCGAGGAAGCTTCTAATACCATTTTAAAAGTCTGCGGTATGTCCCGGTCGGGGATCGAACCCACGACCTTCCGCATGCGAGGCGAACGCTCTACCACTAGACCACGCTGCGGTCTGCTGAGGTAATAGATCTTTATTATTATTTGATATATTACCTGTGCTTGTACATGTTTTTTTCTACAGGACACACAGAAACATACCTGTTTTATTAATTCAGTTCATGCAGTAGCCCAGCGGTGATCTTGGAAATAAAGGAGTTGGTGAGTCCCTGCCACACAGTCTTGATAACATCAGAACTAAAAAACTAAAAACAATCATGTTTAAAATAGAAGAAACTGTTTCCCTGATATTTCAGCTGCCAGACATCGCAGAAATAGGTGACAGTTTAGACGTTTTGAAATAGACTGTTCAATGTTTTTCAGTTTGGTGGACACTCCAACCGGATTACTCGGTTGTGTTCGTTTTCCAATTGCACAGGGAACAGTCGTTTTTCAAAATCATAGCTTTGTAGTTCTCCTTTTCTTCTTTATTGCAGCGATTTATTTATTTCTATCCTACTGAAATGGTTAAACCGTTACTTACATAAAGGGAGGTAATTAATAGTATATAGTCTACCTAATTACCTAATTTTTAGTCTAAATACAGTCATATGTATGATATAATCATTTGTTGAACATTGCGTTAAATGTACAGTAAAAGCAAATACTAAACATTTGATGATATGTGATTTCTAGCCAATTTTTCTTTTCCACTTATACTAGGCTGACATCGTGGTAAGACTGGTAACATAGTATTACTCTACGTATTGATATGAACCATAAATCTGTCACATGTTTTCTTTTTTCTGTTTATAATTGTTTATAAAAGCAGGGAATTCTATGCCTGTCCCACAGTTCATAGCAATTAATCGCTTACTAAACTATGACGTCATTCAAACTTCCCTGAAGCAGTTAACCAATCAGCTTGCTCGTACAATTGCTAATAACGGACCCATTTGGGAGAGCTGGGTTCGTTCTACAGACCAATAATTGCATATCTTGGACAAATGAAGAATTTAAGTCCAGAAACATGCTGTTGGTTTTAATATTTCTAACCAATATTGAAAAACTTAAGGTATTCAAATTGATTGAGGGAATGTCTGTTTTGAACGATCCTTAATCTATAATAATGATAATTGTATACGTATTATAGTGCATATCTCCAAAAACAGGAATCCTAATGAAAATATCATTGGTGCTTGTTTTTGCTGACGTGCCTTTGGTATAACAGCTGTCATCGATATTGGTCGACTAATATTAACAAAAAGAAAAGAAATGATAAATTCATTTTTATTTCTTCGTTTATTTTATATTCACGATATTGAATTATTATCACCAAACGGTAGCGTGCGTGTTAGGAGATTTTAATAATGGATGGGAATTAGCATTAAAGACATCAAGCAAAACCGTTGTAGACAACTTCTTTTTAATTGTTGTTGCTGACTGTGTGAGTTAGTCTAGTAGACAAATCTATATTGGAAATCTTTATTAAGTTCTATTGATAAAAATGTCCTGGAAAATTGAAAAATTAACACATTTTTACATTAAGTTAAATGGACATGCGCACTGCGAATCCTCAACATTTTTGTATTTATGGAACCGAATTACTTTGTCTAACACACTTGAATTATATGTCTGCATGAAACCGAAAATCATCAAATTGGTATGGTGAGATTAACTATATTGTTGCAGTATTCATATATAAAACTGCAGAAAGGCCTAAAAAGTATGAACATCCTTACTTATATTGTTGCAGTATTCATATATAAAACTGCAGAAAGGTCTAAAAAGTATGAACATCCTTACTTAAATTGTTGCAGTATTCACATATAAAACTGCAGAAAGGCCTAAAAAATATGAACATCCTTACTTATATTGTTGCAGTATGCATATATAAAACTGCAGAAAGGACTAAAAAGTATGAACATCCTTACTTAAATTGTTGCAGTATTCACATATAAAACTGCAGAAAGGCCTAAAAAATATGAACATCCTTACTTATATTGTTGCAGTATACATATATAAAACTGCAGAAAGGACTAAAAAATATGAACATCCTTAATCATATTGTTGGAGTATTCACATATAAAACTGCAGAAAGGCCTAAAATAGATGAACATCCTTACTTATATTGTTGCAGTATATATACATAAAACTGCAGAAAGGACTAAATAATATGAACATCTTTAATAATATTGTTGCAGTATGCATATATAAAACTGCAGAAAGGCCTGAAAATATAAACATCCTTAATTATATTGATGCAGTATGCATATATAAAACTGCAGAAAGGACTAAAACATACGAACAACATTAATTATATTGATGAAGTATGCATATACAAAACTGCAGAAAGGCATAAAATATGAACATCCTTAATTATATTGTTGCAGTATACATATATAAAACTGCAGAAAAGCCTAAAATATGAACATCCTTAATTATATTGTTGCAGTATGCATATATTCAACTGTAGAAAAGCCTTAAATATGAACATCCTTAATTATATTGTTGCAGTATGCATATATAAAATGCAGAAAGGCCTCAAAATATGAACATCCTTAATTATATTATTGCAGTTATCATATATAAAACTGCAGACAGGCCTAAAATATGAACATCCTTGAATATTTTGTTGCAGTATACATATATAAAACTGCAGAAAGGCCTAAAATATGAACATCCTTAATTATATTGTTGCAGTATGCATATATTAAACTGTACAAAGGCCTCAAAATATGAACATCCTTAATTATATTGTTGCAGTATGCATATATAAAACTGCAGAAAGGCCTAAAATATGAACATCATTAATTATATTGTTGCAGTATGCATATATAAAACTGCAGAAAGGCCTAAAATATGAACATTCTTAATTTTATTGTTGCAGTATGCATATATATAAAATGCAGAAAGGCCTAAAATATGAACATCCTTTATTATATTGTTGCAGTATACATATATAAAACTACAAAATGGACTAGAAATATGAACATCCTTAATTTTATTGTTGCATATACAAAACTGCAGAAAGACCTAAAATATGAACATCCTTAATATATATCGTGCAGTATGCATATATAAAACTAAAAAAAGGCCTGAAAAAATGAACATCCTTAATTATATTGTTGCAGTATGCACATATAAAAACTGCAGAAAGGCCTAAAAAATATGAACATCATTAATTATATTGTTGCAGTATGCATATATAAAAAATGCAGAAAGGCCTAACATATGAACATCCTTAATATATATCGTGCAGTATGCATATATAAAACTTAAAAAGGCCTAAAAATATGAACATCCTTAATTATATTGTTGCAGTATGCACATATAAAAACTGCAGAAAGGCCTAAAAATATGAACATCCTTAATTATATTGTTGCAGTATGCATATATATAAAATGCAGAAAGGCCTCAAAATATGAACATCCTTAATTATATTATTGCAGTATGCATATATAAAACTGCAGAAAGGCCTAAAAAATGAACATTCTTGATTATATTGTTGCAGTATACATATATAAAACTGCAGAAAGGCCTAAATTATGAACATCCTTAATTATATTGTTGCAGTATACGTATATAAAACTGCAGAAAGTCCTAAAATATGAACATCATTAATTATATTTTGCAGTATGCATATATAAAACAGCAGAAAGGCCCAAATTATGAACATCCTTAATTATATTGTTGCAGTATACGTATATAAAACTGCAGAAAGGCCTTAAATATGACCATCATTAATTATATTGTTGCAGTATGCATATATAAAACTGCAGAAAGGCCTAAAATATGAACATCCTTAATTATATTGTTGCAGTATGCATATATATAAAATGGAGAAAGGCCTAAAATATGAACATCCTTAATTATATTGTTGCAGTATGCATATATACAACTGAAGAAAGGCCTAAAATATGAACATCCTTAATTATATTATTGCAGTATGTATATATAAAACTGCAGAAAGCCTAAAAATGAACATCCTTGATTTTATTATTGCAGTATGCATATATATAAAATGCAGAAAGGCCTAAAATATGAACATCATTAATTATATTGTTGCAGTATACATATATAAAACTACAAAATGGACTAAAAAAAAGAACATCCTTAATTTTATTTTTGCATATATAAAACTGCAGTAAGGCATAAAATATGAACATCCTTAATTATATTGTTGCAGTATGCATTGATAAAAAATGCAGAAAGGCCTCAAAATATGAACATCCTTAATTATATTGTTGCAGTATGCACATATAAAATTACAAAAAGGCCTTAAAATATGAACATCCTTATTTATATTGTTGCAGTATGCATATATAAAACTACAAAAAGGCCTAAAAATATGAACATCCTTAATTATATTGTTGCAGTATGCACATATAAAAACTGCAGAAAGGCCTAAAAATATGAACATCCTCAATTATAGTGTTGCAGTATGCATATATAAAACTGCATAAAGGCTTAAAATATGAACATCCTTAATTATATTGCTGCAGTATACGTATATAAAACTGCATAAAGGCTTAAAATATGAACATCCTTAATTATATTGTTGCAGTATGCATATATAAAACTGCATAAAGGCTTAAAAATATGAACATCCTTAATTATATTGTTGCAGTATGCACATATAAAAACTGCAGAAAGACCTAAAAATATGAACATCCTCAATTATAGTGTTGCAGTATGCATATATAAAACTGCATAAAGGCTTAAAATATGAACATCCTTAATTATATTGTTGCAGTATACGTATATAAAACTGCATAAAGGCTTAAAATATGAACATCCTTAATTATATTGTTGCAGTATGCATATATAAAACTGCATAAAGGCTTAAAATATGAACATCCTTAATTATATTGTTGCAGTATGCATATATAAAACTGCAGAAAGGCCTAAAAATATGAACATCCTTAATTATATTGTTGCAGTATGCATATATAATACTGCAGAAAGGACTAAATAATATGAACATCCTTAAATATATTATTGCAGTATGCATATATAAAACTGCATGAAGGCTTAAAAATATGAACATCCTAAAAATATGAACATCCTTAATTATATTGTTGCAGTATGCATATATAAAACTGCATAAAGGCTTAAAAATATGAACATCCTAAAAATATGAACATCGTTAATTATATTGTTGCAGTATGCATATATAAAACTGCATAAAGGCTTAAAAATATGAACATCCTAAAAATATGAACATCGTTAATTATATTGTTGCTGTATGCATAGATAAAACTGCAGAAAGGCAGATACAGTATGTCAATGCCCCAACATATTTGAAGACATTTCGCATATTATATTTCGGCATAATGCAGGCTATGATACAGAACAACACATATATAAATACAGAACTTTTATAGTATTTCTACATGACGTATATATGAAGATTAAATATAACAGTAGATCTATAAATTATTTTTTTTCTAAATAAATATTATACGAGTCTGAAATACGCCAGACAAGTATGTATAAAAATGTTTTAACAATATTTCTGAATGATGCATATTATATGAAACTGAAATACCAAAATGAATATGAATAACTTTACTGATAATTCTATACGATGCATACATCAACCTGTAACACATAATATTAATCATGTTTCTCCATGGTGCATATATAAAATGAAACTGACATACACCAATGTGCATAAATACTTTGAAAATCTGCGTGATGATTTCTTTTTAAAATGAAGTACCCAAGCTTGGATGTGAGGCTTCAGTTATATTTCTGCATTATACAGTATCCATAAAAAACTATTGATGATAAACATTGTTCCTGAAATATGTGCACCAGACAGTTAACACCGTGGATATACCAATATTGCGATTTATGTTTTCGACCGAGACGGTACTCGCTCCTAAGTTAACGACCGAGTTATACGGTTTTCCACCGAGATGTAATGTCTTCGGCAGACGAATTTTATCAGGGTTATTGACTTTGAAGGTATTTTTTTTCATGAAATAAATATAAAAATACACGATATTAGTTGCAAAAGTTTAAAATACATAAATAGACGTTAAATGAATTTCATAGGTATTATTTTTATGGTTTGTTTTTGTTGTTATTGTATTATATTTATCGACGATCACTAGCGGTATTGCAAAAACTTCGTTTTCATTAAGAAAATTTGATTTATTTTAATATATTATATTGTATATTGCCTGTGATACGGATTTCAATGCAGTAGTTCCAATATATTCTATTGTATATTGCCTGTGATGCAGATTTCAATGCAATAGTTTCAATATATTCTATTGTATATTGCCTGTGATACGGATTTTAATGCAATAGTTTCAATATATTCTATTGTATATTGCCTGTGATACGGATTTCAACGTTATTGGAAAATTGTCGGTACGGTTGTCATCATTGATTGATACAGTATTCGATACTCATTCAGGAACTGTAATTACATTTTGTTGATGAATAAAATATTTTTGCATAATATTTATGGACCATTAATGATCGATACGAGACGTTTTCACATCATGTTATACATTTTGTATGACTTGAACTGCCATATATCTACATGCATGTATATCTTCAAAAAGTGTATTGTGACCTGTGTTTTCTTCAATCACAATCATATAGTTTAAACTTATCTATTTTACGTCGATTGTGAAACAAGTTCGTACAACTTAGGCAAATCACGCTCGAGGTCTTTCTGGTTAGAACTAGTACTAAGCACATGCGGCAAAAGTGTCTTGCTCAAGGACACCACACATAGCCGTGGCGGAGGATCGAACCCATGACCATCCGATCATGGGTTCGGTGCTCTACCACTGGACCACGTGCTCCATATGCCCGTGCGTCAATTTATCCGATCTAGTCCGTTCTATAACTTTCTCATATACACAGGGACCTTTGAAATAATATCGCTCTGGACACAGTTGTCCAACGCTCTGTTAGTTTATCCACAGGTTTAGTGAAAATTTGTAACTTCAATATTTTCTATACTTAACGATGTTATTGCAATATGAATGCATTATTAAAAACAAAATGGCATATTTTCATATTTTTCAACAAAATGATAACCTTTAATCGTGCAAATATCAAAATATCATGGTTTGAAAATGTCACTAAACCCAGGGTTAATATAACCAAGCTTTAAACAAATGGGTCCTGGTCTATGTTCAATACAATGAGATGAAGTGTCGCGCCTAAGATCCACATGAGCCTGTTTTACCTAACCCAGGATTGAACAACTGGGCCCTGGCCTACGTTCACTACAATGAGACGAAGTGTCGCGCCTAAAGTCCACATGGGCCTGTTTCACTTAACCTCTTAGTGTGAAAAGTAAAGTTACGAAAAGTCGGAGAAACTCATGTAGTGTTTCGTTTATATCATTTTGTTACGAACTTTTGTCAGCCAAGTGTAAATAGTATATATTTTAAAATATAAAATAATGCTGCACAGACAAAACGTTCTGAGGTGTCATTTGTTTGCGTGTGGAAATCGTCAGACTTACGAAGGTCCATGTCTCAAATATGGAGGTCACACTGAGAGATTTAAGGTAAATAATAGGTACGATTTTATGTCTTCTCCACATTTTGTACACCTCTTGACAGATTTAGAAAAAGCATGGCACAAAATTCATCAAAATGTTCATCATAATCAAACGATGTGTCACACTCAAGACCAAGATGTTCTGTAGCTCAAAAGTCAAGATCACATTAACAAAGGTCAAGATCACATTAACAAAGGTCAAGATCACATTAACAAAGGTCAAGATCACATTTACAAAAGACCCATCATTTGATAAATTAATTATTTCGTCGTATTGTTAAATCACACCGTATTTAATATGAAACTGTAATTGTATTACATAGTGTGTTCGTCACATAGTTTAAAGATTAGTGACAACAATATTCTATTAACCAAATCCGCTTATCTGAAATGATGACATTTTATTTATAGTTAAAATCGTTCAAGTAAAGTTAAAACCAGTCTATCCCAGTCCCTGGCATATCGCAAGTTAGGTCTGGTAAAAGCAGTCTATCCCAGTTCCTGGCAACTGGTAAAACCAGTCTATCCCAGTCCCTGGCATATCGCAAGTCAGGTCTGGTAGAAGCAGTCTATCCCAGTTCCTGGCATCTGGTAAAACCAGTCTGTCGCAGTCCCTGGCATAGCGCAAGTCAGGTCTGGGAAAAGGAGTCTATCCCAGTTCCTGGCATCTGGTAAAATCAGTCTATCCCAGTCCCTGGCATCTCATGAATAAGGTCTGGTAAAACCAGTCTATCCCATTCCCTTGCATCTCACAAGTCAGGTCTGGTAAAACCAGTCTATCCCATTCCCTGGCATCTCACAAGTCAGGTCAGGTAAAACCAGTCTATCCCAGTCCCTGGCATCTCACAAGTTAGGTCTGGTAAAACCAGTCTATCCCATTCCCTGGCATCTCACGAATCAGGTCTGGTAAAACCAATCTATCCCATTCCCTGTATCTCACGAATCAGGTCTGGTAAAACCAGTCTATCCCAGTCCCTGGCATCTCACAAGTCAGGTCAGGTAAAACCAGTCTATCCCATTCCCTGGCATCTCACAAGTCAGGTCTGGTAAAACCAGTCTATCCCATTCCCTGGCATCTCACGAATCAGGTCTGGTAAAACCAATCTATCCCATTCCCTGTATCTCACGAATCAGGTCTGGTAAAACCAGTCTATCCCAGTCCCTGGCATCTCACGAATCAGGTCTGGTAAAACCAGTCCATCCCAGTCACTGGCATCTGACAAATCAGATCTGGTAAAACCAATCTATCCCATTCCTTGGTATCTCACAAGTCAGGTCTAGTAAAGCCAGTCTATCCCATTCCCTGGCATCTCACGAATTAGGTCTGGTAAAACCAGTCTATCCCAGTCCCTGGCATCTCACGAATCAGGTCTGGTAAAACCAATCTATCCCAGTCCCTGGCATCTTACAAATCAGGTCTGGTAAAACCAGTCTATCCCAGTCTCTGGCATCTCACGAATCAGGTCTGGTAAAACCAGTCTATTCCAGTCCCTTGCATCTCACAAGTCAGGTCTGATAAAAGCAGTCTATCCCAGCCCCCAGCATCTGACAAATCAGGTCTGGTAAAACCAGTCTATCCCAGTCCCTGGCATCTCACGAATCAGGTCTGGTAAAACCAGTCTATCCCAGTCCCTGGCATCTCACGAATAAGGTCTGATAAAACCAGTCTATCCCATTCCCTGGCATCTGACAAATCAGGTCTGGTAAAACCAGTCTATCCCAGTCCCTGGCATCTCACGAATCAGGTCTGGTAAAACCAGTCTATCCCAGTCCCTGGCATCTCACGAATCACGTCCGGTAAAACCAGTATATCCCAGTCCCCGGCATCTCACGAATCAGGTCTGGTAAAACCAGTCTATCCCAGTCCCTGGCATCTCACAAGTCAGGTCTTGTAAAAACAGTCTCACAAGTCAGGTCTGGTAAAACTAGTCTATCCCAGTCCCTGGCATCTGACGAATCAGGTCTGGTATAACCAGTCTATCCAAGTCCCTGGCATCTCACAAGTCAGGTCTTGTAAAAACAGTCTCACAAGTCAGGTCTGATAAAACCAGTCTATCCCAGTCCCCGGCATCTCACGAATCAGGTCTGGTAAGACCAGTCTATCCCATTCCCTGGCATCTCACAAGTCAGGTCTTGTAAAAACAGTCTCACAAGTCAGGTCTGGTAAAACTAGTCTATCCCAGTCCCTGGCATCTGACGAATCAGGTCTGGTATAACCAGTCTATCCCAGTCCCTGGCATCTCAAACCAGTCTATCCCAGTCCCTGGCATCTCAAAAATCAGGTCTGGTTAACCGAAATAAATACGCAGGACAGTCTATGTCTGTGATGTTTTTGCTGACCAAACTGTTACATCATTTAACTCGCTGAAGCAACTTACCAATCAACAGGCTTAATATCACTGCTATGTGACGATCACAAGCGGGCAGAGCTGTTCTATGGTCTAAGGTAATACATTCATATTGATATCTACTATATAGTATAATTCATGTAACAGCTGTCATACCACAAGTATCCATATTACGGTAGGTTCATAAAATATCTTACTAAACAGTTGAATTTTGTTCCTTGATCTATATAAAATAAGGTCTAAGATTTCCACGGTAAAACAATTTCTGAAGTATTGTTTAATAGCAGAATTATATCACCAACATGAAAATGCATACTAACATGATGACCAGCTTGTTTTTTAAGAGAATGCAGTGCCACCCTAAGATATTTTTTAAAAAAAATATAAGTATTCAAATGTTCATAAATACATGCACTACTCATCACAACCACATTGAACTATTTTGAAAATATTTCAAAACCAAATTACACAGGCTTTGTTTTAAGCTTTAAAATCATGTTACCATGAGAACAAGGGGCATAGCTGTAGTGAGACGTAACAGCGTATTGGATTTGTATTTGTATTCATACACTCTCTAAGAAACAAGTGATAATCTATTAAATCTTCATCTTCAAGTTTGACACTTGCACCAGCACACACCCGTATTTCTAGTATTTGCTTTCGAAATAAATTGAGAGAAATATGTTTAAAGAGAATAGTAGACGTTCCCCGAATTAAACAATGATGTTCCACTCAAGATTAGAATATTTAATGTTTTAAATGTTTTGAATTTGAATTATGTTTTAAAGTTATGATAAATCATGCTGTTAGTTAGACACAGTTGTTGTCTGTATGTCACGTGATCACGTAGGGAATAACGTTCGGTATAATGAATGTTATGATCATAATTACCATGTAGGAGACACAGTTGTTCCCTGTATGTCACGCTAACTCGTAGAGAACAACGTTAGGTATTATAATGAATGTTATGATCATAATCACCATGACGATTGTTTGTTTCAGTGAAATGTCAGTTTTATTTAATCGAATGAACACTGAAGCGACGTGGTCACGCGAGGCGAAGTCAGGAATGAGCGTACCAATTGCATTGAGATCTAATTAATATTTCATTGAAATCCACCTTCTTTCTTTAATTGTATTTCGTGATTATAAAACAGTGAAATTATAATTTATAATATCATTCGTTTAACAGTGAAATTAACAAAATTTAAATACCCTAGACGTCTCAAGGAAACAAACAATTCACTAAGGTGCTACGTGCAGTCATGATTCATATATCTACAGTACCTAGATGCTGCAAGGAATCGAATAAAAAATATTCAAACTCCATTTTTCAGCAAAAAATGTGCTCCTTTTGTCTTAATTCAGTTTCCTCGTTTCCTTTAATATGATTTATTGACTGTCATTTGTTAAATTGTTTTACGACATATGACGCCATTTGCTTTAAATTATTTTAAGACACATGACGCCATTTACTCAAAATTGTTTTACGACACATGACGCCATTTACTCAAAATTGTTTTACGACACATGACGCCATTTACTCAAAATTGTTTTACGACACATGACGCCATTTACTTTAAATTATTTAAGACACATGACGCCATTTACTCTAAATTATTTTAAGACACATGGCGCCATTTACTCTAAATTAATTTACGACACATGACGCCATTTACTCTAAATTATTTTAAGACACATGACGCCATTTACTCTAAATTACTTTAAGACACATGACGCCATTTACTCTAAATTACTTTACGACACATGACGCCATTTACTTTAAATTATTTTAAGACACATGACGCCATTTACTCTAAATTACTTTAAGACACATGGCGCCATTTACTCTAAATTAATTTAAGACACATGGCGCCATTTACTCTAAATTATTTTAAGACACATGACGCCATTTACTCAAAATTATTTTACGACACATGACGCCATTTACTCAAAATTGTTTTACGACACATGACGCCATTTACTCAAAATTGTTTTACGACACATGGCGCCATTTACTCTAAATTAATTTAAGACACATGACGCCATTTACTCTAAATTAATTTAAGACACATGACGCCATTTACTCTAAATTAATTTAAGACACATGGCGCCATTTACTCTAAATTGATTTAAGACACATGACGCCATTTACTCTAAATTATTTTAAGACACATGACGCCATTTACTCTAAATTACTTTAAGACACATGACGCCATTTACTCGAAATTACTTTACTCTAAATTGAGTCGATAGATAACTGTCACTTGAACTAATTGGTACTTAACTGATAAACAGGAATTGGACTATTGTTATGACAGAACAGCACATATTGTCTCAGTACATTATTATTATTAAACGATTTTTTCAGCATTCTTATGGATTTCCCGTGTATTTCATTTTAAAAAGACACACGTTTAAATGAAATATCCGATCGATTAAGGTCTATTTTTGATTGTTTCCAATATGTTTTATTTTGAGAAAGCACCATGAAATGACACAAAACTTAAATTAACATGCAACACATCTGGACTGGACGGACAATTTACATACATGAACTGGTAGCTTTATATGAGTAGGATCCAGTTAAGGATGCATGACTACTCACATACTATATAAAGGACAGATTTATAAACCCGCTGGATCATAGAGATACTGTGAAGTCCTGTATATTTAATTTCATAAAGAAAGGTAATTAAATTCACATATAGACTCGTCCGTCTTTGGAAAAGCTTCATGGAACCTTCAATCACAAACAAACATTATTCAAATGCTACATGTAACAGTTGCCAAAATTCAAACATAAACCTATGTCTCGGCATATGTATGTAAACACTATCTTTGGTTTGTGTGCTAATGTTTCATTCTTAGGTCTCTCCCTCCCCCAGTAGAATTGATTCCAGAATTATAGACTTGTCGATTTTGAACATGATTTTAAAATTCATTAAGATACACACGCATGATTTGTCCCGTTCAAAAGGCATACTGAAAAATGCATTAAAATGACACATGCTAATTGTTTGACTACGTGCGGACACAGACGTAGCTGCTTCTTTTTGTCACCCTGTAACATATACTCACTATATAATACACTTTGTTTGTTTCCCGTGCATAGTGAATACAAGTTTATTTGGCGGGGCCGGTCTTCCATGCCCGACTGGTATAAGGCGCCGTTTCGAGATCACTTACCTCTCACCGCTTAGGTCGTAGGTTCGAGTTCCGCTCTCTCCAAAAACTTTATATGAGAAAGTTTGCTAGTTACTCGCGGAAGAACATAATATTGCAGGCTGGGGTATTCCTCCACCAATAAAATTGAATTTACCATAATTTATATAACCTGAAATGTGTTTTGAAAATGGCGCTAAAACCCATTACAATATTTGGTCGACAGATGCTGTTTATTTTGACATAATGACTTAATTAGGTATTGGCAAACACGCACTTGGTTTCTTTCAATAACTTCTCTGTAATCTCCTTCTAACTTTGTAACATACTTCACGTATTCCAATCATGGACCGATGCTTGTTTACGGAGTATTCTCGATTCACTAGAATTACGTATAATTCTTTAAGAATTATAGTTATTTAAATACAAAAGATTCGGTTGAATAATCTAATTTCGATCCACTGAAAAAGTAAACCGAGAGATTATTTGAATCGCTGGTGATTTCGTCTTTTCTTGGATAAAACCAGTACTAAGTGTTGTTTTTGAATGTAACCAGTACTTAGTGTTGTTTCTTTGATGGAACCGGTTCTAAGTGTTTTATTAATATAACCAGTACTTAGTGTTGTTTCTAAATATAACAAGTACTAAGTGTTGTTTTTTAATATAACCAGTACTAAGTGTTGTTTTTTAATAAATATTACCTTACTAAGTGTTTCTTTTTTAATATAATCAGTACTAAGTGTTGTTTTTGAATATAACCAGTATTTTGTGTTGTTTTAGAATATAACCAGTATGTATTGTTGTTTTTGAATATAACCAGTACTAAGTGTTGTTTTTCAATATAACCAGTACTAAGTGTTGTTTTTGAATATAACCAGTAAAAAGTGTTGTTTATGAATATAACCAGTATTTATTGTTGTTTTTGAATATAATCAGTACTAAGTTTTGCTTTTGAATTTAACCAGTACTAAGCGTTGTTTCTTTGATAGAACCAGAACTAAGTGTTGCTTTTGAAGATAACCAGTACTTAGTGTTGTTTTTTAATATAACCAGTATTTAGTGTTGTTTTTGAATATAACCAGTATTAAGTGTTGTTTTTTAATATAACCAATACTTAGAAGTGTTTATTTGATAGAACCAGTAATAAGTGTTGCTTTGAATTTAACCAGTTTTAGTTTTGTTTCTTTGAAAGAACCGGTACTAATTGTTGTTTTTGAATATAACCATACTTAGTGTAGTCTTTTAATATAACCAGTATTTAGTGTTGTTTTTGAATATAACCAGTATTTAGTGTTGTTTTTGAATATAACCAATACTTAGAAGTGTCTCTTTTATTGAACCAGTAATAAGTGTTGCTTTGAATTAAGCCAGTTTTAGTTTTGTTTCTTTGATAGAACCAGTACTAATTGTTGTATTAGAATATATCCAGTACTTAGTGTTGTTTCTTTGGTAGAACCAGTACTAAGTGTTGTTTTTGAATATAACCAGAACTAAGTGTTGTTTTTGAATATAACCAGTACTAAGTGTTGTTTTAATATAACCAGTACTTAGTGTTGTTTCTTTGGTAGAACCATTACTACATGTAGTTTTTGAATATAACCAGTACTTAGTGCTTATTTTAACACAACCAGTACTTAGTGTTTTTTTTAATATAACTAGTATTTAGTGTTGTTTTTGAATATAACCAGTAGTTAGTGGTGTTTTAGAATATAACCAGTATTTATTGTTGTTTTTGAATATAACCAATACTAAGTGTTGTTTTTGAATAAAACCAGTACTTAGTGTTGTTTTTGAATATAACCAATATTTAGTATTATTTTTTTAAGTATAACCAGTAATAAGTGTTGTTTTTCAATAAAACCAGTATTTATTGTTGTTTTTGAATATAACCAGTACTAAATGTTGTTTTTGAATATAACCAGTACTTACTGTTGTTTCTTTGATAGAACCAGAACTAAGTGTTCCTTTTGAAGATAACCAGTTTTAGTTGTGTTCCTTTGATGAACCAGAACTTATTGTTGGTGTTTGAATATAACAAGTACTTAGTGTTGTTTATGAATAAAAGCGGTATTTAATGTTGTTTTTGAATATAACCAGTAGTTAGTGGTGTTTTAGAATATAACCAGTATTTATTGTTGTTTTTGAATATAACCAATACTAAGTGTTGTTTTTGAATAAAACCAGTACTTAGTGTTGTTTTTGAATATAACCAATATTTAGTATTATTTTTTTAAGTATAACCAGTAATAAGTGTTGTTTTTCAATATAACCAGTATTTATTGTTGTTTTTGAATATAACCAGTACTAAATGTTGTTTTTGAATATAACCAGTACTTACTGTTGTTTCTTTGATAGAACCAGAACTAAGTGTTCCTTTTGAAGATAACCAGTTTTAGTTGTGTTCCTTTGATGAACCAGAACTTATTGTTGGTGTTTGAATATAACAAGTACTTAGTGTTGTTTATGAATAAAAGCGGTATTTAATGTTGTTTTTGAATATAATCAATATTCTTTGATAGAATCCGTACTTAGTGTTGTTTTAATATAACCAGTACTTAGTGTTGTTTCTTTGGTAGAACCAGTACTAAAAATTGTTTTTGAATATAACCAGTACTTTGTGTTGTTTTTGAATATAACATGTATTAAGTGTTATTTTAATATAACCAGTACTTAGTGTTGTTTCTTTGCTAGAACCAGTATTAAATGTAGTTTTTGAATATAACCAGTACTAAGGGTTGTTTATGAATATAACCAGTACTTAGTGCTGTTTTTGAATATAACCAGTTTTTTGTGCTGTTTCTTTGTTAGAACCAGTACTAACTGTTGTTTTTGAAAAAAACAGTACTAAGTGTTTTATGTATATAACCAGTACTAAGTATTGTTTTTGAATATAACCAGTGTTAAGTGTTGTTTTTGAATATAACCAGTATTAAGTGTTGTTTCTTTGATATAACTAGGACTTAGTGTTGTTTTCAAAGTTTAGTATAACCAGTACTTAGTGTTGTTTCTTTGATAGAATCAGTACCAAGTGTTGTTTTTGAATATAAACAGTATTAAGTGTTGTTTTTTAATATTACCAGTATTTAGTTTTTTTTATTATAACCAATATTTAGTTTTGTTTTTGAATATAACCAGTACTTAGTGTTGACTTTGAATATAACCAGTACTTAGTGTTGTCTTTGAATATAACCAGTATTAAGTGTTGTTTCTTTGATATAATTAGTACTAAGTGTTGTATTCTAAGTTTAATATAAACAGTACTTAGTGTTGTTTCTTTGATAGAGCCAGTACTAAGTGTTGTTTTTGAATATAAACAGTATTTAGTGTTGTTTTTGAATATAAACAGACTAAGTGTTGTTTTTGAATATTACCAGTATTTAGTGTGTTTTTTGAATATAACCAGTATTTAGTGTTGTTTTTTAATATAACCAATATTTAGTGGTTTTTTTTTGAAAAAACGAGTACTAAGTGTTTTTAAGGGAATCTAAATGAAAAGCCGATCGAATCCTTAATGTAAGTTTTTATTGAAGCATAGACATATCGAATAGAAATCAGTAACACAACTGAATAGACGTATCCACTCAAGAGACTCGTGGTCACTTTGAAATCGCTTCGTTTCACATGATTTCTGAAACAAGATTTAATTATAAAATTAAAATTGCTTAGTCGTATTTATCTTGGAAAATAGCATAAATGATTGAAAGACATCCCTCTTCGTCTGATTGTGGTCAATTATAAACGCCATTGTGAAAATGAAAGTTAATTCCATTTCATCAATTATCTTTACGAATATGGTTCCATGTAAATATCATATTGTATTTTAAAAAATTGTTTACGCGTATTTAAACAATAACACGATTTTTATTCAGAAAAAAGTGATTTTTCCTACAGAGATTTTTTTAATGTATGTCTACATTTGTGGTTAAATGGTATCTACATTTGTGGTTAAGTGATATCTGCATTTGTGGTTAATTGTGGTTCAATGTTTATTTTAAGGACTGTTTGCCAGCTGATGGACGTTCATGAGATATGAAATTACATGTACCACGTGTAGAGTAATGGGTTGTAACTTAATATATCATGCTTGTGCAACAAATAAAAATCATTCTTTATATCTTGATTATTATTACACCTGTATATACTAACATGTCCAATTAATACATGTACTTAACCAGTATCATATGCCGACAATTTAATCAGTGTATCCGTATGTTAAAATTTGGTACAACATCAGGAGACACACCTACTCTTCTATTTCATTTAAACTGAATTGCGTCAGTAGATGCGGAAACCAGATTAATCATAAACAATCGTTATATCTTGGTAACACTATATGTATCGGGATATGTATCCAAATGTATCCAAAGCTTAAAACGACCGTTCACTGGTATGCGATTATGGGATATGAGCAAGAAAACTTCATATCGGTTCATTGAATGAGTCGCGTCATAGATGTAAACATGTAAAATGGGAAAGACCAGCAGCTTGGTTTGGTAGGTAATAAGCTTAACACTGAAATAAAATCTGATAAAATATCCATGCAATCACAGAACGCAACCACAAAATATGATAGCAGACTTAGTTTTATTGAGTCTGTAATATACATGTACAATACTCTTGTACCCTTAATCACCTGTCAAGGCAGTAGTGTATTCTAAATGGGCCTAATAACTAAAATGGACAAACATGCGAAAACAACAAAAATGAATATAAAACAACAATAAAAACTAAACTCCTATGACATCAATATACATGCATGTATGCTAATTGGCAAGTACACAGTCATCGTCACCAACACACAACACCAAATTGTATTTCATGCTATTATCATTAAATATATAAGAATCCTTGTTTGATCACGTATCTTTTGCTCGCTATAAACTTTGAACATAATAAAAAGTATACAAGAATTAAACTAGTATAACTAGCCATCTAACATATGATACAAATGCATGAATTAAAACTGCCAATACCCATTACGAGAAACACACTTTCTTTTTTCCTTGAATCCCCGCCCTGCAACAGTCTCTGTGATGATTGATATACGACATTGTGTCTAATTAGCATTCGTTTCTCACCACTGATTCAAGTGGGAACGTTATCAGTTACTTGCGGAGACGGAGTGTGCTCGAGTACTGTTTAATCCCAGGAAACAGTGGTTAGGTTAACTGATCGTCTGTTAGCCCTCGATGGCATACAAATGACGCTAAATATTCAACCGATCAATCAATCAATCAATCAATCAATCAATCAATCAATCAATCAATCAATCAATCAATCTTTTTTCCTTGGTTGCATTTGTTTATTTTTGCATTGGTAACGCCGGGAAGACAACCCGGGCCATGTAATTATTTATATCAATAAAATAATAAAATATGTAAGCTAAATATATGTCTGTCAACAAATAGTTTCAAATACTAATAGTATTCGGTTTAAAATGCGGTGTTTATGACGATATGTCTTATTTAGTTGACTTTGACCTTTCTCTTTACGGAAATGGAATTTGTATTGAATTCATAATGCCTTAATGTCCTTGGTATTTCTTTAATGTGTAAACTAATATAAAAGAATAAAATACGAAGGATGAGGGAAACGTCACCGAGCTATTACCATGGTTATTACAGAAATGATTTAAGGATGTACTATGTAGCGCTTAACTGCTAATCAGGTCATACATTTTAGGACGTCACACATGCAGTGGGCGGCGTCATGATCGAAAACATTCCCTAAACCCTGTTCCATGACAGAACTGCATTAAATTATAAAATAATTATATAGATAAATGAAGCGGTGCGATAGTGCAGTGGCTTGAGCTGTAGTCACTCACGTTACAGTTGGTGGGTTCGTAAAATAAATTGATTCAAAACAAATAAGCCGTTTGGCAGCAACAGATAAATCGTCGGTGACTGCGGTAGGTTAGTCTGAACCGTGAGAGAAGACAGACGAGTTGGTGTTTTTGAGGTAGCCCACAACAGCATGCTCAGTTAATTTTAACACAGGAGTTAGAAATAGGGCGTGTTTGTGCCAGGTCGTACCCCAGTAAAAGTACGAAGCAGAGATGGGTTTGTCAAAATTAAACAGGAGTAACTTGAAAAATAATAATTTAATCTACATAATTGTAAATAGTGAAAAAATCTGGATATTTTTTATGAAAAAGGAACAGTAAAATAGTTCTTGGACTGTAGAGAAACGTCACTTTTATATCAGTAGGCATGGTCATATTGTTTAATATCAAGATACGGTCCTAATGCATGCTTGCTAGAAGAAACGTAACTTTTAAATCAGTAGGCATGGTCTTATTGTTTAATATCAAGGTACGGTCCCAATGCATGCTTGATAGAAGAAACGTCACTTTTATATCAGTAGGCATGGTCTTATTGTTTAATATCAAGGTACGGTCCCAATGCATGATTGCTAGAAGAAACGTCACTTTTATATCAGTAGGCATGGTCTTATTGTTTAATATCAAGATACGGTCCCAATGCATGATTGCTAGAAGAAACCTCACTTTTGTATCAATAGGCATGGTCTTATTGTTTAATATCACGATACGGTCCCAATGCATGATTGCTAGAAGAAACGTCACTTTTATAGGTAACCTTTATTACAGTAGGCATGGTCTTATTGTTCAATATCAAGATACGGTCCCAATGCATGCTTGCTAGAAGATAGGTCACTTTTATAACAGGTGTCATGGTCTTATTGTTTAATATCAAGATAGGGTACCAATGCATGCTTGCTAGAAGATAGGTTACTTTTATATCAGGAAGCAAGGCCTAGTCGTTCAATATCAAGATAATGTCACAATGCATGCTTGCTGGATGAAACGTCACTTTTATAATAGTAGGCATGGTCTTATTGTTTAATATCAACATACGGTCTCAATGCATGCTTGCTAGAAAGAAAAGTCACTTTTATATCAGTAAGCAAGGTCTTATTGTTTAATATCAAGACATGGTCACAATGCATGCTTACTAGCAGATAGGTTACTTTTATATCAGGAAGCAAGGTCTTATTGTTCAATATTAAGATAATGTCCTTATGCATGCTTATTAGAAGAAACGTCACTTTTATATCAGTAAGCAAGGTGTTATTGTTTAATATCAAGATAGGGTCCCAATGCATGCTAACTAGAAGAAACGTCACTTTTATATCAGTAGGCATGGTCTTATTGTTTAATATCAACATACGGTCCCAATGCATGCTTGCTAGAAGATAAGTCACTATTATAACAGTAGGCATTGTCTTATTGTTTAATATCAAGGTACGGTCCCAAATGCATGCTTGTTAGAGGAAACGTCACTTTTATAACATAAGGCATGGTCTTATTGTTTAATATCACGATACGGTCTCAATGCATGCTTGCTAGAAGAAACGTCACTTTTATAACAGTAGGCAAGGTCTTATTGTTTAATATCACGATACGGTCTCAATGCATGCTTGTTAGAAGAAACGTCACTTTTATAACAGAAGGCATGGTCTAATTGTTAAATATCACGATACAGTTCCAATGCATGCTTGCTAGAAGAAACATCACTTTTGTATCAGTAGGCATGGTCTTATTGTTAAATATCAAGATAGTGTCCCAATGCATGCTTGCTGGATGAAACGTCACTTTTATAACCGAAGGCATGGTCTTATTGTTAAATATCAAGATACTGTCGCAATGCATGCTTGCTGGATGAAACGTCACTTTTATAACTGTAGACATGGTCTTATTGTTTAATATCAAGATACTGTCGCAATGCATGCTTGCTGGATGAAACGTCACTTTTATAACCGAAGGCATGGTCTTATTGTTAAATATCAAGATACTGTCGCAATGCATGCTTGCTGGATGAAACGTCACTTTTATAACTGTAGACATGGTCTTATTGTTTAATATCAAGATACTGTCGCAATGCATGCTTGCTGGATGAAACGTCACTTTTATAACCGAAGGCATGGTCTTATTGTTAAATATCAAGATACTGTCGCAATGCATGCTTGCTGGATGAAACGTCACTTTTATAACTGTAGACATGGTCTTATTGTTTAATACCAACATACGGTTGCAATGCATGCTTGCAAGAAGAAACATCACTTTTATATCAGTAAGCAAGGTCTTATTGTTTAATATCAAGATACGGTCCCAATGCAAGCTTGCTAGAAGAAACGTCACTTTTGTATCAGTAGGCATGGTCTTATTGTTTAATATCAAGATAAGGTCCTAATGCATGCTTGCTAGAAGAAACATCACTTTTATAACAGTAAGCATGGTCTTATTGTTTAATATCAAGAAACGGTCCCAATGCATGCTTGCTAGAAGAAACGTCACTTTTATAACAGTAGACATGGTCTTATTGTTTAATATCAAGATACGGTCCCAATGCATGCTTGCAAGAAGAAACGTCACTTTTATATCAGTAGGCATGGTGTTATTGTTTAATATCAAGATACGGTCCCAATGCATGCTTGCTAGAAGAAACGTCACTTTTATATCAGTAGGCATAGTCTTATTCTTTAATATCAAGATACGGTCCCAATGCATGCTTGCTAGAAGAAACGTCACTTTTATATCAGTAGGCATGGTCTTATTGTTTAATATCAAGAAACGGTCCCAATGCATGCTTGCTAGAAGAAACGTCACTTTTATATCAGTAGGCATGGTCTTATTGTTTAATATTAAGATACGGTCTCAATGCATGCTTGCTAGAAGACACGTCACTTTTATATCAGTAGACATGGTCTTATTGTTTAATATCAAGATACGGTCTCAATGCATGCTTGCTAGAAGAAACGTCACTTTTATAACAGTAGGCGTGGTCTTATTGTTTAATATCAATATACGGTCCCAATGCATGCTTGCTAGAAGAAACGTCACTTTTATAACAGTAGGCAGTGTCTTATTGTTTAATATCAAGATACGGTCCCAATGCATGCTTGCTAGAAGAAACGTCACTTTTATAACAGTAGGCAAGGTCTTATTGTTTAATATCAAGATCCGGTCCCAATGCATGCTTGCTAGAAGAAACGTTTCTTTCATATCAGTAGGCATGGTATTATTGTTTAATTTTAAGATACGGTCCCAATGCATGCTTGCTAGAAGAAACGTCACTTTTATAACAGTAGGCAGTGTCTTATTGTTTAATATCAATATACGGTCCCAATGCATGCTTGCTAGAAGAAACGTCACTTTTATATCAGTAGGCATGGTCTTATTGTTTAATATCAAGATACGGTCTCAATGCATGCTTGCTAGAAGAAACGTCACTTTTATAACAGTAGGCAGTGTCTTATTGTTTAATATCAATATACGGTCCCAATGCATGCTTGCTAGAAGAAACGTCACTTTTATAACAGTAGGCAGTGTCTTATTGTTTAATATCAATATACGGTCCCAATGCATGCTTGCTTGAAGCACTCTTGAATATATATAGAAGTAGAAACCTTAATTTATTCCTACTCCACATATAGCCCTGTCTTAGCCCTCTGCGATGTTTTGCATATTCCACTCACTCACTCACTCACTCACTCACTCACTCACTCACTCACTCACTCACTCACTCACTCACTCACTCACTCACTCACTCACTCACTCACTCACTCACTCACTCACTCACCTACTCACTCATTCATTCATTTAATCAATCAATCCTAATCTGATAAAATGGTAATGTGTTCAAACAGCTATTCACTTCTCTACAGCACATCTTGTATATATAAATGATCAGCCTAAATCAATAATGTCCATATGACGTCATATCCTGTTTCGCTACGTACGTCGCACCGGAAACAAATCGCTTCTGAGAGCTTGAAGTCGATAACCTACTATTAAACAAAGGTTTTAGTGAAGCAATTGTCACTTTCAGACGAGATAGTAAATTGTGATCAGCCTGGCTGATGGTAACAGACGATGAAATGTGTTTATTGTGCTTGTAAGTACCGTAAGGACAGCGATTTATTTCTTACATTTGTTTTTCTTTTACTTATAGTCAGTGAAAAAGGATTACGTGTAGAATTTTTATGAGTTCTGATTTAATTAACCGTGAGTTTGCCCACCTAGATTTGGCGTTTATTTTGTCGACTGACGCGAAAGAATGGCTTAATATTAACTCGACACCTGCATGTTTTGTTTTATTGCAGAAAGTTCCCTTCGGTTTTAAGCAGTTTTATTTCTATCCATTTGTATTTGTACTTTATTTGTTTTTCCAAAATAATATTAAATAAATATATATCTATGGAGATAATTACATGTGAACATCCAGGCATAACTGTACAGACCAGACTACAGCGAGCGCATCTAGCTACAATGCAAACCATAGACACAATACCAAGGCATCTACCAAAACCAATGAATTTGGTGTCAACCATGACCAATATTCTATGGTTTTACTGGAGGGACAATTTAGATACATGAACTGATAGCTTTATATGAGTAGGATTATTACCAATATGCAATATAAAGGACAGGCTTTGTAACAGTGAAATCATATGCATTTGTTTCAAAAAGAGGATTAATTGAAATTGATGATTTCAATTACCTCCCTTTGAAATTTATGATTTCAAAACCTCCCTTTATTGTTTGTAGAAAAGTTCGAAAGTATATGCTGTCTGTCTTACTTAACCGTAGTATACACATATACTGCAATGACATATTACTAGTGTATGACTTACTATACATTAGTATACACATATACTGTAATGACATATTACTAGTGTATGACTAACTACACAGAAGTATACACATATACTTCAATGACATATTACTAGTGTATCACTTACTAAACAGAAGTATACACATATTCTGTAATGACATATTACTAGTGTATGACTTACTACACAGAAGTATACACATATACTGCAATGACATATTACTAGTGTATGACTTACTACACAGAAGTATACACATATACTGCAATGACATATTACTAGTGTATGACTTACTACACAGAAGTATACACATATACTGCAATGACATACTACTAGTGTATGACTTACAACACCGAATTGTACACATATTCTGTAATGACATATAACTAGTGTATGACTTACAACACCGAAGTGTACACATATTCTGTAATGACATACTTCTAGTGTATGACTTACTACACAGAAGTATACACATATACTGCAATGACATATTACTAGTGTATGACTTACTACATATTACTATACACATATACTGCAATGACATTTAACAAGTGTATGACTTAAAACACCGAAGTGTACATATATTCTGTAATGACATATTACTAGTGTATGACTTACTACACAAAAGTATACACATATACTGTAATGACATATTTCTAGTGTTAAAAAGTATCTTTTATTCAACTCAAACATCTGGATATATTTTTGAACATTTAAAAGAACTTAAGGGCGTCACTGCACTGCGTTTAAAATCAAACAGGTTAACTCACCAAGTATTGTGCATTTTATGAGCAGATACATTCCTACTATGAAAAATTACTTAAACATACTTATTTATAAATGTGGAATTTTACGTTTACCTTGAAATTGCTAGAACTTATATTTTAACGAATTTAGAGCACAATTCAAATGTATAATGAGGCATGTATGGTTGCAAAACGTACATGGCCTGCTGTTATAATTTCTGTTCTTGAAGTACTTTGTTGAAATACTTCTAGGGTCCTACGTGGCAGAGAGGTCTAATGCGCCGTCTCAAGATCATTTACCTCTCACCGCTAAAGTCGTAGGTTCGAGTCCCGCTAGCTCCTAAAACTTTATGTGAGAAAGTTTCCAGTTACTTGCGGAAGAACGGTGGTTATACCCAGTCTGAACCAGTCTGAGGTCTTCCTCAACCAATTAAACTGGATATGCCATCGATATATAACCTGAAATATGTTAAAAAATGACATTAAACCCATTAAAAAAAAAAAAAAAAAAAGATCCTTCAGTTATGTTTTAATTTAAGAACATATCTACGTCACAAAATAAATTTTTGGCGGACAGTCATATAATCTTATAATCCTTGATGAAATACAATGTATTATTAGTAAGAAAACTAATAAAAATACTATTGAGGAATAATCTATTAGTTGTTTATAGCAAATTAATTCCATTTCTGCATCTTATCTATAATTACTAATTTCATATCGACCACGCATTGAAATAAAACAAAAAAAAAAAAAAAAAAAAAAATTGTTTTTTTTGTAATAATTCAGACGGAAACAACATAAATAAGACAACTTCATCCTTTATTCAAGAAAACGTGTCAAATGATGTCCACATATAGACAATATAAGACAGAATCTTCTAATTTAATAAAATTGCAACGGAATTACAATGTCCCATTATCTTTCCCGTCGTGATATTTCTTACATGCACTTTTTAACTCATCAATATACTGAATAATGACATTGCGTAATATTGCATTTCAATTCTGTTCTGATGAACGTAACTATGGCAACACTTTTGAAACTAAACTAGTTTCTGAGATATTCTGGTAATTTGTTACCACAAACATATTTCCATAGATTATTGTCCATGACATGACAAGAGTTTTAGTTCGGATGTGCCCGGTAAGGTTAGTCGGTTGTGCGTCTGACTGTTAATCCAAGAATCGTCGGTTCTAATTTTGCGCCCGGCCACATTCTTGGTGATGACATATATAAAACATTGCGTCTCATTTGTATTTGTCTTTCACGGCTGATTGACATGAATAAGTTGTTAGTTCCTTGCATAGATGGGTGTGCTTGAGAACTGGTTAACCTTTCAGGATCTCAGAAAATAGTGGTTAGTTTAACTGATCGTCTGTTTCAAGCAAACATTGATTGACATGGCTCATAATGACATGTGACTACAATTTGATTATTTTCGACATACAATTGATGGCTTAAAGTTTTATGATGACGGCGCTTTCATCAATTTTATTTCTCTCTTGAATTGAGAATTGATCATCGTCCAGCACTTGATTGTATGCAGTCTAAGGTACCGTCTCAAGATATCTTACCTTTTTAAATAGTGTATTTTCTCTCTTGCTTTACAAAAATCTTACTTTGTATTTAAAATAAACATTGGCCACTAAAAAGTTGTATATTAACTTTTTGTAAATTCTTTGCTTTTTTTTCAAAAGTTGATAGGTATATCTTTTCACCTTAATGTTATTTGGGCACATATAAATTGTCTATGCATAGTTATATTAAAAATGTATAAATAAATAATTACTGATCAATGGCCAAAGTTGAATTTTAAAATGACTCACCAATTGCTGTTCCACAGACTCTCACACACTGTAACTGTAAACACTTTATTTGTGCACAATAATAAATTAAGTGTCAATATTGTCTGAAATCAATCACTTATTATAATAATATATCCCGTTTTCTCTATCGTAGTTCATCATAGATTTTATGGAATTAATTAATACACACTTGTATTAAAACACATTTTGTCTATTTAACCGCGTTTCCTCTATCCACTGATGGTGATATCACGTTTCCACTGAATCTATCTGTCCTATCGCGATTCCTCCATCCATCACTCTTTGGTCATATCATGTTTCCTCTATCCATCATTCCCTGGTCGTATTACGTTTCCTCTATCCACCATAAGTCTCTTTCTTACACACACTCTATTTAGATATATATTTATAAAACGTTGGGCGCAAGTGTTACAGTCCTTCTTTCTTCACCTTTTATGCGAGATTTTGGAAAAAAGGCTGTGCCACAACTAACTCAGTTTGTAATGTTTCTATCCTTTATTTACATCATCATTTATGGTCATAGGTTCTATTAATAGATATATCTAAATCGTCCTATGTGTGATATAACGATGTTGGCTCACGGTTGTGAGTAATGGCTACCTACATTCGAACCACTGCATATCATCGTTACTTTACGTTACGTTGCCTTACATCACGTTATCTTAAGTCATGTCACCTTACGTCATGTTACCTTATTTCATGTAACCAGAAGCTGAAAATATACATATAATACTTTTAAAAGTAGTTGCTTTATATATACTCCCTCTCAAAGCATATAACAATATTTACATTACATAAAACTGCACAATACATCCTACACAGTATACACAATCAGTACACTAGAATAAAAGACTTGTTTAACATATATATCATTTCATAATTATATTGTGCACATTTACTTAACCTTCAGATACAGACTTATTACATTTTATATATTACTTGTACATATCATTCTCACTGACTGCTTACCGAGTTATGTAATCACTCCCTACTGGACACGCACCATAACTCTGCTCTCTGTCAACTCTCAACGTGCAAGGTTACAGGTTAGCTGTAAAATAACCAAATCCAAAACGTGCATACAATATGTTAATATATAAAAACGTGACAACCTCGTGTATCTGTTTATACAAATCAGTTCTAAATTCGAAAACCGTTCAGAAATAGACGCAACCTTTCAACAATAACCGACTAAAAAATACAATTAATCGACACAAATTCAGTTGTGCATGAAAGATTCAATTGCACAGATAATACTAACCTCCATATAATATACTTAAAAGTAAGGACAAATGATATTTTTGTTCCGATTACACTGAACTATCCAAGATGAAGAACCTCTTTCAACTGACCTTCTAACAACAGAATCGCCTGACCCAAAACGGCGGGAAAAAAAAGGAAAAAATCAAAGGACTACAGTACTGAAAGACGCACAACATAGCATAATCATAAAATGGTTAAAATTAGCAAATCTCGAGTCTGCTACATGCTTGTCCTGTCTGGTAAATGATGTCCCATCAGTTAATCTACAAAGAATAGTTATTACTCTGAAACAAGTTATGATAAAAATTTATAATATTAGAATTCATCTACATTAATTAGACATATCAAAAGATGGAATATTGGTAGGCGACTGATACCAATTCTTCCCTACAAAAGTTTTACTAAAAATATATCCAACTACGTCAAATGAACAAAACATATATTTATCACTCCATATTTTCAGAATATGTCTGGGTTCTGAAAAGTTCTCACTGAAAGTTCAATTAAAATCAATTACACGGTATTTTTACATGTTAATTTATATAACATCTATATTATACTATATGATATAAAAATTTGTGTTCATCATTTCTGCTGAAAAATAATATTAATATTATATATCAGCAATACATAATTTAACACAAACTGTTTCGTCTCGTCTCCCCCTCTATCAGAAATTGTGTCCCTACAATACATTTAAGATAGAAGTTAATAAAACAATTAAAATAATTTATATGCAGATAAGTAAATATTCAAGGTTAACACTTCATTACTGCATTCCAAAGTCTATTTGCTTAATCTATACAGATAAGTAAATATTCAACGTTAACACTTCATTACTATATTCCAAAGTCGATCTGATATATCTGGAGTCACTGTATATAAAATACCTGAATCTAATAGTTTGTTCATTGCATCTTGTTTAGAACTTAATGGTCTTATATTTGTAATTTGATTACAATGATATGAATCCATCCATTTTGGTTTCTGTTTCTTTCGTATTGATTTTCTTGGTGGCTTTGCAGGTGGTCTTATACTGTTGTCTTGTGTATCTTCTTCAGACTCAGTTGTATCCTCTGAAATGTGTATTTCCTCGGGCTCATTGTTGTTCTTTGTCGTATTCGTATCCCTAACTTCAGAATGTGTTTCTGTAGTAACTTCTATCCTTTCTTCATGAATATCTGCACTTTCATCAATATCTTTAATCTGATATTCTGTATGGTCACTTGTCATCTCTACATGTTCATCTGTATCCTCTACATGTTCATGTATAGTAGATTCTTCTACATGTTCATCAGTCATATTTGTATCTATAACTTCCTCATTATTTTCTATAGAAGCATCTCCTCTTAATTCTCCAGAAGTGTAGGCGTCCCCACTATGATATGTGTATGTCACATGTCTCTTCTGATTCTTCATCATCATCTGTCTCTAACAGTTTGATTTCCTCTTTTGTAGCTACTTCCTCTTCCATGTTCTTGTTCAAAGACTTCCTGGGTTTTGGCACAGGTCTGTTTTGATCCAAGTCATTTTCTTTCATTGTTCCACTATCAGAACCATTGTTAATGGTGCTTACTGGTAACAAATGATTTCTATGTAATGTTCTGCTTCTTCCATCCGGTGACTTAATAACAAACACAGGGATATCCATATTTGGTTGTTTGACCACTTGACATATTTCTTCTTCTTCAAACTTGTCTGAAATCTTATGTTTGCCGTCAAAGTAAAACCTTTTCACAAGAACCCTATCTCCGACACTGATATTTGACGCTTTTGCTTTCTTGTCATAGTTTTCCTTTTGTTTAAGTCTTGCATCATTTGAATATTTGATCACTATTTCTCTTGATGTTTCTAAACGTTTCTGCAACTGTTTGATGTATTCTTCTGTATTACTGGTGTTGTCTTCAACTGCTTTTTCAAAAAGTGAATCCACTGGTAATTTTGGTGTTCTACCAAACATTAACTGAAATGGTGAAAACTTAGTAGTTTCGTGTTTCGTACAATTATAAGCGTACACGAGTGTTGGAACATACTTTTTCCAATCTGGTTTCTTTTCTGGTTCTAGAGTTCCTAACATGTTTAATAATGATCGATTGAATCGCTCCGTAATTCCATTACAACAAGGATGAAACATTGTTGTTCTCGATTTGCCCATTCCCATAGTATTACAAAGTTCTTTATCAATTTCGACACAAAGTTAGTTCCCTGATCCGAGTGTATCTTTGTTGATATTCCATAATGAACAATGAAGTGAATGATGAATAAAGTTTTCATAAAAGGCTTCTGCAGTAGTTTTAGCTTTCTGGTTCTTAGTTGGGATTGCTAATGCGTATTTCGTAAAATGATCCGTTAACACAAGTATATTTGCTATACCACCTGGATGGCTCTAGTGTAAGAAAATCCATGCAAACCATTTTCAAGGGATATGTTGTGACTATATTCACAAGTGGTGCTATTATGTTGGTAGCTGATTTTCTTCTCAAGCATCTCTGGCAATTATCAATCCATTTCTCCACTTTAACTGACATACCTGGCCAAAAAAATCTCTCTCTAAGAAGGGACATGGTCCTATCTCTTCCCGGGTGACCGATGTCATTATGTAGTCCTTGTAATGCTGTTTTCCAGTATATTCTGGTAAAACTAATTGTCGAATGGTTTCATCATTTTCTTGAATTTCTCTGTACAATACACCTGTTATCACTTTAAAATAATTGAAATTCTTTTTCATAATGATATCTTCTTTACTGAACTGTTTAAAATTAGGTAAAAGCTTATCAATTGTAGCAGCGATCCATTTTCCTATTATTTTATCTTCTCTTTGGTATTTTCTGATTTCCCTCATTTCAATTTGAGCCATTGTTTGTCCAGGAGAATCTGTAGCTTCTATAATATCTATTGTTGAACAGGGTAGTGTTTCAATATATGATGATAAATGAATTGCACCACAAATTGCTTTCACTATGTCCTTTTCAATTTTTATATATTGACCATTATTATCTTCTGATTTCTTATGGGGATAACGTGACAGTCCATCTGCATCTGCATTTCTCAATCCTGGTCTGTAAATTAAATTAAAATCATAGTTTGCTAATGCTGAAACCCATCGCTGTCCTGTTGCATCCAGTTTCGCTGATGTAAGAATGTATGTTAATGGGTTGTTGTCTGTATATACAACAAAATTGGGTCCCGTTAAATAATCACTAAACTTTTCAGTTACAGCCCACTTCAGAGCTAAAAATTCTAGCTTAAATGCTGGATAGTTCTTTTCTGACTTGGTTAAACTGCGACTAGCAAAAGTAATTGGTTTCTTATTGCCGCTATCGTCTTGTTGATATAATACTGCTCCTAAACCGGTTGTACATTCATCAATATTTAATTCAAAGCTTTTCTCAAAATCTCGATATGCTAAAGTAGGAGGTGTTGTTAGAGTCTCTTTTAACATATAAAAAGTCTTCTGCTCTAGTTTCGTCCACTTCCATTCTTTCTTGTAGGATTTGTTTTTCTTTGATGCAGTTGGTGGTAAAAGTTCGTCTAAAGGTTTACTTTTGAAAAATCTTTTATAAAACGTCGGTAATATCCTGTGAATGCAAGAAAACTTCTTAGTTCATCTGAATTAGATGGTGTAGGCCACTTTATCACTTTTTCAATTTTTTCTGGATCTGTCTCTATGCCATTTTCAGAAACTATATGCCCTAGAAACTTCACTCTTTTCTGTAAGAAGTAACATTTTTCTGCCGAAAGTTTAAGGTTGTTTTCTTGTAGTCTGGTGAAACCATGTTTAGCCGTTGAAGATGTTGTTCAAAGTTGTCTGCAAAAATTATTAGATCTTCTAAGTAAATAACACATATTTTCATATTGTAATCTCCAAGTATTTCTTCCATTATTCCTTGGTATGTTGCGGGACTGTTAGACAACCCAAATGGCATCTTTAAATATTCATAAAATCCAAGGGGTCCTACTGTAAAAGCCGTATGTTCCTTGTGTGAATCTTCCATAAGTACTTGATGGTAACCACTTTTCATATCAATCACGCTGAAAGTTTTAGCATTGTGTAGACAATCAAAGACTTCTTCTATTCTTGGTAACGCGTATGTGTCTTTAACTGTTCGCTGATTTAACATTCTGTAATCTATACACATACGTAATTTTCCATCCTTTTTTCTTACTAAAACTATGTTTGGAGCCCATGGCGATTTTGACTTTTGAATGACACCTGCTGCTAAAAGTTGTTCCAAGTGATTCCTTACTTCATCAATCATTGCTGGCGGAATTCTCCTATGTCTCTGTTTGAATGGGACGTCATTAACTAAATCTATTCTATGTTTCATGTGTTTATAAAGTCCAATATCTGTTTCGCTTGTGGAAAAAAATATTTTGATGTTTTCGCAAAAGTTCTGTAAGTTGTTGATGTTCACTGTCTGATAAGTTTGATTCAATGTGAATATCATCAAATAGCTCACGATCTTCTTCTTGTATCTCTATCTTGTCAAACACGGCATCATCAATTGTGACTGGCTGAAGCTCACATAATATTTCATTTGGTGCAACTGTGATAGAGTTTGTGGTAATGTTAGAGATGTTCACCATAATTTCACCGTTGTTTTTATACTTGTATTGTATTATTACGTCCACAAAGTCTGGTAATGCAGATTCTTTTGTTTCTTGCATAATGGCACATGTATAATGAAATGATAACTCCTTGTCTGCGTATCCGCGAATATTAATGCTAACATTTGGTCCAATATTGATATTCTTTATTTCTGCACTTCTCGCAATAGCTTACCGGTCCTTGCATGTTTTCAGGTGTTTCTGGCGTGGTGTAAGACATCTTAACGATAAATACCAAGGTGTATGTAAACTTGCTCTCTGTAAATACATGTCACCGAAGTTGTTTTTGCAATCTGTTAAAAGTTCATTTAAAATATTTGTACCTAGAAGTACCGGTGTTTCTTTACTATATTTAGTTTCTGGTGTAATGAGAAAAAGGCACTGTTGATCTGTAGATTTTGGAATACCAACTGCATTAAGTGTTGCTTGTATGTATCCTAAGTACGGTAATTCACTGCCATCAGCACATTCAATCTTTAATATTGTATCTAATGGTTTAATCTCAGTTAAAGACAGATGCTCATCATAAAATACTTTGTTGATTCTGCTGATACAACTGCCGCTATCTAATAATGCTGTTGTGTTGATGTTGTTGATTTTTATTTGTGCTTCTGTTACACTGCCAACTAGTTTGGGACTTTCCGCATTGGTGCCTATGTTATGTCCCGCGACAGAGGCACTAATTAGTTTTCCTTGTTCTGTTTGCTACAATCTCTGGCAAAATGACCCTTCCCTCCACAAGCATAGCATGTTCTATTATCTGTCCATGTACAATCTCTATCAAAATGACCCAACTCGTTACAATGGAAGCATCTCGGCTTAAAGTTGTTTAACGGCCTTGATGGTTCATATGAGTATCTTCTTCTGCCTAGTCCTCTAAATGGTCCATTTCCTCGTCTAGGTTGCCAACCTCTTTGTTTTCGTCGTTCTTTTGTACTATAATAGTGCTGTTGTGGTTCAGGATTATCTTTCGCAGCTTTAATCTTCTTCATTCTCTCATTCATTTGTTGCAATAATATTTTGATTTCACTAATTTCACTGTACTCTTCTGTCTTATACATAGAATTGCATTTTGTATTTATTGTTGATTCTTAATTGGTTGGTTCAATCTTTGGTAAAATACTCTCTTAAGTATTTCTTCATTTGTTCCTGTAATCGCTCCCAAATCAGCTACTTGTGAGAATGTTTCCTCAATCTTTGCTGCATACGTTGTCAATGTTTCTTTTTGTTGTTGTTGACAGTAATAAAACTTTTTAAAATCGATTCTTGACATTCAATGTCACCATATGTGGAGCTGAATTTCTTGAGTATGTCTGTGATAGATGCTTTGACCCCCATCCTCCTTAATATATTTGCTGATTCTCCTTTGCATGATCTGCGTATACCTAGTAATGCTTGTTCATCTGATTATGACTTTTCTTCTCGTAAACAATTAATTTCATATTCCCATGTGGGATAGGACACCTCTCCTTTTCCGATTTCTCCATAAAATATCGATATTCTAGGAGGGTTCTGGTGAGATATTTAGTTTTTGTCTCTGTTGGTTTTTTTGTAGATGTTTTATCTCCTCCCTCTGCTCCTGATAATTTTGATCCGATATGCTTTATCAAAGTCTTCAGTCTTTTCAACTTTCACTTTCTTTCCAGCTGTTAACTCTTTGAAAGCTTCTAATATCTTCAGGTCTTCTTCTGAAATCTCCATCGTAACTTATTCATAAATATAAAACACTGAAGTTTATTTCTTTTCTCAATCTATATAATTTATATAAGTGTCACTATCACAAAGTTTATAAAAACATTATCTGATGTGGTTCAAATAAATCTCAAGCACTTCTCAAAAGCCAAGTTCACTCAACTAATAAAGTTAGTTCACTGATATCTCAAAATATGGATTTGTTGTTTTAATAACTCTGAAGCCAATAGCTAACTCGTTGCATTCACAATATTTTATGTATACACAATATTTCAATCTGTTTGAAGAGTATATCTCTGTATTATCTCTTGCATCACTATACGCTATAATTAATGTTCTATATTAACGAGTTCAGTTCAAGTTCAACCACCATTCTTAAAATCTTAATTTAAGACAGTCGACTTCACTTCGTATCAAGATGTCAATATTCAAATATATTTCCACAACTCAACACTATTTCAGTAACTCAACTCTATCTCAGTTCAACTTTTCAATATCTTAACTCTGTAACTGTATCTCCCCTTCATAAATTAGTATCTGAATAAATACACAGCATATCTGTTTCAATATCTCTAATTCTAAGTACTCTCTACTTGAATTACCAAACTGTAATACTAATATGCCATAGTACTGCACTGTTGTTTTTGTGTAAACAAACTCATTGTCTATTTCCAGTGTATGTCAATCTTGTTTACTTTCACTGTTTCCCTTTTCAAATATCAACTTCTTTAGATATGTTTCATTGTCAAATTAATTCCATTATATCATACCTTTCATTATATTTATATTCATCAATCAAAAATCATCAATCAACTTGTTTCACTATTGCACTGTTATACAATACACAGGTGTAGTAATGGCCGACAACACAATAACACAAGGTCAATTTGTGTATACACGTGATGTAACCGTTGAATTCAATCAAGTCCACTAACGTGTAATTTATAAATAATGTTATTAGTCAATATAAGTCACAACTGCACTATGTTCACGAAGTCTATATCAACTAGAGATAAAACAGTATAGCACTAAACACCTTTTCAATAAATCACTATGTCATCAAAGTCAAATAAATTAATCAAGTTGTTTTCAACTGCTAAATCACCAATATAAACAATTCTCAAAGTAAACAATTAATTATTTAATGCTTTACATACTGCAACAATCTGAAATAAAACATAATAATTCACTTTATACAATGTATAATACAATAATGATACTGCTGTACTGGTATAACTTGCGTCTGTAAACTGCTCTATCTGTAAATCAAAATTTCACAATCATATTCACCTACTGCCACTACACAGAAAGTTAATAAAGGTCAACGTGTAATGAAACCGGGTTAATCAACCAATAGCCAATGAGATTTGGGCATTCATAAATGTGAGAGGTCGATATGCAAATTTAATCATGTGACTCAACCCATAGCCAATGAAATTAAAGCAATCTATAAGACCACGTAAATGCAAGCCAATGAAAGTTTACAACTGTTCATGAATGGAATTTCCATAGTAAACAAAGGTTAGAAAGTGTATTGACTGAAAATAGAATGTTTGCGAGGCTGTCACTACAAATTTCTGTTAGAAATAGATTAAGAAATATAGTTAATCAGAAAAGAATAGCATGCTCATGTAATTATTTACCTTCACCAAAGTTATTTTAAATAGTGTATTTTCTCTCTTGCTTTACAAAAATCTTACTTTGTATTTAAAATAAACATTGGCCACTAAAAAGTTGTATATTAACTTTTTGTAAATTCTTTGCTTTTTTTTCGAAAAGTTGATAGGTATATCTTTTCACCTTAATGTTATTTGGGCACATATAAATTGTCTATGCATAGTAATATTATAAATGTATAAATATATAATTACTGATCAATGGCCAAAGTTGAATTTTAAAATGACTCACCAACTGCTGTTCCACAGACTCTCACACACTGTAACTGTAAACACTTTATTTGTGCACAATAATAAATTAAGTGTAAATTTTGTCTGAAATCAATCACTTATTATAATAATATATCCCGTTTTCTATATCGTAGTTCATCATAGATTTTATGGAATTAATTAATACACACTTGTATTAAAACACATTTTGTCTATTTAACCGCGTTTCCTCTATCCACTGATGGTGATATCACGTTTCCACAGAATCTATCTGTCCTATCGCGATTCCTCCATCCATCACTCCTTTGTCATATCACGTTTCCTCTATCCATCATTCCCTGGTCGTATTACGTTTCCTCTATCCACCATAAGTCTCTTACACACACTCTATTAAGATATATATTTAAAAAACGTTGGGCGCCAGTGTTACAGTCCTTCTTTCTTCACCTTTTATGCTAGATTTTGGAAAAATAGGCTGTGCCACAACTAACTCAGTTTGTAATGTTTCTATCCTTTATTTACATCATCATTTATGGTCATAGGTTCTATAAATAGATATATCTAAATCGTCCTATGTGTGATATAACGATGTTGGCTCACGGTTGTGAGTAATGGCTACCTACATTCGAACCACTGCATATCATCGTTACTTTACGTTACGTTGCCTTACATCACGTTACCTTAAGTCATGTCACCTTACGTCATGTTACCTTATTTCATGTAACCAGAAGCTGAAAATATACATATAATACTTTTAAAAGTAGTTGCTTTATATATACTCCCTCTCAAAGCATATAACAATATTTACATTACATAATACTGCACAATACATCCTACACAGTATTAACAATCAGTACAATAGAATAAAAGACTTGTTTAACATATATATCATTTCATAATTATATTGTGCACATTTACTTAACCTTCAGATACAGACTTATTACATTTTTTATATAATACTTGTACATATCATTCTCACTGACTGCTTACCGAGTTGTGGAATCACTCCCTACTGGACACGCACCATAACTCTGCTCTCTGTCAACTCTCAACGTTCAAGGTTACAGGTTAGCTGTAAAATAACCAAATCTTAAACGTGCATACAAGATGTTAATATATAAAAACGTGACAACCTCGCGTATCTATTTATACAAATCAGTTCTAAATTCGAAAACCGTTCAGAAATAGACGCGACCTTTCAACAACAACAATAACCGACTAAAATATACAATTAATCGACACAAATTCAGTTGTGCATGAAAGATTCAATTGCACAGATAATACTAACCTCCATATAATATACTTAAAAGTAAGGACAAATGATATTTTTGTTCCGATTACACTTCAAAAACTGAACTGTCCAAGATGGCGAACCTCTTTCAACTGACCTTCTAACAACAAAATCGCCTGACCCAAAACGGAGGAAAAAAAATGAAAAAAATCAAAGGACTAATAGAACTGAAAGACGCAGAACAAAGCATAATCATAAAATGGTTAAAATTAGCAAATCTCGAGTCTACTAAATAATTCAGTGACATCAAAACATTCCTTCCAGTACTGAGAGTACTTTGATTTTATCAGTTTATAGTGCAATATACATCGATAAGATAAGACATTTGAATGCCTTCATTACAATTAGTATACATAATCATAAAATGTTGAAGCATTCAATCAATCAATAATTGATTTTTCACATATATCATTATTTTATATACTGGTATATCGGAATTCGAGAATTATGAACAATAAACAATTTGACATTTCTCCACCCACTAATCTCTCTACAGGTTGTATACCCGGCATCTTGGCAACGGTACTGAATGTACGTTAAAACACTAACATCTATTTACATAATAAATTATTTTACCTCTTTGTGACTGTATTCAGTTCATTGACCTTTAAGAGTCATTTTAATTCGAGTTTAATGCTTGCATTCCACGTCCTACTTTCGATTTTAAAAGTTAACCCGGTGTATCGTGAATTGTAGAAAACTGTAAAATACACCCACGAACTACTAAAACCTGGTTAATTACCTGTTACTCGGCATCAATTTGCAGGTCAGAATCAATGTCAAGTGTATTAAACTATGCACTTGTGAAAAGGTGCTCCATTGAAATATATTAAGTCTTTCAGATTTATGTAATGTATACATTTACAGAAACATCTGACTATCTGATTGTTTGTTATCGGAGAGCCATCGGTTCATTCCTATACCTCGGCTATGGGCGGTGTCCTTGAGCATGAAACGTGTTCCACATGTGCTTAGTACTGGTTTTACCCAGGAAGACCTCGAGCATGATTTTTATAAGCTGTAATAATCTGTTTCACAATCGGAGTAAGTTTGAACTGTATTAAATATGTATTGGTACAGAGAATGTTAAAGAGAGGTATGTAACAATCCATCAATGGGAAATTATTATTTGACGACCCCTGTGTCTCACCTAAACCACGGAAGTCATTTTATGTTTTCATCGAAACTTAGTGGCCCTATGTGCACCATCATCCTCTCTGTTCTAGTTATATACATTAAAAACGCGGCTGTGTAATCTACGTAGGCCCTCTCCCTCAAACGGGGTGTATTTGTATTAAGTCCACACCTCTAACACATTAAACACCATCTCTGATATCATTATTCACAACCCCACCCCAAGTCCGTATAACACATTACAAACCTTCTCTGATATCATTATTACCACCCTACCAAAGTTCGTATAACACTTTACAAACCATCTCTGATATCATTATTCCCACCCTACCAAAGACCGTATAACACATTACATACAATCTCCAATATCATTATTCCCTTCCCAACCCAAGTCCGTATAACACATTACATACCATCTCCGATATCATTATTCCCTTCCCATCCAAAGCCCGTATAAAACATTAAATACCATCTCCGATATCATTATTCCCTTCCCACCCCAAGTCCGTATAACACATTACATACCATCTCCGATATCATTATTCCCTTCCCACCCCAAGTCTGTATAACACATAACATACCGTCCCTGATATCATTATTCCCACCCCACCCCAAGTCCGTATAACACATTAAATACCATCTCCGATATCATTATTCCCTTTCCACCCCAAGTCCGTACAACACATTACATACCGCCCCTGATATATTTATACCCTTCCCACCCCAAGTCCGTATAACACATTACATACTGTCCCTGATATCATTATTCACACCCCACCCCAAGTCCGTATAACACTTTACATACCATCTCCGATATCATTATACCTTCCCACCACAAGTCCGTATAACACATTACATACCATCTCTTATATCATTATTCCCTTCCCACCCCAAGTCCGTATTACACATTACATACCATCTCTGATATCATTATTCCCTTTCCACCCCAAACCTGTATAACACATTACATACCATCTCTGATATCCTTATTCCCATCTCCACCTCAAGTCCGTATAACACATTACATACAGTCTCTGATATCATTTTTCCCACCCCCAATTCAGTATAACATATTACATACCATCTCTGATATCATTATTCCCACCCCCAACCCAACCCTGTATAACATATTACATACCATCTCTGACATCATTATTCCCACCCCCATCCCAAGTACGTATAACACATTGCATACCATTTCTGATATCATTATTCACAACCACCCCAAGTCTTATAATACATTACATACCATCTCTGATATCATTATTCGCACTCCACCCCAAGCTCGTATAACACGTAACATACCATATCTGATATCATTATTCCCACCCCATCCTAAGCTTGTATAACACATTACATACAATCACTGATATTATTATTCCCACCCCATACCAAATCCGTATAACACATAACATACCATCTCTGATATCATTATTTCCACATCATCTCCAAGTCCGTATAACATATTACATACCATCACTTATATCATTATTCCCACAGATGTGTTGATGCGATGACGCGTTGTCCGTCATCCGTGGTCTGACTACTGGCCAGATGTGCTGATCAGATGACCCGTCGTTTATGGTCGTCTAACGTCTGTCTTCTGTCGTCTGTCGTCTGTTAGCAGCATATTCTCTGGTACCAGTATACCTCAGAATGAATCAGAGTAGAACCGTCAAACTTCTACAAGTTATTGGCAAACAACTTTTCATAAAGTTTTTGAAACGAGCGGGACTTGAACCTACGATCTTAACGGTCAGAGGTAAGTGATGTCTTAAACCACTCGACTACGGAGGACCATTTAAATGGTGTTCAGGCCTCAGTTTTACTAAACATCTCAAATCGAAAGTTCCAAAACTTTTTGAAATGCTATAACTTCATTTACTTTGATCATTTTGCATGTTATCATATACCAATAAAATATTTGTAATGACGTAAAGTATGTGTGTACATTAAACATGTAGTCATTTGAGAAATTTTTTTTAGTTGAGGAAAATCTCAGCTTGACGTGTTAAGTGAAATAGGCAACATGGTTTTATTAGTGGTTCACATGCAATTATATTAGAGATTATTATTGTATTTTTAAAATGGAACTGAATTCGCCAAGAAAAATCCCAAGGAGACTGGTTGGGTCCCAAAGTGGTTAAAATAGAAAATTTTCGAAACACTTCTTTTTAACAAGCGGTCAGTAAAATTTGTTTATATTTGACATAAATTATTAGTAATGTTTGAAGTTCGAATTAAGGGGATTAAGATGCATAGGGGTCCTGTCAGGGGATTTTGGGTTTTGGGATTTGCCTTGGGATACTTCACATATGAGAACATTTCGTTTTAAGAACATTTGCATAATACAACTAACAACACACTAAGTTTGGTCAAATACATTTTTATTTCAACTATGGCACAGGAGGAGCTTTAAAAGGGTTAATATAATAAAAATAATATTTTTCAATGCGTGGGTGTTAGAAGTTTATTCCAGTTAAGGGCTATAGTATATATGTGCCCTGTAATGGGAGTTTTATTTAGTTATACGAAAAAAACATTATTTGAGATTTAATAGCAACTTACTAAGAGTAGAAGATTAAAGTATTGACAACTCCCTTGATTATGATATCTGAGGGTCCTGTAAGGGAACTCTTTTTTGTTACATAAGAATGGTATGGAACAGTGAACATTTTAATTTAAAGCACATCCTTTGTCATAGACAATGCCCTTTGTCCTATGGAATTTGGGCGGGAGTAAGTTTCCGTAAATGGTAAATAAGACTCCAAATATGGCTCATATTGTGAAATTTCATGAAATACTGTATCTATTATAAGCATTCTAATTCTTGTGTCTTTGATTATAAAGTGTTAATGCAGGGATATTCGTAATGAAAATAATGTATATTGTGATAATAATGATAATTTCGTGCACATCTTGTTTGTTGTATCTTTATAGCATTATTTAGTTTGTGAGAGTTGCTACAGGATTGTTAACACCCTATAGCTCTGAAAGGTGTTTACATATCATAATCATGAACTTTGTACAAAATCTCGAATAAATTTGCATCACCCTATATATTTGTACAAAATGACAGGTACGTGTACTAACAAGATACCTTTCATAACGAAATGGTTACTTACGCAGTCGACTAACGTTACTGTACTTGTGACTGTATAATTAATAGGTGCCGTGTCACGGATATGACCTATCATAACGAATTGGTCTTACTTACACTATCGACTAACGTAACTGTACTTGTGACTGTATAATTAATTGGTGCCGTGTCCAGTATATGACCTATCATAACGAGATGGTATTACTTACACTATCGACTAACGTTACTGTACTTGTGACTGTATAATTAATTGGTGCCATGTCCAGGATATGACCTATCATAACGTAATGGTTACTTACGCAGTCGACTAACGTTACTGTACTTGTGACTGTATAATTAATTGGTGCCGTGCCCAAGATATGACCTATCATAACGAGATGGTATTACTTACACTATCGACTAACGTAACTGTACTTGTGACAAAACATTCAACGCTTGCCTTGCATGTTCGTTGGCGCCTCATAAAATAAAGATCCATAGTAACTAACTGGATAGCACTGTAATTTTCAGTTATTAACTTGTTCGCTCACTTTAACACATATTATTTATAGCTCTTCATTTAAGAATCCAGAATAAACATAGAATGCGATTATGAAGATTGTAAATACTTTACGGTTTCACATACAGGTCAATACAAACATGTGAGGACACCAGGACGACGCCAAATATGACGTCAGGATCATGATTTTTGCTACATACATCTATAATTATCAAGCCGAAAGTATAGTTATAGAAAGTTACAAAGGAGTAGATACAAGTTTTTTTGTTTTAAACCTTCTTAGTTTACATTGATCGTAAAATAAATTCATACAACACACGACAATTCACATTCGAAGTATGACCTAGGGTGTAATATGAGCACAAGAGACATATATGAGTCACTATTTGGACATATAAATAGATGACTGTTATGTATCAGCCTAGTCCACATGTACGGTATACTGTGTGTATGTCCGGGTCAGAAATACATGTTAACATTAGCAAAACTTTCTTCTGCAGATGATGATGATTTCTTCGTCTTTGATTAATTTCTAATTTTGATATTATATAACAAGAAAGGTTAAAAAAATATTAAGTTAAAAGAACAAAATTGAAAACCATTAAAAGTTCAAAATGAAAATAAATAATATGTTATCTTCCCATTCGAGACAGCAGTCATCAGTACAATACGGGGTATTGCTGTGTATAAATATGTATAGATCGAGAATAATTTATATTAGAATTCGTATGTTTCATATTCTAATGAAGTTAAATATGTTCTGTAATATAGAACAGGCAGGTTAACAATTAAAAGTGCTGTAATATGTTATTGTATGAGTTACATGCCGTTGAAACATCGATTTAACAAAGCAGACAGATATAGTACCAGGAAACTGGTTTACAACTGGTTGATATAACGTTAAGTTCAATCATCAATATATACATCAAACGGAGGTTAATCTAAATATATTGACACGTGTGTAAACATGAATCAAGAACTATTACAAATTTTACAAAAAGCGTTCATTTGTGAATAATAAATTACAAGATACAGAAAGAATTCGCTAACATTGCGTATTTGGTTTTCTCACATCTTGTTACAAACATGTGTTCATCCAACAAAGGCAGACCAAATATACATATACTGAACCAAAAAAGAAACTTTCGCTCAGTTTGAATGTGAATGTTTTGTTAACATTTAACTAAATGTGCTGGAAGAGTGGGATAATATCTCACAGGTTGACATAAACAAGCTTGTGCTCTCAATGCGACGTCGCTGTCAAGCAGTCATCAACGCATGCGGCGGCCACACACGCTACTGATAACCCGATTTTGAAATCCATCCCTTCCTGTTTTAAATTCAAATCAAACAATAAAATTGATTATTTCTTTCCAATTTAGCTATTTAAGTAGATTGATAAAACATGATTATACAACAAACAGAAGATTTCAGCCTTATTTAGTTAAATGTTAACAAAATATTCACATTCAAACTTAGCGAAAGTTTATTTTTTGGTTCAGTATAGTTTATAATGCAATTATTATGATAAAGATGTCTTGGGAACAATTGAAAACAGATTGAAAATTGCTATTTTTGCCATTTTGATGTTAAAAAGACAGACACTACACAATAAACCACAAAACCAACGTCATTATTGGAACAGAGACGCTATCAACACACTAAATGAGTGCATGCATATTTATGGCAACTACCGGCAAATATCACGCGAAACTCATGACATCGCAACGTCACGCAAGCAAAGCAAGATCGTGCAACCAATGAAATGAAGCTGACACTTTTTAGCTTCGCCCAGCTGCACATGTGTTATTTTTGGAAACTTGCATTTAATTTATATACATGTAGTTCATTTTGACCGATCACAGGAGAAATGTAAATAGATATGTTTGTTTGATGTTTTTTTCATTTTATACTTTGAACGATTGTAATATTCCAAAAAGTGTCAACTCCTGACGTCAGAAGCGATTCCATACTACCGTTGACCTATTCATCTCTCTATTTTACAAATACACACTGGCGCTTTCTTGGCCATCTTGATTTGTCACATACTAATCTAAACAAATGTGGTGATTTAGGTACTGGTCAAATACGCATAATTCACGTTGTAGATGCAAGAACTACATTGTATTGACAGGACAATGCTGCCGTTTTTACATCAATATGTTATCGGAAGATTGATATGTAAGCTAGGTTTTCTCTTTGATAGAGGATGAATCTGTCATGTCTATATTATTTTCGTAGGGGAATAAAATGGTGTTTATCGTATATAGTAATATAATTGTACCGGGCTTCAATTTATATATCTACATAATATATAGCAGCTATATGTTCATGACACATTACTATATGTACATAACGTATAATATCTACATCTACATATGTTTCATGGACAATTTCAGGTTAATTCTGAAGGGAATCGCAAATGGGTTAATCATATTTATTCACAATTTACATTGATTATTTCGTCCAGTTTTTTGTTGTTTCAATGTTTTTTTGTGATCTTAGATTGGGAACCGCCGCTGGAAAGATTACTTAGTGCTGAGATGTCGATTATATATAAAAGCAAACACTACAACACTTACACGTTAGGCATGTTGATCAGTGGCGGATCCAGCTTATTATGTTTGTGGGTTCGGGCGTATATTTTTAGCAAATTTCCTCAATGGACTTAGGGTGGGGTGGGTATGATGATATCAGAGAGATGGTATGTAATGTGTTATACGGACATGGGGTGGGATGGAAATAATGATATCAGAGATGGTATGTAATGTGTTATACGGACTTGGGGTGGCGTGGGAATATTGATATCAGAGATGGTATGTAATGTGTTATACTGACTTGGGGTGGGGTGGGAATAATGGTATCAGAGATGGTATGTAATGTGTTATACGGACTTGGGGTGGGGTGTGAATAATGATATCTGAGATGGTATGAAATGTTTTATAGGACTTGGGTGGTTTGGAAAAAATGATATCAGAGATGGTATGTAATGTGTAAGAGGTGTTGACGTAATACAAATACACCCCTGTTTGAGGGAGAGGGCGTACGTAGATTAAACAGTCGGATGTTTAATGAATTTAACTAGAACAGAGAGGATGATGGTGCACATAGAGCTGTTTAGTGTCGACAAAAAATAAAATGACTTCCGTGGTAGAGGTGAGACACAGGGATCCTCAAATAATAATCAATCCATTTATTGATTATTACACACTTATCTTAAATGTTCTCTGTACCAAAACATATTTAATATAGTTCAAACTTACTCCGATTGTGAGACGAAGTCTTCCTGGGTAAAACCAGTACTAAGCACATGTGGAACACGTGTCTTGCTCAAGGACACCACCCATAGCCGAGGTATAGGAATGAACCGATGGCTCTCCGATTAGATGCCACTTGACGACGCTCTCCGCTTATATATATTCGGTTTTTATGTTTCATAAACAATCAGAGGGTCAGATGTTTCTGTAAATGTATACATAACATAATTCTTACAGACCTAATATATTTTAATGGAACACCTATTCACAAGTGCAGAGTTTAATACACTTGACATTAATTCCGATCCGCAAATTGACGTCAAGTAGCCGGTACTTAAACGAGTTTCAGTAGTAACTTGATGTATTCTACAATTCACGATTCACCGTGTTAACTTTTAAAATCGAAAGTAAGACGTGGAATGCAAGAATTAAACCAGAATAAAAATGACTCTTCAAGGTTAGTCAACTGAATACAGCCATAAAAAGGTAATATAATTCATTATGTAAACAGGTGTTATTGTTTTAACGTGTATTCAGTATCGTTGCCAAGGTGTGGGGTATATAACCTGTAGAGAGATTAGTGGGCGGGTCAATGTCATAATGTCAATGTTGAATTGTTTATTGTTAATAATTGTCTAATTACGATATACTAGTATATGAAATAATGGCATTTTTGAAAAATCAATTATTGACCCAATGACTGTTTAAGCATTTTATAATTATGTATATTAAGGAGACGCAAACTTCACAAAGTGGTTGGGTATGTAAGAAAAGTGTAACCTTTGTTATTAAAAAATGAATAAGTGTCACTATCAAATTTTACAAGCAATGTTTAATATCAATGTTAAGACATAGTTTGCTGTAACAATTAGTTATTAAAATAAATTAAATTTGAAATTATAACACATTATAATTCCATTTGCCATGTACATTCAAACGGCCATTGTCAATAGTTTCAAGTTCATTTAGATATATCAATACAAACACTAATTCCTTGATAACAAAATGTAGAAAAGTAAAATGTAAAAATATGCTTACTTTTAAAGTTTTATCCAACTGTAATATGGTAGTACATTAAAAAATAATGATTATCACAGGCATTGACTATGTAAAATGTAGTTCACACGTTATGGTGGCCAAAAATTACCATCCTAAATCTATAATGGTAGGTATTTAAATAGTTTATGTTATGACTATTGTTATAAATAAAAGATTAAACCTTTAAATCCTGTTAGAAATTGTTAAAAAATATTATCCATGTCATAAACATGTAAAAGCATTAACCTGGTAAGAATGTGGTATGAATACTGTCTTTGGTTATTACTGTGAAATTGTACGGCAAGATCTGTGTTCCCGTTGTTGGTTGGCATGACGTAAAGAATAATATCCACTAGATGCATGAAGTACTGGAAGATGCAGCATTGGTGGATCAAGTCTTGCAGCTGTGATGGAGTTTTACAGTATGGAGAGTTGGAGACCTATCTGTGCACATTGCATTGAACTCATTTTGAATATAACATCTCAATCACAGATGTATCCGGTTATGTTCACGAATGTCAATGAAAATGAACTAACATCCACAATTTTCGAAAACTCCACTCGTCACACAATTCTTTCTTTAAATCATCAGTGCTGTTCACAATGATGTTATAAATAATTTATACATAACTATTTGCACAAAGTTCCCACAACTACTTTATAAACCATTACACTGGTAACACAACTGTATCTTCAGTATTAGCATATCTAGTGTGTATATTAAGACACTTGTAACAATGGAGACTCCATTATTCAACACAATTCTTTTAACTTGAATAATCAAATATCAAAGAATGGTCTGAAAACACAACTATTGACATCATTAAGGCAAAATTTGATGTTCACCCAAATACCGACCCTTATCTTGAAATGGTTCCTACCATTATATTGTTCTGCTAAATTTAGCATGTAATATTTGTGGATAATACCCCATAATGACTAGTCATTTTAGTTTTTATAGTGAAACTTGTACAGGCATCTATGTCTTTCGACTTCTTCAAACTGTGTAACAATTACGAAACAAGTGTCTCTCTGTGCAACTCCATCTGTGGTGAAAATATTAAAGATACATTTGTAATAAAAAATTTTTTTATATAATTTCTAAATTAATATTTTCATTTCTTTATTATGCCTTCTCAACCTTTTATTGTCAATTTCCACAATTAATTGTATTAATTCTTAAATGTATATGTGTATATATATATATGGAGATAATTATTTGTGAATAACCAAGACAAAAATGTACAGACCAGACTACGGCGAGTGCGCCTAGCTATAATGCAAACCATAGATACAATATCAAGGCCTCTGCCTAACCAATAAATTTTGTGTCGACCATGACTTATATACTACGGAATTATATGCAACACATCTGGACAGGGTGGACAAATATATATATTGTTTTATGATGTTCACGAAAATGATTATATTGACTTTTTTCTAATAATGTTGGAATTAAGTACTTTTTCCAGGCAGGTTGCAGTGAGTACAGTAATGGCCACTGAGGTGATGGGTTCGATTCCACGCTCAGTGCAATGAACTCTCAAAAACAATACTCTGTATAGATTAAACCCATAAAACACACTCAATATGGAATACAATAATGTCTAAGGTTATTTTGTACATAAATAAAGTAATGATATTTTGATAATGCCATATATCTACTGATAAATAATATTTGAATATTCAGATTCAAATTAAAGTGCTGGTCACTTGAACTATGTATTTTAATGTTAAAAATTGATAAACAAATTTCATATCAGAGTACATGTATAAAATTTATTTGATTGTATTAATAATATTGTTTTTATAAACATTGACATATGAATGGAGTAATGTATATTCTGAATAAAAATCAAACCATTGCAGTGCACTTCAAATATCCACAAATTTCAATGATCCAGTCTTTAAATCATGCAGATTTTCTACTTCAATGGGGGCATCCTCACCTTTGTAAAGGACCTCATACACAGCACCAGGAATGCCATCTTTCCCTTTTTAAAAAGAAAGAAAGAAAAGGCATACATGTAGTGGATAATTAAGGTAACAGCCACTTATCCACATAAGTGGATAACATTGGTAAATAAAATATACATAATTAAGAACAGGAAAGAAACTATTTTATTGTAAATTGTAATGCACCGACATACACTTATGACAGAAAGAAATTGATTGGTAAATGATATGCACAAAACGTGATGCTTTAAAAGGTTTGCCAGGGCTGATTAGTTTACTTGGCATCATGTCCAACTTACTGTCAGTGCTGGGGTCATGATTTTGAATCTATGTCCAGCCACAGTGTTAAAGATAATTGATATATGACATAACCGCATTGCGTTTCATTACCATTCATCTGTCACCGCTGATTAAAATGTTAAGTTATCAGTTACTTGGTGGTGCAAAGACAGGTACTGTTTTATATTCGAGGATCCAAGGAAAGAGTGGTTACATTAACTGATCATCTATTATACCTCAATGGTAAAAAATTATGTTAAATATTTAATTACTCAATTCAATTTGTCTGCTTACTCTTTATTTACATGTATCATTGTGTTGGTTCAGTGGAAAAACATCCACTCTGTAGTGAATTATGGATTATCAATGTTATCTGAATCCATGGCTCAACAAATATTTTTCACCTCTGCATTTTAAGAATAGTTATAAAGGAACTAACTGTACCTTAATTGTACAATACTTCAATGTGGCAACTTCAATCATACAGGTTGCAGATATAACAGAAATATTGGTGAAAGTGACCATTAAACACTAGCCATAAAACAGTTAAATATAATATCATAATGTGACACTATATAGTATTAGGCTTGTACCTTTAATAACTTCCAAAACTGTACCACTATACCATTCAGTTTTGTTAATTGTCTCGTCTGTGCACCATTTATGTAGAATTCTACGACCAAGAAACTTTATATGGTGGGGTCTCCTAGATCTTGAACTGGAACTCTGGGTCTGAAATTATATATGGTTAAATGTTCAATAAAATGTGAAACAACCACTACAGAAATGATTAGGAATTGTCAATGTTATTAAAATGGCCATATATACAGTTTAATTTGCTCGGAAATTATAGAAATAGGAAATGTGGTTGTTTTCTTGGCTGCTTAATAAAGGTGTCAGATCACTTACAGGGTTTTGACTGCATAACACAATATTTTAAAAATATGTACATTTATCATTGAACTGCAAAGAAATAACATTTATTTATGTTCATATGTAACCTTGTTTTCTGCGGAGCTGGTAGATGGTACCTGTGCGTCATGTTGTACTGAGCTGGTAGATGGTACCTGTGTGTCATGGTGTACTGCACTTGTAGATGGTATCTTCTTTTCTTGTAATTGTTTGGTGGGATTTGGTATATCTACATGGACGTCAGATTCTGTTTTTGGATTGAACTGAAAAAATATATAAACAGATACATAGATGAATATATATTTGTTTTAAAATATAACAAAAATATTGATTAAATAATGTATAATATCCAAAATGTTTGTACATTTAAACTATATATAATTACAATACATAGTACAAACTTTATAACCAATATTTATAGTATAACTATTATAAGTAAATAACACACTATGTTTAGAAAACACTAACTGTCATGTGCCAATCAGAGATATGGCGATACATATCAATTTAAAATACATCATTGAAACATAATTTGAACTGTAATTATTGCATTACAATACATACCGCAATGCCAGAATATAACACTGCAATGTTGGTCTCCACTTGGCGTCATGATAACTATAATGCTGACAAATATTTTAATATTTGGTATGCCGGATATAAAATCTTGTTGACATTTCCTGCAGATGGCATATATTTTTCATCAATTTTCAGTAATGCATAAATAAAGTAATATTGTAAAAAAATATACATACCCAAGGTGATTTTGGTTTTCTTATGCCTGAGTAAGTTCTGTGGCGTGGTGAAGCTAGCTCTGGCAACAGAAATGTCATGTAAAAACATTTCATCTTCATGGTATTCCACATTATTGTGTCTCTATAAATCCTTATAATATAAATGTCGTAAGGATTTAAGCGCCGCAACACAAAATCACACCATAGTTTATCAATGATGTTCAACTGTCCTTGTATTTGGTAGTATATCTCATGCTTTCTTTTCAAACTTATTCCATTAGGACCCTTTTCTAAGCAAAAGTTTGGCACCTTTTGAACTGCTTCTTTGATACTATATTTATTGTTCTGCAGAAATATCTTTATTTCAATTAATCCTTCTCCATTCTGTTCTATGACTAAACCGTCTGTTGATGCTGCCAAATATGGATATTTTTACTGATTGTTAGACCAATTTTTCTAATATCTACATTTCCCTTCTTGTTTTTGTATTCAATAATTGTGTTTTCCTCTTGTGCCAGGTCTCTGATAGTATTGATGTTACCCTTGAATTGAGAATATATCATATTTTGGACTAAACATGTAGATAAATTATTTATTCTTCGCGACATCACTTTTCCAAAGTTTGAACTAGTAAGTATTTTACGTCTTTCTTCTTTCCAAACTTCGCTACTATGTTGCAGTCGAGATTTATGTTCAATATCTTTTATTTCTTGTTCATTTTTGTTTAATTTATTCAAAAATTTGGAACAAAGTTCTCTTAATTCATCTGTTGTTACATCTGTAGTGTCATCTAGTTGACTTCCATATTCAAGTTTGGCTGATTTTGCACAACTTTGCTTCAAACCTTCTAACTTCCTTTTTTCTTCTAACCGTTTTACTTTCTTCTTTGATTTTATATGCTTTTGTGGCTTTTACTTTTTTACACTGCGACCTCACCCTTTTGTTGAAATGGCAACCGGCTTGGATTCCTGTCACTTTTTGAAATGTCATTGATAACCATGCAGGACCTAAATTTTTACGAAGGGCTCCACCATAGCACCTGGTATTCCATGAACCTCTAGCGCATCTGTTGACAAACTTTCCTCCATCGAATTTTGCACGAATTGACATCCAACTTTCTGCCAAATTGGTTGTAAAGTTGCCAATCAATCGTCCACTTTTTTCAGCTACCCGATTTAATATCACCGAAACATCTTTTATAATCTCTGTTACCTCACTTAATGAAATATTGCTCTTGCATGCCATTTTTGACTGTTCCAAGTCCTCTTGAGACGGCAATTTCCAATAATCATACTGATTTTCAAATATAGCATCGATTGAATTAGTAGACTGCTCCAGATGATGTTCTTCAATATCATCTACTGACTTTGAATTTCCCGTTTAGAAGAAGTTGGAACAATTTTGATGAAAACCCAGGATATGATAAAAAGTTTTTTTTTATGTCATGTTTCAACTGTTTTACATTTTTATCTTTGCTTCTCATTTTGATGGCACATCTAATAGCTGTTGTTAGTCGTACTCGGTTAAGCTGACTCAATTTGCCCTTTCCTTTAAAGTGGGGTTTCTTCTTAACTAAGCGTTCTAAGTTTGATCTAACACATTTGCATGTGTGATTTGCACATTCTAATTTTTTAATGGAACTGCCCCCACACAGGCACATTTTCTTGTAATCGTGCATAAACTGAGCTATCACCATCTGCTATTAACCTCATATACCAAACACCATGTACAGTTTCTGCCTCCATGAAACCACTTAAAATTATATCAGCCTCCATAGCTTGTAAACTACCGTTCCAGTTTTTAAAGCATGTATAAGGATGTGGGCCACAGCCTTGGAACATATAATACACTGTTTGTTTCTAACCTCAATATATAAAAGCTTCTGAGTCTCGGCTCCAAAAATTACTCCAACACCACCAAAAGCGTTGTAACTGTGTTTATGCGTCCTTTTCGACCAGCCACCATCACATATCACTGTCACGGCCGGCATACCCAGATGATAGTCATCTCTGGCAATTGCAAGTTTTTTCTCTTCTGCACCAGCTTTGGGCATTTCCTCTTTCAGCACTTCATGCCACCAATTACCTATATCATGTTCTATGTTTGAAAACATTTTTTCACTCATTTGTGGGGTGTTTATTGTGGACAACATTTCGTTCAAATTTGAAGGTCCTCTGCCTGAAGTAACAGCACCCCACACCGCTCTTACATTTATGTCATAGTATCCATTGTCCTGCTTAAAGCTTGTTTCAATTTGAAATTCTTTCAAGCATCAATTGCATTTTGCTAAAAGTATATTATACAGACCATTCTTGCATATTTCTGAACGTATAACAATTGGCTCTTTTCCTGACTTGGAAAGTTCTTGGGCAATGGGTGTCGGTGCAATACAAATTTCAAAGATGTTGAACCAAGACTGCATAGTTTTGTTGCATTCATTGTTTGAATACGTAACCTTCGGACAGAAAGATCGTGTGTAATACTTGCCATTGGATGAGACAACTTTACGTACCAACTGGTATGATGGAAATTTTCTGCTGTCATTCGAACAGACTTTCATTTTCTCTTCCTTTTTCAACACCTCAAGTTTCTGTTTTCGTTTATATGTCTTAGAGTTTTTTCCACATGGTTGTCCAAATCTTCTCCTTGTCCCTTTCTTTCTATCCTTTGCATGTAATGCCATATCGTGAATTCACTATTCATTTATAAGTCAATAGCAACAAAATTTTCAAAAGTGTCCACAAAATAGTATTAAATTGAGGTTTTTCATCACAGTTATTTCAATCCATATACGCGAACACAAATTTTTTCTACACCATACCACGTTTCAATTTTCGTTGCACGGGATTTACATGCATTTTACTACAATTTCACGACACTTACCTTAGATGACAGTCTCTCAAAAATGAATTTTACCTACCGTAGACAGAGAGATCGACATGACGAGAGTATATAAGATGATAACTTGTTTGTTATTTACTATATGTAGGACAATACTTACCAAGTACACGGCTTGTAGATATACAAAATTCGGTTTGTATTTTGATATTTTACAACAGATGGATGTAGCCGTATTACACCAACGGAAAATTATACGCCATAAGAAAATAGTATCCGTTTCGGAACTCCTTCGCTCATATCCATGTGTATTTGTTTACCGAGATGTGTAAATAATGTCGCGTATTAATATCAGGAAGGTGAATCAGTGAAAAAGAATGAAAATGAAAACATGACAGCGTAAAAGCATTAACATTTTGATATAGTTTTCAGGTATTACCATGTTTTGACTAATGACAACCTTGGCAGTGTTTAGTAAATATGTTTAACTTAAGTTTGCACAAGAATTAACAGCTGATCGCGTGTTCAGCACTATGTTGTTGGTGTTTAGAATATTTGTTTACCTTTTTTTGTCAATGAACAAAAATGGCCATGTGCACTTTTGGTAAACACGGTTTAGTAATATCAATTATTTTAAGGTAACAAACTATCAAGTAAAAATATTTCTAGACATTGTTCTTTGAACCATTATGATATAACAACCAGTAAATATAGGATCCAAATTGATCCGGTTATGCTGTTTGAATTGACATGGTATAGGCCATTGTTTTCGTAATTAATACAGGATTAGCTACCATTTATTTTTTAAAACGATAGTAAAACTGTTCTCTGCATTCATTTACCATGTTTGGTTGTAATGGTTATGTAAAATAACATCTTATTTTTTAGTTTTTAACACATGGTACCCCACCCACCTGAAAGCCAAACTTTGAAGTTTGCGTCCCCTTAATTGTATTGAAGTTTTTAAAATTGCTTAAAAATCAAAGTACTCTCAGTACTGGAAGGAATGTTTTGACGTCGCTGAAACAATATGTGTAAAACGTGGTAGATATTATTGTTACTTAACTGTTATATATTTCAAAGTAATTAAGGTACTAGAAAATGCTTTTATATCTCACTTTATTAAAAACAGGTAAATATAGGAGTTAGATAGTCTTGGATACACTGGTTTTCTTTTGATGTGGACATGTTGAGCTGTTGTTTTCGATGAAATACAGTGGTTGTTTGACACCAGATTGGGTTATTGGATTAAGTTCATGAAAGTACTTAAGGTACTGGAAGGCGTGTTTGGGGACGCTACGTAACACTGTGGTTGTTTGACACCAGATTGGGTTATTGGATTAAGTTCATCAAGGTACTAAAGTTACTGGAAGGCGTGTTTGAGTACGCTACGTAACACAGTTGTTGTTTGACACCAGATTAGGTTATTGGATTTCATCAAGGTATTAAAGGTTCTTGAAGGCGTGTTTGAATACGCTATGTAACACAGTTGTTGTTTGACAACAGATTGGGTTATTGGTGTAAGTTCATCAAGGTACTGGAAGACGTGTTTCAGTACGCTACGTAACACAATGGTTGTTTGTCACCAGATTGGGTTATTGGAGTAAGCTCATCAAGGTACTAACGGTACTGGAAGGCATATATGAGTACGCTACGTAACACAGTGGTTGTTTGTCACCAGACTGAGTTATTGGAGTAAGCTCATCAAGGTATTAAAGTTACTGGTAGGTGTGTTTGAGTACGCTATGTAACACAGTGGTTGTTTGACACCATATTGGGTTATTTATTGGAGTCAGTTTATCAAGGTACTAAAGGTACTGGAATGCGTGGCGTGTTTGGGTACGCTACGTATCACAGTGCTTATTTGACACCAGATTGGATTATTGGATTAAGTTAATCAAGGTACTAAAGTTAATGGAAGACGTGTTTGAGTACGCTACGTAACACTGTGGTTGTTTGACACCAGATTGGGTTATTGGATTAAGTTCATCAAGGTAATAAAGTTACTGGAAGGCGTGTTTGAGTACGCTACGTAACACTGTGGTTGTTTAACACCAGATTGGGTTATTGGATTAAGTTCATCAAGGTAGTAAAGTTACTGGAAGGCATGTTTGAGTACGCTACGTAACACAGTGGATGTTTGATACTATATTGGGTTATTTATTGGAGTCAGTTTATCAAGGTACTAAAAGTACTGAAATGCGTGTTTAAGTACGAAAGAAAATATGGTTTATACACCAGGCCTCTAATTCCCCAACACAACACATTGATGTATATACTTAAATACTTATATGTAAGAAATGCAGTTTGATGATTTTAAACTGGTTCCAGTAAAAGTGCACATGGTTTCTTTTATATATATTTTATACTAAAGAATTAACTAGTTAGAATTGAGTTAGCATTTATAAATTTATAAATATATATACATATTCTTTAGTTTAACATCAATAATTAAAAAAACATAATTATATTTTTAATTGTTATTTATTAACTACTTAATGAATGGAAATCATATTTAACGTGCACTCGTATGGAAACCAGTCTGTAATGATGCACACCTCAATGCATTCCTATATTAAGCATTTAACCATATACTTAAATAGGTTGGAGAAGGTGTAAGCTTTGACGTTTGTTCTTTAATCTATAGTAAATAATAAAAGTTTCAAGGCTTGTCATTGATGGAGAGACCAAAATGAAAGAAGTGGAACTTACATTTTACTGTTTGTCAACCTCTGCACTACCAAAATATGATAAAAAACGTGTAGGGGTTATGTGTCATATAAGATATTGTGTCTGCTCATTGTGTACACTGTTGAAAATTCCGAAATCATGTATTAATACCCTGATTTTTAATCATCTTCTTTTATCTTTATTCACAATACAAACATGACAATGCTTTCAAAATGTTCAAAATACACCAATTATGACATTCAAATAAAATAAATGAGCATTAAAATAAGGAAACTGCATTGTTAAAGAAGAAGAAACATGGATTATTTATAACTGCCATTATGCGACAGTCCCTCGGAAGCACTTTCTGTTTCTAATGGTATTACTCTGCCAGAAACAAATTCCTGGGAGTAGATATATAAATCGGAGTAAGAATTGCAGAGCTGGCTTCATTGTCACCAACATTGTACTTAAATACTTAAGTAAGTTTTGACTGGATATCTGTCTATTATATAATCGATATCAAAGAAACCGTTTCCAGTTTTAATGGAATCAGTCTAAAATCGTGATCATCTAGCGACTCTTCTAGATTTAAGTATTTAAGTATATATTGGTGAAACATGAGATTTGCATTGTTCCACCTGGACACTTCTCTAGATGTCATTTACCATATTATCATCCATTTCATTTAAAACGTTTTCTCTTTCAATTTGATATCATAGTACTATTAGTATTTGAGGATTCATTAACATACCTGACAGATATCTTAAAATGAATTTGTGTCTTTTATAGCTATTCCAATAACAGAACACCAGTCGATGTTATTACTACTGTTTTTGTGTTGACTATCATATTGTCTATACACTATCACTATTCCTATAACATAACACTAGTAGATGTTATTACTACTGTTTCTTTGTTGACTTTCATATTGTCTATACACTATCACTATTCCTATAACATAACACTTGTAGATTTTACAACTATTGTGTCCATGTCGACTATAATATTGTCTATACACTATCACTATTTCTATAACACGACACTAGTAGATGTTATTACTACGTTTTCCATGTCGACTATCATATAGTACATACACTATCACTATTTTTATAACAGGAAACTAGTAGATTTTACAACTATTGTGTCCATGTCGACTATCATATAGTCTATACACTATCACTATTCTTATAACAGGACACTAGTAGATCTGACTACTACTATTTCTTTGTTGACTATCATATAGTATATACACTATCACTATTCTTATAACAGGACACAAGTCGATGTGATAATTACTGTTTCTTTATTGACTCTAATACACATTTACCGAATTCAAACTGACAATGTCAATATATTTTTATATGTACAAATCTATTGACGAAGTGCTAAGTAATTAAACAAAGCTGTTAATATGGTGTTCAAACATGGTTATTTGTGCAAAAAGGGGACTGAGGTTTTACCGTTATTGCGTGAATTCCGATCAAATAGATAAAACATTTTCATAATACAATATACGGTTTGCATTTATATATTCAAATAAAAACAAGTAATGTACTTAAGAGGCCTCACCTATATCGCCATTTTTTTATAAGCTTAGCAGTAAAATTATATCAAACATCATATATTTAGGATATTCTGTCCAATAATTTTTATTGTATTATGTGTTTGTAATGTAAAATTCTTCATTTATATTGACCTAAAATTTACTGGTCAGTAGAGGGTCATGCTAAACCATCGACGAATAAAACGTGAAATGCCGACCTGTGTATTATCGAATTTCTCATATATAATATATACTACAGGTACGGAATCGACCATTGTCTTTGAATGCGATCTTCCTCTTTGTGATTCAATGAACATTTCATAATTTCTTGCACAGAAAGTTATAAGTGTTTTACATATCAGGTAGATTGAATGCTTTACATAAGAAATTCAATGAGCACACGTGGGTTTATTTTCTCTAATATATTGTTACAATATTTTTGCAGAAACGAAATACGTTTAAAGAGAAGGATATCTACGAAATGGCAGTTCCGGGAAGAAAGGCAGGTGAGCTACGTACCAACAAGGAGAAGAAATCTGATGAATCCGAGGAACTCATCTGTCAGCCATGTAGTGATGATGGCTACCAACTACCCGCAGCCGGATTTTGTATCGACTGTTGTGAACATCTATGTGCGGAGTGTTTTAGGTGTCACTGTAAACCAAGACAGACAAGACATCACCGGCTACAAGATAAAACAAAAATGCCAAGAAAGAAGTCACAGATAAAACACCCTGACACGAATGTTGATGAATGTCCAAAACACACAGGTGAGCTAGTATATTTTTACTGTAGCTCACATGACCAATTAGGCTGTGGTATTTGCTTTGCTGTTGACCACAAGAAATGTGACAACACAAGTTATATAGATCAAGAATATGAACACATACTTAACAAACTTGCCTCCTTTCTCCAACAAGCTGGTACTGCGACCAGCATGACAGAACAAAATTTTAATGAGATTGAAAGTTATCAATCTGTCGCAATAAAAAATATTCGAAATTTCAGAACAGACATAAACGAATATTTTGATAAGCTTGAAAATGACTCAATAAACAAAGTAAATGGCGTCAGAGATGAAGATCAGGCAAGCATGTGTAAAGTTGCTGACTTGTGCATTACAGTGAAACAAGATATAAACGCATTGATCCCAGAACTTGATTTTTTACACAAAACTAAACAAAACGGGAAGCTATTCACTGCTATGGACAAATCGAAACTACAGATGAAGACAATATTTGAGAGTCTCAGCCAGATAAAGAATGATAATAAGATCACGAGGTACGAGTTTAAGCCGGAGAAGCAGATACAAGACCTGATGGAAACACTGAAGGTACTCGGGAATATTTCTGTGATCAATAAACCCCCAGACAACACAGCAAACAGCATTGTGGATGAAAACGATATCAAAACAACAAAGACAGGCAAACTGGACGCCACAGAATCACCTAGAATGGAGCAAATAAATGAAGCATAAAACAAAACAACTATTCTGACGGAAGGTAATGAGAACATAGGTTCACAACAATCAGCAGACGTTCCACATAAAATTCGTCGTCTGCACAAGTACGAGTAACGAATGAACAAAGAAAGAAGAGTAAAATCAGATCAGCGACACACATTACAGATATCGATATCAGACTACAGAGTGATACCACGTGGATTTACCACATCTCAGGATCAGTCTTGCTTCCAGAAATCCGGTTAGTTGTTCTTGATTATTATAACAGTAAGATTAAGCTATTAGATACAAAACAAAACAAAATAACTGCTGAACTAAAACTGTCAAACTTTCCATGGGACGTAACTCGTATTGACAACAATCAAGGCATAGTGCCACCATTGCAAAAAGGAAGTGCTTCCGTGGGGTAGTCGTATAATGGCGGTTGTAAATAATCCTCAATTCTTCTTCTTTAAAAATGCATTTTCCTATTTTTAATGCTCATTTTTTTATTTGAATGGTATTATTGATATATTTTGAACATTTTGATAGCATTGTCATGTTTGAATTGTGAATTTAGAAAAAAAAAATGATGCTTGGAAATTGGGGTATGAATTCATGATTTCGGAAGTCTACTTTCACTTTGTCACCAGTGTACACACTGAGCAGAGAAAAAATCTCTTATATGACACATGACCCCTATTTTTCTCATCATATTTTGATAGTGCAGAGGTTGACAAACAGTAAAATGTAGGTTTCACTTCTTTCATTTGGGACCCTCTATGAATGACAAGCCTTCAAACTTTTATTATTTACTATAGAATAAAGAACAAAAATCAATGGTGGGGTAACACCTATAAGAGAGACTTGAGTGAAATGGGGGTGATTTTCCAAAATGTTAATTGTAGGTAAAATAACCTCTTTTCTACACTCTCATAGTATTAAATGACAAATTGGAGACATTTGCTTCATAAAAAAACAACACATTTTGGCAAGTGTATGCCTCAAATAAAGCATATATGTGCATATTTACATTGAAATTTCATGAAAAATCTCAAAATTTTGAAGATTTTTTATTTTGGATGATTTAAATGTGCAATTTTTAGCATGTACATTGTATTGAATAATGTATTTTGGTAAGATAATGTCTTCAGTGTATCATGAGACTGTTTTGGTGTAAAAAATTTAATGGAATTAGGTAAAAAAAAAAATTTTTAGGTAAAATTAGTCAAACACATCAAAATTGCATGTCGGTCAACATCTCGCGCCTGTATATAATGATCATGTAAAAAGTGGTATTTTGACAAAAGTTTCAGTATTTAATGCCTGCAAATTGGCAGTATTACTTCAAATTGGTAGTACTTAGCAAAAATGAGGTAATTATGAAATTAAAAAAAAAAAGAGTTTCCTTATAGGCATAGTGCCACCATTGCAAAAAGGAAGTGCTTCCGTGGGATAGTCGCATAATGGCGGTGGTAAATAATCCTTAATTCTTCTTCTTTAAAAATGCATTTTCCTATTTTTAATGCTCATTTTTTTATTTGAATGGCATTATTGATGTATTTTGAACATTTTGATAGCATTGTCATGTTTGAATTGTGAATTTAAAAAAAAAAATGATGCTTGGAAATTGGGGTATGAATTCATGATTTCGGAAGTCTACTATCACTTTGTCACGAGTGTACACACAGAGCAGAAAAAAATTCTCTTATATGACACATGACCCCTACTTTTCTCATCATATTTTGATAGTGCAGAGGTTGACAAACAGTAAAATGTAGGTTTCACTTCTTTCATTTGGGACCCTCTATGAATGACAAGCCTTCAAACTTTTATTATTTACTATAGAATAAAGAACAAAAATCAATGGTGGGGTTACACCTATAAGAGAGACTTGAGTGAAATGGGGGTGATTTTCCAAAATGTTAATTGTAGGTAAAGTAACCTCTTTTCTACACTCTTATTGTATTAAATGACAAATTGGAGACATTTGCTTCATAAAAAAACACATTTTGGCAAGTGTATGCCTCAAATAAAGCATATATGTGCATATTTACATTGAAATTTCATGAAAAATCACAAAATTTTGAAGATTTTTTATTTTGGATGATTTAAATGTGCAATTTTTAGCATGTACATTGTATTGAATAATGTATTTTGGTAAGATAATGTCTTCAGTGTATCATGAGACTGTTTTGGTGTAAAAATTTTAATGGAATTAGGTAAACAAAATTTTTTTTAGGTAAAATTAGTCAAACACATCAAAATTGCATGTCGGTCAACATCTCGCGCCTGTATATAATGATCATGTAAAAAGTGGTATTTTGACAAAAGTTTCAGTATTTAATGCCTGCAAATTGGCAGTATTACTTCAAATTGGTAGTACTTAGCAAAAATGAGGTAATTATGAAATTAAAAAAAAAAGAGTTTCCTTATAGGCATAGTGCCACCATTGCAAAAAGGAAGTGCTTCCGTGGGATAGTCGCATAATGGCGGTTGTAAATAATCCTCAATTCTTCTTCTTTAAAAAAGCATTTTCCTATTTTTAATGCTCATTTTTTTATTTGAATGGCATTATTGATGTATTTTGAACATTTTGATAGCATTGTCATGTTTGAATTGTGAATTTAGAAAAAAAAATGATGCTTGGAAATTGGGGTATGAATTCATGATTTCGGAAGTCTACTTTCACTTTGTCACCAGTGTACACACTGAGCAGAAAAAAAATCTCTTATATGACACATGACCCCTACTTTTCTCATCATATTTTGATAGTGCAGAGGTTGACAAACAGTAAAATGTAGGTTTCACTTCTTTCATTGGGACCCTCTATGAATGAAAAGCCTTCAAACTTTTATTATTTACTATAGAATAAAGAACAAAAATCAACGGTGGGGTTACACCTCAAGTGGCCGTGACAATCTCCGGTGATAGGAAAATCATGTTAACGTCTGTAAGTCCTAACAAACTATCCATCAGTCGTGAAATAAAGGTCAAAGGTAAATGTCGTGGAATAGTGAGTAATAATGATACACTTATAGTGGCATTTGATGATTCCGGTAAGATATAGATAATCGATATGAGTGGCACTGTGTTAAAGTGTTTTATGAATGATGACTGAGGTGAACCCCTTTAGTAGTCCTTGGTATGTTGTTATGAGTCCAGACAAGACGGCCATATACGTGTCTAACTGCAACAACAACACCTTGACCTGTATGACCTTGACTGGTACCGTGCTGGCAGTCTACAAGGATGACACATTGAGAGGTCCATGCGGTATGGCTATAGACCAGACCGGGACAGTGTATGTATGTGGCCATGGCTCCAACAACATCCACCAGATTATGTACAGCCGAGTGTACCAAGATACAGATACTACTACAGGGTGAAGTAGGGTCTCCATATTCCCTCACTAACTGTGACAGGGAGGACAAACTATATATGGGAACGTGGAATAGTGACATTATAAAAGTGTTTCAGATCAAATAGTTTAATGTTGATTACAACGTCGACAACACATTTCTGTACTGTACTACTGTGACGGTTTCACATAACGTTAAACATACTATACAAATGTAAAATGTCATCAAGTGCTCTTACTAGTAATACCCTGATATGTGTTTATTAAGAATAAACACTGAGATAATTGTATGATGTACAGATTTGTATTATTTTAATGGATGATGATTATGAGAATTATTAGACGTTTAGGATTATTATAAAATTAGTTAAAGTCACGTCCTGGATAACGAAAGTTTTACTATTAAATTCAGTTTTCTTTTATGGATAAAAGATATAGTTATTCATAAATAGACCAATCATAGAATTCTACGTGAATTATGTAATAACATAACATTGAATGAGACAACGTAAGGCATCAATGAACAAATAATCATGCAAATGATATAATTTTATATAAAAACAAACTCTTTATTAGCATAGTTATTCTTTACATAAATGTGTTTAAGTAACAAATGTCAATAGTAATAAGCATAAATATGTCAAAGTAATAAATGTTAATGATGATAAGCGTAAATGTGTTTTAGTAACACATGTCAATGATGACATGCGTGAATGTGTTTTAGTAACACATGTCAATGATGACAGGCTTGAATGTGTTTTAGTAACAGATGTCAATGATGACAGGCGTGAATGTGTTTTAGTAACAAATGTCAATAGAAATTAGCGTCAATATGTTAAAGTAACAAATGTCAATGATAATAAGCATATATGTGTTTGAGCAAAAATGCCAATAAAAATAGTCGTAAATTTGTTTAAGTAAACAGTGTCAATGATAATAGGCGTAAATGTCTCAAAGTGACAAATGTCAATAATAATAGCCGTTAGTTATTAAAGTGACAAATGTCAATAATAATAGCCGTTAGGTATTAAAGTGAAAAATATCAATAATATTAGGCGTAAATGTTTTAAAGTAACAAATGACAATAATAATTATAGGCATAAATGTGTTAAAGTAACAAATGTCAGTAATAATAGGCGTAAATGAGTTAAAGTACCAAATGTCAGTAATAATAGTCCGAAATGTATTAAAGAAACAAATGTCAATAAAAATAGGCGTAAATGTGTTAAATTAAATGGTCGTTCCAGAAAGTTCTGCCAGGGGTTCGGTCCTTTGGTCTCGTCACCTGTCCACTGTCTACTGGCCAGAATGTTTATGGGATGGCGTTGACGCGTTGTCCGTCATCTGTCTTATGGTCAGAATGTTTATGGGTTGACACTTTGTCTCTCACCCGTCGTCTGTCTACTAGCCAAAATGTTTTTAGGATGGGGTCTTGTCCGTCACCTGTCGTCTGTCTACTGGCCTGAATGTTTATGGGATGACGCAATGTTAAGTCACCTGTCGTCTGTCTACTGGCCAGAATGTTTATGGAATGACGCGTTATTCGCCACCTGTCGTCTGTCTGTTGGCCACAATGTTTATGGGATGACGCGTTGTTCGTCACCTGTCGTCTGTCTACAGAAAGTTTATGGGATGGGGCGTTGGATGTCAACCGTCGTCTGTCTACTGGCCAGAATGTTTATGGGATGGCGCGTTGTCCATCACCCGTCATCTGTTTACAGACCAGAATGATTATGAGATGGCACTTTGTCCGTCATCTGTCTACTGACCAGAACATTATGAGATGGCACGTTGTCCGTCACCCGTCATGTGTCTACTGGCCAGAATGTTTATGGGATGGCGCGTTGTCCGTCGCACGTCGTCTGCCTAGTGGCCAGAATATTTATGGGATGGCGCGTTGCTCGTCGTTCGTCGTCTGTCTAGTGGCTAGAATATTAATGGGATGGCACGTTCTCCGTCACCCGTCGTCTGTCTACTGGCCAGAATGTTTATGGGAAGGGACGTTGTCCGTCACCCGTCGTCTGTCTACTGACCATAATGTTTATGGAATGGTGCATTGTCCGTCACCCGTCGTCTGTCTATTGGCCAGAATGTTTATGGGATGGTACGAAGTCCATAACCCGTCATCTGTCTACTGGCCTGATGACGCAATGACCGTCACCCATCGTCTGTCTACCTGCGAGAATGTTTATGCGATGACGCGTTGTCCGTCACCCGTCATCTGTCTACGGGTCAGAATGTTTATGCGATGACACGTTGGCCGTCAGCCGTCGTATATCTACAGGCCATAATGTTAATGAGGTGGGGCGTTGTTCGTCACCCTTGGTATGTATACTGGCGAGATGTGTTTATGAGTTGGCACGTTGTCCGTCACCCGTCGTCAGTCTACTTGCCAGATGTGTTTGTGAGATGATGCGTTATCTGTCACCCATCGTATGTATACTGGCCAGATGTGTTTCTGCGATTACGCGTTGCCTGTCATCCGTCGTCTGTCTACAGGCCAGAGTGTTTATGTGATGGCACGTTGTCTGTCAACCGTCGTCTGTCTGCTGACCAGAATGTTTATGGGTTGACGTGTTATCCGTCACCCGTCGTCTGCCTGTTGACCAGATTGTTTATGGGATGGCGCGTTGTCCGTCATCTGTCTACTGACCAGAATGTTTATGGTTTGACCCGTTATCCGTCACCTGTCGTCTGCCTGCTGACAAGATTGTTTATGGGATGGCGCGTTGTCCGTCATCTGTCTACTAACCAGAATGTTTATGGTTTGACGCGTTATCCGTCACCCGTCGTCTGCCTGCTGACCAGACTGTGTATGGGATGACACTTTCTTTGTCACCTTTCTTCTGTCTACTAGCCAGATGTGTTGATGGTATGGCACGTTCTGCGTCACCCGTCATCTCATTAATGGCCAGAATGTTTATGGGGTAGAACGTTGTCCGTCACCCGTCATCTGTCTACTGGCCAGAATGTTTATGGATTGCACGTCGTCCGTAACCGTCGTCAGTCTACTGGCCAGATATGTTAATGAGATGGCTGTTGTCCCTCACTCGTCGTCTTCTACTGGCCATATGTGTTTATGAGATGGCTGTTGTCCGTCACCCGTCGTTTGTCTACTGGCCAGATGTGTTTATGAGATGGGTCGTTGTCCGTCACCCGTCGTCTGTCTACTGGCCAGATGTGTTAATTAGATGGCTGTTGTCCGTCACCCGTTGCCTGTCTACTGGCCACATGTGTTCATGGGATGGCACGTTGTCCATAACCCATCATCTGTCTACTGGCCTGATAACGCGTTGACCGTCACCCATCGTCTGTCTACTAGCGACAATGTTTATGCGATGACGCGTTGTCCGCCACCCGTCATCTGTCTACGGGTCAGAATGTTTATGCGATGACACGTTTTCCGTCAGCCGTTGTATATCTACCGGCCATAATGTTTATGGGGTGGTGCATTGTTCTTCACCCTTCGTATGTATACTGGCCAGATGTGTTCATGAGATAGCACGTTGTCCGTCACCCGTCCTCAGTCTACTGGCCAGATGTGTTTGTGAGATGATGCGTTATCTGTCACCCATCGTATGTATACTGGCCAGATGTGTTTCTGCGATGACGCGTTGCCTGCCATCCGTCGTCTGTCTACAGGCCAGAATGTTTATGGGATGGCACGTTGTCCGTCAACCGTCGTCTGTCTGCTGGCCAGAATGTTTATGGGTTGACGTGTTATCCGTCACCCGTCGTCTGCCTGTTGACCAGATTGTTTATGGGATGGCGCGTTGTCCGTCATCTGTCTACTGACCAGAATGTTTATGGTTTGACCCGTTATCCGTCACCCGTTGTCTGCTTGCTGACCAGATTGTTTATGGGTTGACGGGTTATCCGTCGACCGTCCTCTGTCTACAGGCCAGACTGTTTATGGGATGACACTTTCTTTGTCACCTTTCTTCTGTCTACTAGCCAGATGTGTTGATGGTATGGCACGTTCTGCGTCACCCGTCATCTCTTTAATGGCCAGAATGTTTATGGGGTAGAACGTTGTCCTCATCCGTCATCGGTCTACTGGTCAGAATGATTATGGATTGCACGTTGTCCGTCACCCGTCGTCTGTCTACTGGCCAGATGTGTTAATGAGATGGCTGTTGTCCGTCACTCGTCGTCTGTCTACTGGCCAGATGTGTTAATGAGATGGCTGTTGTCCGTCAATCGTCGTCTGTCTACTGGTCAGATGTGTTTATGAGATGGCTGATGTCCGTCACCCGTCTTCTGTCTACTGGCCAGATGTGTTTATGAGATGGCACGTTGTCTGTCCCCCGTCGTCTGTCTACTTGTCAGATGTGTTAATGAGATTGCTGTTTTCCGTCACCCGTCGCCAGTCTACTGGCCAGATGTGTTAATGGGATGGCACGTTGTCCGTCACCCGTCGTCTGTCTACTTGCCAGATGTGTTTATGAGATGGCACATTATCCGTTACCCGTCGTATTTCTACTGACCAGATGTGTTTATGAGATTGCACGTTGTCCGTCACCCGTCGTCTGTCTTCTGGACAGATGTGTTTATGAGATGGCTGTTGTCCGTCACCCGTCGTATGTCTACTGGCCAGATGTGTTAATGGGATGGCACGTTGTCCGTCACCCGTCGTCTGTCTACTGGCCAGATGTGTTTATTAGATGAATGTTGTCCGTCATCCGTCGTCTGTCTACTGGCCATGTGTATTTATTAGATGACACGTTGTCCGTCATCCGTCATCTGTCCGTCACCCGTCGTCTGTCTACTGGTCAAATGTGTTAATGAGATGGCTGTTGTCCGTCACCCGTCGTCTGTCTACTTGCCTGATGTGTTTATGGGATGGCACGTTATCCGTCACCCGTCGTCTGTATACTGGCTATAATGTTTAAGGGATGGCACGTTGTCGTTCACCCGTCGTCTTTCTACTGGCTAGATGAGTTGATGAGATTGCACGTTTTCTGTCTCCCGTCATCTGTCTCCTGGCCAGATGTGTTCATAAATGTAAACTCTCTACAACCAAGTGAGAACCACGACTCCATATTGTACATACATTGTACTTACTCACTCAACTTGTTTCTCCCAGTAAGGTTTCGCCCAAATAATTACACATGCTGATGTAACACAAACTGAAAAATAACAAAGCATATATAGCATATATAAATCACTTAATTTAAAATTGAATGCATTTGTATATACCATTAAGAACAATTACTACAGATATAAAATATAAATGGACGAGTATATTATAGGATTAAAATATTTTTTCTGTTTTTTATGCAAGTGTAAAGAATGTCGAACCATGCATAAATCAAATAAAGTCCGGAACGAAGATGGGGTTTTTGGCCACCGGTAGCAAAGACTCAAGAACGAAACTCATAATTATGTTGTTTCTGTGTCGTACTAGGTCGGCGGGAATAATTTTTGAGTGATTCTTCACGTTTATGGTCTAACATAAACATAATATTCCGACTTTCAAAGCCAGCATCATTCATTGCCTGGATTGCTGTGGCCCTTATAGAATGGCCAGTGTACCGTTTAACCCCAGCATTTTTGCAAATATCTGGCATGAAACTAGAAAATTGCTTCATCTTTACTGGGACATCTTTGTACAAGATGGGAGTTTCGGGATCATGAATAGCTGCAGTGTTGCAATGGTTAAATAGGTAAGTAGCTTTTGGGTCTGTTTTTTTATAAAAAACAATTTTACACACTCTACAGGACACATGGATCCCCCAGTAGCATACATTCGTTTGTCTGGTGTTTCCTCAGAGTCTGCTGTTGACTCGAGGCCACCTTGGTGGTTTTTCTGTCGGGTTTCGTGCGCCAACGTAACATATTCCAGGTCAGAGTCGTCTGTTAAAATTTATAAAGACTTTGTTTTCAGTTGATGGTGAAACTCAACCCCACGGGTGACAAATTGATACCCTAACATGTACCACATCTTGAACCGTAATGAAACTGGGTTGTAATTTTGTAAGTAAGCATTATTTTTTTCTAAATCTTTGGTCTCAATAATTGGTAAGTGCTTTGTCGATCGTGACAGACAGATGTGGTGCTGTCAGCTTTTTGTTTTTTTTGGAGTCGCTTCAACATAAAACTTTCTTAATAGTTGACTCAGGTCAACTGCTGAAACTGTCTGAAAGTCAATCAGATTATCTATTAAGTATTGTATTTGAAAATACCATTCGTCTTGTCAACAACTACCGGTAACACAACTTTTCTACGAAATGAAACTGATTTTTTCGTTGATGCTTAACATGCTGCAACAATCAGTGAATTCATTTATTAACATGCCGCAACAATCAGTGAATTCATTTATTATATTATAAGTAAAGTTGTGTATGGTTAATATAGGAAGTAAATTTCATTACAGTAAAAATGTTTACATGTGGACTGCTAATTTAGTAATATTTTGGAAGCTTAAGTGTCACAGTGTGGACGTATTCTGTACGGAGATAAATTTATGTAAGTAATCTGGCTAGCTCAGTCGGTAGAGCATTCGCCCTGTAAGCAAAAGGTCCATGGTTCGACTCCAGTACTGGCTGCATATTTCCTTTGTCCTGTTAACATGGCATCCAACGGGCGACTGCGATCTCACTTTCTCTGTATTTGTAATGGTTTCAGATAGGGCACCATGTTAAAAAAACTAAAAACAAGCTTTCAAATTTATATATTTGTATTGTATTCTTTTCACATGTGATAAAGTGTAGTAAAAATCTATTCAATTTCTAATTTCTTCATTGCATAAAAATGCTTAATTTTTATTGCGATCTTACAGCATAAATGTAACTCAGTAAATAATCTTAATATTTGTTTACCATTGAAAACTCTAACACCCCATTTTGTGTTCTTCTTTGTTGCCTTACTGAAAGCATTGACTGCCAATATTTTTAAGGCTGTTTCATCCAGACTTTTGAACCTCTTTGATGGATTGGTTGCAAAACTTTGTATTTCTTACCTTGGTTCGTTGGTTTTAAGTGGGAGCGGATCTTCGATTGCGAGTTGCTCTGTTGTCGAGTGATTCCTTTCTTCTTGATCCATTCCTTCACCGTAAGTCTGCGGCGCGGTTTAGTGGTAGAGCGTCCGCTTCGCATGCGGAAAGTCGTGGGTTCAATCCCAGGTTGGATCATACCAAAGACTTTAAAAATGGTACTAGAAGCTTCCTCGCTTTATGCTCAGTATTTAGAGGAGAGTTCTAGGTCTGTTCGGCCCGGTGTCAGTATAATGTGACTGGGTGGCGTATCATACCATATGTCTGCGGCATGATACTACAGTGTGACAGTGCTTAAAATACTGTCTCAAGTAGACATACTGAAAAATATGACTGAAAAATTGTTGAAAGCGACGCTAAACACCATACAACAACAACATCTTTCACCGTAAGAAAACACCAACTCAAAATTGCCGTAGTCGGACATTGTGTCGGCGCGGTGCTGGTACGATGTCAATATTCGAGCAGACGCTTCAACAGACGGTAATAAAGCAATAAAAGTTAAAAAACAACTAACAATTATTTGTGTTATGTTTTATCATTTCAATAAATATCGAACCGTGGTGTACGCCATTTGGTACGTATAACAACTAAATATCGATTGTTGATAGATTTATTTTCTAGCGTCCTTGTCAAAAAGCCGCCATCTTTGTTTACGCTTGAAAACGTAAAAAAATAGTCCGGTTCTCAAGGGGGTTTTATCGAAAAATAAAAGTCTTTAAAATTTGACGTTGTCCAATGAAAATGCTTAAGATACATATATGATAATGAGATTGGAATTATATTTAGGTAAAGTCGTTCTCCTGTATAAGAATGATATGTTTGTGAATGGGACATAAGCTTGTGTATGAATTGCCATTGATTTTCTTATTACGTATTGCTTGATAGGTCTCACTTAAGAATTACCCGCCCCCCCCCCCTTTCATGACGGTAGTAAGATTCTTACACCAAAGAAATTAGATATGTGTAAAGTGGTTGGGCATTTATTTTGTTAACAATACATAAAATGTCATATTTCTTTGTTCATATGGGAATATTGGAACATTTTCATGATTTCTGCAAAGTTTGGATGGCATTGGGACCTGTTTGATGATGCTATAACAGTTTAAAGATGCGCAGTGATACAATGCAACAAATGGGCAGAATTGTCAAAAATCGAACCATCGAAATTGTGAAAAAGCAACCTGGTCAATCCCATGCATTTTTCTGCATAATTGGAGCAACAGAGGACTATCTATGGGAACAAGGCACTTTTAGAACCATCGGCAGTGTACCCAGGGTTCCAGAAGTAGAACATTACAAAAAATTATTTTGTGTGAGACGTTTATACTGTATATGCTTAATATGGTTTTCATCACTGAGTATTGAATAAATAAAATTGATTTGAATTGCGTGATTTCTGTAATTGTGTTCGTGACTGTAACACTTCCGCTCACATGATGAAGAAAGAATTTCATTGACACCATTCTCTCTGTAAAATGAGTGAGTGACGAAGGAAGAATTTCATTGATACCATTCTCCCTGTAAACTACGTGAGTGAGTAAGTGAATGAGTGAGAGGGTGAGTGAGTGAGTGATGAAGGGATAATTCGATTGACAACATTATCTCTGTAAACTACATGAGTAAGTGAGTGAGTGAGTGAGTGATGAGTGAGTGAATGAATGATTGACAAAGGAAGAATTTCATTGACACCATTCTCTTGTAAAATGAGTGAGTGACGAAGGAAGAATTTCATTGATACCATTCTCCCTGTAAACTACGTGAGTGAGTAAGTGAATGAGTGAGAGGGTGAGTGAGTGAGTGATGAAGGGATACTTCAATTGACAACATTATCTCTGTAAACTACATGAGTAAGTAAGTGAGTGAGTGAGTGAGTGATGAGTGAGTGAATGAATGATTGACAAAGGAAGAATTTCATTGAACCCATTCTCTCTGTAAAATGAGTGAGTGACGAAGGAAGAATTTCATTGATACCATTCTCCCTGTAAACTACGTGAGTGAGTCTGTGAATGAGTGAGAGGGTGAGTGAGTGAGTGATGAAGGGATAATTCGATTGACAACATTATCTCTGTAAACTACATGAGTAAGTAAGTGAGTGAGTGAGTGAGTGATGAGTGAGTGAATGAATGATTGACAAAGGAAGAATTTCATTGACACCATTCTCTCTGAAAAATGAGTGAGTGACGAAGGAAGAATTTCATTGATACCATTCTCCCTGTAAACTACGTGAGTGAGTAAGTGAATGAGTGAGAGGGTGAGTGAGTGAGTGAGTGATGAAGGGATAATTCGATTGACTGCATTATTTCTGTAAACTACATGAGTGAGTGAGTGATGAGTGACTGAGTGAGTGATTGACGAAGGAAGAATTTCATTGACACTATTATCTCTGTAATCTTCGTGAGAGGTGAGTGAGTGAGTGAGTGAGTGAGTGAGTGAGTGAGTGAGTGAGTGAGTGAGTGAGTGAGTGAGTGACGAAAGAAGAATTCTATTGTCACCATTCTCTCTGTAAATTATGTGAGTGAGTGAGTGAGTGGGTGAGTGAGTGACTGAGTAAGTGAGTGAGTGAGTGAGTGAGAGGTTAGTGGCGAAAAAAAAACCATTGACACACTGTAATCTACGTGAGTGAGGGAGTGAATGAGTGAGTGAGTGAGTGAATGAGTTTGTGAGAGATGCATGGCGAAGGAAGAATTTCATTGTCACCATTCTCTCTGTAATCTACGTGAGTGAGTGAGTGACGAAAGAATAATTATATTGTCACCATTCTATCTGTAAATTATGTGAGTGAGTGAGTGAGTGAGTGAGTGAGTGAGTGAGTGAGTGAGTGAGTGAGTGGATGAGTGAGTGACTGAGTAAGTGAGTGAGTGAGTAAGTGAGAGGTTATTGACGAAAAAAATTTCATTGACACACTGTAATCTACGTGAGTGAGTGAATGAGTGAGTGAGTGAGTGAGTGAGTTTGTGAGAGATGCATGGCGAAGGAAGAATTTCAATGTCACCATTCTCTCTGTAATCTACATGAGTGAGTGAGTGACGAAAGAATAATTATATTGTCACCATTCTATCTGTAAATTATGTGAGTGAGTGAGTGTGTGAGTGGGTGAGTGAGTGACTGAGTAAGTGAGTGAGTGAGTGAGTGAGTGAGTGAGATGTTATTGACGAATAAAAAATTTCATTGACACACTGTAATCTACGTGAGTGAGTGAATGAGTGAGTGAGTGAGTGAGCGAGTTTGTGAGAGATGCATGGCGAAGGAAGAATTTCATTGTCACCATTCTCTCTGTAATCGACGTGAGTGAGTGAGTGAGATTGTGAGTGAGTGAGTGAGTGTGTGAGTGAGTGAGTGAGTGAGTGAGTGAGTGAGTGAGTGAGTGAGTGAGTGAGTGAGTGAGTGAGTGAGTGAGTGAGTGAGTGAGTGAGTGTGTGATAGTTGAATGAGTGAGTGACGAAAGAAGAATGCTATTGTCACCATTCTCTCTGTAAATTATGTAAGTGAGTGAGTGAGTGGGTGAGTGAGTGAGTGAGTGACTGAGTGAGTGAGTGAGTGAGACGTTAGTTACGAAAAAAGAATTTCATTGATACCATTCTCTCTGAAAACTACGTGAGTGAGGGAGTGAGTGAGTTAGTGTGTGAGAGTTGAGAGAGTGAGTGACAAAGGAAGAATTACATTGTCACCATTCTCTCTGTAATCTACGTGAGTGAGTGAGTAAGACGTGAGTGAGTGAGTGAATGAGTGAATGAGTGAATAGGTGAGTGAGTAAGTGTGTGTGTGTGTGTGTGTGTGTGTGTGTGTGTGTGTGTGTGTGTGTGTGTGAGAGAGAGTTAGAAAGTGAATGAGAGAGAGGTGAGAGGTTAGTGAGTGAGTTAGTGCGTAAGTGAGTGAATGAGTGAGTGAGTGAGTGTGTTGGAGTTGAGTGATGAAGGAATAATTTCTGTAAACTGCATGCGTGAGTGAGTGAGTGAGTGAGTGAGTGAGTGAGTGAGTGAGTGAGTGAGAGAAAAGTTAGAGGTAAGTGAGAGAGTGAGTGATGGTGTGGGAGTTGAGTGATAATGGAATAATTTCTGTAAACTGCGTGAGTGAGTGAGTGAATGAATGAGTGTGTGAATGAGTGAGTGAGTGAGTGGGTGAGTGAGTGAGTGAGTGAGTGAGTGAGTGAGTGAGTGAGTGAGTGAGTGAGTGAGTGAGTTAGTGAGTGAGTGAGTGAGTGAGTGAGTGAGTGAGTGAGTGAGTGACTGTTGTGACAAGTTGTACAATGGTTTATATGCAGTACGCCTTATGAATGTATATACAAGTTGTACAAAGGTTTATATGCAGTACGCCGTATGTATGCATATACTAGTTGTTCAAAGGTTTATATGGAGTACGCCGTATGTATGTATATACAAGTTGTACAAAGGTTTATATGCAAAACGCCGTATGTATGTATATACTAGTTGTATAAATGTGTATATGGAGTACGCCGTATGTATGTATTTACAAGTTGTACAAAGGTTTATATGCAGTACGCCGTATGTATGTATATACTAGATGTATAAATGTGTATATGGAGTACGCCGTATGTATGTATATACAAGTTGTACAAAGGTTTATATGCAGTACGCCGTATGTATGTAGATACTAGTTGTATAAAGGTGCATACGCAGTATGCCGTTTGTATGTAGATACTAGGTGTACAAAGATTCATACGCAGTATGCCATATGTATGTATATACTTGTTGTACACAGGTTTATATGCAATACGCCGTATGTATGTATATACTAGCTGTACAAAGGTTTATATGCAGTACGCCGTATGTATGTATTTACTAGTTGTACAAAGGTTCATACGCAGTACGGCGTATGTTTGTATATACTAGTTGTACACAGGTTTATATGCAGTACGCCGTATGTATGTACATACTAGCTGTACACAGGTTTATATGCAGTACGCCGTATGTATGTACATACTAGCTGTACAAAGGTTTATATGCAATACGCCGTATGTATGTATATACTAGCTGTACAAAGGTTTATATGCAGTACGCCGTATGTATGTATTTACTAGTTGTACAAAGGTTTATACGCAGTACGCAGTATGTTTGTATATACTAGTAGTACAAATTGTATACAGTGTATGCAGTACGCCGTATGTATGTATATAGTAGTTGTACCAAGGTTTATATGCAGTACGCCGTATGTATGTATATACTAGTTGTACGAAGGTTTATACGCAGTTAGCCTTATGTATGTATATACTAGTAGTACGAAGGTTTATATGCAGTACGCCGTATGTATGTATTTACTAGTTGTACAAAGGTTCATACGCAGTACGCCGTATGTTTGTATATACTAGTTGTACAAAGGTTTATACGCAGTTCGCCGTATGTATGTATATACTAGTTGTACAAAGGTTTATACGCCGTATGTATGTATATACTAGTAGCACAAAGGTTCATACGCAGTACGCCATACGTATGTATAAACAAGTTGAACAAAGGTTCATACGCAGTATGCCGTTTGTATGTAGATACTAGTTGTACAAATATTCATACGCAGTATGCCGTATGTATGTATATACTAGTAGTACACATTGTATACAGTGTATGCAGTACGCCGTATGTATGTATATAGTAGTTGTACCAAGGTTTATATGCAGTACGCCGTATGTATGTATATACTAGTTGTACGAAGGTTTATACGCAGTACGCCTTATGTATGTATATACTAGTAGTACGAAGGTTTATATGCAGTACGCCGTATGTGTGTATATAATAGTTGTACAGAGATTTATACGCAGTACGCCGTATGTATGTATATACTTGTTGTACACAGGTTTATATGCAATACGCCGTATGTATGTATATACTAGCTGTACAAAGGTTTATATGCAGTACGCCGTATGTATGTATTTACTAGTTGTACAAAGGTTCATACGCAGTACGGCGTATGTTTGTATATACTAGTTGTACACAGGTTTATATGCAGTACGCCGTATGTATGTACATACTAGCTGTACACAGGTTTATATGCAGTACGCCGTATGTATGTACATACTAGCTGTACAAAGGTTTATATGCAATACGCCGTATGTATGTATATACTAGCTGTACAAAGGTTTATATGCAGTACGCCGTATGTATGTATTTACTAGTTGTACAAAGGTTGATACGCAGTACGCCGTATGTTTGTATATACTAGTAGTACAAATTGTATACAGTGTATGCAGTACGCCGTATGTATGTATATAGTAGTTGTACCAAGGTTTATATGCAGTACGCCGTATGTATGTATATACTAGTTGTACGAAGGTTTATACGCAGTACGCCTTATGTATGTATATACTAGTAGTACGAAGGTTTATATGCAGTACGCCGTATGTATGTATTTACTAGTTGTACAAAGGTTCATACGCAGTACGCCGTATGTTTGTATATACTAGTTGTACAAAGGTTTATACGCAGTTCGCCGTATGTATGTATATACTAGTTGTACAAAGGTTTATACGCCGTATGTATGTATATACTAGTAGCACAAAGGTTCATACGCAGTACGCCATACGTATGTATAAACAAGTTGAACAAAGGTTCATACGCAGTATGCCGTTTGTATGTAGATACTAGTTGTACAAATATTCATACGCAGTATGCCGTATGTATGTATATACTAGTAGTACACCTTGTATACAGTGTATGCAGTACGCCGTATGTATGTATATAGTAGTTGTACCAAGGTTTATATGCAGTACGCCGTATGTATGTATATACTAGTTGTACGAAGGTTTATACGCAGTACGCCTTATGTATGTATATACTAGTAGTACGAAGGTTTATATGCAGTACGCCGTATGTATGTATATAATAGTTGTACAGAGATTTATACGCAGTACGCCGTATGTATGTATATACTAGTTGTATAAAGATTTATATGCAATGAAATATTTCAGATGTGTACCTTAATACGTCGTATACAGGTAATGATTGTGTTAGAATTACCAATATGTATTTCGCTTATTAAGTGTTTATTTTACCACTAATAGCAAACGCAAGTAGGTGTTACTACTACTGTTTGTCGACTATCATATAGTCTATAAACTTTCACTATTCCTAGAACAAGACACTAGTAGATGTTACTACTATTGTTTATTTGTGGACTATCATATAGTCTATAAACTTTCCCTATTCCTATAACACGACACAAGTTGATGTTATTACTACTGTTTCTTTGTCGACTATGATATAGTCTACCCACTATCACTATTCCTATAACAGGGCACTAGTGGATGTTACTACGACTGTTTCTTTGTTGACTGCAAATAGTCTATACACTCTCTATTCATATAACAGGACACTAGTAGATGTTACTATAATGACTTTCTATACACGTTTCACTACACAGTTACGCCCCTTTTCCCCCACGGTAACAGTAATGGTTCTTACGCTTAAAAACAAGGCCTATGTTATTTGGTTTTGGAATATTTTCAAAATGGTTCATAGAAGTTGTGATTTCTTGCTGCAGATGAGTAGAACAAAAGTTGGTTTAGCATATACTGCAATATGACATCACTGGTGTTAAAAAGGTGAGTTTTATAGAAATTCAACATATGATATGCATGTATTAATGAGGATTCGAGGACTTATTTTTAAAAAAAAAATCAACAAGGTGTTACTGCACCCTCTTTTAAAAAAACATGGTCAACCTACCAGTCATTGTACATTTTTATGTGGGTTTACACTCCTGCTATGAACTTACAAAAAGTCTATGTGGAATTATATTTTTACTATGGAAATCCAAGATCTTATTTTGATATAGAACAAAGAAAAAAGGTACACATTTTAAAAAAATCCGATTTGGTTAAACCCAAAGTTTAAGGTCGGAGGCACAAGGATATTTTATAACCATTGGTTCTCTAAGGGTGTTTTATTGATAAATGATATTATGAATACAAATTGTAATTTCTACTCAAAGATTGATTTTATTAATAGGTACAACATAAAAACAATCTTCATAGAATATGAAGGATTGCTAGCATCTGTTAAAAGGTACATATCTAAACTTTCAGTTGTTCATTTAGGTAGTAACTGATGGGCACCTACATGCCCTTCATCAATATCAATAATTATAAAAGATACAAAAGGATGTAGCGCAATTTATCAGTCTTGTATACAAGAAAATTTAATCCCTCAATCCGCTGCTAAATGGGAAAATGATTTGGATATAAGAACCAATTTAGTCTAAACCGAATTTTACTTCCTTCCATTTAACATAACAAATGACACAAACTTACAATGGTTTCAGTACAGAATAAACCTCCAAATATTAAGAACTAATTCTCTTCTTAAAAAAATGAAAATAAAGGTTTCTGATATTTGCAGTTTATGCAACAGAGAAATAGAAACAATTAAATATATTTTTGTCAAATGTGACATTTCTAAACAATTTATGTCTTGTTTGATGAACATATTCACGAAAAAATTATAGGCATTAATTTAAATGGGACAAGTACAGACATAATGTTGGGAAATAAAATATTTGACAAAGTTTTGAATAAAGTAATATTAATTGCAAAGAAATTTATTTACACCTGGAAACTTAAAACAGTTAAACCTACACTTGACAACTTTAAAAAACAAATTATAGTAAAAACAAAATATATATAATACAGAACGGTATCTTGCAACAATAAATTGTAAAATACACACTTTTGATATTTATTTGGAATGATTATAATCCACTAATATCTTGATACAAATTTGAAACATTGATATGTTACTCTTTCAGATTTAATTTAGACACGTTTGTTTGATTACAAATACATTTATATTTGTAGATAATTAATCATATCAATCCCCATCACCTCCCCAGGGTGTTTTTTTTCCTTTTTTTCTTTTCGCCAATCAACTATAATATTTAGCTGCTCATTATCAAGACTAGACCTGCAATAAGAATAATTATTTAATGTTTATATACCTCAATAAAGCATTACTTTCATTTCAAAATAGTAAGTTTACAAAGTTAGAAAAGATTTAAAGCGGAATGTTTTATAGCAATTGGATTGTTTTTTATGCATTTATGTATCATCAATAAATGAACTCCAATTCAATTTAACATGTATTGTTGCTTTATATTTTATACATTACAACAAGTGCAAAGCAACAAGGTTGACTCTTATCAATGTTTGTTAGACTGGATTAGTACTTATTAAGGATTTGTAGGTGATTTTCTTTTCACTTTTTAAGTTGTGTAGTATTTGCTCAGGAATTTTCAGAGCTTAAGCTTATATACTTATTGTTTCAAAATATCTCTAATACAAATGATTAACCTGCCAGATGTTTAATGATATTCCACTATATAACTAACTATTTTATATTAAATTGTGAAAACTGCTTTCAATTACATGTATATTGTTCTGCACGTCTACAAATGCATATATATACAAGTTATCTTAATGTTTGGTAGCCATTGAGTTGTTGACCCCAGTTTTACTAATTAAACATATTTTGATAGTTTCCTCAGCAATAGTTTTAAATGCTAAAACATCACACTTACTGATTGTGTTGCAAGTTATACTTTATCATTAAGTACAGAGGTGTTATGACTGTTTATGGTAATTTAACTGTAAAATATTTAAAAACATAATTAAAAGTGAAACTGAAAAATAAAATGCTTGGGGAGGATATCTGTTTGAACAGTTTTATTAATTACGATAATACGGCCCTTGAGATTTAAACTACACAAACAAACTATCTGGATTTAGTGGGCACTGTCTTTTACTCATTCAATTCCCACAGACAGTGAGACAATCAATGTCTATTAGAAATTTCTAGATATATATATAATTATCATGAAATATTTGTATCAATATGTCTGTTTTTGTACAACTAAATTGAAATAAAAGTTACAAAAAAAAAAAGAAAAAAGTTCACCTGTGTAGTGAGACTTTACACTATCACTCTTACTATAATAGGACACTAGTAGATGTTATTGCTACTGTTTCTTTGCCGACTAGCATATAGTCTATTCACTATCACTGTTCCTGTAACAGGACACTAGTGGATGTCACGAATACTATTTCCTTGTCGACTATCATATTGTCAATACACTATCACTATTCCTATAACAAAACACTAGTAGATGTTACTATTACTCTTTCTTTGTCGACTGTCATACGCATATAGTCAATACACTCTCACTATTTCTATAACAGGACACCAGTCAATGTTACAACTACTTTTTTTGTTGGTAAGCAACAAGCTGATACTGCGACCATCATGACAGAACAAAATGTGAAGTTTATAGAAAGTTACCAATCTGTCGCAATAAAAGATATTCGAGAGTTCAGAACAGAGATCAACAAATATTTTGATAAGCTTGAAAATGACGCAATAAACAACGTAAATGGCATCAGAGATGAAGACCAGGCAAGCATGTGTAAAGTTGCTGACTTGTGCAGTACAGTGAAACAATATGTAAATGCATTGATCTCAGAACTTGAAACTTTACACAAAACTAAACAAAACGGAAAGCTATTCACTGCTATAGACAAATCGAAACTACAGATGAAGACAATATTTGAGAGTCTCAGCCAGATAAAGAATGATGATAAGATCACGAGGTACGAGTTTAAGCCGGAGAAGCAGATACAAGACCTGATGGAAACACTGAAGGTACTCAGGAATATTTCTGTGATCAATAAACCCCCAGACAACACAGCAAACAGCATTGTGGATGAAAACGATATCAAAACAACAAAGACAGGAAAACTGGACGTTACTGAATCAACTAGAATGGAGCAAACAAATGAAGAAAAAAAAAAAACTATTCTGACGGAAGGTAATGAGAATATAGGTTCATAACAATCAGCAGACGTTCCACATAACAACAATTCGTCGTCTCTACAAGTACGAGTAACGAATGAACAAAGAAAGAAGAGTAAAATCAGATCAGCGACACACATTACAGATATCAATATCAGAGTGAAACCACGTGGTATGGCTGCTGCATCTCAGGATCAGTCCTGCTTCCAGAAAACCGGTTAGTCATTGTTGATCAGTTCAATAATAAGATTAAGCTAGTAGATACAAAACAAAACAAAATAGCTGCTGAACTAAAACTGTCAAACTATCCATGGGACGTAACTCGTATTGCCAACAATCAAGTTGCCGTGACTCTCCCCGATGATAAAATCGCGTTAACGTCTGTAAGTTCTAACAAACTATCCAAAAGTCGTAAAATAAAGGTCAGTGGTCAATGTCATGGAATAGTGAGTAATAATGATACACTTTTAGTGACATTTGTGAATCCCGGGAAGGTAGAGATAATCGATATGAGTGGAACTGTGTTGAGGAGTTTTATGAATGGTGACCGTGGTGAACCTCTGTTTAGTAGACCTGAATATATTGCCACGAGTCAAGACAAGACGGCCGTATACGTGTCTTATAACAACAAACAACACCGTGACCTGTATGACCTTGACTGGTAATGTGCATGCAGTCTACAACGATGACACATTGAGAGGTCCACGCGGTATGGCTATAGACCAGACCGGGACAGTGTATGTATGTGGCTATGGCTCCCGCAACATCCACCAGATTACAGCCGAGTGTATCAAGATACAGATATTACCACAGAATGAAGTAGAGTATCCACAATCTCTCACTTACTGTGACAGGGAGGACAAACTATATGTTGGGATGTCGTTAAGTAACATTATAAAAGTGTTTCAGATCAAGTAGTTTAATGTTGATTACAACGTCGACAACACATGTCTACACTGTACTACAGTGACAGTTTCACATAAAGTTAAACGTACTATAAAAATGTAAAATGTCATCCAGTGCTCTTACTAGTAAAAGTATAAGCTTCCTAGCACTTGTTCTTGTTGAGAAATAGTGTAAAAACGAAAACTTAACGTTGGAGCTAAATATAAATGTTTGACGCCGCCGCCGTCGCCGTAGACAGAAAAGCAACAGCTAAATCTCGCTTTCGCTCCTTCGTCACAGCTAGACAAAAGTGGTATATACCATTTATTAAGAATACATCACTGTGATAAGTATATGATTACTAATAATACAGATTTTTTATTTTAATGGATGAGGGTTGTGAGAATTATTAAACGTATAGGATTATTACAGAATTAGTTATTATTATATGTATTATTTTTCATTTCTGATTAAAAATTTCATTCCTTTAAATAGCTATTCTCCATGGCCTCATTCCCGCCTAATCATTTATCCCTAGAGATGAATTTTCTATCCGAACCTTTAACATCTGAAATATTCTTATATTTTATCATTTTGACAAAAATATATATTTTCGTTTACACATTGATGTATCTGAGTTCCCCACGCTCCCTCCTCCTGTTTCTCATCTTTATCCGCCAATGTCATATATGCCGTGTACATTGAGTGACATTTAATTAATGTAAACAAATTAAAAAGTAAAAATTAAGATAAATTTGATATGTACAACTTTAACCACTGTTTGATTTATTTGAATAGATTGTTTATTTATATCATTGGATACTACTTGACAATGTGTTTACTATATATACACGGACAACAATATATTTATATAGAAATCACTGTATAGTTTGTTTCGTACTTAATACCATACAGGCCTTGATATTCAGTCGTTTGACGTCAACTTATATAAACTATCTCAATTAAGAAAGGTTTACTTTAACAAACAAATTATTGTTGCACGTAATTATTATGCCAATTACTAATGAGTTGTCCGTCACCCCTCGTCTGTCTACTGACCAGAAGTTTTTACGATGATGCGTTGTCCGTCATAAGTCGTCTGTCTTCTGGCCACATGTGTCCATGCGATGACGCGTTTTCTGTCACCCGTCGTTTGTCTACAGGCCAGATGTGTTGACGCAATGTCGTGTTGTATGTCGTCCGTCGACTGACTACTGGCCGGATGTGTTTATTCGATGACGAGTTGTCCATCACTCGTCGTCTGTCTACTGGCCAGATGTATTTATGCGATGATGTGTTGTCCGTCGTCCGTCGTCTGTCTACTGGCCGGATGTATTTCATCGATAAAGCGTTATCCGTCAACCATTGTCTGTCTACTGGCCAGATGTATTGATGCGATGAAGCGTTATTCATTACCTGCCGTCTGTCTACTGGCAAGATGTGTTTATGCGATGATGCGTTATCCGTCACCCGTGTCTGTCTACTGGCCGGATGTGTTAATGCGATGACTCGTTGTCCATCTACTGGCCAGATGTATTTATGCGATGAAGCGTTATCTTTCATATGTCGTCTGTCTACTGGCCGGATGTGTTGATGCGATGACCCGTTGCCCGTCATCCGTCATCAGTCGTCTGTCTACTTGACCCGTTGTCCGTCATCCGTCATCAGTCGCCTGTGTACTGGCCAGTTGTGTTAATGCAATGACGAGTTATCCGTCACGCGCCGTCTGTCTGCTAGCTAGATGCGTTTATGCGATGATGCGGTGTCAATCATCGGTCGTCTGTCTACTGGCCGGAGGTGTTTAAGCGATGAAGTGTTATTTATCAACCTTTGTTTGTCTACTGGCCAGATGTAATTATGCGATGACGAGTTATCCGTCACCCCTCGTCTGTCTGCTGGCCGGATGTGTTGATGCGATGACGTGTTGTTTGTCATCTGTCATTTGTCTATTAACCGGAATGTTTATGCGATGACGCATTGTCCGTCATCCGTTTTCTGTCTACTGGCAAGATGTGTTGATGCGATGATGTGTTATCCGTCATACATGGTCTGTCTAATGGTCAGATATGGTTATGTGATAACGCGGTGTCTGTCATCTGTCATCTGTCTACTGGCCTATTGTATTTATGCAATGAGGCATTATTTGTTATCCGTAATCTGTTGTCTGTCTGCTGGCCGGATGTGTTGATGCGATGATGTGTTATCCGTCATACATGGTCTGTCTAATGGCCAGATATGGTTATGTGATTACGCGGTGTCTGTCATCTGTCATCTGTCTACTGGCCTATTGTATTTATGCAATGAGGCATTATTTGTTATCCGTAATCCGTTGTCTGTCTGCTGGCCAGATGTGTTGATGCGATGACGTGTAATGCGTCATCTGTCTACTGGCCAGATGTGTTTATGCGATTACTAATGCGTAATCCGTCATCAGTCATCTGTCTACTGGCCATATGTGTTCATGCGATGACGCGTTGTCCTTCATCCGTCGTCTGTCTACTGGCCAGATATGTTTATGCGATGACGCGGTGTCCGTCACCCTTTGTCTGTCTACTGGCCAGATGTGTTGATGCGATGACGTGTTGTCCATCATCCGTGGTCTGACTCCTGGCCAGATGTGCTAATCAGATGACCCGTCGTTTATGGTCGTCTTACGTCTGTCTTCTGTCATCTGTTGTCCGTTAGCAGCACATTCTCTGGTACCAGTAGAGTTCAGAATAAATCTGAGTAGAAGCGTCAAACTTTGACAAGTTATTGGCAAACATTTTTTCATAAAGGTTTTGAAACGAGCGGGACTTGAACCTACGATCTTAGCGGTCAGAGGTAAGTGATGTCTTAAACCACTCGACTACGGAGGACCATTTAAATGGTGTTGAGGCCTCAGTTTTACTAAACATCTCAAATCGAAATTTTCCAAAACTTTTTGAAATGTTACAACTTCATTTACTTTAATCATTTTGCTTGTTATCCTATACCAATAAAATATGTGTAATGACGTAATATATGTGTGTATATTAAACATGTTGTCATTTGAGAAAAATATTTTTTTTAGTTGAGGAAAATCTCAGCTTGACGTGTTTAGTGAAATCGGCAACATGGTTTTATTAGTGGTTCACATGCAATTATATTAGAGATTAGTATTGTATTTTTAAAATGGAACTGAATTCGCCAAGAAAAATTCCAAGGAGACTGGTTTGGTCCCAAAATTGTTAAATTAGGACATTTTCGAAACACTTCTTTTTAACAAGCGGTCAGTAAAATTTGTTTATATTTGACATAAATTATTAGTAATGTTTGAAGTTCGAATTAAGGGGATTAAGATGCATAGGGGTCCTGTCAGGGGATTTTGGGTTTTGGGATTTGCCTTTGGATACTTTACGTATGAGAACATTTCGTTTTAAGAACATTTGCATAATACAACTAACAACACACTAAGTTTGGTAAAATACATTTTTATTTCAACTATGGGACAGGAAGAGCTTTAAAAGGGTTAATATAATAAAAATAATATTTTTCAAAGCGTGGGTGTTAGAAGTTTATTCCAGTTAAGGGCTATAGTATATATGTGCCCTGTAATGGGAGTTTTATTTAGTTATACGATAAAAACATTATTTGAGATTTAATAGCAACTTACTAAGAGTAGAAGATTGAAGTATTGACAAATCCCTGGATTATGATATCTGAAGGTCCTGTAAGGGAAATCTATTTTGTTACATAAGAATGGTATGGAACAGTGCACATTTTAATTTAAAGCACATCCTTTGTCATAGTCAATGCCCTTGGTCCTATGGAATTTGGGCGGGAGTAAGTTTCCGTAAATGGTAAATAAAACTCCAAATATGGCTTATATTGTGAAATTTCATGAAATACTGTATCATTATAAGCATTCTAATTCTTGTGTCTTTGACTATAAAGTGTTAATGCAGGGATATTCGTAATGAAAATAATGTATATTGTGATAATAATGATAATTTCGTGCACATCTTGTTTGTTGTATCTTTATAGCATTATTTAGTTTGTGAGAGTTGCTACAGGATTGTTAACACCCTATAGCTCTGAAAGGTGTTTACATATCATAATCATGAACTTTGTACAAAATCTCGAATAAATTTGCATCACCCTATATATTTGTACAAAATGACAAATACGTGTACTAACAAGATACCTTTCATAACGAAATGGTTACTTACGCAGTCGACTTACGTTACTGTACTTGTGACTGCATAATTAATTGGTGCCGTGTCACGGATATGACCTATCATAACGAATTGGTATTACTTACACTATCGACTAATGTTACTGTACTTGTGACTGTAAAATTAATTGGTGCCGTGTCCAGAATATGACCTATCATAACGAGATGGTATTACTTACACTATCGACTAACGTAACTTTACTTGTGACTGTATAATTAGTTGGTGCCATGTCCAGGATATGACCTATCATAACGTAATGGTTACTTACGCAGTCGACTAACGTTACTGTACTTGTGACTGTATAATTAATTGGTGCCGTGCCCAGGATATGACCTATCATAACGAGATGGTATTACTTACACTATCGACTAACGTAACTGTACTTGTGACTGTATAATTAATTGGTGCCGTGCCCAGGATATGACCTATCATAACGAGATGGTATTATTTACACTATCGACTAACGTAACTGTACTTGTGACAAAACATTCAACGCTCGCCTTGCATGTTCGTTGGCGCCTCATAAAATAGGGATCCATAGTAACTAACTGGATAGCACTGTAATTTTCAGTTATTTACTTGTTCACTCACTTTAACACATATTATTTATAGCTCTTCATTTAAGAATCCAGAATAAACATAGGATGCGATTATGAAGATTGTAAATACTTTACGGTTTCACATATAGATCAATACAAACATGTGAGGACACCAGGACAACGCCAAATATGACGTCAGGATCGTGATTTTTGCTACAAATATCTATAATTATCAAGGCGAAAGTATATTTATAGAAAGTTACAGAGGAGTAGATGAAAGTTTTTTTGTTCTAAACCTTCTTAGTTTACATTGATCGTGAAATAAATTCATACAACACACGACAATTCACATTCGAAGTATGACCTAGGGTGTAATATGAGCACAAGAGACACATATGAGTCACTATTTGGACATATAAATAGATGACTGTTATGTATCAGCCTATTCCACATGTACGGTATACTGTGTGTATGTCCGGGTCATAAATACATGTTAACATTATCAAAACTTTCTTCTGCAGATGATGATGATTTCTTCGTCTTTGATTAATTTCTAATTTTGATATTATATAACAAGAAAGGTTTAAAAAATATTAAGTTTAAAGAACAAAATTGAAAACCATTAAAAGTTCAAAATGAAAATAAATAATGTGTTATCTTCCCATTCGAGACAGCAGTCATCAATACAATACGGGGTATTGCTGTGTATAAATATGTATAGATCGAGAATAATTTATATCAGAATTCGTATGTTCCATATTCTAATGAAGTTAAATATGTTCTGTAATATAGAACAGGCAGGTTAACAATTAAAAGTGCTTGAATATGTTATTGTATGAGTTATATGCCGTTGAAACATCGATTTAACAAAGCAGACAGATATAGTAGCAGGAAACTGGTTTACAACTGGTTGATATAATGTTAAGTTCAATCATCAATATATACATCAGACGGAGGTTAATCTAAATATATTGACACGTGTGTAAACATAAATCAAGAACTATTACAAATTTTACAAAAAGCGTTCGTTTGTGAAAAATAAATAACAAGATACAGAAAGAATTCGTTAACATTGCGTATTTGGTTTTCTCAAATCTTGTTACAAACATGTGTTCATCCAAAAAAAGGCAGACCAAATATACATATACTGAACTAAAAAAGAAACTTTCGCTCAGTTTGAATGTGAATATTTTGTTAACATTTAACTTAATGTGCTGGAATAGTGGGATAATATCCCACAGGTTGACATAAACAAGCTTGTGCTCTCAATGCGACGTCGCTATCAAGCAGTCATCATCGCATGCGGCAGCCACACACGCTACTGAAAACCCGATTTTGAAATCCATCCATTTCTGTTTTAAATTCAAATCAAACAATAAAATTGATTATTTCTTTCCAATTTAGCTATTTCAGTAGATTGATAAGACATGATTATACAACAAACAGAAGATTTCAGCCAAATTTAGTTAAATGTTAACAAAATATTCACATTCAAACTTAGCGAAAGTTTATTTTTTTGGTTCAATATAGTTTATAATGCAATTATTATGATAAAGATGTCTTGGGAACAATTGAAAACAGATTGAAAATTGCTATTTTTGCCATTTTTAAATATTAAAAAGACAGACACTACACAATAAACCACAAAACCAATGTCATTATTGGAACAGAGACGCTATCAACACACTAAATGAGTGCATGCATATTAATGACAACTACCGGCAAATATCACGCGAAACTCATGACATCGCAACGTCACGCAAGCAAAGCAAGATCGTGCAACCAATGAAATGAAGCTGACACTTTCTAGCTCCGCCCAGCTGCACATGTGTTGTTTTTGGAAACTTGCATTTAATTTATATACATGTAGTTCATTTTGACCGATCACAGGAGAAATGTAAATAGATATGTTTGTTTGATGTTTTTTCATTGTATACTTTGAACGATTGTAATATTCCAAAAAGTATCAACTCCTGACGTCAGAAGCGATTCCATACTACCGTTGACCTATTCATCTCTATATTTTACAAATACACATTGACGCTTTCTTGGCCATCTTTGTCACATACTAATCTAAACAAATGTGGTGATTTAGTTACTGGTCAAATACGCATAATTCACGTTGTAGATGCAAGAACTACATTGTATTGACAGGACAATGCTGCCGTTTTTACACCAATATGTTATTGGAAGATTGATATTTAAGCTAGGTTTTCTCTTTGATAGAGGATGAATCTGTCATGTCTATATTATTTTCGTATGGGAATAAAATGGTGTTTATCGTATATAGTAATATAATTGTACCGGGCTTCAATTTATATATCTACATAATATATAGCAGCTACATGTTCATGACACATTACTATATGTACATAACGTATAATATCTACATCTACATATGTTTCATGGACAATTTTAGGTTAATTCTTAAGTGAATCGCAAATGGGTTAATCATATTTATTCACAATTTACATTGATTATTTCGTCCAGTTTGTTGTTGTTTTAATGTTTTTTTGTGATCTTAGATTGGGATCCGCCGCTGGAGACTTAGTGCTGAGATGTCTTAGTGCTGAGATGTCGATTATATATAAAAGCAAACACTACAACACTTACACGTTAGGCATGTTGATCAGCGGCGGATCCAGCTTATTATGTTTGTGGGTTCGGGCGTATATTTTTAGCAAATTTCATCAATGGACTTAGGGTGGGGTGGGTATGATGATATCAGAGAGATGATATGTAATGTGTTATACGGACATGGGGTGGGGTGGAAATAATGATATCAGAGATGGGATGGTATGTAATGTGTAATACGGTCATGGGGTGGGGTGGGAATAATGATATCAGAGATGGTATGTAATGTGTTATACGGACTTGGGTTGGGGTGTTAATAATGATATCAGAGATGGTATGAAATGTGTTATAAGGGCTTGGGGGTGGGGTGGGAATAATGCTATCAGAGATGATATGTAATGTGTAAGAGGTGTTGACGTAATACAAATACACCCCTGTTTGAGGGAGAGGTCGTACGTAGATTAAACAGTCGGATGTTTAATGAATTTAACTAGAACAGAGAGGATGATGGTGCACATAGAGCTGTTTAATGTCGATAAAAAATAAAATGACTTCCGTGGTAGAGGTGAGACACAGGGATCCTCAAATAATAATCAATCCATTTATTGATTATTACACACTTCTCACCCATAGCCGAGGCATAGGAATAAACCGAAGGCTCTCCGATAAGATGCCACTTGACGACGCTCTCCGCTTATATATATTCGGTTTTTATGTTTCATAAACAATCAGGGGGTCAGATGTTTCTGTAAATGTATACATAACATAATTCTAACAGACCTAATATATTTTAATGGAACACCTATTCACAAGTGCAGAGTTTAATACACTTGACATTAATTCCGATCCGCAAATTGACGCCAAGAAGCCGGAACTTAAACGAGTTTCAGTAGTAACTTGGTGTATTTTACAGTTTTCTACAATTCACGATTCACAATGTTAACTTTTAAAATCGAAAGTAGAACGTGGAATTCAAGAATTAAACCAGAATAAAAATGACTCTTCAAGGTTAATCAATTGAATACAGCCATAAAGAGGTAATATAATTCATTATGTAAACAGATGTTATTGTTTTAACGTATATTCAGTATCGTTGCCAAGGTGTCGGGTATATAACCTGTAGAGAGATTAGTGGGCGGATCAATGTCATAATGTCAATGTTGAATTGTTTATTGTTTATAATTGTCTAATTACGATATACTAGTATATGAAATAATGGCATTTGTGAAAAATCAAATATTGACCCAATGACTGTTTAAGCGTTTTATAATTATGTATATTAATTGTATTGAAGTTTTTAAAATTGCTAAAAAATCAAAGTACTCTCAGTACTGGAAGGAATGTTTTGACGTCGCTGAAACAATATGTGTAAAACGTGGGTGATATTATTGTTACTTAACTGTTATATATCTCAAAGTAATTAAGGTACTAGAAAATGCTTTTATATCTCACTTTATTAAAAACAGGTAAATATAGGAGTTAAATAGTCTTGGATACACTGGTTTTCTTTTGATGTGGACATGTGGTGCTGTTGTTTTCGATGAAATACAGTGGTTGTTTGACACCAGATTGGGTTATTGGAGTAAGTTCATCAAGATACTTTAGTTAGTGGAAGGCGTGTTTGAGAATGCTACGTAACACAGTGGTTGTTTGACACCAGATTGGGTTATTGGATTAAGTTCATCAAAGTACTTAAGGTATTGGAAGGCGTGTTTGGGTACGCTACTTAACACTGTGGTTGTTTGACACCAGATTGGGTTATTGGATTAAGTTCATCAAGGTAGTAAAGTTACTGGAAGGCATGCTTGAGTACGCTTCGTAACACAGTTGCTGTTTGATACTATATTGGGTTATTTATAGGAGTCAGTTTATCAAGTTACTAAAGGTACTGAAATGCGTGTTTAAGTACGAAAGAAAATATGGTTTATACACCAGGCTTCTATTTCCCCAACACAACACATTGATGTATATACTTAAATACTTATATCTAAGACATGCAGCTGGATGATTTTAAACTGGTTCCAGTAAAAGTGCACATGGTTTCTTTTATATCTATTTTATCCTTAATAATTAACTAGTAAGAATTGAGTTAGCATTTATAAATTTATAAATATTTATACATATTCTTTAGTTTAACATCAATACTTAAAAAACATTATTATATTTTTAATTGTTATTTATTACCTACTTAATAAATGGAAATCATATTTAACGTGCACTCGTACGGAAACCAGTCTGTAATGATGCACACTTCTATGCATTCCTATATTAAGCATTTAACCATATACTTAAATAAGTTCGAGAAGGTGTAAGCCAACCATTGACGTTTGTTCTTTATTCTATAGTAAATTATAAAAGTTTCAAGGCTTGTCATTAATGGAGAGACTAAAATGAAAGAAGTGGAACTTACATTTTACTGTTTGTCAACCTCTGCACTACCAAAATATGATGAAAAAAGTGTAGGGGTTATGTGTCATATAAGATATTATGTCTGCTCATTGTGTACACTGTTGAAAATTCCGAAATCATGTATTAATACCCTGATTTTTAAGCATCTTCTTTTATCTTTATTCACAATACAAACATGACAATGCTTTCATAATGTTCAAAATACATCAATTATGACATTCAAATGAAATAAATGAGCATTAAAATAAGGAAACTGCATTGTTAAAGAAGAAGAAACATGGATTATTTATAACCGCCATTATGCGACAATCCCTCGGAAGCACTTCCTGTTTCTAATGGTATTACTATGCCAGAAACAGAAGCCTGGGATTAGATATATAAATCGGAGTAAGAATTGCAGAGCTGGCTTCATTGTCACCAACATTGTACTTAAATACTTAAGTAAGTATTATATAATCGTAACAAAGAAACCGTATCCAGTTTTAATGGAATCAGTTTAATATCGTGATCATCTAGTGACTCTTCTAGATTTAAGTATTTAAGTATATGTTGGTGAAACATGAGATTTGCATTGTTCCACCTGGACACTTCTCTAGATGTCATTTACCATATTATCATCCATTTCATTTAAAACGTTTTCTCTTTCAATTTGATATCATAGTACTATAAGTATTTGACGATTCATTAACATACCTGACATATATCTTAAAATGAATCTGTGTCTTTTTTATCTATTCCAATAACAGAACACCAGTCGATGTTATTACTACTGTTTCTGTGTTGACTATCATATTGTCTATACACTATCACTATTCCTATAACATAACACTAGTATATGTTATTACTACTGTTTCTGTGTTGACTATCATATTGTCTATACATTATCACTATTCCTATAACACGACACTAGTAGATGTTATTACTACTGTTTCTTTGTTGACTATCATATTGTCTATACGCTATCTCTATTCCTATAACATAACACTGTAGATGTTATTACTACTGTCTCTTTGTTGACTATCATATTGTCTAAATACTATCAGTATCACTATTCTTATAACAGGAAACTAGTAGATATTACTGCTACTGTGTCCATGTCGACTATCATATAGTCTATACACTATCACTATTCTTATAACAGGACACTTGTAGATCTAACTACTACTATTTCTTTGTTGACTATCATATAGTATATACACTATCACTATTCTTATAACAGGATACAAGTCGATGTGATAAATACTGTTTCTTTATTAAGTAATTAAACAAAGCTGTTAATATGGTGTTCAATCATGGTTATTTGTGCAAAAAGGGGACTGAGGTTTTACCATTACTGCGTGAATTCCGATCAAAAAGATAAAACATTTTCATAATACAATATACGGCTTGCATTTATATATTCAAATAAAAACAAGTAATGTACTTAAGAGGCCTCACCTATGTCGCCGATTTTTTATAAGCTTAGCAGTAAAATTATATCAAACATCATATATTTATGATATTCTGTCCAATAATTTATATTGTATTATGTGTTTGTAATGTAAAATTCTTCATTTATATTGACCTAAAATTTACTGGTCAGTAGCGGGTCATGCTAAACCATCGACGAATAAAACGTGAAATGCCGACCTGTGTATTATCGAATTTCTCATAAATAATATATACTACAGGTACGGAATCGACCATTGTCTTTGAATGCGATCTTCCTCTTTGTGATTCAATGAACATTTCATAATTTCTTGCACAGAAAGTTATAAGTGATGCATCTTTAATACTGTAAGCCATTCATCTGTTTTACATATCAGGTAGATTGAATGCTTTACATAAGAAATTCAATGAGAACACGTGGGTTTATTTTCTCTAATATATTGTTACAATATTTTTGCAGAAACGAAATACGTTTAAAGAAAAGGATATCTACGAAATGGCAGTTCCGGAAAGAAAGACAGGTGAGCTACGTACCAACAAGGAGGAGGAATCTGATGAATCCGAGGAACTCATCTGTCAGCCATTTAGTGATGATGGCCACCAACTACCCGCCGCAGGATTTTGTATCGACTGTTGTGAACATCTATGTGCAGAGTGTTTTAGGTGTCACTGTAAACCAAGACAGACAAGACATCACGTGCTACAAGATAAAACAAAAATGCCAAGAAAGAAGTCACAGATAAAACACCCTGACACGAATGTTGATGAATGTCCCAAACACACAGGTGAGCTTATATATTTTTACTGTAGGTCACATGACCAATTAGGCTGTGGTATTTGCTTTGCTGTTGACCACAAGAAATGTGACAACACAAGTTATATAGAACAAGAATATGAACACATACTTAACAAACTTGCCTCCTTTCTGCAACAAGCTGGTACTGCGACCAGCATGACAGTACAAAATTTTAATGAGATAGAAAGTTATCAATCTGTCGCAATCAAAAATATTCGAGAGTTCAGAGCAGACATAAACGAATATTTTGATAAGCTTGAAAATGACTCAATAAACAAAGTAAATGGCGTCAGAGATGAAGATCAGGCAAGCATGTGTAAAGTTGCTGACTTGTGCATTACAGTGAAACAAGATGTAAACGCATTGATCCCAGAACATGATTCTTTACACAAAACTAAACAAAACGGGAAACTATTCACTGCTATGAACAAATCCAAACTACAGATGAAGACAATATTTGAGAGTCTGAGCCAGATAAAGAATGATAATAAGATCACGAGTTACGAGTTTAAGCCGGAGAAGCAGATACAAGACCTGGTGGAAACACTGAAGGTACTCGGAAATATTTCTGTGATCAATAAACCCCCGGACAACACAGCAAACAGCATTGTGGATGAAAACGATATCAAAACAACAAAGACAGGAAATCTGGACGCTACTGAATCAACTAAAATGGAGCAAACACATAAGGCAAAGAACAAAACAACTATTCTGACGGAAGGTAATGAGAATATAGGTTCACAACAATCAGCAGACGTTCCACGTAACAATTCGTCGTCTCTACAAGTACGAGTAACGAATGAACAAAGAAAAATGAGTAAAATCAGATCAGCGACACACATTACAGATATCAATATCAGAACACAGAGTGATACCACGTTGTATAACTGCGTCATCTCAGGATCAGTCCTGCTTCCAGAATACCGGTTAGTCATTGTTGATCAGTTCAATTATAAGATTAAGCAAGTAGATACAAAACAAAACAAAATAACTGATGAACTAAAACTGTCAAACTTTCCATGGGACGTAACTCGTATTGACAACAATCAAGTGGCCGTGACACTCCCCGTTGATAAGAAAATCGCGTTTCTGTCTGTTAGTTCTAACAAACTATCCAAAAGTCGTGAAATAAAGGTCAAAGGTAAATGTCATGGAATAGTGAGTAATAATGATACACTTATAGTGACATATGTGGTTCCCAGGAAGTTAGAGATAATCGATATGAGTGGCACTGTGTTGAGGAGTTTTATGAATAGTGATCGTGGTGAACCTCTGTTTAGTAGTCCTGAGTATGTTGCCATGAGTCAAGACAAGACGGCCGTATACGTGTCTGATAACAACACCGTGACCTGTATGACCTTGACTGGTACTGTGCTGGCAGTCTACAAGGATGACACATTGAGAGGTCCACGTGGTATTGCTATAGACCAGACCGGGACAGTGTATGTATGCGGCTGTTGCTCCTGCAACATTCACCAGATTACAGCCGAGTGTATCAAGATACAGATACTACTACAGGGTGAAGTAGGGTCTCCATATTCCCTCTCTTACTGTGACAGGGAGGACAAACTATATGTGGGAATGTTGTATAGTAACATTATAAAAGTGTTTCAGATCATGTAGTTAAATGTTGATATCAGCGTCGACAACACATTTCTGCACTGTACTATAGTGACAGTTTGACATAAAATTAAACGTGTTATAAAAAATATAATAATAATGTCATCCAGTTCTCTTACTTGTAATACCCTGATATGTGTATGTTAACATTCAGGATAAAAATGGTATATACCATTTATTATTCACCGAGATAATTGTATGATTTTTAAGTACAGATTTGTTCTATTTGAATGGGTGACGATTATGAGTATTATTAAACATTTGGGATTATTTTAGAACTAGTAAAAGTCACATTCTGGATAAAGTAAGTTCTATTGTTAAAGTCAGTTTTCTATCAATTGATAACAATTATAGTTGTTCATCAATAGACCTCAGTCATAGAATTATGCGTGAATTATGTAATAACATGACATTGAATGACAACGTAACGCAACAATGAACAAATATTCATTTTTTGAAATATTTTGAATAAATCACTAATTCCTATCAGTGTTTGCACATTTGGCCAAATTGAAATTATTCGGAACAATATAATAAAGTATATAAGAAATATAAAATAACTGTTATGGAAGCAGATTTACAACAGCTTCTAAAGTTTTTTTCTGTATCTTATCCACATAATTCGTTAAACGTATGACTTATGCTTTATTGTTAAATGTATGCTCAATGTATGTACTGATGTGAATAAAATATTGTTTAAACTAAATAATCATTTAAATGATATAGTTCTATATAAAAACTAACAGCAACTCTTTATTATCATAGTTGTTCTTTATTTATTAGGCTGATCGTAAATATGTTAAAGTAATAGATGCCAATATTGTGTTAAAGTAACAAAATAAATGTCAAAGATAATAGGCGTAAATATGTCAATGATAATAGGCGTTAATGTGTTAAAGTAACAAATGACAATGATAATTGGCGTAAATGTGTTAACGTAACAAATGTCAATAATAATAGACGTAAATGTGTTTTAGTAGCAAATGTCAATAATAATAGGTGTGAATGTGTTAAAATCACAAATGTCAATGATAATAGACGTAAATGTGCTTCAGTAACAAATGTCAATGATAAAAGGCGTAAATATTTTAAAGTAACAAATGTCAATGATAATAGACGTAAATGTGTTTTAATAACAAATGTCAATAATAAAAGGCGTAAATGTGTTAAAGTAACAAATGTCAATAATAATGGGCGTAAATGTGTTTTAATAATAAATGTCAATGATAATAGGTGTAAATGTGTTAAAGGAACAAATGTCAATACTAATAGACGTAAATGTGTTTTAGTAGCAAATGTCAATAATAATAGGCGTAAATGTGTTAAAGTAACACATGTCAATATTAATAGGCTTAAATATGTTTAAATATCAAATGTCAATGATAATAGGCGTAAATGTGTTGTGTTAAAGTTACAAATGTCGATGATAATAGGCGTAAATATGTTAAAGTAACGAATGTCAATGATAATAGACGTAAATTTGTTTGAGTAAAAAATATCAATTATAATAGGCGTAGATGTGTTGTGTTAAAGTAACAAATGTCAATGATAATAGGCGTAAATGTGTTTAAGTAACACATGTCAATGATAATAGGCGTAAATGTGTTAAAGTAACAAAAGTCAATGATAATGGACGTAAATGTGTTTTAGTAACAAATGTCAATAATAATATGCGTAAATGTGTTAAAGTAACAAATGTCAATACTAATAAGCGTAAATGTGTTTAAGTAGTAAATGTCAATAATAATAGGCGTAAATGTGTTAAAGTAACAAATGTCTATAAAAATAGGTTTAAATATGTTTTAGTAGCAAATGTCAATAATAATAGGTGTAAATGTTTTAAGAATTAAATGTCATTAATGATAAGCGTAAATGTGTTAAAGTAACAAATGTCAATAATAATAGGCGTAAATGTGTTAAAGTAACAAATGTCAATGATAAAAGGTGTAAATGTGTTAAAGTAACAAATGTCAATGATAAAAGGTGTAAATGTGTTAAAGTAACAAATGTCAATAATAATAAGCGTAAATGTGTTAGAGTAACAAATGTCAATAATAATAGGCATCAATGTTTTAAAGTAACAAATGTCAATGATAAAAGATGTAAATGTGTTAAAGTAACAAATGTCAATAATAATAAGCGTAAATGTGTTAAAGTAACAAATGTCAATAATAATAAGCATCAATGTGTTAAAGTAACAAATGTCAATAATAATAGGCGTAAATGTGTTAAAGTAGCAAATGTCAATACTAATAAGCGTAAATGTGTTAAAGTAATAAATGTCAATACTAATAAACGTAAATGTGTTTTAGTATCAAATGTCAATAATAATAGGCGTAAATGTTTTAAAGTAGCAATTGTCGATGATAATATGCGTAAATATGTTTTAGTAACAATTGTCAATAATAATAGGCGTAAATGTGTTAAAGTAGCAAATGTCAATAATAATAGGCGTAAATATGTTTTAGTGGCAAATGTCAATAATAATAGGCATAAATGTGTTTTAGTAGCAAATGTCTATGATAATAGGCGTAAATGTGTTGTGTTAAAGTTACAAATGTCGATGATAATAGGCGTAAATATGTTAAAGTAACGAATGTCAATGATAATAGACGTAAATTTGTTTGAGTAAAAAATATCAATTATAATAGGCGTAGATGTGTTGTGTTAAAGTAACAAATGTCAATGATAATAGGCGTAAATGTGTTTAAGTAACACATGTCAATGATAATAGGCGTAAATGTGTTAAAGTAACAAAAGTCAATGATAATGGACGTAAATGTGTTTTAGTAACAAATGTCAATAATAATATGCGTAAATGTGTTAAAGTAACAAATGTCAATACTAATAAGCGTAAATGTGTTTAAGTAGTAAATGTCAATAATAATAGGCGTAAATGTGTTAAAGTAACAAATGTCTATAAAAATAGGTTTAAATATGTTTTAGTAGCAAATGTCAATAATAATAGGTGTAAATGTTTTAAGAATTAAATGTCATTAATGATAAGCGTAAATGTGTTAAAGTAACAAATGTCAATAATAATAGGCGTAAATGTGTTAAAGTAACAAATGTCAATGATAAAAGGTGTAAATGTGTTAAAGTAACAAATGTCAATGATAAAAGGTGTAAATGTGTTAAAGTAACAAATGTCAATAATAATAAGCGTAAATGTGTTAGAGTAACAAATGTCAATAATAATAGGCATCAATGTTTTAAAGTAACAAATGTCAATGATAAAAGATGTAAATGTGTTAAAGTAACAAATGTCAATAATAATAAGCGTAAATGTGTTAAAGTAACAAATGTCAATAATAATAAGCATCAATGTGTTAAAGTAACAAATGTCAATAATAATAGGCGTAAATGTGTTAAAGTAGCAAATGTCAATACTAATAAGCGTAAATGTGTTAAAGTAATAAATGTCAATACTAATAAACGTAAATGTGTTTTAGTATCAAATGTCAATAATAATAGGCGTAAATGTTTTAAAGTAGCAATTGTCGATGATAATATGCGTAAATATGTTTTAGTAACAATTGTCAATAATAATAGGCGTAAATGTGTTAAAGTAGCAAATGTCAATAATAATAGGCGTAAATATGTTTTAGTGGCAAATGTCAATAATAATAGGCATAAATGTGTTTTAGTAGCAAATGTCTATGATAATAGGCGTAAATGTGTTAAAGTCACAAATGTCAATAATAATAGGCGTCAATATGTTTTAGTAGCAAATGTCAATAATAATAGGCGTAAATGTGTTTTAGTAGCAAATGTCAATGATAATAGGCGTAAATGTGTTAAAGTAACAAATGTCAATAATAATAGGCATCAATGTGTTAAAGTAACAAATGTCAATTACAATAGGTGTAAATGTGTTAAAGTAGCAAACGTCAATACTAATAGGCGTAAATGTGTTTTAGTAACACATGTCAATAATAATAATCGTAAATGTGTTAAAGTCACAAATGTCAATACTAATAAGTGTAAATGTGTTTTAGTAGCAAATGTCAATAACAATAAGCGTTAATGTTTTAAAGTAGCAAAAGTCAATGATAATATGCGTAAATGTGTTTTAGTAGCAAATGTCAATAATAATAAGCGTAAAGGTTTTAAAGTAGCAAATGTCAATGATAATAGGAGTAAATATGTTAAAGTAACAAATGTCAATGATAATGGACGTAATTGTGTATAAGTCAAAAGTGTCAATACTCATAGGAGTAAAGTAAAAAATGAGAACCGGAATTCTTTGGTATGTTTCGTTAATCTCAGAGGGAACTCTAAATACCAATGTGTATTACATGCATATCAGACAATTCCCCGTGTTTTACCGGCTGTGGCAATTTCATCCTACACGTCTCGTGCCTTTTCGACACTTCTCGCCCAGTGATGTTATGTATAAAAATATATATGACGTAAATTATATGATTTGACTTAATCAAGGCGATCGTGGTTAAATATAATAATGAGTTAATGGAAATAATTATCTGATATTGTGTTTGGTATGCAATGTAATTAATAGTTCATGTATTATTTTTCAGTTCAGATATACTATTCCATTCGTTGTAATAGCTATTTTCACAGGGCCTCTTTCCCGCCAAAACATTTATCCCCAGAGATGTATCTTCTATTAGAACCTTACACCAGTAAAACATTCTTATATTCTACCATTTTGACAAAAATATATTCTTTTGTTTAAATATTTGATAAATCTGAAAACATCACGCCTTTCATCCTATTTATCCACCAATATCATATATGCTGTGTACTTTGAGTATCATTTAATTAATGTAAACAAATTAAAAAGTAAAAATTGCGAATGATTTGTAAATATGAACCAATGTCTGATTTATTTTATTGGATACTACCGACAATGTGTTTACTATATATTAATGGAAAACAATATATTAATGTAGTCACAACAATAGAGTTTGTTTCGTACTTTATCCCATACTGACCTTGACATTAGGTCGTCTGACGTCAACTTATATAAAATATTTCAATTAAAAAAGGTTTACTTTAACAAACAAAATTGTTGTTCAACGTATGCGATGGCTTGTTATTCATCATCTGTAAGATGTGCATATGAGATGACGCGTTGTGCATCATCTGCCGAGAGGCCAGATGTGTTTATCCTTCATCTGTCTTTTGGCCGGATGTGTTTATGTGATGACGCGTTGTCCGTCATTCGTGGTCTGTCTACTGGCCAGAAGTTTTTATGGGACGATGCGTTGTCTATCTTCCGCCATCTGTCTACTGGCAAGATGTGTTGATGCGATGACGCATTATCCATCATATGCCCACAGGCCAGATGTGTTTATGCGATGACGCGTTATCCATCATCTGACGACAGGCCAGATGTGTTTATGCTTCATCTGTCTTTTGGCCGGATGTGTTTATGTGATGACTCGTTGTCCGTCATTCGTGGTCTGTCTACTGGGCAGATGTTTTTATGGGACGATGCGTTGTCTATCTTCCGTCATCTGTCTACTGGCAAGATGTGTTTATGCAATGATGCGTTGTCCGTCATCCGTTATCTGTCTACTTACCGGATGTGTTTTTGAGGTGACTCATTCTCCGTCATTCGTTGTATGTCTACTGGCCGGATGTGTTCATGCGATGACGAGTTGTCCGTCACCAGTCGTCTGTCTACTGGTCAGATGAGCTTACGCGATAACGCGTTGTCCGTCATCCGTCGTCTGTCTACTTGCCTGATGTGTTTACTCGATGACGCATTGTCCGTCACCCGTCACTTGTCTACTGGCCAGATATGTGTATGTTATCACACGTTGTCCGTCACCCGTCGTCGATCTACTGGCCAGATGTGCTTACACGATGACGCGTTGTCCGTCACCCATCGTCTGTGTACTGGCCGGATATGTTCATGAGATAAGGCTCTATCTGTCACCTATCAGGTGTTTGCTGGCCAGATGTGCTTGTTCGATGACGCTCTGTCCATCACACGTCGTCTGTCTACTGACCTAATGTGTATATGCGATGACACGTTGTTCTTCACACGTGGTCTGTCTTATGGCCAGAGGTGTTTATTCGGTGAAACGTGTCCTTCACACGTCGTCTTTCTACCGGCCCGATATACTTACGAGATAACGCGTTGTCCGTCATCTATCGTCCGTCTACTGGCAATATGTATTTATGCGATGACGCATTGTCTGTCACCCATCGTCGGTCTACTTGCCAGATGTGCTTACACGATGACGCGTTACCCGTCACGCATTGTCTAGCTACTGGCCAGATGTACATATGCGAAGACGCGTTTTCTATCACCCGTCCTCGGTTTACTGGCCAAATGTGCGTACACTATGACGCTTTGCCTGTCAGCCGTCGTCTGTCTACTGGCCAGATGTGTTTATGCGATGACACGTTATCCGTCACCCGTCGTCTGTCTACTGGCCGGTTATGTTCATGAGATAAAGCGTAATCCGCCACCTGTCGTCTGTCTATTTGCAAGATGTGTTTATGCGATGACGCGTTTTCCGTCATCAGTCGTCTGTTTACTGGTCAGATGTGCTTACACGATAACGCGTTGTCCGTCATCCGTCGTCTGTCTACTGGCCTGATGTGTTTACGCGATGACACATTGTCATTCACTAATGGACCCCATAAACATTGGAAATGATATAATGACCTATACTATACTTTTCATAGCGATTACATTATTTAAGTATAACAAAAATGAGACATGCATACATATATATCATATACGTCAAAATTTCAAGACGTAATCTGTTAAAAATGTCAACTTGTTTTCAATATATTGTTTTAGTTATTTTGGTGACGTTGGGTGACATCAATCGTCTGAGAAGCTGCGATATTAGCATGTACTGGATCATTGGGTTTGCATTCGAGATTAGTTGTTATTTTTATTTCATTTTCGTCCTCTATTACTGTATTGCTGAAAAATTATTTAAGCATAAGTTTGTAGGCATGTTGGAACTGGACTGTACAAACCTATTAGACAGGTTCTCAACAATAATGTGACGTCATCAAAACAAAGTTCATGAACACTGTTGTTTTATCGTATCACATAATTTACAGTGCAGGAATGTAATAAACCCATGACAAATATATTTTTATTAACCTAGTGTAAAATCACTTCCGAATCATCGTTCGGTATTTTCGTATTACTTCAACCTCGTACGTAAAATGCCGAACTACATTCTGACCGAATTATAACGTTACTTCATAGAACGACTGACGGAAGTTAATATGCCAGTCATTTTTTTCCTTATAGACGTGAAAAGTTGAATAAACATACTATTTTTATAAAATAATTTGATCAAAATAATCTTAAATTCGAGCTCATTTATTATTTAATTAAGTAAATCCGTTTAATGAATTCAATAATAAATGAACGCTTATGTCCTCATTTTCCGGTCATGTTGAAGATAGGCAATTTATATTTCATTTCACCACCGTGACTGTATTGGTAATGGGCCACTGGCAAGATGTTTATTTCTGAAACAGATGAGCATGTATGTTGACTGTGAGGTTAATGATTACTTACACTATCTTCTTTTAATTTGATTTTGAAATGACCACGTGGTATGGATTTAATCAGAAATGTAAAAAATGTAATTTGGATAAGAGTTGTTGGATATGAGTTAAGTTGTTACATTATCAATAACAGTGTTACCTTACCAACTTAAACACATCATGGAACTGGCATAACATAGTTAATACCAGTAGTATTGTAAAAGTTGTCCATCAGACCATTCAGACAAAACGAACACATACAGTAATACGAAGATGCTAGTAAATAAGGAATTGGGTGATATTACGAAGACAAATCTAAAAGTCGGCGATATTACGAAGAGAATTATGAAAGCTAATTAACTATAATATGATGAAAATTAAAAAAATCTGCGGTAATATGTAGATAATTATAGAAGTCGACAATAATACGAAGATAATTAATATAAAACTTACCGACAATATGAAGACAAATAAGTAATTCGGCAATAATCGTAATGTGTTACTATAGATTATTTTGAAAACCGGAATATGAAACACGGCATGGTGAAAATATGAAGATCATTACGATTGAGTGATTGATCGAATATTGAGCGTCAGTTTCATGTCATCGAAAACTAACAGACGATCAATTAACCTTACGACTGCTATGATTGATTTTAATCCCGGCAGGCTAACCATTACTCGAGCACACTCTATCACCGCAAGTAACTGATACATTTCCCACTTGAACCAGCGGTGAAAGACAAATTACAATGATACGCAAAATCGTATATAAGTCATCACAGAGACTGTGGCCTGGCTTGGATTCGAACTCACGAACCCTAGCTTGATAGTCAGACGTAATACCGACTGTTGATTATTACATGTATGATTACCGCCAATTACATAAAGATAATTATGAAAATCTGCGGTAACACCAACATAAAGCGGATATAGTTTCTTGCTTAAGTACACCGAACAAAGCCGGGCGGAGGATTGAACGCACGATTCCTAATGCTTAACCACGGGACAACGTGCTACACTAATCGTAATCATAATTTATTTGACTGTGGATCAATATGTATACATGGATGCTTGCTCTAGGATATGTAACACTAATATTATCTAGGAAAAAAATAACCCGGGTCATAGGATATAGAGAATACAATGTTTCTGATATTATCAACTTTATTAGGTGAAGTTTAGAAAAAAAAACTAGGACGAGGCTCACCGTACACACCGACAGGTGAATCAACGGTATTGAGTCAGAGGGAAATGATGCAGATATAGTATGTGAGATAGGGGTTTGGTTGGTTTGACGCGAGGGGGCACATTTCGATCAAGTTCTCAAAGTAAGGGGGAGATAGCAATGAACCATCTATGCAGGGACAATTTCATGTTCCGAAGTGGATCGCAAATGGGTTAATTATATTTATTACATTGATTATTTCGTCCGGTTTGTTGTTGTTTCAATGTTTTTGTGATCTTAGTTTGAGGTCCGCTGCTGGATAGTTTAATCAGTGCCGATATGTCAATTATATTTAAAAGCAAACAATGCAACACTAATACGTTAGGTCTGTTGATCAGTGTCGGATACAGGTTATTATGTTGATGGGTTCGGGCGTAGATTGTCAGCAAATTTCCTATACGGACTTGGGGTTGGGTGGGAATAATGATATCAGAGATTGTATGTAATATGTTATACGGACTTGGGGTTGGGTTGGAATACTGTAATCAGATATAGTATGTAATGTGTTAGAGGTGTGGGATTAATACAAATACACCCCCGTTTGAGGAAGAGGGCGTTCGTAGATTACACTGCTGGGCATTCAATGAATTTAACTAGAACGGAGAGGATGATGGTGCACATAGAGCCGCTGAGTGTCGATAAAACAAAATGCTTCCTTGGTAGAGGTGAGACACAGGGGTCCTCATAATAATCTAGCCATTTATTGATTATTACATACCTTTCTTTAACGTTCTCTGTACCAATACATATTTAATACAGTTCAAACTTACTCCGATTGTGAGACAGATTATTACAGCTTATAAAAATCATGCTCGAGGTCTTCCTGGGTAAAACCAGTACTAAGCACATGTGGAACACGTGTCATGCTTAAGGACACCGCCCATAGCCGAGGTATAGGAATGAACAAAAGGCTCTCCAATAACATGCCACTTGATGACGCTCTCCTCTTATATATATTCGGTTTTTATGTTTCATTAACAATCAGAGGGTCAGATGTTTCTGTAAATGTATACATTACATAATTCTAACAAACCAAATATATTTCAATTGTACACCTATTCACAAGTGCATAATTCTACAATTCACAATACACCGGGTTAACTTTTAAAATCGAAAGTAAGACGTGGAATGCAAGCATTTAACTCGAATTAAAATGACTCTTCAAGGTCAATGAACTGAATACAGTCACACAGAGGTAAAATAATTTATTATGTAAATAATTGTTAGTGTTTTAACGTACATTCTGTACCGTTGCCAAGATGCCGGGTATACAACCTGTAGAGAGATTAGTGGTTGGAGAAATGTCAAATTGTTTATTGTTCATTATTCTCTAATTCCGATATACCAGTATATAAAATAATGATATATATGAAAAATCAATTATTGCTTGTATGAATGCTTCAACATTTTATGATTATGTATACTAATTGTAATGAAGTCATTCAAATGTCTTATCTTATCGATGTATATTGCACTATAAACTGATAAAATCAAAGTACTCTCAGTACTGGAAGGAATGTTTTGACGTCACTGAATTAATTTATGCAAAAAGTGGAAGATAACTGTGTTACTTAAATGTTATCTATCTCAAATTACTTAATTTACTAGGAGATGCGTTTATTGATATGTGCTTATGGTAATATTGAAAGAAAAGAGCACGTGTATATATATATGGTCATTGCCACTTGAAATTCTAACTGCTATATAAAATCCGCAATATGGCTCTGGGTCAGTTTTTCTTTAATTCAATATATGATTTAAATCAGAGAACCCTTTTCAAAATTACACAGTCATCAATGCATTGTTTTGGTGCAAAATACTAGATTTTTGTTCATACATTTAATTGGCAAAAACATTATTTCCTTAAAGTGTTTGTTATATGCAGTTTTAAAAACTGTTGAACTCCAACTGCCAAAAATTTGAAATTTAAATGAGATGCACTCTCTACACATGAATCTGTGTTAATTCACAATATTAAGCAGATAACATAGTGTAGCGTTGTAATTCACCATCAGCAGATAACCTAGTGTAGTGTTGTAATATCTGACAAATAATTAGTACATTGGCAGAAAAAGGTGTGAGTTTAATAAATACTTATTATTATTATAAATCATTTTTGAAATGCACTTGTAAGAAGCAATCATTATGAACATAACCTGAATATTTCAACTTTTTATGTGTATGATTAATAACTGAAATTTCCTTTTCTATTTATAAAACATTTGTCCACTATACTTGTTTGTAGGAGTTGTAGGAGTGCAGCGATATATAAACAGCGATTTGTAAACTCCAACGGTAAGATCAGAGTTGTAAAAACAGGTAAATGTAGGAGTTTAATAGTTTTTTTATGTGAAATGTTGTGCTGTTGTTTCCGAAATTGACTAGATTTGGTTTAACTATATATTTAAATAAGTTTGAGAAACAGAAGTGTGGGAGTGGATGTAAATCGAAGTAAGCATTGCAATACTGGCTCCAGTTTCAAAAACATTTTACTAAAATACTTAAAACATGAGACGGGCATTGTTTCACCTGAATACTTGTATATAGTTGGCATTTACCTGAATACTTGTATATAGTCGGCATTTACCTGAATACTTGTATATATTTGGTATTCACCTGAATACTTGTATATGGTCGGCATTTACCTGAATACTTGTATATAGTCGGCATTTATCATATTACTCAGCCATTTTATTTTTCATCAAAGTACCAAAAGTACTAGACGACTCAATAACATACATGACATATATCTTTACATAAACTTGTGTCTTTTTTAATATTCCTATAAAAGGACACTTATAGATGTTACTACAACTGTTTCTCTGTCAACTATCATATTGTATATACACTATCACTCTCTCTATTAACGACACTAGTAGATGTTATTACTACTGTTTATTTACACTATCACTATTCATATAACAGACTAACAGGACACTGCATGTAGTAGATGTTACTACAACAGCTATTTTGTTGACTAGCATTTAGTCTATAAACTCTCACTATTTATATAACAGGACACCAGCAGATGTTACTACTACTGTTGTTTTGTTGACTATCATATTGTCTATACACTCTCACTATTCCTATAATAGGACACCAGTAGATGTTACTACTACTCTTGCTTTGTTAACTAGCATATAGTCTATAAACTTTCACTATTCCTATAATAGGTCACCAGTAGATGTTGCTACTACTGTTGCTTTGTAAACTAGCATGTAGTCTATAAACTCTCACTATTCCTATAACAAGACATCAGTAGATGTTTATACTACTGTTGCTTTGTTAGCTAGCATAGTCTATAAACTCTCACTATTCCTAAAACAAGACACCAGTAGATGTTACTACTATTGTTTCTTTGTTGACTATCATATAGTCTATACACTATCACTGTTCCTATAACACGATACTAGTAGATGTTGCTACTACTGTTTTTTTGTTGGTAAGCATATGTTTATATAAGTTTATAAACTCGCACTATTCCTATAACAGGAACTAATATATGTGATTAATATTGTTTCCTTGTTGACTTTAATACACATTTACCGAAGTCATACTGACTATGTCAATATATTTGTATATTTGCATAACTATTGACTCTTTTAGCAGAAATGTGAGGTTTTACAGTTATTGCGTGAAATTCGATCAACTTAGAACAGTGAAAATACGACCATTAGCGTGACAAACAGTTACATAATACAAAATAAAGCTTCCATTCATATATTCAAATAAAAACAAATAATAAGTAATGTATTAAAGAGGCCTTACCTATATCGCCGATATGTATTCAAGCTTATCAGTAAAACTGCACATTTATATCAAACATCATATATTAAGGATATTCTGTTTAATAATTTATATTGTTTTATGTTTTTGTAGTGTGAAATTCTTTAATTGTGCTGACCTAAAATTAATTGGTCAGTAGCGGGTCATGCTAAACCATCGACGATTAAAACGTGAAATGGCGACAAGTGTTTAATCGAATTTCTCATAAATAATATATACTCCAGGGATGGAATCGACCATTGTCTTTGAATGCGATCGTCCTCTTTGTAATTCAATGAACATTTCATAATTTTTGAACAGAAAATTGAAAGTGATGTATCTTTAATACTGTAAGCCATTCATCTATTTTATATATCAGGAAGATTGAATGCTTTACGTAAGAAATTCAATGAGCACAAGTGGGAATATTTTCTCTAATATATTGTTACAATATATATGCAGAAACTAAATACGTTTAAAGAGAAGGATAGGTACGAAATGGCTGTTCCGGGAAGAAAGGCAGGTGAGCTAAGTACCCGCAAGGAGGAGGAATCTGATGAATCCGCGGAACTTATCTGTCAGCCATGTAGTGATGATGGCCAACAACTACCCGCCACGGGATTTTTTATCGACTGTTGTAAACATCTATGTGCGGAGTGTTTTAGGTGTCACTGTACACCAAGACAGACAAGACATCACGTGCTACAAGATAAATCAAAATGCCAAAAAAGAAGTCCCAGATAAATCCTCCTGACACGAATGTTGATAAATGTTCCAAACACACAGATGAGCTTGTTAATTTTTACTGTAGCTCACATGAACAACTAGGTTGTGGCATCTGTTTTGTGATTGATCACAAGAAATGTGACAATATCAGTTATATAGAACAAGAATATGAACACTTACGTCACAAACTTGTTTCCTTTCTCCAACAAGCTGATAATGCGACCATCATGACAGAACAAAATGTAACGTTTATAGAAAGTTACCAATCTGTCGCAATAAACGATATTCGAGAGTTTAGAACAGAGATAAATGAATATTTTGATAAGCTTGAAAATGACTCAATAAACAAAGTAAATGGCGTCAGAGATGAAGATCAGGTAAGCATGAGTAAAGTTTCTGACTTGTGCATTACAGTGAAACAAGACGTATACGCATTGATCCCAGAACTTGATACTTTACACAAAACTAAACAAAACAGGAAAATTTTCACTGCTATGGACAAATCCAAACTACAGATGAAGACAATATTTGAGAGTCTCAGCCAGATTAAGAATGATAATAAGATCACGAGGTACGAGTTTAAGCCGGAGAAGCAGATACAAGACCTGATGGAAACACTGAAGGTACTCAGGAATGTTTCTGTGATAAGTAAACCCCAAGACAACACAGCAAACAGCATTGTGGATGAAAACGATATCAAAACAACAAAGACAGGAAATCTGGACGCTACTGAATCAACTAGAATGGAGCAAACAAATGAAGCAAGAAACAAAACAACTATTCTGACGGAAGGTAATGAGAATATAGGTTCACAACAATCGGCAGACGTTCCACAGAACAATTCGTCGTCTCTACAAGTACGAGTAACGAATGAACAAAGAAAGAAGAATAAAATCAGATCAACGACACACATTACAGATATCATTAACAGTACACAGAGTGAATACGCGTGGCTTATTGGGTGCATCATCTCAGGATCAGTCCTGCTTCCATAAAACTGGTTAGTCATTGTTAATCATTTTGACAGTGAGATTTTCTGAGTAGATACAAAACAAAACAAAATAACTGCTGAACTAAAACTGTCAAACTCTCCATGGGACGTAACTTGTATTGACAACAATCAAGTGGCCGTGACTCTCCCCGATGCTAAGAAAATCGTGTTTTTGTCTGTAAGTTCTAACAAACTATCCGAAAGTCGTAAAATAAAGGTCGAACCTAAATGTCATGAAATAGTGAGTAATAATGATACACTTATAGTGACATTTGTGGATCCCGGGAAGGTAGAGATAATTTATATGAGTGGCATTGTGTTGAGGAGTTTTATGAATAGTGATCGTGGTGAACCTCTGTTTAGTAGTCCTGAGTATGTTGCCATGAGTCCAGACAAGACGGCCATATACTTGTCTGATGTCAACAATAACACCGTGACCTGTATGACCTTGACTGGTACTGTGCTGGCAGTCTACAAGGATGACACATTGAGAGGTCCACGCGGTATTGCTATAGACTAGACCGGGACAGTATATGTATGCAGCTATGGCTCCTGCTACATCCACCAGATTACGGCCGAGTGTACCAAGACACAGATACTACTACAGGGTGAAGTAGGGTGTCCATATTCCCTCTCTTACTGTGACAGGGAGGACAAACTATACGTGGGAATGTATTATAGTGCCATTATGAAAGTGTTTCAGATCATGTAGTTTAATGCTGATTACACCGTTGACGTCACATTTCTGCACTGTACTACAGTGACGGTTTCACATAAAGTTTAACATACTATAAAAATGTAAAATGTCATCAAGATCTTTTACTATCAATGCCCTGATATATGTATGTTAACATTCAGGATAAAAATGATATATACCATTAATTAAGAATAATTCACTGAGATAATTGTATGATTTTTAAGTACAGGTTTGTTCTTTTTTAATGGATGAGAATTGTGAGAATTATTAAACGTTTAGGATTATTGTAGAATAAGTTAAAGTCACATTACGGATAAATAAACTTCTATTAATAAGTTCAGTTTTCTTTAATTTATTACAAGTATAGATATTCATAAATAGATCAATCATAAAATTCTAAGTGAATTATTATTACATTGAATAAGACAACGTAAAGAAGCAATGAGCTAATAATTATGCAAATGATATAATTTTATATAAAATCTTACTCTTAATTATCATAGTTATCCTTAAATTAAAAGACTAATCGTAAATGTGTTAAAGTAGCAAATGTCGATAATAATAGGCATAAATGTGTTATAGTTACTAGTCTGATCCAGAAATGTCCAAGGGTTTCGCCGTGTATAGAAATATCATCTTACACCTCCTCCTCTGCCTTTCCTACACTCCTCGCACTGTGATGTGACGTGACGTATACTAATAAGTATATGATTTTACGTCTTGATGAAGATAATGATGAAGTAAATGGAAATAATTATTTTTGTGGTTGGTATATTCAAGGAAATTAATAATTCATGCAGCATTTTTCAATTCAGATATAAAATTCCATTCCTTGTAATAGCTATTTTTACAGGTCCTTGTTTCCGCCAAAACATTTATCCCTACAGATGCATATTCTATCACAACCTTAAACCCATGACACATTCTTATATTCTACCATTTTGACAGAAATAATGTTGTTGCTTTTTAATATTTAATTAATAAAGGTTAACATTAACAAATCAAAATTGTCATTCCACGTATTAATTATTCGACTACTAATGCGTTTTCCTTCAAACTTCATCTGCCTGCTGGCCAGATGTGTTTATGCTATGACGCGTTGTCAGTGGTCTGTCTACTGGCCAGATGTGTTTATGCTATGACGCGTTGTCAGTGGTCTGTCTACTGGCCGGATGTGTTTATGCGATGACGGTTTATTAGTCATACGTTGTCTGTCTGCTGGCCAGATGTGCTTATACGATGACGCATTGTCCGTCACCTGTCCTCTGTTTACTGGCCATATGTGCTGATGTAATAACGCGTTGTCCGTCACCTGTTGTCTGTCTACTGACAAGATGTGCTTATGCGACGGCGCGTTGTCCGTCACACTTTGTCTATGGGATGGCGCGTTGTCTGTCACCTGTCCTCTGTTTACTGGCCATATGTGCTGATGTGATTACGCGTTGTCTGTCAGCTGTTGTCTGTCTACTGACAAGATGTGCTCATGCGAC